>OY726526.1:69653273-70914906 GCA_963383655.1 Bathymodiolus septemdierum | reverse complement strand
TCATGTCTATGTATCATGGAGAATCTAAGCATGTAAAGAAGCCATCTGAGGTTATTATCTATCATGTCTATGTATCATGGAGAATCTAAGCATGTAAAGAAGCCATCTGAGGTTATTATCTATCATGTCTATGTATCATGGAGAATCTAAGCATGTAAAGAAGCCATCTAAGTTATTATCTATCATGTCTATTGTATCATGGAGAATCTAAGCATGTAAAGAAGCCATCTAAGGTTATTATCTATCATGTCTATGTATCATGGAGAATCTAAGCATGTAAAGAAGCCATCTAAGGTTATTATCTATCATGTCTATGTATCATGGAGAATCTAAGCATGTAAAGAAGCCATCTAAGGTTATTATCTATCATGTCTATGTATCATGGAGAATCTAAGCATGTAAAGAAGCCATCTAAGGTTATTATCTATCATGTCTATGTATCATGGAGAATCTAAGCATGTAAAGAAGCCATCTAAGGTTATTATCTATCATGTCTATGTATCATGGAGAATCTAAGCATGTAAAGAAGCCATCTAAGGTTATTATCTATCATGTCTATGTATCATGGAGAATCTAAGCATGTAAAGAAGCCATCTAAGGTTATTATCTATCATGTCTATGTATCATGGAGAATCTAAGCATGTAAAGAAGCCATCTAAGGTTATTATCTATCATGTCTATGTATCATGGAGAATCTAAGCATGTAAAGAAGCCATCTAAGGTTATTATCTATCATGTCTATGTATCATGGAGAATCTAAGCATGTAAAGAAGCCATCTAAGGTTATTATCTATCATGTCTATGTATCATGGAGAATCTAAGCATGTAAAGAAGCCATCTAAGGTTATTATCTATCATGTCTATGTATCATGGAGAATCTAAGCATGTAAAGAAGCCATCTAAGGTTATTATCTATCATGTCTATGTATCATGGAGAATCTAAGCATGTAAAGAAGCCATCTAAGGTTATTATCTATCATGTCTATGTATCATGGAGAATCTAAGCATGTAAAGAAGCCATCTAAGGTTATTATCTATCATGTCTATGTATCATGGAGAATCTAAGCATGTAAAGAAGCCATCTAAGGTTATTATCTATCATGTCTATGTATCATGGAGAATCTAAGCATGTAAAGAAGCCATCTAAGGTTATTATCTATCATGTCTATGTATCATGGAGAATCTAAGCATGTAAAGAAGCCATCTAAGGTTATTATCTATCATGTCTATGTATCATGGAGAATCTAAGCATGTAAAGAAGCCATCTAAGGTTATTATCTATCATGTCTATGTATCATGGAGAATCTAAGCATGTAAAGAAGCCATCTAAGGTTATTATCTATCATGTCTATGTATCATGGAGAATCCTAAGCATGTAAAGAAGCCATCTAAGGTTATTATCTATCATGTCTATGTATCATGGAGAATCTAAGTATGTAAAGAAGCCATCTAAGGTTATTATCTATCATGTCTATGTATCATGGAGAATCTAAGCATGTAAAGAAGCCATCTAAGGTTATTATCTATCATGTCTATGTATCATGGAGAATCTAAGCATGTACAGAAGCCATCTAAGGTTATTATCTATCATGTCTATGTATCATGGAGAATCTAAGCATGTAAAGAAGCCATCTAAGGTTATTATCTATCATGTCTATGTATCATGGAGAATCTAAGTATGTAAAGAAGCCATCTAAGGTTATTATCTATCATGTCTATACATCATGGAGAATCTAAGTATGTAAAGAAGCCATCTAAGGTTATTATCTATCATGTCTATGTATCATGGAGAATCTAAGTATGTACAGAAGCCATCTAAGGTTATTATCTATCATGTCTATGTATCATGGAGAATCTAAGCATGTACAGAAGCCATCTAAGGTTATTATCTATCATGTCTATGTATCATGGAGAATCTAAGTATGTAAAGAAGCCATCTAAGGTTATTATCTATCATGTCTATGTATCATGGAGAATCTAAGCATGTAAAGAAGCCATCTAAGGTTATTATCTATCATGTCTATGTATCATGGAGAATCTAAGTATGTAAAGAAGCCATCTAAGGTTATTATCTATCATGTCTATGTATCATGGAGAATCTAAGCAGGTAAAGAAGCCATCTAAGGTTATTATCTATCATGTCTATGTATCATGGAGAATCTAAGTATGTAAAGAAGCCATCTAAGGTTATTATCTATCATGTCTATGTATCATGGAGAATCTAAGCATGTACAGAAGCCATCTAAGGTTATTATCTATCATGTCTATGTATCATGGAGAATCTAAGCATGTAAAGAAGCCATCTAAGGTTATTATCTATCATGTCTATGTATCATGGAGAATCTAAGTATGTAAAGAAGCCATCTAAGGTTATTATCTATCATGTCTATACATCATGGAGAATCTAAGCATGTAAAGAAGCCATCTAAGGTTATTATCTATCATGTCTATGTATCATGGAGAATCTAAGCATGTAAAGAAGCCATCTAAGGTTATTATCTATCATGTCTATGTATCATGGAGAATCTAAGCAGGTAAAGAAGCCATCTAAGGTTATTATCTATCATGTCTATGTATCATGGAGAATCTAAGTATGTAAAGAAGCCATCTAAGGTTATTATCTATCATGTCTATACATCATGGAGAATCTAAGCATGTAAAGAAGCCATCTAAGGTTATTATCTATCATGTCTATGTATCATGGAGAATCTAAGCATGTAAAGAAGCCATCTAAGGTTATTATCTATCATGTCTATGTATCATGGAGAATCTAAGTATGTAAAGAAGTCATCTAAGGTTATTATCTATCATGTCTATGTATCATGGAGAATCTAAGTATGTAAAGAAGCCATCTAAGGTTATTATCTATCATGTCTATGTATCATGGAGAATCTAAGTATGTAAAGAAGCCATCTAAGGTTATTATCTATCATGTCTATGTATCATGGAGAATCTAAGCATGTAAAGAAGCCATCTAAGGTTATTATCTATCATGTCTATGTATCATGGAGAATCTAAGTATGTAAAGAAGCCATCTAAGGTTATTATCTATCATGTCTATACATCATGGAGAATCTAAGTATGTAAAGAAGCCATCTAAGGTTATTATCTATCATGTCTATGTATCATGGAGAATCTAAGCATGTAAAGAAGCCATCTAAGGTTATTATCTATCATGTCTATGTATCATGGAGAATCTAAGCATGTAAAGAAGCCATCTAAGGTTATTATCTATCATGTCTATGTATCATGGAGAATCTAAGTATGTAAAGAAGCCATCTAAGGTTATTATCTATCATGTCTATGTATCATGGAGAATCTAAGCATGTAAAGAAGCCATCTAAGGTTATTATCTATCATGTCTATACATCATGGAGAATCTAAGCATGTAAAGAAGCCATCTAAGGTTATTATCTATCATGTCTATGTATCATGGAGAATCTAAGCATGTAAAGAAGCCATCTAAGGTTATTATCTATCATGTCTATGTATCATGGAGAATCTAAGTATGTAAAGAAGCCATCTAAGGTTATTATCTATCATGTCTATGTATCATGGAGAATCTAAGCATGTAAAGAAGCCATCTAAGGTTATTATCTATCATGTCTATGTATCATGGAGAATCTAAGCATGTAAAGAAGCCATCTAAGGTTATTATCTATCATGTCTATACATCATGGAGAATCTAAGTATGTAAAGAAGCCATCTAAGGTTATTATCTATCATGTCTATGTATCATGGAGAATCTAAGCATGTAAAGAAGCCATCTAAGGTTATTATTTATCATGTCTATGTATCATGGAGAATCTAAGCATGTAAAGAAGCCATCTAAGGTTATTATCTATCATGTCTATGTATCATGGAGAATCAAAGCATGTAAAGAAGCCATCTAAGGTTATTATCTATCATGTCCATGTATCATGGAGAATCTAAGTATGTAAAGAAGCCATCTAAGGTTATTATCTATCATGTCTATGTATCATGGAGAATCTAAGTATGTAAAGAAGCCATCTAAGGTTATTATCTATCATGTCTATGTATCATGGAGAATCTAAGTATGTAAAGAAGCCATCTAAGGTTATTATCTATCATGTCTATGTATCATGGAGAATCTAAGCATGTAAAGAAGCCATCTAAGGTTATTATCTATCATGTCTATGTATCATGGAGAATCTAAGTATGTAAAGAAGCCATCTAAGGTTATTATTTATCATGTCTATGTATCATGGAGAATCTAAGCATGTAAAGAAGCCATCTAAGGTTATTATCTATCATGTCTATGTATCATGGAGAATCTAAGTATGTAAAGAAGCCATCTAAGGTTATTATCTATCATGTCTATGTATCATGGAGAATCTAAGCATGTAAAGAAGCCATCTAAGGTTATTATCTATCATGTCTATGTATCATGGAGAATCTAAGCATGTAAAGAAGCCATCTAAGGTTATTATCTATCATGTCTATGTATCATGGAGAATCTAAGTATGTAAAGAAGCCATCTAAGGTTATTATCTATCATGTCTATGTATCATGGAGAATCTAAGTATGTAAAGAAGCCATCTAAGGTTATTATCTATCATGTCTATGTATCATGGAGAATCTAAGTATGTAAAGAAGCCATCTAAGGTTATTATCTATCATGTCTATGTATCATGGAGAATCTAAGCATGTACAGAAGCCATCTAAGGTTATTATCTATCATGTCTATGTATCATGGAGAATCTAAGCATGTAAAGAAGCCATCTAAGGTTATTATCTATCATGTCTATGTATCATGGAGAATCTAAGTATGTAAAGAAGCCATCTAAGGTTATTATCTATCATGTCTATGTATCATGGAGAATCTAAGCATGTAAAGAAGCCATCTAAGGTTATTATCTATCATGTCTATGTATCATGGAGAATCTAAGTATGTAAAGAAGCCATCTAAGGTTATTATCTATCATGTCTATGTATCATGGAGAATCTAAGCATGTAAAGAAGCCATCTAAGGTTATTATCTATCATGTCTATGTATCATGGAGAATCTAAGCATGTAAAGAAGCCATCTAAGGTTATTATCTATCATGTCTATGTATCATGGAGAATCTAAGCATGTAAAGAAGCCATCTAAGGTTATTATCTATCATGTCTATGTATCATGGAGAATCTAAGTATGTAAAGAAGCCATCTAAGGTTATTATCTATCATGTCTATGTATCATGGAGAATCTAAGCATGTACAGAAGCCATCTAAGGTTATTATCTATCATGTCTATGTATCATGGAGAATCTAAGCATGTAAAGAAGCCATCTAAGGTTATTATCTATCATGTCTATGTATCATGGAGAATCTAAGTATGTAAAGAAGCCATCTAAGGTTATTATCTATCATGTCTATACATCATGGAGAATCTAAGTATGTAAAGAAGCCATCTAAGGTTATTATCTATCATGTTTATGTATCATGGAGAATCTAAGCATGTAAAGAAGCCATCTAAGGTTATTATCTATCATGTCTATGTATCATGGAGAATCTAAGTATGTAAAGAAGCCATCTAAGGTTATTATCTATCATGTCTATGTATCATGGGGAATCTAAGCATGTAAAGAAGCCATCTAAGGTTATTATCTATCATGTCTATGTATCATGGAGAATCTAAGTATGTAAAGAAGCCATCTAAGGTTATTATCTATCATGTCTATGTATCATGGAGAATCTAAGTATGTAAAGAAGCCATCTAAGGTTATTATCTATCATGTCTATGTATCATGGAGAATCTAAGCATGTAAAGAAGCCATCTAAGGTTATTATCTATCATGTCTATGTATCATGGAGAATCTAAGCATGTAAAGAAGCCATCTAAGGTTATTATCTATCATGTCTATGTATCATGGAGAATCTAAGTATGTAAAGAAGCCATCTAAGGTTATTATCTATCATGTCTATACATCATGGAGAATCTAAGCATGTAAAGAAGCCATCTAAGGTTATTATCTATCATGTCTATGTATCATGGAGAATCTAAGTATGTAAAGAAGCCATCTAAGGTTATTATCTATCATGTCTATGTATCATGGAGAATCTAAGCATGTAAAGAAGCCATCTAAGGTTATTATCTATCATGTCTATGTATCATGGAGAATCTAAGCATGTAAAGAAGCCATCTAAGGTTATTATCTATCATGTCTATGTATCATGGAGAATCTAAGTATGTAAAGAAGCCATCTAAGGTTATTATCTATCATGTCTATGTATCATGGAGAATCTAAGCATGTAAAGAAGCCATCTAAGGTTATTATCTATCATGTCTATGTATCATGGAGAATCTAAGCATGTAAAGAAGCCATCTAAGGTTATTATCTATCATGTCTATGTATCATGGAGAATCTAAGCATGTAAAGAAGCCATCTAAGGTTATTATCTATCATGTCTATGTATCATGGAGAATCTAAGCATGTAAAGAAGCCATCTAAGGTTATTATCTATCATGTCTATGTATCATGGAGAATCTAAGCATGTAAAGAAGCAATCTAAGGTTATTATCTATCATGTCTATGTATCATGGAGAATCTAAGCATGTAAAGAAGCCATCTAAGGTTATTATCTATCATGTCTATGTATCATGGAGAATCTAAGCATGTAAAGAAGCCATCTAAGGTTATTATCTATCATGTCTATGTATCATGGAGAATCTAAGTATGTAAAGAAGCCATCTAAGGTTATTATCTATCATGTCTATGTATCATGGAGAATCTAAGTATGTAAAGAAGCCATCTAAGGTTATTATCTATCATGTCTATGTATCATGGAGAATCTAAGCATGTAAAGAAGCCATCTAAGGTTATTATCTATCATGTCTATGTATCATGGAGAATCTAAGCATGTAAAGAAGCCATCTAAGGTTATTATCTATCATGTCTATGTATCATGGAGAATCTAAGCATGTAAAGAAGTCATCTAAGGTTATTATCTATCATGTCTATGTATCATGGAGAATCTAAGCATGTAAAGAAGCCATCTAAGGTTATTATCTATCATGTCTATGTATCATGGAGAATCTAAGCATGTAAAGAAGCCATCTAAGGTTATTATCTATCATGTCTATGTATCATGGAGAATCTAAGCATGTAAAGAAGCCATCTAAGGTTATTATCTATCATGTCTATGTATCATGGAGAATCTAAGCATGTAAAGAAGCCATCTAAGGTTATTATCTATCATGTCTATGTATCATGGAGAATCTAAGTATGTAAAGAAGCCATCTAAGGTTATTATCTATCATGTCTATGTATCATGGAGAATCTAAGCATGTAAAGAAGCCATCTAAGGTTATTATCTATCATGTCTATGTATCATGGAGAATCTAAGCATGTAAAGAAGCCATCTAAGGTTATTATCTATCATGTCTATGTATCATGGAGAATCTAAGCATGTAAATAAGCCATCTAAGGTTATTATCTATCATGTCTATGTATCATGGAGAATCTAAGCATGTAAAGAAGCCATCTAAGGTTATTATCTATCATGTCTATGTATCATGGAGAATCTAAGCATGTAAAGAAGCCATCTAAGGTTATTATCTATCATGTCTATGTATCATGGAGAATCTAAGCATGTAAAGAAGCCATCTAAGGTTATTATTTATCATGTCTATGTATCATGGAGAATCTAAGCATGTAAAGAAGCCATCTAAGGTTATTATCTATCATGTCTATGTATCATGGAGAATCTAAGCATGTACAGAAGCCATCTAAGGTTATTATTTATCATGTCTATGCATCATGGAGAATCTAAGCATGTAAAGAAGCCATCTAAGGTTATTATCTATCATGTCTATACATCATGGAGAATCAAAGCATGTAAAGAAGCCATCTAAGGTTATTATCTATCATGTCTATGTATCATGGAGAATCTAAGCATGTAAAGAAGCCATCTAAGGATATTATCTATCATGTCTATGTATCATGGAGAATCTAAGTATGTAAAGAAGCCATCTAAGGTTATTATCTATCATGTCTATGTATCATGGAGAATCTAAGCATGTAAAGAAGCCATCTAAGGTTATTATCTATCATGTCTATACATCATGGAGAATCTAAGCATGTAAAGAAGCCATCTAAGGTTATTATCTATCATGTCTATGTATCATGGAGAATCTAAGTATGTAAAGAAGCCATCTAAGGTTATTATTTATCATGTCTATGTATCATGGAGAATCTAAGCATGTAAAGAAGCCATCTAAGTTTATTATCTATCATGTCTATGTATCATGGAGAATCTAAGCATGTAAAGAAGCCATCTAAGGTTATTATCTATCATGTCTATGTATCATGGAGAATCTAAGCATGTAAAGAAGCCATCTAAGGTTATTATCTATCATGTCTATGTATCATGGAGAATCTAAGTATGTAAAGAAGCCATCTAAGGTTATTATCTATCATGTCTATGTATCATGGAGAATCTAAGCATGTAAAGAAGCCATCTAAGGTTATTATCTATCATGTCTATGTATCATGGAGAATCTAAGCATGTAAAGAAGCCATCTAAGGTTATTATCTATCATGTCTATGTATCATGGAGAATCTAAGCATGTAAATAAGCCATCTAAGGTTATTATCTATCATGTCTATGTATCATGGAGAATCTAAGCATGTAAAGAAGCCATCTAAGGTTATTATCTATCATGTCTATGTATCATGGAGAATCTAAGCATGTAAAGAAGCCATCTAAGGTTATTATCTATCATGTCTATGTATCATGGAGAATCTAAGCATGTAAAGAAGCCATCTAAGGTTATTATTTATCATGTCTATGTATCATGGAGAATCTAAGCATGTAAAGAAGCCATCTAAGGTTATTATCTATCATGTCTATGTATCATGGAGAATCTAAGCATGTACAGAAGCCATCTAAGGTTATTATTTATCATGTCTATGCATCATGGAGAATCTAAGCATGTAAAGAAGCCATCTAAGGTTATTATCTATCATGTCTATACATCATGGAGAATCTAAGCATGTAAAGAAGCCATCTAAGGTTATTATCTATCATGTCTATGTATCATGGAGAATCTAAGCATGTAAAGAAGCCATCTAAGGATATTATCTATCATGTCTATGTATCATGGAGAATCTAAGTATGTAAAGAAGCCATCTAAGGTTATTATCTATCATGTCTATGTATCATGGAGAATCTAAGCATGTAAAGAAGCCATCTAAGGTTATTATCTATCATGTCTATACATCATGGAGAATCTAAGCATGTAAAGAAGCCATCTAAGGTTATTATCTATCATGTCTATGTATCATGGAGAATCTAAGCATGTAAAGAAGCCATCTAAGGTTATTATCTATCATGTCTATGTATCATGGAGAATCTAAGTATGTAAAGAAGCCATCTAAGGTTATTATTTATCATGTCTATGTATCATGGAGAATCTAAGCATGTAAAGAAGCCATCTAAGGTTATTATCTATCATGTCTATGTATCATGGAGAATCTAAGTATGTAAAGGCCATCTAAGGTTATTATTTATCATGTCTATGCATCATGGAGAATCTAAGCATGTAAAGAAGCCATCTAAGGTTATTATCTATCATGTCTATACATCATGGAGAATCAAAGCATGTAAAGAAGCCATCTAAGGTTATTATCTATCATGTCTATGTATCATGGAGAATCTAAGCATGTAAAGAAGCCATCTAAGGATATTATCTATCATGTCTATGTATCATGGAGAATCTAAGTATGTAAAGAAGCCATCTAAGGTTATTATCTATCATGTCTATGTATCATGGAGAATCTAAGCATGTAAAGAAGCCATCTAAGGTTATTATCTATCATGTCTATACATCATGGAGAATCTAAGCATGTAAAGAAGCCATCTAAGGTTATTATCTATCATGTCTATGTATCATGGAGAATCTAAGTATGTAAAGAAGCCATCTAAGGTTATTATTTATCATGTCTATGTATCATGGAGAATCTAAGCATGTAAAGAAGCCATCTAAGTTTATTATCTATCATGTCTATGTATCATGGAGAATCTAAGCATGTAAAGAAGCCATCTAAGGTTATTATCTATCATGTCTATGTATCATGGAGAATCTAAGCATGTAAAGAAGCCATCTAAGGTTATTATCTATCATGTCTATGTATCATGGAGAATCTAAGTATGTAAAGAAGCCATCTAAGGTTATTATCTATCATGTCTATGTATCATGGAGAATCTAAGCATGTAAAGAAGCCATCTAAGGTTATTATCTATCATGTCTATGTATCATGGAGAATCTAAGCATGTAAAGAAGCCATCTAAGGTTATTATCTATCATGTCTATGTATCATGGAGAATCTAAGCATGTAAATAAGCCATCTAAGGTTATTATCTATCATGTCTATGTATCATGGAGAATCTAAGCATGTAAAGAAGCCATCTAAGGTTATTATCTATCATGTCTATGTATCATGGAGAATCTAAGCATGTAAAGAAGCCATCTAAGGTTATTATCTATCATGTCTATGTATCATGGAGAATCTAAGCATGTAAAGAAGCCATCTAAGGTTATTATTTATCATGTCTATGTATCATGGAGAATCTAAGCATGTAAAGAAGCCATCTAAGGTTATTATCTATCATGTCTATGTATCATGGAGAATCTAAGCATGTACAGAAGCCATCTAAGGTTATTATTTATCATGTCTATGCATCATGGAGAATCTAAGCATGTAAAGAAGCCATCTAAGGTTATTATCTATCATGTCTATACATCATGGAGAATCTAAGCATGTAAAGAAGCCATCTAAGGTTATTATCTATCATGTCTATGTATCATGGAGAATCTAAGCATGTAAAGAAGCCATCTAAGGATATTATCTATCATGTCTATGTATCATGGAGAATCTAAGTATGTAAAGAAGCCATCTAAGGTTATTATCTATCATGTCTATGTATCATGGAGAATCTAAGCATGTAAAGAAGCCATCTAAGGTTATTATCTATCATGTCTATACATCATGGAGAATCTAAGCATGTAAAGAAGCCATCTAAGGTTATTATCTATCATGTCTATGTATCATGGAGAATCTAAGCATGTAAAGAAGCCATCTAAGGTTATTATCTATCATGTCTATGTATCATGGAGAATCTAAGTATGTAAAGAAGCCATCTAAGGTTATTATTTATCATGTCTATGTATCATGGAGAATCTAAGCATGTAAAGAAGCCATCTAAGGTTATTATCTATCATGTCTATGTATCATGGAGAATCTAAGTATGTAAAGGCCATCTAAGGTTATTATCTATCATGTCTATGTATCATGGAGAATCTAAGCATGTACAGAAGCCATCTAAGGTTATTATTTATCATGTCTATGTATCATGGAGAATCTAAGCATGTAAAGAAGCCATCTAAGGTTATTATCTATCATGTCTATGTATCATGGAGAATCTAAGCATGTAAAGAAGCCATCTAAGGTTATTATCTATCATGTCTATGTATCATGGAGAATCTAAGCATGTAAAGAAGCCATCTAAGGTTATTATCTATCATGTCTATGTATCATGGAGAATCTAAGTATGTAAAGAAGCCATCTAAGGTTATTATCTATCATGTCTATGTATCATGGAGAATCTAAGCATGTAAAGAAGCCATCTAAGGTTATTATCTATCATGTCTATGTATCATGGAGAATCTAAGCATGTAAAGAAGCCATCTAAGGTTATTATCTATCATGTCTATGTATCATGGAGAATCTAAGCATGTAAAGAAGCCATCTAAGGTTATTATCTATCATGTCTATGTATCATGGAGAATCTAAGCACGTAAAGAAGCCATCTAAGGTTATTATCTATCATGTCTATACATCATGGAGAATCTAAGCATGTAAAGAAGCCATCTAAGGTTATTATCTATCATATCTATGTATCATGGAGAATCTAAGCATGTAAAGAAGCCATCTAAGGTTATTATCTATCATGTCTATGTATCATGGAGATAAGATAGGTCTTTGTTTTTATCAAGTTTAACATGCTTTAACATGCTAAAAGTACATGAATCACAAATATAGTCAAATCTCTGAACATTATCTGAATATCCACTATTATCGCTATTTTGTTTATTTTCCCTTTGATGTTTAAAACCAATATATTTCATATCACGTAAGTGCACGAGATGATTCCAATTATCGCTAATCGCTGTCAAGGACGCACGTAGTAATATCGCAGTTTTCTAATATGACGTCACATTACCAAATCCTTGATAAACATACTATCATAGCGATGAAATAATTAAAGATGTTTTTTAAAACTCGAGGACGTTTCTCGGTCATCTCTCATCTCAGGGGCTTCGCCCTTCGATGAGAGATGACTGAGAAACGTCCTCACGTTTTAAAAAACATTGTTAATCACTTATTATTTATTGCCGTTGGAGATCTAGTTATCAAGAGGGGAGGGTTAGGATCCCGTTAATAGGTTTAATCCCACCACATTTTTTGCCTGTCCCAAGTCAGATAATGGATTTCAAACATTATATGTTGTGGTCTTATTTTGTGTTCAGTGAGCAAAAGTGAAAGGTGATTGTTCATTTTGTTGATATTGGTTGAATTGTTGACCATCATTGTTTAAATTTTCTTTCATAATATTAGTAAATCATGCTGTCAACAGGTCTTTCAATAAGGGGTGGTACCAGATACTTTTACCTGTTTCAAATGGTATTTGGTACCTCCCGATTTTAAAGAATATTATATAAGATATTCATGAAAATGTTCAAATTTTAATACAAAGTATCGCCTGTAAATAGTGAAGTACTGGTACACTTGAAAAATATTATAACATTCTTTTTTAAAGTTTAAAGTCCACTTTACAATAAAAAAAAGTTTATTCAAAAGAGTATTGTATAAGATATTCATGAAAATGTTCAAATTTTAATACAAAGTATCACCTGTAAATAGTGAAATACTGGTAGACTTGAAAAATATTATAACATTCTTTTTTAAAGCTTAAAGTCCACTTTACAATAAAAAAAAGTTTATTCAAAAGAGTATTGTATAAGATATTCATGAAAATGTTCAAATTTTAATACAAAGTATCGCCTGTAAATAGTGACGTACTGGTAGACTTGAAAAATATTATAACATTCTTTTTTAAAGTTTAAAGTCCACTTTACAATAAAAAAAAGTTTATTCAAATTATATAATTTTTTTTTCTAAGAACCAGGAACATGCCAATTATTGGTATTAATTACAAAAATGTATATTACAATAAAACTTGTATAAACCAAACCCTGAATAAAACATGTACAGAATCCTGTAAAGAATGAACTCTCAATAAAGTCCTAATGTAGGAAATCTTTGTTAATTTAACCTGAATAAACCTAACACCTGTCTATTTTGAACATAAAAGTTGGTCCCAAGCAGGTTCGGTTTAGACAGGTTTCACTGTGTAATATCTGTTTTTTGTCTTTAAAAAAACCAAGAACCTGCCAATTATTGATATTAATTACCCAAAAAATGTATATTATATTGATTTTTGCAGATTTGCACTATTCATTACTACCAGCTGGTTCAGTATTGATAAAATATTTACAATTACTGATCTTGATAAAAATTGTCCATTGTTTGGTAAAGTAGAATAAACTACTGGTATATTTATATTATTTTTGTCTTAAGAACCTGGCAACCATTTCACTAAATGTCGTAATTCGTAAACGTAGACGTAAGTGTACTAAGAGTTACGACCATTTCACTAATAATTAGGGTTTACAACTTACGTGTATCTACCACTACTCTTAACTTTGCGATCACTTTTTATCGTAAGTCGTAAATCCTAATTGTTAGTGAAACGGTCGTAACTCTTAGTACACTTACGTGGTGTCTTCAACCTATGCCAACATTTTGAAATATCATATTCAAGGAACGCCAACAAACATATTACTACAGGTGTATATATAACAATTAATGATAATTACAGGTAAGTAAATTGAAAATGCAGGTCTCAAAAGTGAAATATTTAAATATTGAAATTAACCCCAAAATATGTAAAAGATATATGACCAAAAAAAATTGTAAATAAAAAAAAAGATATGACAAAAAAAAATTTGTATGAAAAAGAAATAGTGATGATTGTAATTATTGTAAAAAAAAATATTTTTTAATCTAAACTAAAAAAGATATGAATAATTATTAAGAACAAAAATTTGTAAATTTGACAAAAATCTAAAAAAAAAATATTAGAATAAGTCTTAAAATTAAACAAAAAAGTTTTGCAACAATTTATACTAAAAAAATCTAAATTGAAAAGATATGAATAATTATTTAAAAAAAATTGTAAACTGGAAAAAGAATCTAAAAAAAATATTAGAATAAGTCTGTTAAAATTAAACAAGCAATTTATAATAAAATTTCTACTTAGAAGATATGAATAATTGTGTAAATAAAAAAGGTGAAAATCTTAAATTTGAGAATAATTTAAATAAAAAATCTTTCTAAAAAGTCTAAATTCTAAATATTCCATGATAATTCCACTAATAATTTTTTTTCTTAAAACCTTAATTCGAAATTTGACTTATTTCATAAAGTATGATATTAAAAGATATGTGCTTATAATGTACTGAATTATTTTTTTTATTTTCATAAATCCTGGGATAAATATGATAATAAAATATATCTTTACTTCCTACTTAGTTTATTAACTTCTATTTTAAAAATCAATTGATATCTCCCCCGACTTTACACTAATTAGACATGACTAGTCATGTTTATATTAACCTATTCAACATATGCCAACATTTTTCCTTAACTTTTTTACCTATTTTTCAAAATGTTGGCATAGGCTGAATGAACCACTTACGTCTACGTTTAAGACTTGCGACCTTTAGTGAAACGGTCGCCAGGAACCTTCAAATTATGGTTATTAATTACAAAAAATTGTGTATTATATTGATTTTTGCAGATTTGTATTATTCATTACTACCTGGTTCAGTATTGATAAAATATTTAAAATCGCTGATCTTGATAAAAATTGTCCATTGTTTGTTATTTTAGAGTAAACTACCTGGTTCAATATCTATGTTTAATTACTATTACAATCTTGTAATCTTGTGTTATTCCAATATTTATATACAGATATGTGAAGTAAAAAGTTAAAAGGGTCATCTTTATAGGGTTAGGGTTAAGGTTAGGATTCAGAATGTTTGAAACCACTAATAAACTTTTTTATGAACAAAATAAATTAAGGGGCCCATCACCACTAATGCTGTGAGTTTGAATCCCGCTCAGGCCAGGTTAACCTTCAAATTATGGTTATTAATTACAAAAAAATGTGCATTATATTGATTTTTGCAGATTTTTATTATTCATTACTACCTGGTTCAGTATTGATAAAATATTTAAAATCGCTGATCTTGATAAAAATTGTCCATTGTTTGTTATTTTAAGGTAAACTACCTGGTTCAATATCTATGTTTAATTACTATTACAATCTTGTAATCTTGTGTTATTCCAATATTTATATACAGATATGTGAAGTAAAAAGTTAAAAGGGTCATCTTTATAGGGTTAGGGTTAAGGTTAGGATTCAGAATGTTTGAAACCACTAATAAACTTTTTTATGAACAAAACAAATTAAGGGGCCCATCACCATTAATGCTGTGAGTTTGAATCCCACTCAGGCCAGGTGTACTCTAATCAATATTATGTGATAAAGTTTTGTCAGGGACTTGTGGCAGGTCAGTGGTTTTCTCCGTGTACTCAGGTTTCCTCCACCAATAAAACTGACCGCAATGATCCTAAAAAAATGAATTATGACATCAATATAATACATAAGGGCATACATTAAAATTCAGATTATACCTGTCTTGAGATAACTGGCAAGGGTATCCTTATTAGTGGATGTAATTCTACCACAAACACCTGTAGGCAATGGTTCAAGAATATCATCAATCTTTTGTGCCTCAGCATTCAAACTTTCCTGCGCTGCCTTAAAGTATTTATTTATTTCACTGTAATTCAGTTTCAGTAATTCACTGTGCAGCTGTTGTTTTTCATTGTCTGAAAGTGAATCCCAATACTTTAATAAATGTTCTTGTCCATTTTCTGCTAGGGTCTCCTTTAAGCCATTCACATCCATTCTAACTGTTTCACTTTGAGGCCTGAAAAATATATCATGTTTATAAAATCTGAAATGAATTTTAAAATAAACATGAAATATTTAATTTAAATTACAATCTAATTAAAATATGATGTTTGTTGTATCTTTTTAACTGTTTTTCCTTTGGCAATACACTAACATATAATGACAATTGACATCTCAAAAAACTAAAATGTACACTTGAAATAAACCTTTACAACATTATGTCAAACACTTACTGCCATGGTCTATATGATACTGAAATAAAAATGTTATTATGTCAAACATTTACTGCCATGGTCTATATGATACTGAAATAAAAATGTTATTATGTCAAACATTTACTGCCATGGTCTATATGATACTGAAATAAAAACGTTATTATGTCAAACATTTACTGCCATGGTCTATATGATACTGAAATAAAAACATTATTATGTCAAACATTTACTGCCATGGTCTATATGATACTGAAATAAAAACGTTATTATGTCAAACATTTACTGCCATGGTCTATATGATACTGAAATAAAAACGTTATTATGTCAAACATTTACTGCCATGGTCTATATGATACTGAAATAAAAACGTTATTATGTCAAACATTTACTGCCATGGTCTATATGATACTGAAATAAAAACGTTATTATGTCAAACATTTACTGCCATGGTCTATATGATACTGAAATAAAAACGTTATTATGTCAAACATTTACTGCCATGGTCTATATGATACTGAAATAAAATGTTATTATGTCAAACATTTACTACCATGGTCTATATGATACTGAAATAAAAACGTTATTATGTCAAACATTTACTGCCATGGTCTATATGATACTGAAATAAAAACGTTATTATGTCAAACATTTACTGCCATGGTCTATATGATACTGAAATAAAAACGTTATTATGTCAAACATTTACTGCCATGGTCTATATGATACTGAAATAAAAACGTTATTATGTCAAACATTTACTGCCATGGTCTATATGATACTGAAATAAAAACGTTATGTCAAACATTTACTGCCATGGTCTATATGATACTGAAATAAAAACGTTATTATGTCAAACATTTACTGCCATGGTCTATATGATACTGAAATAAAAACGTTATTATGTCAAACATTTACTGCCATGGTCTATATGATACTGAAATAAAAACGTTATGTCAAACATTTACTGCCATGGTCTATATGATACTGAAATAAAAACGTTATTATGTCAAACATTTACTGCCATGGTCTATATGATACTGAAATAAAAACGTTATTATGTCAAACATTTACTGCCATGGTCTATATGATACTGAAATAAAAACGTTATTATGTCAAACATTTACTGCCATGGTCTATATGATACTGAAATAAAAACGTTATTATGTCAAACATTTACTGCCATGGTCTATATGATACTGAAATAAAAACGTTATTATGTCAAACATTTACTGCCATGGTCTATATGATACTGAAATAAAAACGTTATTATGTCAAACATTTACTGCCATGGTCTATATGATACTGAAATAAAAACGTTATTATGTCAAACATTTACTGCCATGGTCTATATGATACTGAAATAAAAACGTTATTATGTCAAACATTTACTGCCATGGTCTATATAATACTGAAATAAAAACGTTATTATGTCAAACATTTACTGCCATGGTCTATATGATACTGAAAATGTAAATATCAAATTTAGTTCAAACAAGACATTTCTGGAATAACCTTCATCAGATACATGAATAACCTTCATCAGATACATGAATAACCTTCATCAGATACATGATCATGATCTCATGCTTAAAGCCAAAAGACTAAAAAGCCAAGTAATTTAAAAGTGTTTGAGATAAAACCAAAGGACCAAAAGAGGATATCTAAAATTGGCTAAGGTCACCTTGAGGGAGGAGAACCCTAGCTTTGATAATTATTACATTATTTAAGAACTGTAAATTTCAATAATAAATGTATCTAATAAACCATGTCATTGCCTAAACAATGGCTACTGGGTGGATGTCTCTGATTGATACCATCAGATAAAGCATGTCATTGCCTAAACAATGGCTACTGGGTGGATGTCTCTGATTGATACCATCAGATAAAGCATGTCATTGCCTAAACAATGGCTACTGGGTGGATGTCTCTGATTGATACCATCAGAGAAAGCATGTCATTGCCTAAACAATGGCTACTGGGTGGATGTCTCTGATTAATACCATCAGAGAAAGCATGTCATTGCCTAAACAATGGCTACTGGGTGGATGTCTCTGATTGATACCATCAGAGAAAGCATGTCATTGCCTAAACAATGGCTACTGGGTGGATGTCTCTGATTGATCCCATCAGATAAAGCATGTCATCACCTAAACAATGGCTACTGCCCTAACTGGGTGGATGTCTCTGATTGATACCATCAGAGAAAGCATGTCATTGCCTAAACAATGGCTACTGGGTGGATGTCTCTGATTAATACCATCAGAGAAAGCATGTCATTGCCTAAACAATGGCTACTGGGTGGATGTCTCTGATTGATACCATCAGATAAAGCATGTCATTGCCTAAACAATGGCTACTGCCCTAACTGGGTGGATGTCTCTGATTGATACCATCAGAGAAAGCATGTCATTGCCTAAACAATGGCTACTGGGTGGATGTCTCTGATTAATACCATCAGAGAAAGCATGTCATTGCCTAAACAATGGCTACTGGGTGGATATCTCTGATTGATACCATCAGAGAAAGTATGTCATTGCCTAAACAATGGCTACTGGGTGGATGTCTCTGATTGATACCATCAGAGAAAGCATGTCATTGCCTAAACAATGGCTACTGGGTGGATGTCTCTGATTGATACCATCAGATAAAGCATGTCATCACCTAAACAATGGCTACTGCCCTAACTGGGTGGATGTCTCTGATTGATACCATCAGAGAAAGCATGTCATTGCCTAAACAATGGCTACTGGGTGGATGTCTCTGATTAATACCATCAGAGAAAGCATGTCATTGCCTAAACAATGGCTACTGGGTGGATGTCTCTGATTGATACCATCAGAGAAAGTATGTCATTGCCTAAACAATGGCTACTGGGTGGATGTCTCTGATTGATACCATCAGAGAAAGCATGTCATTGCCTAAACAATGGCTATTGGGTGGAAGTCTCTGATTGATCCCATCAGATAAAGCATGTCATCACCTAAACAATGGCTACTGCCCTAACTGGGTGGATGTCTCTGATTGATACCATCAGAGAAAGCATGTCATTGCCTAAACAATGGCTACTGGGTGGATGTCTCTGATTAATACCATCAGAGAAAGCATGTCATTGCCTAAACAATGGCTACTGGGTGGATGTCTCTGATTGATACCATCAGAGACTAATAATCCACCAGCAGAAGTATCGATCTAGTTTTAGGAAATAAACAAATACAGTGGAACCTGTGCGATCTGACACCCGAGTTTTCCCGACATCCTGTGACTTCCGACAAGAATTTCAGGTCCCAAAATATTTCTTTAACATTCTTTGTTAAAAAACCTTTAGTATTCCGCAATCTGTTACTTCTGACATCTGACATTGTTTTACGGTCCCAGTGTTGTTAATTACACTTAATTAATCCTGTCTTATCCGACCCTTTGATCTGCTCATTAATAAATTATCATCCTTTTATATCATTAAATATAAACCATTAACAAATTGACAGGCTTAGCTCAAAAATAAATTGTGATTTTAACTAATTGATTGGCAGGTAATTAGAGGCTCATTAGTAAAGGTTAAAAGTTAGTTTACAAAGAATACATATGTAATATTTAAAAGTTTACAGTTATATTTAACTGTTTTCACTTCTTTGTAAAGTACATGGCTACAACCAACAATTATCTGATCAGATTATGGAATTGTTCTAAATAAATTAATTGTGTAGAAATTAAATATTAAATGTATTTTCATGTACATGTATATTGTATAAAATCCCTTTACATTGTAGTTCCAACAAGATGAACTGTGAGCTAATGCTCACCTATGATACCCCCGCTCTTCGGCAAACAGGAAGTAGGAATCTGACGGGTCCAAAAACGCTTCCCACAATATGGGGTACCTATATGAAGCTTGTGACCAAACATCAGATTTCTGCCATCAATAGTTGCTGAGAAAAATGCGACGAAAAATGAGCATATATGTTCAATGTGTATAAAAATCAACAAAGTCGGCAAACAGGAAGTAGGAATCCGATGGGTTCAAAAACGCTTCCCACGATATGGGGTACCTATATGAAGCTTGTGACCAAATATTATTACATTGTTACATTGTGTATATATTTTTACCTTTAACTACCAATAACAGAGTGCCTGTAAAAACTAGTATATGTATGGAATCAAACAAATAGACAATTTTGATTTTGTGATCACCAAAACTTGGAAGAAATAGGAAATAAATTTAGCTACATTGTATATTCTTTATTTTCTTTAATTAGTGGCAGCATTTTGAAATTGATTAAAAAAAAAAGTCCTCTGACTTTATAAATAGACCAGACATTAAATATTTTAGACAAATGATGGGTTACACAATAAAAAAAAAAAAAAAAATTTGTACATACATGTGCTCTCCAGGCATAATTATCTCTCTCTTGGGTCTTTATTTATGCTTTGTAAATATTGCTTTAATTTATAGTTTTACACCATATCTCTGAACCAAATTGGGTTTACAAGAATAAAAATTAAACTTGACATTTCTCTGAACTACATTGGTTTACAAGAATAAATATTGAACTTGAACCAGGATTCAGGACAGATTGAGATTTTGCCAATGGCATGGTATTTGTGTGACAAAGCTTTGGTGACTTGTGCCAGTTGTGGAAGGTCAGCTGGTTTCTGTGTGTATTCCAGTTTTCTCCACCAATAAAATTTGCTTCCATGATATTACTGAAATATTTTCAACATGGTATAAAAGACTGTTAACCTAATTATTCCCAAATTTTTCTAAAAATGATCTGTTACAACTAAATTTTTAAGAAGAAAAAAAAATGTCAAGAACTATCTCTAGGAATAATTTAGGTCAATGTTCAGGTCACAATTCTTCTTGTAGATAAACTGGTATCAATGTGCTAGATGTGCTAGACATAACAACAAAAATACAAGCTAAAGTACATGAATGTCCAAGTCATTTGATTGAAGTTGTTTTCATCATTTTGGATTTGAGCTCTCAAATAATTATAAAAGAAAGATTAAACAGTGATGGTCAACAATTCCACCAATATCAACAAAACGAACAATCACAATCATATTTCACCTTCACTTAACTGAACTGAAAAAATGGACCGCTCTCATATGACTTTGGAAATCCAGGTCCTGGCTTGGGACAGGCACAAAAATGTGACAGTGTAGCTTTGATTTTCCAACTTTATTGAAAGGCACTACATCCAGTACATCATTAAAAAGTATGCTTTGTTTAGGGTGCAATATCTTAATGACAGATATAAAAGAGCTGGCATATGATAATGTCCTATATTTAGCCCCCCCCCCCCCCCCCGCCCACACACACCAAAAAAAAATATTGGGCAACCTTGACGGCATTATATAATATATGGATACCCCTATTTTATACATGATGTTTCAGGTGAGTACTGTAATTACAAATTTAAGGGAACAAAGATTTGTTTATGATTAAAAAAGTTGAATACAAGTTATGGGCAGATATAATTTCAGTGTTTCAAATATATATACAAAATATGTAGCTATATATATAGGTAGGGAGGGTCTCAGGGAAAACTCTTCTCCACTGCCCAAATTTTTTCATCCACCAAGCAATAATGTCCCAATAATGACTCTACACCATTTTAATCAACTGCACTGTACACATGTACATGTACTTATAAAACTGTATACATGTGTAAGTCCTTATATACTTAAATAATGATTTGATATTAAGAATAAATGTTCAAAGTTCTCATGTAACTTATGCTTGTGACTATATTGTATATCATATGACATTTAAACTAATAAAATAAATAATTAACATTTTTAAATTTTTTATAGTACGTCTTTAAGACAGATTTCAATTCTCTACAGATCATATTGTAACTATTTGCTAAAATTTCATCAATTTGATTCTACACTTTTGTGTCAAAAGTATACATGTCAATTTTTCAACAACAAAAAACCTATAGTCATATAAAATCACACTTTAAAATATTCTCATGAGTTTGTTTCTTGTCTAATTTACATTAAATAAAAACCATTAAAAGCAGAATATTTGAGTTTAAATTTCATACAGTAATTTTTAATCTATTTTACTTCTTTTATAGGGTTACGGTTATGGTGTTGAACACCACTTTCAACAGTATTTCAGCTATATCGTAACGGCCAGTTTTATTGGTGGGAGGTAACCAGAGAACCCGAAGGAAACTACTGACCTGCCACAAGTCTTTGACAAACTTTATCACATAACGTTGTATCAGGTACACCTTGCCTGAGTGGGATTCGAACTCACAACTTTAATGGAGATAGGCACTGATTGTACAGGTAGTTGTAAATCCAACTATCATACAATGACAACAATGACAGCCCCAACTGAATATCTGACATCATGTAAATTGTGAAGTCAAAACTTTAAATTTGTGTTCAACTATAAAATATTTGAATACTATACAATACAGTACAATACAATATTTTTTTATTCCAATTAGGGTCCCTCAAGGGGCAATAACAAATATACATTCATAATTATATCAACAGTTACAACAATACAGAATGGAGATATATGTTTTTAAACAAGACAATTCTAACTATTTAAATGATATATGTTACAAAAAATATATAAATAAATAAATATAAGAAGTAAAACAATTTAAATATTACTGTATGAAACTGTAAAATATTCTGTTTTTAACATTTTTATTTCATGTAATTAAATTGGACTTTTAACAAAACAAACCCAGGGTGAACAAGTCAGAAAATAATAAAAAGAAAATAATTTCTACAACATTTTTTTTTTCAATTTATATAAAAAAAATTAAACTTGATAAAATGCTTCAATAAGGGTATCAATCATGGGCATATAAGAAAAATCTTAAGAGATCCTTGTACATGTATATTTAATAGTGGGATACAATTTTGAGGAGTTCCTTTTACTTTTTGTGTCAATTGGAATGGTAGGTCATTCGAGTTGCAGGTAGCTTATGCCTTATCTCTGTCTTGAAATGACATTTTTTTTCTTGGAATGGATTCGTAGGATGGTTTTTTTCGTCTCGGTACTGGTTGAGTAGGCCCTAGATATGTTGATATGTGTATATTATGTTCCGATGCTATTGTATGGCGCAATCTAGCAAAAATTAAATCTACACACTATTTCCTATCGGCGACCAACAAAAAAACCGATAGAAGATAGGGAGCAAGTGTGTAGATCTAATTTTAATTAGATTGTGTATGGCGTGACATTACCACCATGAATGATCTCTAAAAAGTGAGAGATTGATAACATTTTGTAATACAAAATGTTCAGGAAAAGAAGAAGAAATATAGAAACAGGATGTCTTACCTTAAAACTCAATGTGTATGTCAAGTGCAGACGACGTGACTACTACTACTAGATACTACTATTGATCTATTTGTGTTTTCCCGGAAGTAAAACGTGTCCGAGCCAAACCGGCTTAAATCTATTATATTATTATTGGTTCTATTTCGTAATGCAGGTGTCGTTTACTTATTTACACATTGCACGAATTGAACAATACCTTTAAATCTTATTGAGGTCGTGGATATATATTACATTTGATCCTGAAAAGATGTATTCATAAAAACCAGAATCGAGGGTATTGTAAAAGTTAGAAACGAGTCCGATTGGATATGTATTTAAAACGGACTAGTAGATTACGAGCCGTAATGAAAGGGGGAGGTTTGGCGCTTTAAAATCTGATTCAACTCATCATTTCTTTAGAAATGCCTGTACCAAGTCAGGGTCAATACGGTTTTCACAGTTTTCTGGTTATTGACTGATTTTGTCTGTTTATATACTTATGAGTTTTGACTTTCCCTTTGTAAGATTGTTCGGAGTTCGGTAATTTTGTTATTACCCTTATTTACCTTATATTGATTCTGCCTGCAGCTCCTGTCTGGGCTCTATAGGCAGCTCTTCTTCATCATTTCTCACAGCTCCCAGTCTTCCGGTTGTTGGGCCATACTCTGCTGTGAAATCATATTTCATTGGATGGTTCTCCCAGTGTCTGTCCAATCTATTTTCGAATTGGAACATCGTTTTTGCTTCCACTATGTGGTTTGGTAAACTATTCCACAAGTCGACTATTCTGTTGGTAAAGCTATATTTCCTGATGTCCCTTCTACTTCGATGTATTACTAGTTTCAGTGCATTTCCTCTTGTTATGTGTGATCTGCTGATGTCAAGCATTCCTTCAGTAACCCTACCATCGTATAATCTAGTCAGTATCTTAAACGCTTCCCTAGCTCATACGTCTAAATTTTAAAGTTGGCATTTTCAGCTGTTTAAGCCTTTCCTCATAATTTAAATTCTTCATCTGGGGTAACATTTTTGTTGCTCTTTTTTGCACATTTTCTATTGCTTCTGGTGACCGCTCGATAGTCCGAAGGTCCATTACTCCGAAGGTTCATTAGTCCGAAGGTTCGTTAGTCCGAAGGTTCATTAGTCCGAAGGTCTGCTATTCCGAACGTTTTATGGTCCGTTAGTCTTGTTTTTCGACCAAAGGATAGGTATCGAACAGTGTTGAATTGATTTAATATTCAGTCCTTTATTAAATTAAGTAAGAGAAGCAAGATACTCATGAGAAATAAAGATATACAATATTCACATCCTGACTAAGCAGTGGTCTATCCAGGTGGGTTGTAGGCTGTACGCCCGGCTTTTGCTAGCAAAAAAAAATGTGTAATCGGCAAATATAGGTAAAACTTAAAACATTTTGTAGAAAACACGCCAAAAATTGCACCAAACCTCTGTTTTGTAATTACGTATCCAAGCGTGCTAAGTCTAAAAAAAAAGAGAGAAAAAAAAACGTGTCGTCTCTGAAACATATGGAAATCATTCCAATGAAGTAAACCCTCCACTAAAACTCTGATCTTAACCAAATATGTTTAAGCTTAAAACTTAAAAGATATTTATATATTGAAATTTAAAAGATATCTAAATATTAGATTATTTTTAAGACCCGTTGTTGATCCAATTAACAACTGGGATTTTTTTGCTTAACAAACATTTCAGAATAATAATAACTTCATTCAATGCACAATTTTACCCGGAAGGGTTGAAGGAATATACAACTTTACAAGGAATATATACAAATTAAACAACGTACACAAGTCAAATAGACAAAGACATAGTAACAACATACAAATAAAATGAAAACAAATTCAGACTTGTCATTTACTCTTTACGAAATACTGAAAGAGTCCCTTACGACACAAAAGAGACGATCTCTGAGAAAGGAATTAGAAAACATAAAAGCACATCTGAAATTAAGTTTTGTGAGGGACAAGTACATTCCATTAAAAAGAGAATACATAAAATCATTAAACGGACGTTCTAATGTACGACTGATGGTCGCAAAATACGGAGTGTAACCTCAAATATATACCAATTATTATGGAATATTGAAAACTCCAATCAACTACCGCAACAACTTAAGCATATGCGTACCAAATTCTACATCTATGTAATTCCAGTATACCGTGTTCCATGGCTCGACATATACAAGTACCCTTTACCAAATACGTGTACCAGATGGGGGGTCTCCTTAGATAATTTAACCAAGTGGTATACTTAAGAAATAATTCATGCAAATTTACACATGGACTGGGCCTTTATATTCGAATTTTACCCCGAGCGAAAGCGAGGGGTAAAATCTAAGAATATAAAGGCCCAGCCCATGTGTAAATTTGCACAACTCTATGCCTGCCATGAATTATTTCGATTCTAATAGGACAAATACGGTAATTGTTAACCATTCGTGAACTATATACACACAGCATTTGGTGGCTGTTCCATTTACCCCCTTCGGAAATATTGAATTGATTTTGAATTATTTGTATTTGAACGAGATATTCTAAAACAAAGATATGGATGTTAACATGAAAAACATATTTATTGTGTATTTTCCAACATAGATTCGATTGAACAATTCCTGCGTAAAAATATTAAAAAAAAAAAGTCGGGAGTTCATTCGTTCATCATTTCGTGCGCTAACAAGATGGCGGAGCGGAGTTGTCAAACATAATATCGAACACTTGAACAGTTGTTAATAATCGACAATTATTGTTAGATATGAAATAAAAAAAATAAATGCCAATGGAAAGAAAAGCTTGTATTGTTGACATAAAAAAAATTTCTGGAATAAATACTTAAGACAACCATCTATCGACTTTGACTGTTGTAATATATCGTCATCCTGTGACGTTGTTTACAAGGGACGCTGATTGACACAAGCTGGTTACTGATTTATTTTACGATTTTGTGAGCATTTTGCTTGTTTTAGTAGCAAAATTCAAAATGCCATCAAATTGGAAAATATCAGTAACTTAATTACATCACCGTCCAGTTATCAATGTATGCGTAGGAAAACATGAAGGTTAGTGCATTTTCCGGTTATTCATGGCCGACACATATCAATGGAATGTTGTGTGCATACTGGGGATCCCCAAATGTAAATTTTCAAAACAAATGATAAAAAAATACTTAGTTACAGAATATTTATTTATAACTGAGGGGAAATTTTTATTTTAAGGATTTTAAAAATACGTTATATGCCGGTGTTTTGTTTGTTTACACTTGGTAGTCACGGTAATTTCACCTTGTCAAAAGCCTTCATAAAATCCATGTATACTGCATTTAATACTCCTCCTTCATCTAAAACGCGTGTCCACATTTATCTAGTACCTTTAAAAGCTGCAGTGATGTTGAGCGCCCTCCCATAAATCCGAATTGCTTATCACTAAACAGGTTGAATTTGTCCATATGTTCTATAATCCTTTTTCGTATGAGCTTTTCCAATAACTTGCACAATATGCTAGTCAGACTTACTGGTCTGTAATTTGATGCCAACTTCTTGTCTCCCTTCTTGAATAGGACTGTTATAATTGCTACTTTCCAGTTTTCTGGTACAATCCCAGTCTCAAATGATTTCTTAAAGATTATGAACAAAGGTTTATCTATAACATTTGCTAATTCATATAGCACTTTCGGATTCACTTTGTCAGGTCCTGGGGATTTCGTAGTGTTCAGCCCGTGAAGTAACTTTTTAATTTCTTCCTGCGAAAATGGCTCATCAGTAGCTATATCGCTGTTTCTTTTTTCCATCTTCGGTAAATTATTCACATCCTCATCTGTGAATACACTACTGAAAAAAATTGCCAGGATCTCTGCCTTGTCACCATCACTACTTGCTATGAAGGTACCAGACTCTGACTTATCGTGTAATTCTGACACTCCAGTCTTAGTTTTCCTTTTTGAGTTCACGAACTTCCAAAAGTTTTTGCAATTCGTCTTGGCCGATTCTGCTACTTGTTTTTCTCTCTCTTTTCGATCCCTTCGCGTTAATCGTTTAACTTTATTATCGTGTTTTGCAGTATTCTCTATGTTTCTCGTTGCTTCTGTTCTCCATGTACCTTTCCCATAGTCGATGTTTTCTCTTGATGTTTTGAACAGTTTCTTTGCTCAAAGGTATACTTCCCTTGGTATTTCTTGGTTTACTTTTTGGAATGTTTTTGTCGATGGTTTTATTAAGTTTCTCCATAACTTTATTCAACATTTCTATTGGATTTGAGTCTCCCAATTCTTTTTCCCAGTCTATATCTCGTTCCTTCCTCATTTTATCATAATTTGCTTTGTAATAGTTCAGTCTCTCATTTGTTGTCTGATCGTATGAGAAATAGCACCTATAATTAAATTATATTACACAGTGATCACTTGATCCCAGAGGGTCTAGATATTTTGTATTAACAATGTTTTCATTGTCATTCACTAATAACAAGTCCAGTAGAGATGGTTCCTGTCGTTCTCTCGTATGGTGATCAATCATTTGATGAAGAAAATTGTCTTACACATTCTATAAAGCTCAAACTTGATTCTTCCTTAGCATTCCATAGTTCCCAGTCAATATCCGGGTAATTAAAATCACCAGTTGTAACTATATGTGAGAAGTTCATGTCACAGACTTTTGATATCAATCCATTTAGTGCGGTTAAATTTGCCTCATTTGATAGATTGACTTTTATAGACACATCCAAACAACAGTTTATCATTACCTTTGAGATTCAATTTCACCCATACACTTTCTTTAAATTCTGTATCAATGTCAACCTCTACCTCTTCCTTACATATATTATAACACCTCTTCTGGCACTTCCGGGGAAGTTACTTGGAAAAAGTACATATCCACTTAGTTCAATTTCTGTTTTATTCAATGTGTATCTCATGTTTTTCGGTACAACTTCTGTAATTGCAATAATGTCTGTATGTTCTCATCCAACAGAAATCGGATCTTAAATTCCTCAATCTTGTTTAAAACAACTGTCCACATTTGTATATATATACAACGTAGTTTTGCGGGTTAAAAACTGAACAAACTAAACTTGAACGGTTGAACGAATTTACATTACTATGTACAATGTTCCTCCCATCTAACTTTCCTGCTCTTTTTTCTTGACTTTTATAATTTTCCTTTTCCAAGGGGGGGGGGGGGGGGGGGGGGGGGGGGCATTTGTACTTGATTTCCCCCGACTTGTCCTGTTCATTCATGGCTTTTGCTTCCAGCACTTTTTGCTTATTTATCTCCCTTTCACTTTTGGACATGTCATGTGTGACACTCATTTTCCTAAATGGGCTCTCCATGGGAGTTTCTTTGATCCTTGAAATACCAGGGGCGGGCGCACCCGGCGCGCGCCCCCCTAAAATTGGAAAAAATATGATTTTTTGGCGTAATATCGTGATTTTTCACACGAAATACCCCAAAAATGTTCGTGCCTCCCTCCGCTCGGCGCAATTTTTTTAAGTGCGCCCCCCTCCCCCCCTAACTTGAAATCCTGGATCCGCCCCTGAATATAGTCTAGAAATACAGCGGTTTTATTTCCACAAAGAGTCAACCCGTTTAACATAAATATATCGTTAACAATTCCAAGTTCAATGACATTGAAGAATATTGTCAATTTCTGTTACCTTTAAATGTTGATGTAGAAAATCACAACTTTTAACTCATCACACAGCCCAAGGATTTATATAGTACTATATAAATCCTTGCACAGCCTAGGATATTTTTTATATACCACACATAAAAAAAACCCACCCAAGTACCTGTGACTTATCACGCAGCCGTGATCACGATTTGTCTTCAAACACGATCAAACATGATCAAATGAACACAACATATACATACTCTTATAAAACAACGGTATTAGAAACATATGTCGGTTTTAATATGAATAGCCAGTAACATTTTGAAATATCGTTTCCGTGAGAGATTGATCAGAACGCTGGTGGTTTTTATTACTCCCAGGGCCCGGTTGTTCAACTTGTAGTTAAATTTTAACCAATGGTTAAAAATGATAACCTATGATTAAAATTTAACCAAAACATGCAATGCGTTGTTCAACTTATGGTTAAATTTAACTACTGGTTAAAGCATGGTTAAACTGATTAATATTTAACCACGGTATAGGTGCTCTGTTAAAATATTTAACCATTGGCTATCAAAAATCAATATCGACGAAAAGTCTAAGTCAATCAGAAAATACGCTTTTCGTACAATTACGTTGGAAAAACAAAATTATAAAACTTCAAAAATAGCATGAGGTACCTCTATGACATCATGAACATTCCTCATCAATTGGAAAAATTGGATAATTTACATATGAGACACCAACCATTCATTTCATACTGAAAAGGAGGTTATATTTTTTCTTAATTGTTATTCATGAAAAACTTTTTGCATGTTAATTGAAATAAAAAGAAAATTCACACATTAAAATCAGAGAGAGAAACAGACTTTTGACATACATGTGTATGCATGAACTCAATTTTAATGAGATGTTGTAAACTAAAGAAAATATTCTTAGGCTAACTTACATAATGAAAATTAACAGTCCTTGAAATTGTAAGACAATAACAAGATTTAATTAAAAGTAGTTTAATGAGTTATAAGAAGTTATTGTCACCTAAATAACACACCTTTAGTGTATTATGATGCACTAAACACGTCTTATTAACATTGCTTTTAATGTTATTAAGCAACTAAGACGAGGTCCATAGACGCTTCCGTACTAACTTGTACAACATACTCTTAATATAGAACAAATAACCTTTAGACAATGACATATAAGTTATATTCCTCAAGTAAGATTTCACATTTTTTTTTTAATTTTAATAACTTTATTGCTTTATCAAGAAAATAATAACAAAACAAAACAAAAAAGAAATTAAAAAAAACATTCTCTGCATTATAATGTCTTTTTTTTTTAATTCTATTTTCATTCAAAAATAAAACCATTTACCCACATTTTCTTTTGTTCCATTTTTCTTTGATTTCATTTGGGGTCCTAATGGCAACTCCTAGTTAGCTGGTCTTCTCAGTTAACTCAGTCCATACTTTTTCTACTTTTCATTTGTGATTATATTTGAGTGCTTTGAATTTATGATGGTATAATTTTTTCCCACATTCCTCTGTATTAAGACAATCTCCTCTCTTCTAAAATTGCATTTCTTCAGCCTCTTTTTGTCCTGTGGAGGGGGGATTGAGCCAGCTCATATTTTTATTTATTTATCTGCTGCTAGGATAAAACAAGGAATTGTGGGATACATTGGTCTTGGTTAAATATTAAACCTGCAGTTATTGGTTGGCTAAATTTTAACCAAATGGTTATTTAACCAAGTAGTTAAATGAAGTTGAAAAACTAATTTTTAACCCTTGGTTTACTAACCAAAGGTTAAATCTTCAACCAATGGTTAAAGATAATCATATGGTTAATTTAACAACAAGTTGAACAACCGGACCCAGATCAACAACAGCAAAAAATATCCTAAGACCCTGTGGACACTGGTTCCTAAACTCGTGCAATCTTGAAGTAACGCAACAGCGACGATATCGCAATTACTGATCCGTGTTTTTTTTCTATCTATGACAGTCTACATTTCTGTATATTAATCTGTGGGCTTAAGTTTTGGATCTCATAGATAATGTGGCCTTCATTTGTACCAGGCTGAGCTCATTCAAAATACAATTACTTGTCCACTGTCGATTCTTATCCTACGAGTAATGTTCTTTAACCAACGAATATATTCTACCGTCTAATCTCAGAGCCATAACTAGGGCTGTATATCAACCGATACGGTCCTGCCGAAGGCACGATCCGGAGCGCCGATGTCGCAACTACGGATGAGCTTCAGAGGGTGTATCCCTCATCTCATTGGTGGTGGATCTGGGTCCATCGACAGAAAAGTTTGAAAACTTAGATTGCAGGAGATGCACTCTGAGGCTATTTTAGGCAGAGTTTAACTGTTAGCGATCTTGCCAATTTTGCAATTTTTGACAGACAAACATTTCTTAAGAAGAAATTTCTCAATTCCATGGGTATAATTTTTACTACATTTTTCATAAATTGAACCCGTGGAGTGGTACATGATTTATCCCACAGCTGCCCAATAGGCAGAAAGAACGTATTAATCCGAAATGACAAATCGGACACATTTCATATGCATACAAAAAGATTTGAGTTCGTCTGGAATTATGAGTTAAAAGTGCATTGAGAACAAAAGAATGGAAAGCGAGGACAATAACACATCTGATGATCTTCTACTTCTTCTAATTATTGACCTACAATATACTTCAATAGTTTGAAGACTACGTCAAGGAAATTGCGTTACGAACAAACAAAAAAAAGAAAAATATTAACAATAGGAAAATACGTTTAAAAAATGTACAAAAACAGGGATGAATTTAAAGATTAGATGAAGTAATATCAGCCCTGAAGGACTCGATAGAGTCGCTCAACACTGCGGTCTGAGGTAGGCGGTTCCAGTCTACAATGATGCGAGGAAAAAATTATGCGTCCTACATAGTGGGACCCAATATGACTGAGAGTGCATATTTCTGGAGTGCCTCGGGGCGGTGAAAGTCGATCACTTTTACTGACTGCCACCTTGTCAACAGCAAAATTAAAAAATTTTGATTGACGTCGCAAGATACAACTCCCTTATTGAACGAAGTTACTCGTGCACCATCAGATATTTTGATAGGCCAGACTCGTTCTGCGAACTCGTCACATGTCCTACCAAAATATCTGATGATACACTCGCCTTTTTGTTCAATAAATGTAACATACTGATAAAATTTTGCTATTTAAAAACTTGTTGGTTCTGGTACGATATGACCACAAAAGTAAGTCGCCTATATATCGACGACATAATATATACAAGATGGTTTGCAATGCTTATTATAAGTGTATATACACTGCTCAAAATATGAATCCTTCAGAATTTAACTTTAGCTTACACATACTTGACAAACCTTGCCTCAGTGTTAGTTACGGACCTGAATCTAGTAGGCAGTGCCACAGGGACTCGGGGCACGGAATACTCTTATTATATTTAGGGTCGACACACATAAGATTATATTCGTTACATTAAGGAAAAAGAGATGAAATAATAAAGAAATCTTATTGAAAATAAATATGTAAACAGAAAGTTAAACTAGAGGCTCACAGGAGCCTGTAATCGCTCACCTGGTTTTTAATTTGACATCTAAAGTTGATAGAAAATGGGGGTGTTACACATAATTTTGAAAGTGGGCCATCAAAAGATCATTTCATCTCAAATTTCTGAGCAAGAGATTTTGATGTGATTTTTTCTCTCATAAATTCCTAAACGGAATAAACTGGCTGAAAAAATATCACAGAAAAACCCATAATGTATGTTAAACTACTAATTGCCATGTAGCTGCAGTAAAATTTCAGTTCATTTTGATGTGTAATAAAGCAGAAATTGATAACTAAAGAAATTTCTATTTTTAGTAACAGCAGCCATTTTGAATGGAAAGCGGGGCTGTCGGACATAATATAGAAAGGGGACCACCCAAGGACCATCCCAGCCAAATTTGCTTTAATTTAGTTTAGCAGTTTCAGAGGAGAAGATTTAAATGTGATCTTTTATCAAAATATGTCTAATTTGTATAATTGGTATGAATCGGTTGAAAGAAAAATTTCACAGAAAAACCCAGAATATTTGTTAATCTACTCATTGTCATGTAGCTGCAGTTAAATTTTGTGCTCATTTTAATTTAAAATAAAGCAGCAATGGACAATTGAAGACATTTCTATTTTTAGTAACAGCAGCCATCTTGAATGGAGAGTGGAGCTGTCAGACACAATTTTGAAATGGAACTACCCAAGGACTATCCCAGCCAAATCTGGTTTAATTTGGTTCAGTGTTTCAGTGAAGATTTGAATGTGGTCTTTTATCAAAATATGCCTAATTTGCATAATCGGTATAAATCGGCTGAAAGAAAAATTTTCCCCCCAAAAAACCCGGAATATATGTTAAACTACTCCTTGCCATGTAACTGCAGTAAAAATTTGAGCTCATTTTGTACTAAAGCAGCAATGGACAATTGAAGAAATTTCTATTTTTAGTAACAGCAGCCATCTTGAATGGAGAGCGGAGCTGTCGGACACAATTTTGAAATGGGACTATCCAAGGACTATCCCAGCCAAATCTGGTTTAATTTGGTTCAGCGGTTTCAGAGGAGAAGATTTAAACTAAAGCAGCAATGGACAATTGAAGAAATTTCTATTTTTAGTAACAGCAGCCATATTGAATGGAGGGCGGAGCTGTCGGACACATTTTTGAAAGGGACCATCCCTGCCATGTTCGTTTTAATTTGGTTCAGTGGTTTCAGAGGAGAAGATTTAAATGTGAAAGTTTACGACGGACGCCAAGTGATGGGGGTTCTAATTCCATACCAGGAGCGCCTGTGGGCTTTACTACCATTCAGTCACCCCATCACACACAAACCGTTTGAAAAATCCTGTATTTGGACAGTGTTCAATAAAAGATTCATATTATGATATTGTGCTATGCTTTGCATTATTTGCATTACGAATTTAGTTGCTTAATGTAATTTCACCATTTGTTTATTTTATTTTATTTTATTATAATTGTATATGTAAACAGTTGAATAATCAAATTGCAGTAAATAACTTAATTCTTGTATCACACTTTGTCAAGTTGTCTTTACTTGTAACAAAGAAATTAAAGCTTTAGTTTATTTTCGTACAAATAATGGACAATCCAGAGACACTGGCAACATGAGAACACAAGACACATGAGGAAGACAAACAAAACACAACACAGAAAATTTATATTTGCTTTTGATGTTTTTTTCTTTATGTTTAATGGAAAGGAAACTAGAGGCTCAGTGGGCTGAGCCTGTGTCACTCATCTTTCATTCTGCTTTGAGGAAACTTAATACAGAACCTTCCATTGGTTGCTTCCCACCAAGTTTCGGTTCATTTGGCTAAGCAGTTACAGAGAAGAAGATTTTTAGAAATTGATCAATCAGAAACAAGAATGGCCTATGGTGGCCATGTTTATTAACGGATGGGAACTAAATGCGCATTCTCTACAGATCACCTTCCAAGAATGCTTCCTACCAAGTTTTGATTCATTTGGCAAAGCGGTTTCAGAGAAGATTTTTTAGAAATCAACCAATCAGAAACGAGAATTTCCTGTGGTGGCCATGTTTGTTGACGGATTGGAACTATATCAGCAATCTTTATAGAGAACCTTCCAAGGATGCTTCCTACCAAGTTTCGATTCATTTGGCAAAGCGGTTTTAGAGGACACAATTTTTTAGAAATCAACCAATCAGAAACAAGAATTGTCTGTGGTGGCCATGTTTGTTAACGGATCGGAACTAAATGAGCAATCTTTATAGAGGCCTTCCAAGGATGCTTCTGACCAAGTTTCGATTCATTTGGCAAAGCGGTTTCAGAGAAGATTTTTTAGAAATCGACCAATCAGAAACGAGAATTTCCTGTGGTGGCCATGTTTGTTGACGGATTGGAACTAAATTAGCAATATTTATAGAGGACCTTCCAAGGATGCTTCCTACCAAGTTTCGATTCATTTGGCCAAGTGTTTTCAGAGGAGAAGATTTTTTAGAAATCAACCAATCAGAAAAAATAATTGCCTGTGGTGACCATGTTTGTTAACGGATCGGAAATAAATGAGCAATCTTTATAGAGGACCTTCCAAGGATGATTTCTACCAAATTTAAATTCATTTGGCCAAGTAGTTAGAGGAGAAGATTCTTTAGAAATCAACCAATCAGAAACAAAAATTGCCTGTGGCAGCCATGTTTGTTAACAGATCGGGACAAGATGAGCAATCTTTATAGAGAACCTACCATAGATGCTTCCTACCAAGTTTCGGTTCATTTGGCCAAGCGGTTTCAGAGGAGAAGATTAAAAAAAAATCGGCCAATCAGAAACAAGAATTGCCTATGGTGGCCATGTTTGTTAACGGATCGGAACTAAATCAGCAATCTTTAGAGAGGATCTTCCAAGAATGCTTCCTACCAAGTTTCAACTCATTTGGCCAAGTGGTTTTAGAGGATACAATTTTTTAGAAATCAACCAATCAGAAACAAGAATTGTCTGTGGTGGCCATGTTTGTTAACTGATCGGAACTAAATGAGCAATCTTTATAGAGGCCTTCCAAGGATGCTTCTGACCAAGTTTCGATTCATTTGGCCAATCGGTTTCAGAGGAGAAGATTATTAGAAATCAACCAATCAGAAACAAGAATTGCCTGTGGTGGCCATGTTTGTTAACGGATCAGGACGAATTGAGCAATCTTTATAGAGAACCTGCCATAGATGCTGCCTACCAAGTTTTGGTTCATTTGGCCAAGCGGTTTCAGAGAAGATTTAAAAAAATCGGCCAATCAGAAACAAGAATTGCCTATGGCAGCCATATTTGTTCATACATCGGGACAAAATGAGCAGCCTTTAGAGAGGACCTTCCATAGATGCTTCCTACCAAGTTTCACTTCATTTGGCCAAGGGGTTTCAGAGGAGAAGATTAAAATGTGAAAAGTTAACGGACGACGGACACCAAGTGATGGCAAAAGCTCACATTGCCTTTGGCAAGGTGAGCTAAAAATGGAAGACAAATATTAGGTTAATAAAAGTTGTAAAGTTCTTCCATCAGATTTGAATGTTCATTGTATAAAAGTTTTTCCAATAAAAATCATTAGAGAAGTTAATTAGATAGCCGACTTGACGTCAGCAACAACTGTAATCTTTATTTACTGCAACAACTGTAATCTTTATTTACTGTATTTTTTATTATGGACCATCTTCTCTTATACCAGTATACCGTATTTAGGGTTGCATAATGCACAGGATTTTGCCCAGATTCTTTATTTTGTAGGAGAGGTGTGCATTATAAACAGGAACAATGTGTTTCACTCTTTCCCAGACCGGGAAATCACATGTCCGCCATGTTTTTTTGTTTACTATTGTCAACATGCAAAGTTAAATATTTCTTAAATTGTTTGGACACTATTCCACAAAAATATTCGAACAAAAACGAATCGCGGGAAGACATTTATAAACATTTGAATCACAATTTTTTTTTCTAGGATTTATTTTGGTAAAAAGTGTCCAGGGTCCTATTGGTGAAAAGTGGGGGCATTAGCATTTTGACCTGTTGCCATAAAACTGGCCGCCACAATATAACTGAAATATTGTTGAAAGTGGTGTTAAACACAATTAACCTTAACCCTATAATTAAGTGCTTAACTCTGCCACATTTTTGTGCTTTTCTGAAGTGCATGGTCTTTTGGAGTGAGAGTGAAGCTGTGGAGGTTTTTTTTATCATTATTCAATATCTGTATTGCCATAGGAGATTCAATTATCAAGAGGGAAGTGTTAGGATCCCATTAAATGATTTAATCCCACCACATATTTGTGTCTGTCCCAAGGCAGGACCTGCATTTGCAATGCCATATCATGGTCTTTTTGGATGCTCCATGATTGGAAATGGGGCGTGGATTGTTCCTGGTCGATATTAATGGAATTTTTTTACCTTCACTGTTGAAACTTTTTTTCATAACACAATGTAATCATCATAGTTAAACCTGTATTAAGAGATCACCTTTGGGACAAATAAAAATGGCCTTCAATAAGACAGGTGACCTCTTAAAAGAGGTTCAATCTATATGAATTTCTCTATGACGGAACAAGAAAAAAGTGACCTTTTAATACAGGTGACTGCATGGGCAGGTTTAACTGTATATAAATACCTACCCCGGTATACACTGAAGATAATCTTCATAAACTTATATTATACATTCATAATATATATTTTTGTAATGGCCATGGTATATACAATCTTCTATATAAACATCTGTAAAAAAAAAAAAAAAAATCAAGTTATTTTTCAAATAAAAGATTAAGATGTTGTTAGTTGTTGCCATTGAATGCCATACAGTGACTATAAGATGAAGAATAACAATCAAAGTGATATTTAATTAAATTACAGAGCTGCCTGGTGTGTTGCTGTACCTTAAGAGTTAAATGGACTCGTTCTGATTTACACTGAAATTATTTATGAAAATAAAATAAAGGGCTACACAGAGCGAAGCATGATATGACCACAGAATGTCGACAAGAGAAAGTTGAACATGTGTATATTACAAACAAGTGTGGACACAGTATTTTGCTTGACACACTGTAATTGAAACCTTATATATAATATTTTCTATTAAAAGGATTAACTATAAAATACAAATTTATATGTAGTTTTTTATTTAAACAACATTATTAAGAAAAAACTGCTGGAACGTGCTAATCTGGGTCACGGGTCACTGTAATACGGTGTTGAAAAAACTGTTGATACTCATAAAATATTGATAAATGCAATAAAATGTTGTTTGTCTTCAAGAAATATGATAGACAAAACCATGTGTGAAGTTTTATGACAGAAATATCTCCGATTTCTATGTAAATTTACGAGTTGAAGTGGGGAAACACCCACAGTTAATTTTAGCGATGTATTTTTATCTTGGACAAGAATAATGAGCGTCCTGATTGGATGACTGATTTAAAACACACTGACAACGCATGGTAAAAAGATGCATGTAAAAGAAATCTATGTTATATTTATTCATTTGTTTGATTCTGGAATATTGTTGATCATTGATTTAAACAAGAAAAAAAGGGAAAAAGAGGGGGGGGGGAGTGAATTTTATTTGTGAATTTTACAGTTAAATAAATGTTATGTTTCGACAGTTTAAAGAGAAAAATAAAAATTTGTTGTGACTAAAGCTTAAATCAGTGTTAAAAATTGAACAAATATCAGTGGTTTTGTAAATGAGATTTATTTTAAATAGAAAATCTGAATTTATTATTTATCAATTTATTATTAATGATACAATTTTATATCCCTTGGGAGAGGGAGGGGGGCTATGATGAAAATTTGAAATAAAAACACAGGACTGGACTTTAAGCAAAAATAATAATCCAGGATTAGTTTTTAGTAAAAAATCGAGGACCCCTGTGTCCACAATTTTTTTTTTTAAAGTTAATGATATGAAATATTGACATCCACACTTGCCTTTTGGACAGCACATTTGTTATCATAGTAATATTTTTTTTTAAATGCTTAATTGTGGATAAATAATATTATTATATGACTTCAGATCATGTCATTTCTGATTGGCTGACGCCCCTAGTAACGTTCTTTGATAAAACGTTATATTAAACACGCAAAAAGTCACGAGAGGTGAACATAATATTCCAAAGCTCCTCCAGACACCTTGAAATATAAAAGTAGTAGCCAATCATCATCAGGTTAAGTTTTGTCATTGACTAATCAGATGCGTTCTTACTAATTACTTTCGGTTCACAATTAAATTAATAATGTTGGACGTTGGCAGACAGGGGTGTCTGGGGAACAAAGTCGGCGCTGTTTGGTGTTAATTCAAATTTAATTTAATGTCATATAATAAAACAGTGACTTTCAATTTCAGTGAATACAAGGATTGATCAACCCATGGAATATATTCACCTCGGATGCCTCGTTGAATATCATGTTCCATAGGTTGATCAATCCTTGTATTCACCTCATCGAAAGTCATCAATTGTATAATATTCATTATCTATATATAAATAATCCAATATGATGGAGGGTTATGATGTCTTGGTATTTAATACCACTTTCAACAATATTTCAGTTATATCCAGGCAGACAGTTTTATTGGTGGAGAAAACCAGAGTACCCGGAGAAAACCATCGACCTATCACCGACAAACTTTATCATATAATGTTAAATCGAGTACACCTTGCCATGAGCGGGATTTGAATTCTCAAAATTAGTTGTGATAGACACTGATTGCAGAGGTAGTTATAAATCCAACTACCATACGACCATGCCCTCCCCCTTTATTGGAATGAAAGGTTTTTGTTTCTAAACTATTGACTACATATTTATCTGTACTCTACATGGAAAATAAAAAAAATAAGTCAAAATCACATGTAAAGATAAAATCTAGAGGAAAGTACAGAAAAGACAGTGTTCCCCAAGTCACCTTCCCACGGGGTCTTAGGTCATTGTACAAACCAGGAGTTGTTGAATAAAATATAGCTCTAAAAAAAATCAACATAGTCAAACCTCCATTAAGAAGTCACCTTTGGGACAACGAAAAAGTGGCCTTATATGGCAGGTGACCTCTTAAAAGAGGTTAAATTCATATGAAGTTTTCTGCGATAGATAGACATTAAAAAAAAAATTAATGCCCAAAATTGGATTTTGACTTCAGCCAAACTCAAAATTGAATGACTTAAATTATTTACCTCTTTATATGAATACCTTTATAACCAATTATAGTCTTGTAAATCACTTTCTGCTGATTTATACTATTAACTAATCTTTGAATAGACCCGTCATAATTTTTTGAATTGTACATGTGTTTATCAAATTATACCAACAAATCATTATTTTATGAACAACATACTCCCTTTTAAGTGAGTGACAATAAAAAATGTATAAATTATTCACCAGTGACCGAGTGAGTGATTGTTGTTTAACACCAACTTAGCAATTTTTCAGCTATATCATGGCGAGAACAAGTTAACATTATTTTCAATGAGATGAGGTCAGCTTTGTACTAGACCAACACGATCTAAGGCACAATCTACCGCACAACCATAACATCATACAATACAAGTTTTTGCTTAATAGAGGTGGTCACTAATGCAGGTTTGACAACCATTACACCACCGATGCGGTAACTCCCTTTTAATGTCAATTCAAATACTTCTAATGTAGATAGTCAAACCTGTGTATAAAGGGCACGCAAGGAAACCTGAAAATGTGGCCTTTATATACAGGTTAAAATTATAGACACTATTCATCAATGGGAAATACGAGGCTGTCCTTTATAGACAGTGATTTGTTATATAGAGGTGCCCTTTATGGTAGGTTTGACTATATTTAAAATACCACTACTTTGAACCATAGTCAAACCTGCTTTAGTGACCACCTCTATTAAGTTAGTCAAACCTGCTTTAGTGACCACCTCTATTAAGTTAGTCAAATCTGCTTTAGTGACCACCTCTATTAAGCAATAACTTATATTGTGTGACCTTAATTTAAATTCCCTTCACAGTGCATTTTATATTTATTAAACCTGTATTAAGTGACCACCTGCCTTATGTGACCATATTTCACCATTGCCTTGCAAGGTTTGACTGTATATTGAAAAACCAGGAAAATTATTAACAGATTCCGTGAAATTTTTCACTTACTTATCAGTTATGATAGTTTAGTTTAGTTTAGTTTAAACATATTTTATTTGCTCGAATGTGCAAAAAGGATAAGACACAAGTTAAACAAACGTCTTCTCCTATATACAATAAGTTACAACATTATTTGATAGAGCATGCATGTATATAAATATTTCTTACATTAATATGTGTAGATTGAACTAAAACAGAGAATGAAGAAAGGAATGAGAGAGTGTTAGTGGTGATGATGTGTGAGATTGTTGTTTTGGTGAACAACTAGACAAGAAACCTTTCAGACCTCTTTATATGTTCAAACACATTCTTAAAAATAATTACGTTCTGTTCATGCGGGAGTGTAGGATTACCACAGGTCAAAAGTGTAAGGTCTAAAGCACAATAATTAGGTAGCCAGATTTTGAAACAATGTGTCTTATATTTGAATAATGGGAACAATCGAAGAAGAAATGATAGGGAGTCAGCTATGATACTTTATGCTCTCTCCACCAACTGCAATAGGCTAGTAGAAGAGACATTCTCAGCTCCAAAATCTCAAAAGAATAAGTGAGAGGCTGACTTCGTTAATATAAATTTTACAAGGGCAATGCAAAGCATGGCATATCCCCTCGCCTAAAAATTTGACCCAGTGACCTTGACCTTTGACCTTGAAAATCAATAGGGTTCCAGATTCTCTTAAGGACTAAGTATGTACCAAGTTTGGTCAAAATCCATTGAAGGATGTTGATTCTAGAGTGTTCACAAGGATGTTACGGAAGGACGGACGGTAGCGTTACTATATCCCTTCACAACTTTGTTGGCGAGAGTATAAAAACTGAAAATGTCTGCAATAATTGAAAAAAAAATGTCGAAGTTGTCGTGGTATCAATCTTAGTCTAAATGTCACATGAGATATTTATATTGTCTGCTTAATACTATAGAAGATATATGCAGTGGCATACTAGGTCTAGTTTAGAAAACGGCATAATGTTTTAAGTTTTCAAGATACAAGATTCTGAAGAAAAAAAACTTGCTAGTATTTCTTGACAAATTCAATTAAAATTCATTTGAATTACAAGACACAACAGATTGTAATTTGCATATCTCTAACTGGGTAAACACAATGATTTGATTTGAGGATGCTCTCATCTGCTCTAGAGGATGAGCAGTTCCTGCATTTTGACTAAAATTGGTTTCAATCCATACCATGGTTCTGAAGAAGATTTTCAAAGATTTCCAATTTTTCAACCAATTAGAAGCCATGGCAGCCATCTTTACTATTAGGCAAGGTCAGCAGACACAATTTTGGAAGAGGAGCATTCAAAGAGTATCACATCAGAATTTGGTCCAATTTGACCTAGTGGTTCTGAAGAAGATCAAATGCAAAAAGTTAACGGATGACAGACGACAGACACAAAGTGATGGGAAAAGCTCATTTGAGCCCTCGGCCCTGGTGAACTAAAAACTTTTTTGAGAACTATCAAATGGACACTCCTACCAAGTTTGAACACAATTGGTCCTATGGTTTTAGGGAAGAGATTAAAATGTAAAAGTTTACGGATGATGAGGACAGATGGACATCAAGTAATGATAATACCTCTCATAACCCTTAAAGGTCTCATCTTCATTCAAGCACACCCTTATCAATACATTATAAACACAACACAAACTAAAGTTTGTCGACCAGCTCGATGCATGAGTGAACTTTTTTCTCAGCTGTCGATTTAATACAACTTATATATTTAGATATATTATACAATTATATTTATAATAAAGTTAAATATGACAAATCGGCAATATATACACCTTGATATACTTAAACCCAGCATTAAAACCAATGGCGTCCACTGGAAAAAGCTTTGGTTTAAAATTGTATATCCATTCAATGACTGACAATATTATAACTACCTCTAATTATACACAACTACAACTAAATGAACTGCCACGATATAACTGAAATATTGTAGAAAGTGTTGTTAAACACAAATTTCCAATATAGAATACTTTTACAAATTATACAAAATTTATATATACAATGTACAATATGTTTATGTCATGTCAGAATTTGTATAATGATCATTGGCGTTCCCGATTTCTTGTATTGTTGTATACTACTGATCATGGTCTTGTGTCATGGCAGATCTCCGATTAAAAAAACAAAACAATAAAAAATGCCAAAAGAGATTGCAAAAAACAGAAAATAAATTCTAAAAAAAGAAAGAAAATATTTACATTAGTAATGAATTAATGCATATAAATGCATTTATCTTAATTTTGGAAATTTAGAGAATTATTGAATCATTTAACTAAAAATCACCAAAAGTAGAACTTTTTAAAATGTTCAAAGAAGAACTAAAGTGATACATTTTGAAAGATTAAAAGAATATATTGAAATTATTATGCCAAACAGCTTGCTCATTTTGTTCATGTTAATTGTCGGCTTCAAAATATAAATATTTATTGAAAGTCGACTATTAAAGTGCAGGGGGGAATGCAATGCTTTGTTAGATGGGGACATTTAGTGCTCGATTAGCTGAGGTTTACAACAAAACAAGCAAGACAATAAATAAATTTAACAAATAATTATTACTTATCTCTCTAAAATGTATCAGCTTATAATTTATTTTTAAAATATTTAAAAAAAACTCAAAATTAAAGTTTACTGAAATTTTTAAAATGGAATTATTTTTGAAAATGACTTAAAAAAATTAAATGTTAAAGATAAAACATCAGAATCTCCACTTTTTGAATCCATGTAAGTAACTATGACAACAATTAGAAAGTGTTCTGCACCTATGATAATTATTGGAATAATTGGATTATTAGAGGACTAAAAAAGTAAGGACCAAACCATATTTTATAGGTTTTACCACAAAATATGATGAACCTTGCTTCCATATTCCTGTAATAGTACAACATTCATATTTATACAATTTAATAAGCAAACATTCAAATTCAAAATATTTAAAGGGCAATGACTCTGGATAATTTTTATACACATTTTATCACAGCAAAAAAAAAAGTTAATGCATTACTTACCTGGTTTAAAGCTAAAAAAAATGGATTACCAAATACAATTTAATTTTTTTAGAAAGACGAATTTTTGACAATGTTTTTTTTATGTAAATGTAAATTAAATTCGGAAAAAAATATACTTAGACTTGGAATTTTGGAAAGTACAAAACTTTAAAGTGCTTTAAACCAAGTAGACTGACATGACATAACGAATACAAAAATAACTGATTGATGGTCTGGCTAGAATTTTCCTTTTTGTTTATCAAATTCCCTCCAAAATTTAAAAGAACAGGTTCTGCTTACATTTTGTTTTATTTTTTTATTTTATTTATTTGTGTGTGTTTTTGTACAATTCTGTTATCCCATCCTTTACAGAGTCTGTTTTTGTTTCTAGCAAGACCATAAGTTACAAAGAAACGCACCACTTCTACCAAAACAAAATTTTAAAAATAAAGAAAACAAATATAATTTAACCTTAAGCATAGAAATGTGACGTTTCTTATTCAATCCCCCTTTTTTTAGGGGATTATATTTACAATTTTATTCAAATGTTGAAGTCTTTATATCTCACATATACAAAAATAACGGATTGGTGGTCTGGCTAGAATTTTACTTTTTGATTATTAAATTCCCTCCAAAATTTAAAAGAACAGGTTCTGCTTACATTTTGTTTTATTTTTTTATTTTATTTATTTGTGTGTGTTTTTGTACAATTCTGTTATCCCATCCTTTACAGAGTCTGTTTTTGTTTCTAGCAAGACCATAAGTTACAAAGAAACGCACCACTTCTACCAAAACAAAATTTTAAAAATAAAGAAAACAAATATAATTTAACCTTAAGCATAGAAATGTGACATTTCTTATTCAATCCCCCTTTTTTTAGGGGATTATATTTACAATTTTATTCAAATGTTGAAGTCTTTATATCTCACATATACAAAAATAACGGATTGGTGGTCTGGCTAGAATTTTACTTTTTGTTTATTAAATTCCCTCCAAAATTTAAAAGAACAGGTTCTGCTTACATTTTGTTTTATTTTTTTATTTTATTTATTTGTGTGTGTTTTTGTACAATTCTGTTATCCCATCCTTTACAGAGTCTGTTTTTGTTTCTAGCAAGACCATAAGTTACAAAGAAACGCACCACTTCTACCAAAACAAAATTTTAAAAATAAAGAAAACAAATATAATTTAATCTTAAGCATAGAAATGTGACGTTTCTTATTCAATCCCCCTTTTTTTAGGGGATTATATTTACAATTTTATTCAAATGTTGAAGTCTTTATATCTCACATATACAAAAATAACGGATTGGTGGTCTGGCTAGAATTTTACTTTTTGATTATTAAATTCCCTCCAAAATTTAAAAGAACAGGTTCTGCTTACATTTTGTTTTATTTTTTTATTTTATTTATTTGTGTGTGTTTTTGTACAATTCTGTTATCCCATCCTTTACAGAGCCTGTTTTTGTTTCTAGCAAGACCATAAGTTACAAAGAAACGCACCACTTCTACCAAAACAAAATTTTAAAAATAAAGAAAACAAATATAATTTAACCTTAAGCATAGAAATGTGACGTTTCTTATTCAATCCCCCTTTTTTTAGGGGATTATATTTACAATTTTATTCAAATGTTGAAGTCTTTATATCTCACATATACAAAAATAACAGATTGGTGGTCTGGCTAGAATTTTACTTTTTGTTTATTAAATTCCCTCCAAAATTTAAAAGAACAGGTTCTGCTTACATTTTGTTTTATTTTTTTATTTTATTTATTTGTGTGTGTTTTTGTACAATTCTGTTATCCCATCCTTTACAGAGTCTGTTTTTGTTTCTAGCAAGACCATAAGTTACAAAGAAACGCACCACTTCTACCAAAACAAAATTTTAAAAATAAAGAAAACAAATATAATTTAACCTTAAGCATAGAAATGTGACGTTTCTTATTCAATCCCCCTTTTTTTAGGGGATTATATTTACAATTTTATTCAAATGTTGAAGTCTTTATATCTCACATATACAAAAATAACGGATTGGTGGTCTGGCTAGAATTTTACTTTTTGATTATTAAATTCCCTCCAAAATTTAAAAGAACAGGTTCTGCTTACATTTTGTTTTATTTTTTTATTTTATTTATTTGTGTGTGTTTTTGTACAATTCTGTTATCCCATCCTTTACAGAGTCTGTTTTTGTTTCTAGCAAGACCATAAGTTACAAAGAAACGCACCACTTCTACCAAAACAAAATTTTAAAAATAAAGAAAACAAATATAATTCAACCTTAAGCATAGAAATGTGACGTTTCTTATTCAATCCCCCTTTTTTTAGGGGATTATATTTACAATTTTATTCAAATGTTGAAGTCTTTATATCTCACATATACAAAAATAACGGATTGGTGGTCTGGCTAGAATTTTACTTTTTGATTATTAAATTCCCTCCAAAATTTAAAAGAACAGGTTCTGCTTACATTTTGTTTTATTTTTTTATTTTATTTATTTGTGTGTGTTTTTGTACAATTCTGTTATCCCATCCTTTACAGAGTCTGTTTTTGTTTCTAGCAAGACCATAAGTTACAAAGAAACGCACCACTTCTACCAAAACAAAATTTTAAAAATAAAGAAAACAAATATAATTTAACCTTAAGCATAGAAATGTGACGTTTCTTATTCAATCCCCCTTTTTTTAGGGGATTATATTTACAATTTTATTCAAATGTTGAAGTCTTTATATCTCACATATACAAAAATAACGGATTGGTGGTCTGGCTAGAATTTTACTTTTTGATTATTAAATTCCCTCCAAAATTTAAAAGAACAGGTTCTGCTTACATTTTGTTTTATTTTTTTATTTTATTTATTTGTGTGTGTTTTTGTACAATTCTGTTATCCCATCCTTTACAGAGCCTGTTTTTGTTTCTAGCAAGACCATAAGTTACAAAGAAACGCACCACTTCTACCAAAACAAAATTTTAAAAATAAAGAAAACAAATATAATTTAACCTTAAGCATAGAAATGTGACGTTTCTTATTCAATCCCCCTTTTTTTAGGGGATTATATTTACAATTTTATTCAAATGTTGAAGTCTTTATATCTCACATATACAAAAATAACAGATTGGTGGTCTGGCTAGAATTTTACTTTTTGTTTATTAAATTCCCTCCAAAATTTAAAAGAACAGGTTCTGCTTACATTTTGTTTTATTTTTTTATTTTATTTATTTGTGTGTGTTTTTGTACAATTCTGTTATCCCATCCTTTACAGAGTCTGTTTTTGTTTCTAGCAAGACCATAAGTTACAAAGAAACGCACCACTTCTACCAAAACAAAATTTTAAAAATAAAGAAAACAAATATAATTTAACCTTAAGCATAGAAATGTGACATTTCTTATTCAATCCCCCTTTTTTTAGGGGATTATATTTACAATTTTATTCAAATGTTGAAGTCTTTATATCTCACATATACAAAAATAACGGATTGGTGGTCTGGCTAGAATTTTACTTTTTGTTTATTAAATTCCCTCCAAAATTTAAAAGAACAGGTTCTGCTTACATTTTGTTTTATTTTTTTATTTTATTTATTTGTGTGTGTTTTTGTACAATTCTGTTATCCCATCCTTTACAGAGTCTGTTTTTGTTTCTAGCAAGACCATAAGTTACAAAGAAACGCACCACTTCTACCAAAACAAAATTTTAAAAATAAAGAAAACAAATATAATTTAATCTTAAGCATAGAAATGTGACGTTTCTTATTCAATCCCCCTTTTTTTAGGGGATTATATTTACAATTTTATTCAAATGTTGAAGTCTTTATATCTCACATATACAAAAATAACGGATTGGTGGTCTGGCTAGAATTTTACTTTTTGATTATTAAATTCCCTCCAAAATTTAAAAGAACAGGTTCTGCTTACATTTTGTTTTATTTTTTTATTTTATTTATTTGTGTGTGTTTTTGTACAATTCTGTTATCCCATCCTTTACAGAGCCTGTTTTTGTTTCTAGCAAGACCATAAGTTACAAAGAAACGCACCACTTCTACCAAAACAAAATTTTAAAAATAAAGAAAACAAATATAATTTAACCTTAAGCATAGAAATGTGACGTTTCTTATTCAATCCCCCTTTTTTTAGGGGATTATATTTACAATTTTATTCAAATGTTGAAGTCTTTATATCTCACATATACAAAAATAACAGATTGGTGGTCTGGCTAGAATTTTACTTTTTGTTTATTAAATTCCCTCCAAAATTTAAAAGAACAGGTTCTGCTTACATTTTGTTTTATTTTTTTATTTTATTTATTTGTGTGTGTTTTTGTACAATTCTGTTATCCCATCCTTTACAGAGTCTGTTTTTGTTTCTAGCAAGACCATAAGTTACAAAGAAACGCACCACTTCTACCAAAACAAAATTTTAAAAATAAAGAAAACAAATATAATTTAACCTTAAGCATAGAAATGTGACGTTTCTTATTCAATCCCCCTTTTTTTAGGGGATTATATTTACAATTTTATTCAAATGTTGAAGTCTTTATATCTCACATATACAAAAATAACGGATTGGTGGTCTGGCTAGAATTTTACTTTTTGATTATTAAATTCCCTCCAAAATTTAAAAGAACAGGTTCTGCTTACATTTTGTTTTATTTTTTTATTTTATTTATTTGTGTGTGTTTTTGTACAATTCTGTTATCCCATCCTTTACAGAGTCTGTTTTTGTTTCTAGCAAGACCATAAGTTACAAAGAAACGCACCACTTCTACCAAAACAAAATTTTAAAAATAAAGAAAACAAATATAATTCAACCTTAAGCATAGAAATGTGACGTTTCTTATTCAATCCCCCTTTTTTTAGGGGATTATATTTACAATTTTATTCAAATGTTGAAGTCTTTATATCTCACATATACAAAAATAACGGATTGGTGGTCTGGCTAGAATTTTACTTTTTGATTATTAAATTCCCTCCAAAATTTAAAAGAACAGGTTCTGCTTACATTTTGTTTTATTTTTTTATTTTATTTATTTGTGTGTGTTTTTGTACAATTCTGTTATCCCATCCTTTACAGAGCCTGTTTTTGTTTCTAGCAAGACCATAAGTTACAAAGAAACGCACCACTTCTACCAAAACAAAATTTTAAAAATAAAGAAAACAAATATAATTTAACCTTAAGCATAGAAATGTGACGTTTCTTATTCAATCCCCCCTTTTTTAGGGGATTATATTTACAATTTTATTAAAATTTTGAAATCTTATATCTCATATAGCATACTTAATATACATAACTACAAAAATATACAATATTACAAAAAAAAATTAGTTCTGATATGAGTGGTTTTTTTTATTTTCACTTTAATTGTCAGTGTCAAATATCTTGAAATCATGATTTTTGCCTGTGTCTTTCATCCCATCTTCATCTGTGATCTTTGCACACGTCTTCCATTCTTCATCTGTGCCTTTGTCTTTCATCCATGGCTCGGTACATTACACTGAAAACATAAAAGGTATCAGAACTTGAAAAATGCCATATGGAATAAACAATAATATTTTCCATGGTGTTAATAAACTGCAAGAAAAAAACACATTGGCATTCAGTAACTGGATCCTTCAAATTAAAAATCTTTAATGAAATCTGCACTCGCTAAATATTTCCAAAAACTAGTCAGATGCAACTCATATCTGGGCCCTCTAATTACAAGTCCGCCCCAGATAACAGTGTTCACTTTAGATGTTATTCATCCCCTGTCAACTGGTACCTATAATTAAGTTTTACACTGACTACTGGTCACTTTACAATATACAAGTCCTCTCCTGACATGTACAATGGCATTATCTTTATTTCAACAAGATTGCTATGCCATAGCCAATGCCCCCCGCCTATTTACATAGATCTATGTATAAATTACTTTCATTAGTTCCTATGACTGAAATGGACTGATCTTTAAAGAAGCTGTGTCGTCAATAATCAGTCAAGAATTTTGCTTGTGTTCTAGCAAGCCTTTATATGGGTTCTATATTAGAAATCATTTGTTATTTTAATTGTGCTAGCTATTGTATATAAAAATTTTGATTGGCAGATTGACAGTCAAACAGGAAAGACAAATACCCTGTATTGATGAGTGGATTTCAAGGAATTGCAGATTAACAAATTTCAATAGCAAACAAAATAATGAAAAAGTTCCAAGTTTTTGTAACAATCATTCAAACTATTTAAAACAGCAGGTGCTCATCACCATACACTATTTTTATGCCCTTAAAATTTAATTGGATTCTACAAAATTAAACGTAAATAACTTGCCATTTTCAAATCGCTTTTGTCACTATCACATTCCTCATGTGGGAACAGCCCTACATATCAATTTTCGTTGAAATTGGAGCACTTCGAAATTCTACGCATTTTGGTGGCCATCTTAAAAATGGCTGCCAAAATAACCGCTATTTTGAAATCGCATTGTTCACGATCACATTCCTCTAAAAACCCCTAAATATCAATTTTCTTTACAATAGTTCTTATCCGGTAAATGAAACAGCATCTGTTTTATACCGGATTTCCTGTACCATTTAACGAATGTATTTACCAATTTCTCAATGAATATTGACCAACTGGTTTTTTAACTCCTAGAAGTCACATTGGTGTTGGTAAGAAAAAGTTTAAAGTTCCTATTGTTAAGAAATCAATGAACTGTGTTTAAACTTCTTTCCTGATGAAAATTTTCTCTCTGATGAAACTTCTTTCATATTGAAAAATTACTTCATTAGAATGATTATTATACTTTAATATAGAAACCAAGCAAGAAATAATTAAGATATTTTAAAGTTTTATTCCATGGAACAAGAAATAACTCATTATTCCCACGACAAACTGCACGTAGGTCAAATAACTCTGAGGGAATCTGCACGTAGCACAAAATAACTGTTTGAAATTGGCACGTCGAACCAATAACTAGTTATTTCCCTCATATTAGTTCAGTATAATAATACTTATGTCCTTCATGAGAAGTTAATATCCATAATTATTCAATCTCGAACCTTGGGAAAATAACCCTTTCTAAAGTTAATAATTATGGATATTAACTTCACATGAAGGCCATAATTGTATATTATCTTTCTTTCATATACCTGATAACAGGCACTGTATAACGGTATATATATATAATATTATAATCTTTTCATAATTTGAGAAATAACTCCCATTGTTTTCAATTTAGATAGCTGGTAAACATTTTTCCAACATTTAATTTTTCTTTTTTTCTTCTTTTATATTTGGAATTCATGCAGATATGGAAAATAATGTTTTGTGAATTGCTCATTTTCACAATAACAATATCTAGATATGGATATAGTACATGTATGTATACAATATTCAAATTTGCAAAATATTGCAAAATACTGATTTCATGTACTTTTCAAGTATTTTCAAACATTGTGGATATATTTAGTGATTAAATAATATTAATATTGCTTGTTTTTATTTTTAGGTCTATTTATGCAATAACCGTAGAAAAATTGAATTATTACCCCTAGTTTTATGCAAACACTGTATGGAAATTGATTGATTGATGTTTAACATAATTTTCAGGATTATTATCATTATTTTATATTTGACCAAATTGTAATTTACAAACCAAAAAGCAAATAAATGTAATTGCATTTATTCATGAAATTAGAAAAGAATAATTTTTATTCATATGTATAATGCTAATTATACGAAAGAAATGAATTCCAATGAAGAAATTTTTCAACTTGAAATAAAATCAAAGAAGTTTTATCAGAGAGGAAGTTTTCATCGGGAAAGCAATTTAAACACAATTCCTATTGTTCATTGATTGCCTAACAATAGGAACTTCATTTCTCAACAATAGGAACTTTAAACTTTTTCTTACCAACACCAATGTGACTTCTAGGAGTTTAAATACCAGTTGGTCAATATTCATTGAGCAATTGGTAAATACATTCGTTAAATGGTACAGGAAATCTGGAATACATGATCTCTTATCAGCACTAAGTACAAACATACACATAGTCTTGAACCTTGTCTATAGTAAATACACACAGATAATGCAGTAGAGTGTAATTATATCTCATATTACAAGTTAATTAAGCAAAATGGCTGATGCAAATTTTAACAGAAATTCTGTAAAGGAATTACAAAAGTATTTAAAAGAAAGAAGTGTTACGTTTTCTGATTTACGAAAGGCTGAATTAGTAGAAATATGTGAAGCTGCTGACAGATTAGGAATAGATGTAGATCCTGATGGACTTTTAGAAGAGAGGGAGGATATATTAAGAGAAAAAAGAAGAAATCAAAATAAATGTTAAATTACCAATGGAAAAAACTGCGGATTTCTGGAAAGCACATCTATTACATCTGTGTTCACAAGAATGTAATCGTGAGTTTTTACAACATCTGTCTTATTTGTCTGAGGATATTGTAAAGATTGAGTAGGGAACAAGAGAACAATACACAAATCCAAATTGGAAGACTGCTCGTAACGGTTTACTTACAAGTTCAAAACTATTTACCATTCTACAGATATGAATAATACAGCAAACAATTGACTTAAAGAATCAACAATGAGGAACATTTACTTAAAGAATCAACAATGAGGAACATTTACTTCAAGAATCAACAATGAGGAACATTGACTTAAAGAATCAACAATGAGGAACATTTACTTAAAGAATCAACAATGAGGAACATTTACTTAAAGAATCAACAATGAGGAACATTTACTTAAAGAATCAACAATGAGGAACATTTACTTCAAGAATCAACAATGAGGAACATTTACTTAAAGAATCAACAATGAGGAACATTGACATAAAGAATCAACAATGAGGAACATTTACTTCAAGAATCAACAATGAGGAACATTTACTTCAAGAATCAACAATGAGGAACATTTACTTCAAGAATCAACAATGAGGAACATTTACTTAAAGAATCAACAATGAGGAACATTTACTTCAAGAATCAACAATGAGGAACATTTCCTTCAAGAATCAACAATGAGGAACATTTACTTAAAGAATCAACAATGAGGAACATTTACTTCAAGAATCAACAATGAGGAACATTTACCACCATCAATAGAATACGGTCGCAAAAATGAAACAAAAGCTAGAGATTTATTCATTAAATCTCACAGATTTCGACATCGTAAAGTGGATGTTCCTGGACTAAGTATCAGTTCAAGTGATCTAACGTTAGGGACTAGCCTTGACGGCATTGTGGATTGTTCCATTTGTGGACCATTTTTAATTGAAATCAATTGTATGTTTTCACATCAACATTTTCACCCGTCATCAGTTCTATTAGCTCTAACAATTTGTGAAAAAAATGGGGATGAACTAGAAATAAGAAAACAACATAAACACAATTATCAAATTCAGGGACAGATGGGAATAACTAGAATAAAAAAGTGTGTTCTTATTGGTTTTACAAACAAAGGCATTTTTCCTGTTAATGTTAACTTTGATGAAGATATGTGGGACAAAATGAGGGCAACTTTAACAAAGTTTTATGAACAGCACTATTTGCCTGTACTTTTGAGAAGGAATAATCTCAGATAAAATTGTCATTAATTAGCACAGAATAATGTAGTTACGGTACTTTTTTGTTTGTTGAAAAGAAATTGTGTGAAGTCAAATATTCTTAATTATCAAGAGAAAAAAGCATTGTAAACAGTGTGTGTTGATAAGAGGTTAGTAGAAACAGAACAGATGTTTGTACCTAGTGAGATATTTGGTAACAGAACAGATGTTTGTACCTAGTGAGATATTTGGTAACACGATATCCATGTAGATAACTACTACCAGGAGTAGAACTATTGGAGCATTGGAGCACTTTGAAATTTTTTATGTGTTTTGGCGACCATATTGAAAATAGTTGCCAAAATGGCCACCATTTTTAAATTGCATTTGTCACTATCACATTCCTCAGGTCGAAAATCTTCTAAATATCAATTTTGCCAAATTTCTAACTTAAGCTAGAGATTCCTAATATAATGCTTGTGTGTAAGTTTGAAATCAATGGGTCAACAAATAAAATCTTAGAGCGCTTACAACATATCTTGGACTGACGGACTAACGCCCGGCATTTCCATATCACCCGCTCCGCTTTGCGGGGGACAATCAAATGTTTTTTCTGGAAAAAAAACCTCACTTATTTTGTACTTATGTTATGCACATTCCTGGAAATTTTCATTATTTACACCAGTTTAGCTTTCTTGTGCCTGTTCCAAGCTAGGACCTTCATTTCCAAAGCAATCTCAATTTTTTATTAATACAATAATGGTATATACTCACCTAATAAACTCCATGGTTACACAACGTCTACTTCCCATTGGATATTCTTATAGGAATAGACTACATTGCAGTACTGAAATGAAAAAAATATCAATATTTTATCACCAACAAAACTGATTTTTTTGGTGGGTCTTGTTGCAATGATTTTGTATTGGTATAGAAGTTACCAAAATATTGAGTGAGTGATTGTTGTTTAACAGAAACAACAGTCCACAGAACACATGTCTGAAGTCATTATACACATTATACCAACTCCAAGTCAACCAGTCTTTGTTCTTTTTCTTTACCTGATCCTTTGTGCTAGGCAGACATTTTTTTGTTTGTTTATACATGTATCTGTATTGTGGTTGCAGATCTAATTATCAATAAGGCGTAGGGTTTTTGATCCCATTCTTCAATATACTGCCCGATACATGTTTGTGCCAGTCCCAAGCCAGGAACTGGATTTCCATCGACATATGTTGTGGTCTTTTTTTTTAATCATTTGAAAAGAGATGTAGTTGTTTATTTTGTTGATATTGGTGGATTTTATTTCCATCAGTTTAATTTTTCTTTCAATAAATACCAATTTTATAGTGTTTGGTTTGTCCCAAAAGAGGATAAAATTCATGATATACCACACTTAAGGTGAGTACCCTAACCTTGTATACACCAATGAGTCAGTTTTTATATACAGTAGTCGCCCGCTAATAAGGTTACCCCTTATACAATAAAACAAAATTGCCCGATAAGGATAAAATCTTGAGGTTGGACAATTTTGTAGTATTTTACTATCCAGTGCATCTGATATGTCTTAATAAGAGGTGTGGCCTTTTGGTGGGAGTGCCCTTAGGGGGACTATTGTACCACATAGAAAAACAGTAAGGTTAGTGTTATGGGTGTTAAACATCACTATCAATAACATTCCAATTACGTAATCTCGCGGCAAGTCAGTTTAAACGATGTAGAAAACTGGAGTACTCGGACCAGCTGCAAACTGACAAACTTTATCACATGATGTATACAGTACACTTCTATACGATCCCAAATCGTACATTGGCAAGACAACATACATTTGGTTATGCTGGCTTCATCTGGTACTGCCAAGCACCTGTCATAGTATGTTGTGTTGTGAACTAGAATTTGCCAAGCTTATTTATAAAGGGTAAAAGAAAAACAAATTATGATGCATATATTTTGTTTGTTTTTTTCACTGACAGTAAATATCACATGTCCTTGTGGAAATCTATGTTGGCAAATATTTAATATTACAAGTATCTGTATCATGACTATCAATACTTACTGAATAAATACCATGGTTAGACATCATCCACTTCCTATGGGACAGAGTATGGGATTGGATTACGTTTCAGTGCTTAAACAAAATTATAAAATCCCAATTATAAATCGTGCAGCATTTATTAATTTAAACAATTGATTTTCAAAAACTTGGGACAATTCTTTGAAACACCAGAAAGTGTATTGCCTATATCTCTTCTTTTGTGACCTTGACATGGATGAGACAACACTTCTTATTAGATTAATTACAGCAATAATACTATAAAATAACTAGAAAAAAATGCTGAATTTTCTTAATTTTATTATCAACTTTTAATTTGCTGAGTTTTTTTTTTAAAGTATATATGACTTAATATGACAAAGAATGTTCCGTCCTGTAAAATCTTGCACATTTTCAATGAGACTCACAGATTTAGATAGAAAAAATGAAGTTAAAGTTACATTACTATAAGCTTGGTAAAATTCTGTTAATTTCGCACATTTACATTTCAAAAACTTAATGGTTCTGCATTTCATTCATTTTCGTAGATAAATGGATAGTGAGATATTCATTGACATTTGAATTCATAGTTGCGATACCTACGGTGCGGTCACATGTTATGATTAACTGTCTAAATTCCAACCAATTCTGCATCTATGGCAGTGGCAAGTCGAATGGTCAAGCTTTTAAATTTGATTCTGATATGACTTAATTTTTTTTCACTGTTCTCGTAATAAAATTCTCCTCAAAATTTAAGATGGAAATAGGAAATCAACTGATGTTGAAATATTTTTGCCAAAGCCTGTTGAAAAGAAAAACCTGACAGGTAATTGTATCATGTGACTGCACCTTTACTCCAAACTTCTCTTGTTTAAGTTGTTGCATATGCTTTTTCATGGTTCACTAAATTTCAAGGTTTTATGATACTAACAGGAACCACTAAAATTGGTATTCAACAAATAAAATTATCAATTCACACCATCCGAGAAAACATTTTTTTCATAATTTCATTATTACCGTATGTTATATTGTACACAATACTAATTTGTTATTGTCTACTATAATAAAATATATACCTCATGTATGCCATGGATATAGATTTGGTATTCGTCTGCTGTGTGCTTCTTTCTTCTAAATGTCTGGTAGTGACAGTAAATCTTACAAACAAGCAGTTTTTAAGGAAATTAAATGAATGAAAAATTGATGACAACATTTAAACAAAAAATTACCAAGATACACTGTGTGGATGTTGTGCAAAAAAAGAAATGAAAATGTTTACCAGTACCCTTATTGGAGTGTGTTAAATTCTCCATAGATGCATTATCCTTTTCAGAGCACCTTCAAATCTCTGTAGATATTAAACTATTTGTGCATGACAGAGTTACCTCACCTTTTTAAAGCAGGTTATTAGTGGAGTTCATGTTACTCGATCTTTAGTTTTATATGTATGTTTTGTAGATCGTTGTCCTTTTTTACTTTTTTCTTTGGTCGTCGTGTTGTCTGTTCTTCGATTTACGGATTCTGATTACTATCAAACTACTTGTGCATGACAGAGTTACCTCACCTTTTTAAAGCAGGTTATTAGTGGAGTTCATGTTACTCGATCTTTTGTTTTATATGTATGTTTTGTAGATCGTTGTCCTTTTTTACTTTTTTCTTTGGTCGTCGTGTTGTCTGTTCTTCGATTTACGGATTCTGATTACTATCAAACTACTTGTGCATGACAGAGTTACCTCACCTTTTTAAAGCAGGTTATTAGTGGAGTTCATGTTACTCGATCTTTAGTTTTATATGTATGTTTTGTAGATCGTTGTCCTTTTTTACTTTTTTCTTTGGTCGTCGTGTTGTCTGTTCTTCGATTTACGGATTCTGATTACTATCAAACTACTTGTGCATGACAGAGTTACCTCACCTTTTTAAAGCAGGTTATTAGTGGAGTTCATGTTACTCGATCTTTAGTTTTATATGTATGTTTTGTAGATCGTTGTCCTTTTTTACTTTTTTCTTTGGTCGTCGTGTTGTCTGTTCTTCGATTTACGGATTCTGATTACTATCAAACTACTTGTGCATGACAGAGTTACCTCACCTTTTTAAAGCAGGTTATTAGTGGAGTTCATGTTACTCGATCTTTAGTTTTATATGTATGTTTTGTAGATCGTTGTCCTTTTTTACTTTTTTCTTTGGTCGTCGTGTTGTCTGTTCTTCGATTTACGGATTCTGATTACTATCAAACTACTTGTGCATGACAGAGTTACCTCACCTTTTTAAAGCAGGTTATTTAGTGGGGTTCATGTTACTCGATCTTTAGTTTTATATGTATGTTTTGTAGATCGTTGTCCTTTTGTACTTTTTTCTTTGGTCATTGTGTTGTCTGTTATTCTTCGATTTACGCATTCTGATAACCCATTTGGTATCTTCAAACTCTTCTTATCCTTCCAGAGCATCTGAGCTCAACCTCGGTTTTTGTGGAGTTCGTGGTGCTTGATCGTTAGTTTTCTGTGTAGTGTTTTGTAGATCATTGATTTTCTTTTTCTTTTGGCCATTGTGTTTTCTGTCCTTAGATTTACGGATTCTGATTACCTCCCTTTGGTATCTTCAAACTCTTCTTGTCCCTATTAAAACCCCTTAAAATTTTAAACCTACCAAAAGTATTCTTGTCTGTAATTTCAGCCGCTTTGATGCCATCTTCAATTGGCTGTGGTGTCTGTGCAAGTGCATCTTAAAACACATTTTTTATGGATATTAAAAAAAAAATTAAATTTTTTTTGATAAATTATTATAAAATTGCCAAGACTAGTAATTTAAAAAAAAGTCACCAGAAATGAGATTTGTTTTCAAAATTATATTAAATTTACAAAAGATCCAAAACAAACAAAAATATTAATTTTAAACAATTTTTTTACAATTCGCCAAAACTATTATTTTAAAAAAAAGTCACCAGAAATGAGATTTATTTTCAAAATTGTATTAAATTTACAAAAGATCCAAAACAAACAAAAATATTAATTTTAAACAATTTTACAATTTGCCAAAACTATTATTTTAAAAAAAAAGTCACCAGAAATGAGATTTGTTTTCAAAATTGTATTAAATTTACAAAAGATCCAAAACAAACAAAAATATTAATTTTAAACAATTTTACAATTCGCCAAAACTATTACTATAAAAAAAAGTCACCAGAAATGAGATTTGTTTTCAAAATTGTATTAAATTTACAAAAGATCCAAAACAAACAAAATTATTAATTTTAAACAATTTTACAATTCACCAAAACTATTACTTTAAAAAAGTCACCAGAAATGAGATTTGTTTTCAAAATTAAATTTACAAAGGTCCAAAACAAACAAAAATGTTAATTTTAAACAATTTTTTAATTTGCCAAAACTATTACTTTAAAAAAAAAAAGTCACCAGAAATGAGAATTGTTTTCAAAATTGTATTAAATTTACAAAACATCCAAAACAAACAAAAATATTAATTTTAAACAATTTTACAATTTGCCAAAACTATTACTTTAAAAAAGAAGTCACCAGAAATGAGATTTGTTTTCAAAATTATATTAAATTTACAAAAGATCCAAAAACAAACAAAAAAATTAATTTTCAACAATTTTACAATTCGCCAAAATTATTACTTTAAAAAAGTCATCAGAAATGAGATTTGTTTTCAAAATTATATTAAATTTACAAAAGATCCAAAACAAACAAAATTATTAATTTTAAACAATTTTACAATTCACCAAAACTATTACTTTACAAGTATTGATGTAGACCACTCTTATTTCTGAAAAAATAAAAATAGATTAGTAAACCTGAAAAACAAAAGTTGATTAGTACATGCAATTTTTTTTTTTTTTTTTTTTTTTTTTTTTCATGCAATTTTTTTTATAAAAACACTTGTTTAGCACCATTATAACATCACAAACCAACACTTGCCATACATGTATATTTGTAGGAGATCATGATATAGTTGAGAAAAAAAATATGCTAGAGTACACATTTTTGTTGGGAAATAGCCTGCATACAAGTGGTACATGATAAAACTGATAACATTTTAAACCATACATACATTTATATAGTTGAAAAATAGCTTTACAGCACACAAGTTTCAAATTTAGGAGAGAGATCGTCTCACATGCATGTTGAGGTGTGAATTGTTTATCATTGAAGAGCTCACAAATACTGAGATTTGTACAGGTAAAAAAAGTGTTCATCCTCAAAATTTGATTTTTAACAAGATTCAAATGGATTATCTCCCATGTGTTGTTTACAACCACATTTTAAATATCTGACAAATAGTTTAAAAAAAGATTTTACACTATAGTATACAGCTGGGAAAATATTCTAAACCCCAACACTACGATGTGTATATAAACAGCAAACTCTAAGGATATGTAAACCACAATGATACCACACATGTCCTTGATAGATCTAGCTGAAAAATATCAAACGGCACATATTGTTTAGTTGACAAAAAAAGAACCCCTACATGTAGTCGTTCATTATACATATACTTTATAACCATGGTTTGTGCAGTTTTAAGTCTTTCATCCTTGTTATTCTCCTTGATTATGCATTTTCAATTAGAACTAGTTTCTCAAGAACTAACACATTTGAGATCCATTCCATTAGTACTTCAAAATCCTTAATCCATTTAATTACTGATGGTATAAAAAAATTATTGTATTTTTGGCACTAATGTGCCTTTATTAAATGTGAAACCTAACTGGGAAAAAGTTATTTATCTATCATTCATCCTTGCTTACCCCCATTTCTAGCATACAACATTCACTCATAAACCTTATATAATTATCAAATTTTATTTTTATTGAAGTACATAAATGTAAAATGATCTCGAGAACATATATAATTCTATGATGAACCTAATTTTAATTAAAAATGCTGATTTTTTTTGGTACAAGTTCTGCTGTCCAGATCTTTAAGAAGAAGTCATCGATCGTCTTCACACTGACACCGATCTGTTTTTAGCTATTTTATACTGGGGCAGTATGAATAATTAATTATCCATAAAGATTCTCGGAAAATCAGTATTTTCACGAGACGGGATGTGGAAGCTAATGAATATAAGAAAGAAAAATCACTTTTCCAAATGAAGGTTTGCAATATCTTAATGATGCATACAGAAATGTAACAATATCACATACTAAATACATGATATTAATGATTAAAAACATATTTACATATTTACAGTATATACAAAATATATTTACACTATACATATATACATGGATCTATTTACAAGTAGATTAAGACCTTGGACCAAGAACCTTAGAAACTGGGTTTGGGAGAAGAAGGGACAGATTATCACACACTAAAATAACTTGAAAACTGGGTTTGGATGGGGATTGGGTGGTGTGGGAAGGGGACATCAATTGACACCTTAGTTATTGTTGTTGTACATTGACCTATCTGTGCTCAATATTAGGACAACCGACATAATGGCTTTATGTGATAAAGCTTCAGTGGTTTTCTTTGGACACATCGGTTTCCTCCACCAATATAACTGACCGCCATAACTGATATATTGTTGAAAGTGGCATTACACACCAAAACTCTAACCCAATTGACCTAATGGAATTCCTCAGTGTGATATTTGACCTAATGTACCATGATCAGATGTTGAACACAACTTAAACACCAACAGACAATATGATTTTTTTAAAATAAAACAAAATTTTGACAATTTAAATAAATATCAGATCAAATCAGATCTGTGAAGCAATTTAAAAAAAACATTATCTCCCCTTTTTTGGTTTTTTAACCTTCATTATAAAAACATAAAAATAATTAGAAATTCCAAATCTTTGCTACAACTGAACCATGATCTTTCCGAAATGTTTTCAAAATTGCAACCCCTTTTTGAATTTAGAAATCTTGCCCCTTAAAAGAAAACCGACCCGTCATTAACAATCATATTGCCAACAGCAAGAGCAGCTCTAACAAAAAACCGACCCCAAACCCACTGGGGAGCATGGATGACAGGAACAGGAACAACTGGGACAACGTCTACTGCATCCAACACCTGCTCTGCTGCCACCACCTCCAAAACAACACCGGGTGCTTCAACTACCACCCCCTGGTCTATAGCAGCCATTGCTTCATTGTCTACATCTGCTAAATTAACAGCTGGTGCAGGCAAAGGAACAAACGGTCTGGCTACAGGTGCAACCACCACGGCATTCTGCAAATCCCGTGGTTGTTCAGGGGCCATAGCCTCCACTGGTACAAACTGTACCTGAACCCTGGGTCGCCTGGTACGGACAGGAAGGTCCTCGGCCTTAAACTCTGGGGCTAGCCCCAACTTACGCCTGGAGCGTCTCTCCCCCTGACGTACAGGCTTCACCCTGAAAAAAAAAAATGAATTGTTAAGCAAACTATCAAACTAAAGATTAATTGGATATTACATTTTAAAGTTTATATATCAAATTTACATATTAAGAATAACATACAATTTATGACTTCCGATTTTTCAACACTAGACAATATCAGCCGTCATATCCAATAAGAGCAAAAAGCATTGTCTGATGTCATTGTGCATTTTTTTGTAAATTTTGTGTGTGTGTGTGTGGGGGGGGGGGGGGTTAAATCTTGTTTTAATGAATACAAATGCTTTATATACAGGTAAAGATATAATTGTTTCTTTGTCTTTTTTAAACTCTAGGGAAGGGGCATTGAAACTAGAGGCTCCCAGGAGCCTGTAATCACTCACCTGGTTTTCAATTTGACATCTAAAGTTGATAGAAAATGGGGGTGTTACACATAATTTTGAAAGTGGGCCACCCAAAGATCATTTCAACTCAAATTTCTAAGCAAAAGATTTAGATGTGATTTTTATCTCATAATATTCCTAAACAGAATAAACTGGCTAAAAAAATCTCACGGAAAAACCCAGAATATATGTTAAAACTACTCATTCCCATGTACATGTAGCTGCAGTTAAAATTTGAGCTCATTTTGACTTATACTAAAGCAGCAATGGACAATTGAAGAAATTTCTATTTTTAGTAAGAGCATCCAGGTTTGGTTTAATTTGGTTCAACGGTTTCAGAGGAGAAGATTTAAATGTGATCTTTTATCAAAATATGCCTAATTTGCATAATCGGTATAAATCGGCCGAGAGAAGAATTTCACAGAAAAAAACGGAATATATGTTAAACTACTCCTTGCCATGTAGCTGCAGCTCAAATTTGAGCTCATTTTGACTTATACTAAAGCAGCAATGGACAATTGAAGAAATTTCTATTTTTAATAACAGCAGCCTTCTTGAATGGAGGGCGGGGCTGTCGGACACAATATTGAAAGGGAACCACCCTGCCAGGTTTGGTTTAATTTGGTTCAGTGGTTTCAGAGGAGAAGATTTAAATGTGAACTTTTATCAAAATATGCCTAATTTGCATAATCGGTATAAATCGGCAGAAAGAAAAATTTCACAGAAACTAGAAAAGAAGTATGCCCCCGCACTTGATAATTATGGACAAAGTTGTTTTGTTAGGAGTGATTTAAAAAAAATGAAGCGTGTCTGTAAGACACAAATGATGCCCCTGCCTGACCATCAAAATCCTGTGGACATGTACACCTCCATTATGTGTATAAACATCCTAAAAAATATTAAAGCTATAGCTCCAAAATTGTAGGAGGAGATAGCCAGACAAACCATGTATCTATATCCGGACCGACGAACAAAATGACTAAGTCCAACTACCTATCATTTTGAGAATATTTGATGAAAATCAAAATCCTGTGGACATGCACACCTCCAATTATGTGTATAAACACCCTGCAAAATATTAAAGCTGTAGCTCCAAAACTGTAGGAGGAGATAGCCGGACAAACCATGTATCTATATTCGGACGGGGGCATAAAAATTCAGGAATTTTTGACAAAATGCTGGTCCTAACTACTACATATTTTAAGCCATTTTAAGTCTAAGAGTAACAAGATGAACTGTGAGCTAATGCTCACTTATGATACCCCCGCTCTTCGGCAAACAGGAAGTAGGAATCTGACGGGTCAAAAAACGCTTCCCACGATATGGGGTACCTATATGAAGCTTGTGATCAAATATCAGATCTCTGCCATCAATAGTTGCTGAGAATAATGTGACGAAAAATGTGCATATATGTTCAATGTGTATAAAAACCAACTAAGTCGGCAAACAGGAAGTAGGAATCTGACGGGTCCAAAAATGCTTCCCACAATATGGCATACCTATATGAAGCTCGTGACCAAATATCAGATTCCTGTCATCAATAGTTGCTGAGAAAAATGCAATGAAAAATGTGCATATACAAATGTATGTTAAATGTGTATAAAAATCAACAAAATTGGCAAACAGGAAGTAGGAATCTGATGGGTCCAAAAACGCTTCCCACGATATGGGGTACCTATATGAAGCTTGTGACCAAATATCAGATTTCTGCCATCAATAGTTGCTGAGAAAAATGAGCATATACATGTATGTTCAATGTGTATAAAAATCAACAAAGTCGGCAAACAGGAAGTAGGAATCTGACGGGTCCGAAAACGCTTCCCACGATATGGGGTACCTATATGAAGCTTGTGACCAAATATCAGATTTCTGCCATCAATAGTTGCTGAGAAAAATGTGATAAAAAATGAGCATATATGTTCAATGTGTATAAAAATCAACAAAGTTGGCAAACAGGAAGTAGGAATCTGATGGGTCCAAAAACGCTTCCCACCATATGGGGTACCTATATGAAGCTTGTGACCAAATATCAGATTTCTGCCATCAACAGTTACTGAGAAAAATGCGACGAAATATATCTTGGATGAACGGAAGGATGGACAGACAGACAGACAGAGGTAAAACAGTATACCCTCCTCCCCATAAAAATCTAAAAGTTTTATTGACCTTCAATGTACTCATTCTCAGAGAAGTGTTTATGCTCTAACATGGTGTCATAATAAAACAAGAATTTATTGTCTTCGATATATATCGGTTCACTAAAAATTGATGTTGTATATGGCTAACAGAGTTCATTCTAGGATTTGGGGAAAATTGTCTTGTGGCCCCTCCTCTTAAAAAAGTGGGCCATTAAAAATTAGAGTTGAGCCAATGTCAATAAACCCAATATTCTAATCAAAATATATTTGAAACATTTTTTCCCTATTAAATGAGTCTTTAAACTATTCATTGTAAATCATGTAAATTGTAATGTTTGATAACGTGTCTCTTGACATAGTTCCCATATTAAGCAGATTGAATGGTCTGAATGATGAGGGTGCTGTCGTGGCCGTGATCGTATGGTAGTTGGATATATAACTACCTATGTAATCGGTGCCTATCACCACTGATGTTGGTTCGAATCCTGCTCAGAGCGAAGTGTACAACAAAAATATGTGATAAAGTTTATCTGTGACTTGCGGCAGGTCGGTGGTTTTCTCCAGTGCTGTTTGATTGAAACCAATTGATGCTGTTTGATTGAAGTCACGTAATGCTGTTTGATTGAAGACAAGTGATGCTGTTTGATTGAAGTCACTAATGCTGTTTGATTGAAGATAAGTGATGCTGTTTGATTGAAGTCAGTAATGCTGTTTGATTGAAGTCAGTAATGCTGTTTGATTGAAGTCACGTAATGCTGTTTGATTGAAGACAAGTGATGCTGTTTGATTGAAGTCACTAATGCTGTTTGATTGAAGATAAGTGATGCTGTTTGATTGAAGTCAGTAATGCTGTTTGATTGAAGTCAGTAATGCTGTTTGATTGAAGTCACGTAATGCTGTTTGATTGAAGATAAGTGATGCTGTTTGATTGAAGTCAGGTAATGCTGTTTGATTGAAGCTAAGTGATGCTGTTTGATTGAAGTCACTAATGCTGTTTGATTGAAGATAAGTGATGCTGTTTGATTGAAGTCAGTAATGCTGTTTGATTGAAGTCAGGTAATGCTGTTTGATTGAAGATAAGTGATGCTGTTTGATTGAAGATAAGTGATGCTGTTTGATTGAAGATAAGTGATGATGTTTGATTGAAGTCAGGTAATGCTGTTTGATTGAAGTCACGTAATGCTGTTTGATTGAAGATAAGTGATGCTGTTTGATTGAAGTCAGTAATGCTGTTTGATTGAAGATAAGTGATGCTGTTTGATTGAAGTCAGTAATGCTGTTTGATTGAAGATAAGTAATGCTGTTTGATTGAAGTCAGTAATGCTGTTTGATTGAAGTCAGTAATGCTGTTTGATTGAAGTCACGTAATGCTGTTTGATTGAAGATAAGTGATGCTGTTTGATTGAAGTCAGTAATGCTGTTTGATTGAAGTCAGGTAATGCTGTTTGATTGAAGATAAGTGATGCTGTTTGATTGAAGTCAGGTGATGCTGTTTGATTGAAGTCAGTAATGCTGTTTGATTGAAGTCAGGTGATGCTGTTTGATTGAAGTCAGTAATGCTGTTTGATTGAAGTCACGTAATGCTGTTTGATTGAAGATAAGTGATGCTGTTTGATTGAAGTCAGTAATGCTGTTTGATTGAAGTCAGGTAATGCTGTTTGATTGAAGATAAGTGATGCTGTTTGATTGAAGTCAGTAATGCTGTTTGATTGAAGTCAGGTGATGCTGTTTGATTGAAGATAAGTGATGCTGTTTGATTGAAGTCACTAATGCTGTTTGATTGAAGATAAGTGATGCTGTTTGATTGAAGTCAGTAATGCTGTTTGATTGAAGTCAGGTAATGCTGTTTGATTGAAGATAAGTGATGCTGTTTGATTGAAGTCAGTAATGCTGTTTGATTGAAGTCAGTAATGCTGTTTGATTGAAGTCAGGTGATGCTGTTTGATTGAAGATAAGTGATGCTGTTTGATTGAAGTCAGTAATGCTATTTGATTGAAGATAAGTGATGCTGTTTGATTGAAGTCACTAATGCTGTTTGATTGAAGTCACGTAATGCTGTTTGATTGAAGTCACGTAATGCTGTTTGATTGAAGATAAGTGATGCTGTTTGATTGAAGTCACGTAATGCTGTTTGATTGAAGATAAGTGATGCTGTTTGATTGAAGACACGTAATGCTGTTTGATTGAAGTCAGGTAATGCTGTTTGATTGAAGTCAGGTAATGCTGTTTGATTGAAGTCAGGTAATGCTGTTTGATTGAAGATAAGTGATGCTGTTTGATTGAAGTCAGTAATGCTGTTTGATTGAAGTCAGGTAATGCTGTTTGATTGAAGATAAGTGATGCTGTTTGATTGAAGTCAGTAATGCTGTTTGATTGAAGATAAGTGATGCCTATTTGATTGAAGTCAGGTAATGCTGTTTGATTGAAGCTAAGTGATGCCTATTTGATTGAAGTCACGTAATGCTGTTTGATTGAAGCTAAGTGATGCCTATTTGATTGAAGTCACTAATGCTGTTTGATTGAAGATAAGTGATGCCTATTTGATTAAAGTCACGTAATGCTGTTTGATTGAAGTCAGGTAATGCTGTTTGATTGAAGCTAAGTGATGCCTATTTGATTGAAGTCACGTAATGCTGTTTGATTGAAGCTAAGTGATGCCTATTTGATTGAAGTCAGGTAATGCTGTTTGATTGAAGCTAAGTGATGCCTATTTGATTGAAGTCACGTAATGCTGTTTGATTGAAGTCAGGTAATGCTGTTTGATTGAAGTCAGGTGATGCTGTTTGATTGAAGCTAAGTGATGCCTATTTGATTGAAGTCAGGTAATGCTGTTTGATTGAAGCTAAGTGATGCTGTTTGATTGAAGTCAGGTAATGCTGTTTGATTGAAGCTAAGTGATGACTATTTGACTGAAGTCAGGTGATGCTGTTTGATTGAAGATAAGTGATGTTGTTTGATTGAAGTCACATAATGCTGTTTGATTGAAGATAAGTGATGCTGTTTGATTGAAGTCAGGTAATGCTGTTTGATTGAAGTCAGGTGATGCAGTGGACTTAAATTATTGAAGATCAGTTTTTATAATGAATTAACAAAAGAATTCAAACTGTCTTTACTCTTATAATGTGTTACTAATATATTTTTTTTTTCAAATTTAAGTAAAACTTACAAATTGTATTATGATTTTTACTTTTTTATAATTATTTTTCTTCCAAATGCCAAAAAAGTTTAAGTAATGATTTTATCTGTTTACTATGGAAGCATGAAAGGGGCATGCAGATACAGTCAAACCTGTATTAAGAGGACATGCAGATACAGTCAAACCTGTATTAAGATGTCATAAGACCTGTCTTATAAGGTGACCTCTTAAAACAGGTTTCAATACATCTGAAATTTTCTATGCCGGACGAGAAAAAGTTGACCTTTTAATACAGGTGACCGCATGGGCATGTTTGATTATTTATTTATCACATGGCCACTAGATATCAATGTCTGGCCACAAGATACTAGTGTGTGTCCAGGACATACTATCACGTGGTCACGAGATACTAACTAGGGTACCCAAATTATAAAGAATGCTAAGCAGCAAAGGGACAATCCAGATACATAATTACAACAGTACAAACACAAAGATAAAACACTAAATTCAGCAAAAAAAAAAAAAATGGAAAAGAGACCAGATGCTTTGAAAGGATTATCATCTCCTGCTCCATTATGTTAGCACCCGTCGTGATGTCATAACTGTCAAATCGAAAAGAAACCATGAGTAACAAAAAAAGGAAGCAAGTGCTATCAATAAATGTCAGCTATCCCAGCACTCAAAACATTGTACACTATGTAAATTGAACACAAGTCAAAAAGAAAAAAATAATTTCTCTAATAAGCTTATCTAAAGAACTGTATATTTTTAGTTTTCTAAAACAAATTAAAAAAGTCAAACAAATATACCAATTTTTCTAATTAGATCCTTCTTTTCATTATCATTTACTTCTTCTTATCTTTTATATCAGACCACCTCATAGTTTACCTGTTTCAATTGGTATTGTGTAAGGAGCTTAAGAAACTGCAAATGGAACTCATCTATACAATAAAAGTTGTACAGGTATAGGTTATAATACAGAGAAGATTATATAGCAGTCAATGCTAAAATATTTTTTTAGCTTATAACAAACATACCTTAAAAAGAGAAAAAAATAAACTAGAGGCTCAATGGGTTAAGACTGTGTCGCTCACATGTCATTTTATTACGAGAAAACTTATACAGAACCTTCCATAATAGGCTCCTACCAAATTTTAATTAATTTAGCCAAATGGTTTTAGAGAATTATTTTTTTAATTGGCCAATCACAAACAAGAACTGCCTATGGTGGCTATATTAGTTGTACTATCAGCACGAAATATGGAAATTTTGTGCAGCATTTCCTATAAATCATCCCTACAAAGTAACATTTCATTGTGCCTCCTAGTTTCAGCAGAAGATTTTTTTAAATTTCAGCCAATCAGAAACAAGAATTGCCAATGGTGACCATTTATTTTGTCCAATCAGGATAAAATGAGGAAATTTTATAGAAGACCTTCCATAGATGCTTCCTGTAAAAATATGCTTTATAGAGGTTTCTAAGGAAAAGATTCTTAGTATTTGACCAACCAGAACCAAGAATTGTTTATGGCGGCCATGCTTGTTAACAGATTGGGACGAAATGAGCATTTTTTATAGAGGATTTTCAATAGATGCTTCCTACCACGTTTCGGTTCATTTTGTCCATGCGAATTCAGGGAAGATTTTTAGAAATTGACCAACCAGAAACAATAATTGTCTATGGTGGCCATGTTTGTTAATTTAGCCATCTTTATAGAAAGCAGATGTTTCATGTTTCGGTTCATTTGGTCAAGCAGTTGCAGAGGAAAAGATTTTTAGAAATTGACCAACAGGAAACAAGAATTGTCTATGGCGACCATGTTTGTAAACAGATTGGGATGAAATGAGCAATCATTATAGAAGACATAGATGCTTCCTTCCCAGTTTCAATTCATTAGGCCATGTGGTTTCAGAGTAGATTCAAATGTAAAATGTTAACAGATGACAGACACCAAGTGATGACAAAAGTTCACATGCCCTTTGGCCAGGTGAGCTAAAAAATCAATTGAACATGCCTTCTCAAAAGACAAAACAAAATAGATTTGAACTTCAACTACTGATCAGAATAGAAATTGATATTTGAAATTTGGTATACTTGTATTATATCTGCATTCAAATTCGAAAATAATTCTCATGAGAATTATTTTCGAATTTGAATGCAGATATAATATTTTCAACATACATTGTACATCTAACTAGGAAACATTAAAAAGTTTCATGAGAATATATAAATGCTTTATGATTAAAAAATAATGTTTGGTTTAAGAAAGTAAAATTTACCATTAAAAAAAAACCAAGTTCAAATTCTGTCAAAAATGAAATGAAAATCTTAATTTTCAAAATGTTTATGTTAGATACAATATTTTGGCCACAAATAAGCTGATGTCCTAGATTTAGGAGATTTTATGAATGTTTGATGAAATTATTTCAGAATGAAAAAAAATGAGTTAAAAATGTACCAGTAAAACTGTTGATTTGAAGAAATTTCTGTTGATGCAATCATGGAGGGGGCAGGGGCTGTTGCATTCAATTTTGAAGGAAGACTGTCCAGGAACTATCATAGCTTTAGTTCGGATTTAATTGAATCAGAGCTTGTTTCAGAAGATTTTCAAAATAATGTTTATGTCATAATAATTGATGGATATTGTGCTTTTTTTCATGGTTGTAGGATAACATTTTTTCCCAAAGTATCCTTTGATATTTAGTGGCTGAGCACGAATTGCATAAGAGAATCAAGTGATTCTGTGCATGGGCTAACAAATTCTCTGCTAAAACACAATCAGGTGTTACTATTTAAACATGTCATAAATATTAAGAGGAAACAATTTATAATCTACATATTGGGGTGGCAGATAATTTTCTCTTTTGTAATGGTAAATCATACTGTGGGGTTTGTGCTTTCATGGAAGTGCAGAATGCATTTTAAAGCGGAGAAATTGTTACATTTACTGACTTACTGTCTTATGTTGTGTCATTTTTATTTTGTTATATGTTCTCAGTTTTGTAAAATAGAAATGCTACTGTATTATAAAAATATGTCTTTTGTGACTTTAACAAGTAGTGATTTAATGGTAAAAACTGCAAAAGTGGCATTTGTTATGGTGTTTAAAATTTCTAGAGGTATTCACATTATGTCAAGGTATGATAAAATAGTGATAAAGTAAGACATATCTGATCACATTATGTCAAGGTATGATAAAATAGTGATAAAGTAAGACATATCTGATCACATTATGGCAAGGTATGATACAATAGTGATAAAGTAAGACATATGAGAAACTATTTTAATCATATAAGTTCTACACTAATTCATTTTTACAATGAAATTAAATCCACAGACCATAACCTTAAAAAAAGGAAATGCTAAAGATGCACATTTTTACGTAGTGTCCGTAGACCATAGTTTTTAGATCACCTGACTGCATCATATTGCACTTCAGTTTAATATTTTATTATTTTCTATATCAGACAAGGTATATATTGTAGAAAGCATTAAAGTTTTGGATAGATGTGACAGCTTTCCTCCGAGTTGAGGAAAACATTGTCCATAGATCAATATTTTAAAGTTGACATTTTAAGCTTTAGAACTCAAATTTTGTATCTTACAATCATTAAATGATGTTTCCATCTTTAAATTAGGGTTATTAATTGATTAGTCATCTTAATTTGTACAAAATAAAACAAATATGGGTAATTTGTTACATACTCATTCTGTTGTGTAAAATATGAGTAAATGATAGAATTTCTTACAGTAGACAAATGAATGATTAATCCTTAGTATACATTGTTGTCATAAATCTTCATTCAAAATCTATTTTGCTATATTATGATAATAAATAATGAAATTCAATAAATTCGTGTATGATCTACGGACACTACACAAACCACATTGTATATGATAATGAACCATTAACCTTTTCCACAACAATAAACAGAGTGAAATAGAGACAGAGGAAGAAAACACAAAAAGGGGTCAATATAGTAGCCAAAGTCAAAAGATATAGAGACAAAATTAAAACAGATACAGACATATATGAGCAAGAAGAAAGGAAGCAATAAGAATGTGAAAATTAAAGAAGAAAAAAGAATGATATAGCAATGCTGAAGGAAATGATGAGACAAAAAAGAGAACAAAGAAGATACAGAGCAAAACAAAAAGCAAAAAAAAAAAAACCCATAGAAAACCAGTGCATCCTATAAAATAAATGAATGTAAAAATCAAAGTACAAATGTAATTAAAAAAAAATGAGAAAAGAAAAGCTGTAATTAGAACACAGAGATGGAGACTGAGAATCAAACTGCAAAAGGATAATACTGACAAACAACCAACAGTACCAGAGGAAAGCCTACAATAGTAGGTCCAAATATGACAGAGAAAAGAAAGAACAACCAAGTGTACTACAATTGGCCTGTTAGCCTAACAAGTCATGGGATGGTAAAGACATAAATCTTCAAAAAATGAAACCAAACATTGATGAACACATAAGTTCAAATAGACTTTAAAATACTACTTTGAAAAGTGACTAGCTTTGGAAAACTATTGAGATGTTCTTTTAGTCTTTTTTAAAAGAATTTGTTTGTTTGTTAAAGTAAAATTTTTAGTATTTGATATTATTCCTGTTATATTTAGGTGAACAAAACAAAAATAATGGTATTTGGATTTGGAAAACTACGACAAAATCTCAAATTCACCTATAAAAACGTTGATATCGAAATAGTCAAACAATTTAATTATTTAGGGGTAATTTTTACAAAAACATGTAATTTTGATGTTACTAAAAAGCATCTTTCTGACAAAGCGCTTAAGGCAATGTACGAAGTTCTTAAAATGGGAAGGTTATATAAATTACCAGTGAAAATCCAGCTAGATCTCTTTGATAAAATGATAAAACCTATTCTCTTATATGGTTGCGAGGTCTGGGGATTTGGCAAAAATGAAGTACTAGAACGAGTTCACTTGAAATTCTGCAAAATACTTTTAAATTTAAAGTCCTCTACTCCAAACTATATGGTTTATGGTGAGCTAGGCAGGTATCCAATTGATATTGATATAAAAGTAAGGACAATTTCATACTGGGCAAGACTTTTAAGTGGTAAGCAGGCTAAATTTTCAAATGTATTTTATAGGCTTTCTAGAAATTTGAATGAAAATGGTGATACTAATTTAAATTGGGTTTATTTTATCAGAACAATTCTAAATGAGTGTGGATTTACATATATATGGGAAACAGAAAATGTTAATAATAAAGAATGGTTAAAATGTGTTGTGAAACAGCGATTGATAGATCAGTTTGTACAGAATTGGCAAACATCTCTGTCAGATTCTTCAAAAGCATTAAATTATAGGATTTTTAAAACCAAATTCGAATTCGAGGAATATTTCAATATTTTAAATATAGGTGATGCAATCAGACTGTGTAGATTTAGGACAACAAATCACTATCTACCGATTGAAACTGGTAGATGGAGAAATATTGATAGAGAAAATAGGTACTGTAATTTATGTAATTGTCAGAAATTAGGCAATGAATACCACTATGTTTTAGATTGTTCCTCTTTAAACGATAAACGCAAGCAGCTTCTTCCAAAATATTTTATGAAAAGACATAATGTTGTCAAATTCTTTGAACTTCTATCTACCAAAAAAAAATCGCTGTTACGAAAATTATGTATATTTATCAAACATATCAATAAGGTCTTTTGTACTCCTGGCTTACCAACTGTTGTTCCTTAACCTATGTATATTTTGTAAAAAGTCTTGTTATGTTATTATTATGTTGTTATTTTTCTCTGTACCATTGTATTTGGCTGTATGAGAATAAAGATAAAAAAAAAAAAAAAAAAGGAAAATATGTAATGTCCACAGACCACATGAGTATAATTGATCATGTAAGGTGTTAATTCTTTTAAGAGTGTGTTGAAATAAGAAGTATGAATTCAATTAAAGATAAAGAAGGAGGTATCAAACATCTTTCTTCTCAAATTCTGCAAATAGCTATAAAATAGTGATTTAATATGAAACATCCAGATATAGTGGAATTTTGTATTCCTTTACTTTATTTGGTTGTTAATATAATTTTAGATGCTTAAAAGGTTAAATACAATTTGTTTATACATGTCCTTTTGCATTGGTGTCAATATTTAGTTTCAATTTCAACACAACACATTTGGTAGTGTCTGTAGACCCCCTCTTTTAGTCTGTTTACATAATTGTACATTTTTTAAAGCCGATTTGAATGTACACAGAAATTGTACAAAATGACACTTTTCATGAGTAAAAGTGTATCACTCTAGCATATGTTATGATATTTCTAAAAACTGCATTAGGTTGAAAGTTTTGATGAAATTTTATAGATAGTAGTTATATATCTGACTGAGAGGTGTTAAGTTACATAGTATAATATTTTGTTGTAAAAGAATGTTATATATATAGTTTTTGAAGTGTCCATAGACCATTTCCTTTGTAGTAATGAACATCAGTTTGAAAAATGATGACAGGATAGAAAACAAAATCCTGTTGGGGTAACATATCCCATACATCACAGTATCATTTCAAATAAAAATAAAGTCAGCTAAACAGTTTTCATTTTTTTGCAAAATGTGACACACAAAATCCCATCCGATTGTATTTAGCTGTCTATTGAAAATAGAATGGAGTTATCTCCCCTTGACCATTACTGATTTGTAACAATGAACTTCTATATATACCATAAATAAATTTATATATAAAATTTTAATGTGGTTTTGATAAAACTAACCTAATTTGCTTAGAAAAGGAACCTAAAGACCATGGTGCCTTCTTTTGTACTAGATTGAATCTCCATTTGTAAATGAAATGTCATGCAATTTACAATTACATGTCATTTATAGTTCTGGGGAATGCTATATAATAAAATTTATTTTAATGTAGCCTATATATACTTTGTTTGGACCCCAAAGGCTCGGACCCTACAGACTCTGAGGTCTTCATTTGTGCAAGCTTGTATATTTACATATCACAAGGACATTTCATGCCAACTACAATTGCAAGAAGAGTTTGAAGATACCAAAGGGGTAATCAGAATTCGTAAATCGAAGGATAGACAACACAATGGCCAAATAAAAATGGACAACAGGACACACAACAAACTACAAAACATTACTTACACATAAACCTTAAGATCGAGTAACAGAACACCACTTAAAACGAAGGGTGAACTCAGGGACTTCTGAAGGGTAAGCAGTTCCTGCTCCACATGTTCATTTCTAGTTCTTGGGAATTCTATTTTAAAATTTATTCTAATAGTACAGCCTATCACAAACTTTGGACTTCAATAGCTGGGACCTTACAGCTCCAGTTAATAGTCTTTATTTGTGCATATTTCAATTACTGGTACAAGAATTGTTTTTCCCCCATGTTCAACTTTCAACCATAGCTCCTGGGGTGTTTTTTGAACAATGTAAATCTACATGTCGTAATGATGCTTTGCAGTAAATATTATATTGGTTCTTGAGAAGAAAATTTCCAATGTTGGGTTCAGAATCAAACAGATAAATAGTATTTTCTTTTAACTTTTCAGTTTCTTTCACATCGAAAAAGAAATGAAATTCTTCATCAACATTATTTCATATGCAAAAAAAATAATTAACAGCTGGGTTGCAAGGAAGACCATGAAGTTGATCCCTAAGGTATGTAGTGTTGTTTAGATATGATCCCTAAGGTATGCAGTGTTGTTTAGATATGATCCCTAAGTTATGCAGTGTTGTTTAGATATGGTCCCTAAGGTATACAGTGTTGTTTAGATATGATCCCTAAGGTATGTAGTGTTGTTTAGATATGATCCCTAAGGTATGTAGTGTTGTTTAGATATGATCCCTAACGTATGCAGTGTTGTTTAGATATGATCACTAAGGTATGCAGTGTTGTTTAGATATGATCCCTAAGGTATGTAGTGTTGTTTAGATATGATCCCTAAGGTATGTAGTGTTGTTTAGATATGATCCCTAAGGTATGTAGTGTTGTTTAGATATGATCCCTAACGTATGCAGTGTTGTTTAGATATGATCACTAAGGTATGCAGTGTTGTTTAGATATGATCCCTAAGGTATGCAGTGTTGTTTAGATATGATCCCTAAGGTATGCAGTGTTGTTTAGATATGATCACTAAGGTATGCAGTGTTGTTTAGATATGATCCCTAAGGTATGCAGTGTTGTTTAGATATGATCCCTAAGGTATACAGTGTTGTTTAGATATGATCCCTAAGGTATGTAGTGTTGTTTAGATATGATCCCTAAGGTATGTAGTGTTGTTTAGATATGATCCCTAAGGTATGCAGTGTTGTTTAGATATGATCCCTAAGGTATGTAGTGTTGTTTAGATATGATCCCTAAGGTATGTAGTGTTGTTTAGATATGATCCCTAAGGTATGCAGTGTTGTTTAGATATGATCCCTAAGGTATGCAGTGTTGTTTAGATATGATCACTAAGGTATGTAGTGTTGTTTAGATATGATCCCTAAGGTATGCAGTGTTGTTTAGATATGATCCCTAAGGTATGCAGTGTTGTTTAGATATGATCACTAAGGTATGTAGTGTTGTTTAGATATGATCCCTAAGGTATGTAGTGTTGTTTAGATATGATCCCTAAGGTATGCAGTGTTGTTTAGATATGATCCCTAAGGTATGCAGTGTTGTTTAGATATGATCACTAAGGTATGTAGTGTTGTTTAGATATGATCCCTAAGGTATGCAGTGTTGTTTAGATATGATCCCTAAGGTATGCAGTGTTGTTTAGATATGATCACTAAGGTATGTAGTGTTGTTTAGATATGATCCCTAAGGTATGCAGTGTTGTTTAGATATGATCCCTGAGGTATGTAGTGTTGTTTAGATATGATCCCTAAGGTATGTAGTGTTGTTTAGATATGATCCCTAAGGTATGCAGAGTTGTTTAGATATGATCCCTAAGGTATGCAGTGTTGTTTAGATATGATCCCTAAGGTATGTAGTGTTGCTTAGATATGATCCCTAAGGTATGCAGTGTTGTTTAGATATGATCCCTAAGGTATGCAGTGTTGTTTAGATATGATCCCTAAGGTATGTAGTGTTGTTTAGATATGATCCCTTAGGTATGCAGTGTTGTTTAGATATGATCACTAAGGTATGTAGTGTTGTTTAGATATGATCCCTAAGGTATACAGTGTTGTTTAGATATGATCCCTGAGGTATGCAGTGTTGTTTAGATATGATCCCTAAGGTATAGTGTTGTTTAGATATGATCCCTAAGGTATGCAGTGTTGTTTAGATATGATCCCTAAGGTATAGTGTTGTTTAGATATGATCACTAAGGTATGCAGTGTTGTTTAGATATGATCCCTAAGGTATGCAGTGTTGTTTAGATATGATCCCTAAGGTATACAGTGTTGTTTAGATATGATCCCTAAGGTATGTAGTGTTGTTTAGATATGATCCCTAAGGTATGTAGTGTTGTTTAGATATGATCCCTAAGGTATGCAGTGTTGTTTAGATATGATCCCTAAGGTATGTAGTGTTGTTTAGATATGATCCCTAAGGTATGTAGTGTTGTTTAGATATGATCCCTAAGGTATGCAGTGTTGTTTAGATATGATCCCTAAGGTATGCAGTGTTGTTTAGATATGATCACTAAGGTATGTAGTGTTGTTTAGATATGATCCCTAAGGTATGCAGTGTTGTTTAGATATGATCCCTAAGGTATGCAGTGTTGTTTAGATATGATCACTAAGGTATGTAGTGTTGCTTAGATATGATCCCTAAGGTATGTAGTGTTGTTTAGATATGATCCCTAAGGTATGCAGTGTTGTTTAGATATGATCCCTGAGGTATGCAGTGTTGTTTAGATATGATCACTAAGGTATGTAGTGTTGTTTAGATATGATCCCTAAGGTATGCAGTGTTGTTTAGATATGATCCCTAAGGTATGCAGTGTTGTTTAGATATGATCACTAAGGTATGTAGTGTTGTTTAGATATGATCCCTAAGGTATGCAGTGTTGTTTAGATATGATCCCTGAGGTATGTAGTGTTGTTTAGATATGATCCCTAAGGTATGTAGTGTTGTTTAGATATGATCCCTAAGGTATGCAGAGTTGTTTAGATATGATCCCTAAGGTATGCAGTGTTGTTTAGATATGATCCCTAAGGTATGTAGTGTTGTTTAGATATGATCCCTAAGGTATGCAGTGTTGTTTAGATATGATCCCTAAGGTATGCAGTGTTGTTTAGATATGATCCCTAAGGTATGTAGTGTTGTTTAGATATGATCCCTAAGGTATGCAGTGTTGTTTAGATATGATCACTAAGGTATGTAGTGTTGTTTAGATATGATCCCTAAGGTATACAGTGTTGTTTAGATATGATCCCTGAGGTATGCAGTGTTGTTTAGATATGATCCCTAAGGTATAGTGTTGTTTAGATATGATCCCTAAGGTATGCAGTGTTGTTTAGATATGATCCCTAAGGTATACAGTGTTGTTTAGATATGATCCCTGAGGTATGTAGTGTTGTTTAGATATGATCCCTAAGGTATGCAGTGTTGTTTAGATATGATCCCTAAGGTATGTAGTGTTGTTTAGATATGATCCCTAAGGTATGTAGTGTTGTTTAGATATGATCCCTAAGGTATGCAGTGTTGCTTAGATATGATCCCTGAGGTATGTAGTGTTGTTTAGATATGATCCCTAAGGTATGTAGTGTTGTTTAGATATGATCCCTAAGGTATGCAGTGTTGTTTAGATATGATCCCTAAGGTATGTAGTGTTGTTTAGATATGATCCCTAAGGTATGCAGTGTTGTTTAGATATGATCCCTAAGGTATGCAGTGTTGTTTAGATATGATCACTAAGGTATGCAGTGTTGTTTAGATATTAATGTAAAAAACAACAACAATTTGTCAATCTGCTGGATGTTTATTTTTCAGATCTACTTGTTTATGTTTTTTTATGATACAGTCATCTCTGTTTTTACATTATTTTCTTAGTATATTATACACACATACAATTTTAAAAGTAGTTTGAGAATTTGAGATCTCAGACATTTGTAGTTTCTGAGATATAGGCCCCTTAATTATATGTCAACATCCTGTATGGGGTCATGTCAGGGTTCATACTTTCAACAGATCAGCGATGAGGCTACTAAATCTAAATCTTTAGTTTTCAAAATCGAATACATGCCATGATCTGTTGTTCGATTGGTCAAATATGTTTATATGACTGGATGGTCATAGATGAATGACAACCCAAACAGAATGTTGTTAAATGTGTGTGTATCGCCAATGGAAAAAATTAAAAAAGATACAACAAACATCCAATTCTAATTAAGATAGGTATTCACTTGGATTGAAATAAAATTGTATAACAAGCAGCAGACATGAAATACAGGCACAATTACAAGAAACAATAATTCTTAATTGTTTGGAAGGGGGAGGGGGTGATGAAATTCCTGTCTAACTGCCAATAGTGGGGTACTTGTGGTTATAAGACAACATCTATGCATTTTCAACCTGACAGCAATGGCAACCTACATAGTACATTTTAATCTTCAGATTTAAAATGGATATCAGTGACGGTTCCAAGGGATAATCCCTAACAGAGCTGCCCATCACATTCCCAGCTGGTGCAGATATGAATATTCTGATTAGGGGGGCGGGGTGTTGTCAGGATAAACACATCACAATGGACAGGTGCCAAATTTACAATGTTTTCAGGTTCATAGGTACTTTTACTGCATTTTCAAATTAAACAATGTTGTATTTATGCTAGGAGTCCTTATAGATCTATATATAATTAACTTACACCATAAATATTTTTTTTCATTTTTTTACTTAAAACAAAATATCAAGACTCCATAAAAATATATGAATTGACTTACCGTTTGGGAAGAGCCTTCCTCTTGACAACGCACTGATTCACCATTTCTACACTATTAGACATTCTGATTTCTACAATATATTAAAGATAGAGATTATTAGTATGCTTTGAATATATTTTAGCGGGAATAGAATTGTTTTCCCTTATATATGAAAAAATCACGTGACGAATATAAATTCTTGCGCGTGCTTTACAAATACCAACCGACATCAAACAAGCACAGTATACGTATGGTTTTGAATACATATCAACTAATTATACAAATATATTCTTATTTTATTCTTAAAATAAAATAAAAAAAAACGTTACGTCGGCATTACACCTTCAATATATAAATGGTGAGGTAAAATGCCCTTTTATCACGGAGGGAGAGGGGGTCAATTTCTATATAAAGGTAGCGTATATCCATGCACAATATCTTGACGTTTAAATGAAAAATCTAGCGAAAGAATAGAGGAAAATGTGTTTTTATATATATAATATACAGATTTTTCTCTATTATTTCGCTAGATTTTTCATTTAAAGGGATATTAAAGCTCGTTTTAACATATTTGTTCAACTCGTGACGAAGGTTGTTTCTTTTCAATTTAATTGTAAAAACAATCCAGAAATACTTTGCACGCCCGTATAATCCCTAATATCGTTAAAATATCACTTAAAAAGGGTCGAAATAAATTTTTGTCCAGGAAGCAAAAATTCAATTATTGGAGAAAAAAAACCGAGAAAACCGGAAGATATGACAGAATTATCAACGAATTATCTTTTGCGATTGAATGTTGTTCATAGAAACTATATTTGTAAATTAAGATCTAATATAAAATTTCCAACTGAAACGGGGCGTTGGACATGGGAATCCCTTGGGATGAAAGATTATGCAACCTTTGTAATTTATGCATTGGAAATGAATTCCATTATATTTTTTGTTGTGAGTTATTGAAGGATATCCGAACTAAATACATTTCAAGTTATTTTATAATCTGTCCTTGTGAAGCAAAAATGAATACAATGTTGAAAATGGGAAATACACAAGTTCTTACTCGCCTGTCATTGTTCCTCCAAAAAATTGTAAAACTTCTGCAGTTTTTAATGTACACTGTTCAAATATTTCCACTATTTGGGATATAATTTATTCGTAATCCACTTTAAAATATATTAAAATCCACCTGTGGTGTAAATCTATTGTCAAAACTCTCCATTATTTTTAAGGAATGGAGAGTTATTGTTTTCTTTGTATTTTTAAGGTCCCACAAGGGGCAAACAATTTAATACTTTGTACTTTAGATACTATACACATACTTTTTTTGTTACAAGATTAATAATTAATAAAATTAATAAAGTACAATGGGTGGATTTTAAGTTGGAGAATGTCCTCGTATCTCTCCATTCCTTAAAAACAATGGGCCTCGGCAACTCGGCTCCACTATTTTTAAGGAATGGAGAGTTACTTGGACATTCTCCTATACTTAAAATCCACCTGTTATGTAAATCTATTGTCAAAACTCTCCATTATTTTTAAGGAATGGAGAGTTACTCGGACATTCTCCTATACTCACTATACAACGCACATGGCCTGGTAATAAATATAACATGAGTCGAGTAGACCCAAGTCGTAACCTCTGACCGTAATAACTTGTGTATCGCCTATCATCTGTTTTTGTGTAATACGTTTTCATTATTTACTCATTCTGTCATCTTATAATAATTATTTGTAAATAATTGATGCTCCTGTAGCGCAATCTGCTGCGCCTGAGTTTATTCAATAAAGTTGAAAGTTGAACATAAATTATGCCAGACCTGAAATACTTGTCTCGGGTCTTGTATATATTGATCAATTGCTTCTTTAAGCAAATTGTTGATATTTTTTTTAACAACGCTTACTATCGAGAGTCATATATACTAATTATAGAGTATTGTAGTGTGGACACCGTAGTCGAGTGGTTAGATGGAAGTTTTGAAAGTCAAAGTAGTCTTTAAAAAGCCCCAAAAATCGTAATTATAGTTCTAACTTTTTCACTTAAAATTATCGTACGACAATTCCTAAGTCCTTTTCACAAAGATTATCTTACGACTAATTTTAATCTTACGACTAAAATTACACTTACGATAAAAATTCTTCCTTAGGTGTACTCGATACAACATTATGTGATACAGTTTGTCAGTGACTTGCGACAGGTCAGTGGTTTTCTCCGGGTACCCCAGTTTTCTCCACCAACAAAACTGACCGATATATTGTTGATAGGGGCGTTAAACAGCATAAACCATCTTCCTTGGCAACCTAGTTTCCTTTTCATTGCACAATGTCTTTGTATTGCTTTTAATATTATCTGAACTACGATTTCTCAGAAAACCTTTTAAAAAGGACCAAAGAGGTCCCTTTATTACAGACAGTCTCAGAGAATATACACAAACTAAGGAAAGTTATTAAATCGGACGAACGAATAACATTAAAAAAATATAGAAATGCGAAACTCTACATGTTTCTGATGCTCATACAAAGCATTTTTTTTTAAATAAAAATATTCTATAAAACACCCCTGCACTAATTTATAGGGCACCTATAAAGTGCGAAACGAAATAGAAACGAAACGAAACGAAACGAAACGAAATCAACGAAAACGAAACGAAACGAAACGAAGCGAAACGAAATCAACGAAATGAAAACGAAATAAAACGAAACCAACGAAAGCAAAACGAAATCAACGAAAACAAAACGAAATAGAAAATGGAAGAAAAAATAATAGGGGCCTAAAAGAAATCAAACCTATTTTCACAATTATGATGCTAGACTACTTCCCACACATGTCTGTCTTTCATCAGGAGAGGACAGGATTTGATCACCGTTGAACAAGAATACTATGCCTTTATTCAGCGGGAGTCTGTCCTTTTCACTTAGTGGCTTCTTTTAAATTTGGGAACCTTAAGAGCAACGTCAAGTCTGTTGAAAGGAGAGGAATTAAAATAACAGAAGTGCAGTAGTTAAAGTTCACTAATAAATACCTCCGTCCGAGCAAAATTTAAAAGTGTGTCGGAGAGACGAAAAAGTGTGACGATCGGACGGACAAACGAACGAACGGACAGCAGAATTCCTATATACCCCAATCTTTTTTTTGGCGGATGTATACAAATCCTATCAAAAATTAACTTTAGAAATTTAAACGTGGGGATTAAACGTAACAAGTCGGGAAAATCCAATAGTCAACTAGTGCCCAGAATCTGAAACTCAAGACCATGCTGTTTGATTTGCGAATAAGTAAATTTATGTAGAATACAAACGAAAAACGTAATAAAATCAGACGAATAATGAACCCTCAATATCCCAAGCTATGAAAATACCCCCTCATATCCCCCATTTTTTTCTATATGCCCACTCCAGAAACTTTATAATACATAAAAACTGACACACACACAAACACAAATAAAAATATGACATTTGAACTTCTGAAAGTTTGTCGGCAAGCAAACCCGGCTTGGATTGAGTTGCGGGTAATGTACGTGAGGAGTACTGTAACGGACAGACATGCAAGATGGGTTATAATTAATCAAAATTATTGTATTTAAAAAATCGAATTATCTTTTTTTTTTATTTCTTTATTTCGTTGTCTTTTATTTTTTTCCTTCCATTTTCTTCATATTAGTCTATTTCGTTTTGCTTTCGTTGGTTTCGTTTCATTTCGTTTCCATTTCGTTGATTTCGTTTCGTTTCGTTTCGTTTTCGTTGATTTCGTTTCGTTTCGTTTCGTTTTCGTTGATTTCGTTTCGTTTCGTTTCGTTTCGTTTCTATTTCGTTTCGCACTTTATAGGTACCCCTAATATATAAGCAGTTTTTAAGTTATGATGTGTTTGTATGTTTATATTGAATTTTTATCTAATATATAAACCGGCCACCAATAACAGTGCAAAATATGAATAAGTATGATTTTCAAAATATTTACATTCACATCGTGTTTCTTTTACGTCCGTTTTTCAAAGTCAAGTCATAGGTACCGCACACAGGCACTTGTTTCATTCAAAAAACATATGCCCCCTCCTCTTCCTTACTTCAAGGTAAACATCTGCCCTTTACCCCTTCCCCACTTCGCTTCAATATTTTTCGCTTATTTGTGATCCTTTCGCTGACCCAATTATATCGTTACACTCCCGAGATATTTCTCTTTTCGACTGCCACAGTTAAATATAAATACCGGGCCCCCCTCAGACGAATTGGACAAGAATATTCAGTGAAAGTCGCATTTTCTATTTTTCAGTCACTGAAACGGATACAGTCACTTCCGGTCCGTTCTAAATTGATTTAGAAACTAATAAAAAAAAGGTGTTTTAAAAATCAAATGTCAGTAATTTGGAGTTAAGCATATTTTTATAATCTGCATTGGAACAATTATCTGTATTTTAAAGGCTTACTTTACATTTGAGAGGAGATGATCATGATGGCATTGTTGCACATGGTCTAGAGAATTCCGAATGCATATGAAAAATCCAGCGCAAACCGGAAGTGGTTGTATCCGTTTCAATGACTGAAATTTTCACCAAGCCACTTTCGCTGAATAGTCTTGTCCAATTCTTCTGAGGGGGTCCCGGTAGGTATATCTAAATGTGTCAGTCGAAAAGAGAAATATCTCGGGAGTGTAACGATATAATTGGGTCAGCGAAAGGATCAAAATAAGCGAAAAATATTGAGGCGAAGTGGGGAAGGGGTAAAGGGCAGATGTTTACCTTGAAGTAAGGAAGAGGAGGGGACATATATTTTTTGAATGAAAAGACAAGTGCCTGTGGTACCGCATCTTTCTGGAACAAATATTAATAATGATAATCTGCTTGTTGTCTAATCATTAAACAAATTTGATAAAACTTTACCGGAATATGCTTGTATATTTTTTGTATTAAGCATTATTAATGAGTTTGATTTAGTAACGATTTCGTAAATACATATATAACTATTTTGACAAATTTAAAGTAAATTACACGATATTCTATGATTAAACACTATTTTTCTTTTACTGATGAAAACTTTCCGATTTTTCTGTGATAACCCAAATTAAGATGTGTTTATCATCGATCAATCATAAAGACGAAAAAATATCCCTGTTATATATTAATATAGGTGCCGTGAAACCTATAATTGATTTCTTTAACATTTTCTACTAAATTTGTGTTTTTTCGAGCCTACCTGGCTATTTTATCTTAAGTTTAACCTTTCTAAGACCATATATTTTCTGAAACGTACATGATTCCTCAACGTTCTGTGAAAATACCAGGGGATGTTTAAAGTCTTGCAGTGAAATGCCAGGCTATGGAAAACACCTACTCTAAAAATAGCTCGGTCATCCCCGGGAAATTCAATATTTATAGGTCATCCATCAAATCTTCCATAGAGGTATTAAAATACAACTAAATGCATCAAATTGGGGCTCAAAATAATCTTTATATATTTAACTTCAATTATCAATTTTAATTATTCCATTCCATTCAGTATTTGTCACAATACAACAAAGCGAAAGGAACTATTTTCTTTAACAGGGACTACTTTTGTTTTATATGTTCTAAACTCTGATTGGTGAATTATTGGTTTGACACCTATAGCAGAAGAATGTACGCTTGCTTTGCCAGTGTCCGATGATCATCGAAGTTACCAGAAATTAACAAATTATAATACAAATATAAAAGCAATATCGAAACGATATTATTGCATCCAGAAATTTCCAGTCATATACATGATAGTAGTTGTTCAAACAAAACTTTTGTAAGCGGAGTCGATGTCTAGAAGAAAATCCCGTATTCGTGTTGTTAAACAACATTATTAAGAATTAACTGGTAGAACGTGCTAAAGTGGGTCACAGGTCACTGTGAGGTCCTGAATGATTATTCTAAACTGTGACACGTGGATGACCTGTGGACTCCTGTTAGGCAACTGTGAACGGGGTTGCAATGACAAAAAATCTTTCAAATTTAATTGAAAGAGGCCTGTGTTTATGTTTCACCAACGACTTTCTATCATGCTGGTTAAAGACAATAATTTACCCTTTGGGGCACCTCAAACGCTGGAATTTCGGAATTCCCCATATGTGTTTCAGTGGGGTGAAGCAGGATGTTATAAGTTGCTGAATCCATCGATTAATGTAAAATACACACTTTTTTCACTTCTTGCACATATTTTTCACATGTTTTGTAATAACTTATGCATAGTTTAATCCTAATAAGTATACCAAATATAGAACACTATTTTTATTTGAGGGCCTAGACCCTACTTCAAATAGACTATTCCATTTTTCGCGAGAATACTGATGGAGATCGATGAATGTTGATTTATAAGTACACCGTAGATAATCAAGATTTTCAAGGTATTTTGAAAGTGTACTACGTAGGCTTAGATGCTTACAATAGGAATTAAAGTAGGAATTACTACTGGTAAGTTCAAATGCACAAGTTAAAGGGGCGATATTGAAAAAATTGAAGAAGAAGAAGAAGAAGAAGAGTGAGAAAATTAGCTCCGCCTCTCCGAAATTATGTAAACATTTATCACGTGACACCATGTTTACTTGAAATCAAGGTCGAGTTGTTCAGATAGAACACATAGAATGCTGTGCGACATACGATACGGGAGCAAATTAATCTAACAAAAGTAAGAATTTTTGTGAAAAGGGCTATTGGTCTTTCCCAAGGTAAATTTTGAGAAGTACCAACAGCGGAAGTGGTTCGATACCCGAAAGTCCCACAATATGTATAACACGTTTTTAAGCCTAAAACAGTTAAAGGTTAAAGTTCATATATTCAAGAATAAAAGAATAAACTGTAGATTCTTAAAATTAATCCACTGTTCGAACAATAGACTAGCTGTGTTCAAGGTTTTACCATTGGTGAAACTGAAACCGACCATTGGCTACAACTGGTTACCTTTGGTAGCTATCGGTCACCAAAGGCAGCCATTTGCACCATTTATTTGCAACAAAAACGTGAACGGATATTGGTAACGAATGGTAGCAAATTTGCCGGTGGTAACCATTTGTGACATATGGTTTCAAAATGCTGCTATTGGCATCCCTTTGTTTTTAATCATGGCTGATATGAATATACTTGTTAGAGCAATCTGTTCTAGTATACAAACACAGAACCTACAACAACATGCTTTGGTTGCTGAACACTGCATTACCTCATCAATATTTCTATCTATCCTTCTATACTAGAGGCGCGAAATAACAAGAGTTAAAAGATATCACCATGGTGTCATGCCCGATGAATTTCGAAGTCATTCCAGATTGTCAAGAGAAACTTTTGAAAGCCTTTGTACAAGAATTGCAAATTGTGCAGCATTTAGAAAACCAACTGGTCCAACGCTATATATCCTACGAAAGCTGTACATATACTTATTTACTTGTGGTATGTAGGTTGGTGTTATCGCTAAGCAAATTTGCATGTAATGCATATGCACTTTTTTGTATGTAATTTCATTCAAAAGAAGCAAAATTATGTCTTCTTTGTTATTTCATATCATATGCATTTATCTGGGGGAAACTTTTCAGCTCTAGATGTGAGCATGTACATTTGTTGATCATAATGCACATATACTGACTGATTTAATGTAAAATCTTCTAAGATCCACGCTTTATGTTCTTGTGATTGTCCGACCATTTTGTTTTGAAGTTTGAAGTCACGTGTTCAATGCTTACCAATCTTGCCCAAGGTCTAGATGGGACCATCGGTGACAACTGGAAGGATCTTGAACGCAGCTAGTGAAGTCAGAGAAATGTATTATATATAGATTCTCCTTCAGTTGCCCGTGGGTTACGATATTTCTCCACTCAAGAGAATTACTGAAGAAATAATTCATGCCGGCCATACTTTATTGTTATTCAAATATCGGCCATACTGTAATTTTAAAATTCGAGGCGGTCAAGGTGATGGGCTGGTAGTGGCTATTCCATCAATCTCCTACGGAATTTTAAAAATGGTAAAATTGGGAATTAAGAGATGGAAAGTGAAATTGTGGTTGAAACTGTGGCTTAAAATACCGAAAAGAATTTTATTGACAAGGTTCAATATAAATTTTATTACAAATAAACAACTTTAAATGATTAACAACGAAATTACCAGTTGAACGCAGCCAGTCGGATCGGAGATAAATGGAGATAAACATGGAGACAGTGAACGAAAGGTAAGCCGTGTTTATAAGAGTTTAATTATGATAAGACTTCAATGATTAGGATTTATTTAATTTCAACTTCATTTATTTCAACAATTTTTAGATAAACAATAATAGAAAATCGCTAATCATGAAGAATTTTCTGAAAATAGTCAGTGTTTATGTAGATGCTTTTTTTTTTTTTTAGCTCAGCGCGCATGTGTGGCCTATATTTGATTGTTATTCAAATTTGCCTTTATTTGTATACCGAATACGGGACGTCATATTAGAATTAAATTTAAAATTTTAACCACAAGCCGTCAGGTTAGGGTTAGAAATATCGTAACCCACATGGGCAACTGAAGGAAAATTTGTTTCTCCCATTATTTAACACGAACATTATTTCAAAATCCTTCAAAATTACCGATTTGACAACATGCGGGGAAAGGCACGAGACATTTTAATCCTCTAGAAGATTACAGATTTTTCCACCACTGGTTCAGTGGGGTTAAAGCGCCGTAATAATGGGAGAAAAACATATACTGGTAATTAGCAAGGTTCAAACATATTCAAACGTGCTTTCGATACTGGTTAAGATGTTCTTTAATCATTTAACCGCATGGTTAAAACCACACCTTAAAAAAACCGCTCAAGCGTAGAAAAGTTTAAAACCAGGTTAATGGTTCAGAATAAAAAAAAAAAAAAGCAGGCCTTAATATTAAGCTGAACTTTTTGACAATTTTGTAATTCAGGAAACAAGTACATAACACTTTTAACGACGGTATGGTTAAAACTGTGAATAATTCCACCAATAAAAACAATGCTAATCTTCTCTCACATCAAATCATAGTAAACAAAAAGAGACAACACCACTGATATGTCGATGGAAATGAATGTCCTGGTTTGGGACAGTCACGCAATTTGGCGGGGTTGAACCAACTGATTCCAACCTTCCTCTTTATAATAATTTGATCTCCGACGTCAATACAGATATAAACAAACAATTAAAAAAAAACCTACACAGATTACATTCAACTAAACAGTACAACACACGATCATAAAAATGAAGAACACTATATATAAACATGGATGATGGAGAGTAAAATAGTAAGGTAAGTGAGTACTCGTAGTTAACCGACTAATAGCTAAGAAGATAGAATCTGTCGTGTAAAGACCATTCCAAATCCTTACTGATACACAGAAAACATGGATGGGAAATACATTTTTTGATCATATCTCTTGCATGTAGTAAAATTGTACCTAGTATCTTTATAGCGGTAATACAATTTAGTGAACGTTTTCAAGAACTTGTGAAAATGGTATCCTTTAGGTAGAAATTTTCATTCATCGCGATAATATGGTCATAAAAGCATAAAATATATTACAAATTCAAGCAAAACGAACCAACTGAGAAATGTATAAACACTTGTAACATGACCATGATGAATGCATTTTTTATCGTGGAATTTTTGGATTAAATATTTTCACTTAATATGTCACTTAATTTTAACTAAAATCAACTGCATAACATTAAAAATCCGCTCAAAAGCAGATTTTAAGAGCAAATAGCAACATTTTTGACAGAAGATAATTCTGTTTTCCCGTACAGTAATGCAAATGATATGCGCGTGACCCAAGATTTGAACTTTTTCGGGGAGATTATCGCTCATGCGCAATGTTCAGTTGATTAAAAAAAAAAAAAAAAAATCCGTGTGTACCACATAACTTTTATTTGCAGAGTATTTTCGATAGCTAATTTAAAACACATAGTTACGAGTCCTAAATTTTGTTATTCAGGTTGTGTCCAGAATTAGTACACTAGATCTAATCATAAAATCATTGAGGACTTTTGCACCTCATGCGAGGTTAGCATAGAATTGTATTATATTTATGCTTTTATTATTTAATCTGCTTATATTAATATATTTAAGGATTGATCGCAATCTTTGTTGGGTTCATGAAGAAATAACCCCAATCAGGTTGTGCACACCGTGTAACCCGCGTAACAGGGTGTGTACAACCTGATTGAGGTTATTTCGAATGAACCAAACAAATAATTTCGATCAATCCTTATAAATTAATTCACCCGGCGCGCCCTCCCTAAAATTGGAAAAAATATACTTTTTGGCGTAAAATCGTGATTTTTTAAACTGCGCCCTCCCCTAACTTGAAATCCTGGATCCGCCCCTGTAATGTTTATCTACAATCTGCTTTGCTTTTGCTTGTGTTATTATTGTTAACTATTTTTATCGTGTAACTGTCAAGCTTTGCACAAATCTTTATATATTTTTTATACTAAAATATTTTTATGGAATTTATACATATATACAAACAAACAAAACAACTCAGTTTATATTTTTATATATAGTACTTATTGAATAAATAAGAGTTATCTTTCTTTGTACAGATATTTATGTTATCTTCAGGATTACTTTATTCATCTACTGTTATTGATTTTAAGACATTCCATATTTGCAAGAATACAAAATTCACAAATGACCACGCATATGTTGCGCTTGTCGTAATCACAATCCAGTTCTTTCCTCATTCATGACATATCACTGGGTTTGTAACAGTGTAACACGACAGATGCCACATGTGCAGCAGGAACTGCCCACCCTTCCGGAGCACCTGAGTTCACCCCTGGTTTTTAGCGGTGTTGGTGTTACTCGATCTTTAGTTTTCTATGTAATGTTTTGTTTTGCTTTGATTTTATTTTGATTGTGTTTAACGCCACTTTCAGCAATATTTCAGCTATATCATGGCGACCAGTTTTAGTGGTGGAGGAAGCCGGAGTACCCGGAGAGAACCACCGACCCTGGGCATGCAACCGGTAAACTGTATCACTTGCAGCTATTAGTCGAGTGCACCTTTTTTTGTAATTCTCAAAGCTGGGCGCGAACCCACGCCGGATTGGTGATGGGCTTGTATGAGTTGTTAGGTAATCCAACTACCTAACTCATCGAGCCACCAGGGCCCAGTAATGTTTTGAAGATCGTTTTTATCGTTGTTTGTCCCTTTTCTATTGACCATTGTGTTTTTGGTACTTCTTGGATTTATGCGACTTCTGATTACACTTTTGGTATCTTAAATTTACGACTTCTGATTACACTTTTGGTATCTTAGATTTACGACTTCTGATTACACTTTTGGTATCTTATATTTACGACTTCTGATTACACTTTTGGTATCTTAGATTTACGATTTTTGATTACACTTTTGGTATCTTAAATTGACGACTTCTGATTACACTTTTGGTATTTTAGATTTACGACTTCTGATTACACTTTTTGTATCTTAGATTTACGACTTCTGATTACACTTTTGGTATCTTAGATTTACGACTTCTGATTACACTTTTGGTATCTTAGATTTACGACTTCTGATTACACTTTTGGTATCTTATATTTACGACTTCTGATTACACTTTTGGTATCTTAGATTTACGGCTTCTGATTACACTTTTGGTATCTTAGATTTACGACTTCTGATTACACTTTTGGTATCTTAGATTTACGACTTCTGATTACACTTTTGGTATCTTAGATTTACGACTTCTGACTTCTGATTACACTTTTGGTATCTTAGATTTACGGCTTCTGATTACACTTTTGGTATCTTAGATTTACGACTTTTGATTACACTTTTGGTATCTTAGATTTACGACTTTTGATTACACTTTTGGTATCTTAGATTTACGACTTCTGATTACACTTTTGGTATCTTAGATTTACGGCTTCTGATTACACTTTTGGTATCTTAGATTTACGGCTTCTGATTACACTGTTGGTATCTTAGATTTACGATTTCTGATTACACTTTTGGTATCTTAGATTTACGGCTTCTGATTACACTTTTGGTATCTTAGATTTACGACTTCCGATTACACTTTTGGTATCTTAGATTTACGGCTTCTGATTACACTTTTGGTATCTTAGATTTACGACTTCTGATTACACTTTTGGTATCTTAGATTTACGGCTTCTGATTACACTTTTGGTATCATAGATTTACGGCTTCTGATTACACTTTTGGTATCTTAGATTTACGACTTCTGATTACACTTTTGGTATCTTCATACTTTTCTTACATACAAATATGACACTATAATGATTTTTGTTACAATGATCACTCTCCAATATTACGGAAAGTGAATTGCTCCCTTATATATTGCCACTATATATATTAAGAAAAGTTGGTCGTAAAACAAATCGACGGACAGACAATACTGAGACTGAGAAAACTACACAACAACACATTGAATCTGGAAGCCCAGATTCGAGAAAGCACCATACAAACAACCTCCACACAGGAAGAATTTAAACGTAGATTATGACTATGAGGAAAGGACCGGATACTGATTACGACAAAGGGAAGCTATCCGTGGTCATTTGTCTAGACAGAACGACCATTCTTAACAATCTGTTGTCAGTTAGGAGCTGTAACAAGTCTATTACGTTCATGTATAGATACGATAACGTAACCCTCATTCCGCTTGTGCTCCAGTTAGGGTTATGAATTGGTCCCATTCAACGTATGGGAGCAAATTAAAATTTTCGTTAAGTGAATATTTCAACTTTCTTTTTGCATATCTGGTCATGACTTATTATTCCCTACAATTTTTAAGTAATGGCGATACGAAATAAGTGTTACAATACCTGTTTCTACCTTCACGATCGATTTAATATTCGAAAATTGTTTCTTGTCCGCCATGGCACCTTACGTATACTCTCGTGATGGGCGGAGCCTATCCATATATGGATCTGAATGCCAAATATGAAAAACTTTACTATAATATATTACTACGATTGATCCAAATAAGGATATCTCCAAAACGAGGCAAGTGCACGTGAAATAGCAACTTGTAAACAAAATGTCGGACAGAAAGAAGAGTTCATGCATTCAAATTTTCAGATGGATATAAGTCTACCATGGATTGATGCAACGTTTACTTAACACCTCAAGGTTTACCTAAATATATTTATCTTTCACCCCCGTTAATTTTTCCAACCACTTGCAACGGAATTAGGACAAAAAACCGCCCGGTGTGAATCACTCCGGGCGCTGCTCCCATACGTTGAATGGGACTGATTCGTAACCCTCGCTGGGAGCAAAAGCGGACTAAGGGTTACGTTATCGTATCTAGTTCATGTAATGCGGCACCTTCCATTCAAGAGACACTAATTTCCGTCCTTTCTGAATGGCGAGTTTTTGTATTTTCAATCAATCAGTTAATATGTAGTTAATATAAATCTGAATCTTTTTCCGATAATTTTGTATTGACATGCTCATGGTGAGGTGTACTCGATACAACATTATATGATAAAGTTTGTCAGTGACTTGCGGGGTCGGTGGTTTTTTTTTCGGGCTTCTCCAAAAATAAAACTGACCACTACGATATAACTGAAATATTGTTGAAAGTGGCGTTAATCACCATAACTCTAACCATTGTATTGACATTAGATTTGTCTAGTTTGGTGGACTCGATTTTCATTTCAATGGGTACTAATTGTGCTCCACTACTCGCTTATTTGTTTCTACCCGTTTATGAAGCAGACTTCCTTCAAGGCCTTCTCAAGAATAAAGATACGAAATTAACCTTTAATTCCAGCTTCCGCTATATAGGTGATGTTTTGTTACTGAATAATTCTCGATTCGATGATTATCTGCATCTCATCTATCAAAAGAATACTACTGACAATGATAGGTCTGCTTCTTACCTTGACCTTGACCTTGAAATCGGTAACAGAAGAAGATTGAAAAAACAAGATTCTACGACAAACGTGTTGACTTCACTTTTCCAATAGTTCACTTCCCATTCATCAGTACCAATATTTCAGCAGCACCAGCGTATGGATTTTACATTTCATATCTCATACGTTAGAACTTGTGCACATTACAGATATTTTCTGAACATTGCTCAGCTGCACAAACAAGACTACGTTGCTCCGATGTTAAAGTCAACGCTACAAACATGCTGTAGTCTTCATTGTGATCTGGTTGACCGTAATTAAATGGCCAAGAGTCTTTCCCTTTTACATAGATTTTTCCTTTACTCTATTACCGACAAAATTTTACCGGACATGACTTTATGAGTAACATGGTGGGTGTCTTATAAGAAAGAGGAACTGCATACCTTTCGGGGACACTAGAGTTATCTTCCGTTTTTTTTATGGTGCCTGTTTTGGTAACCGTTTAAGTTCTCTGTGTTGTGTTGTTGCTTTGTTTGTCTTCGTTCTATCTCTTGTGCCCAATGTTGTGTTGTTACTTTGTTTGTCTTCGTTCCATCTCTTGTGGCCAATGTTCTATCTCTTGTGGCCAATGTTCTATCTCTTGTGGCCAATGTTCTATCTCTTATACCCAATGTTCTATCTCTTGTGGCCAATGTTCTATCTCTTGTGGCCAATGTTCTATCTCTTGTGGCCAATGTTCTATCTCTTGTACCCAATGTTCTATCTCTTGTACCCAATGTTCTATCTCTTGTACCCAATGTTCTATCTCTTGTGCCCAATGTTCTATCTCTTGTGGCCAATGTTCTATCTCTTGTGGCCAATGTTCTATCTCTTGTACCCAATGTTCTATCTCTTGTGCCCAATGTTCTATCTCTTGTACCCAATGTTCTATCTCTTGTGCCCAATGTTCTATCTCTTGTACCCAATGTTCTATCTCTTGTGCCCAATGTTCTATCTCTTGTGGCCAATGTTCTATCTCTTGTGCCCAATGTTCTATCTCTTGTGCCCAATGTTCTATCTCCTGTGCCCATTGTTCTATCTCTTGTACCCAATGTTCTATCTCTTGTACTCAATGTTCTATCTCTTGTGCCCAATGTTCTATCTCTTGTACCCAATGTTCTATCTCTTGTACCCAATGTTCTATCTCTTGTACCCAATGTTCTATCTCTTGTGCCCAATGTTCTATCTCTTGTGCCCAATGTTCTATCTCTTGTGCCCAATGTTCTATCTCTTGTACCCAATGTTCTATCTCTTGTACCCAATGTTCTATCTCTTGTACCCAATGTTCTATCTCTTGTGCCCAATGTTCTATCTCTTGTGCCCAATGTTCTATCTCTTGTACCCAATGTTCTATCTCTTGTGCCCAATGTTCTATCTCTTGTACCCAATGTTCTATCTCTTGTACCCAATGTTCTATCTCTTGTGCCCAATGTTCTATCTCTTGTACCCAATGTTCTATCTCTTGTGCCCAATGTTCTATCTCTTGTACCCAATGTTATATCTTGTGCCCAATGTTCTATCTCTTGTACCCAATGTTCTATCTCTTGTGCCCAATGTTCTATCTCTTGTACCCAATGTTCTATCTCTTGTACCCAATGTTCTATCTCTTGTACCCAATGTTCTATCTCTTGTACCCAATGTTCTATCTCTTGTGCCCAATGTTCTATCTCTTGTGCCCAATGTTCTATCTCTTGTACCCAATGTTCTATCTCTTGTACCCAATGTTCTATCTCTTGTGCCCAATGTTCTATCTCTTGTACCTAATGTTCTATCTCTTGTACCCAATGTTCTATCTCTTGTGCCCAATGTTCTATCTCTTGTACCCAATGTTCTATCTCTTGTGCCTAATGTTCTATCTCTTGTACCCAATGTTCTATCTCTTGTACCCAATGTTCTATCTCTTGTGCCCAATGTTCTATCTCTTGTGGCCAATGTTCTATCTCTTGTGCCCAATGTTCTATCTCTTGTACCCAATGTTCTATCTCTTGTGTCCAATGTTCTATCTCTTGTACCCAATGTTCTATCTCTTGTACCCAATGTTCTATCTCTTGTGCCCAATGTTCTATCTCTTGTACCCAATGTTCTATCTCTTGTGCCCAATGTTCTATCTCTTGTGCCCAATGTTCTATCTCTTGTACCCAATGTTCTATCTCTTGTACCCAATGTTCTATCTCTTGTGCCCAATGTTCTATCTCTTGTACCCAATGTTCTATCTCTTGTACCCAATGTTCTATCTCTTGTGCCCAATGTTCTATCTCTTGTACCCAATGTTCTATCTCTTGTGCCCAATGTTCTATCTCTTGTACCCAATGTTCTATCTCTTGTACCCAATGTTCTATCTCTTGTACCCAATGTTCTATCTCTTGTACCCAATGTTCTATCTCTTGTACCCAATGTTCTCTCTCTTGTGCCCAATGTTCTATCTCTTGTGCCCAATGTTCTATCTCTTGTACCCAATGTTCTATCTCTTGTACCCAATGTTCTATCTCTTGTACCCAATGTTCTATCTCTTGTGCCCAATGTTCTATCTCTTGTACCCAATGTTCTATCTCTTGTACCCAATGTTCTATCTCTTGTGCCCAATGTTCTATCTCTTGTACCCAATGTTCTATCTCTTGTACCCAATGTTCTCTCTCTTGTACCCAATGTTCTATCTCTTGTACCCAATGTTCTATCTCTTGTACTCAATGTTCTATCTCTTGTGCCCAATGTTCTATCTCTTGTACTCAATGTTCTATCTCTTATACCCAATGTTCTATCTCTTGTACCCAATGTTCTATCTCTTGTACCCAATGTTCTATCTCTTGTGCCCAATGTTCTATCTCTTGTACCCAATGTTCTATCTCTTGTACCCAATGTTCTATCTCTTGTACCCAATGTTCTATCTCTTGTGCCCAATGTTCTATCTCTTGTACCCAATGTTCTATCTCTTGTGCCCAATGTTCTATCTCTTGTGCCCAATGTTCTATCTCTTGTACCCAATGTTCTATCTCTTGTGCCCAATGTTCTATCTCTTGTGTCCAATGTTCTATCTCTTGTACCCAATGTTCTATCTCTTGTACCCAATGTTCTATCTCTTGTGCCCAATGTTCTATCTCTTGTGCCCAATGTTCTATCTCTTGTGGCCAATGTTCTATCTCTTGTGGCCAATGTTCTATCTCTTGTACCCAATGTTCTATCTCTTGTACCCAATGTTCTATCTCTTGTACCCAATGTTCTATCTCTTGTACCCAATATTCTATCTCTTGTACCCAATGTTCTATCTCTTGTACCCAATGTTCTATCTCTTGTACCCAATGTTCTATCTCTTGTACCCAATGTTCTATCTCTTGTGCCCAATGTTCTATCTCTTGTACCCAATGTTCTATCTCTTGTGCCCAATGTTCTATCTCTTGTACCCAATGTTCTATCTCTTGTACCCAATGTTCTATCTCTTGTGCCCAATGTTCTATCTCTTGTACCCAATGTTCTATCTCTTGTGCCCAATGTTCTATCTCTTGTACCCAATGTTCTATCTCTTGTACCCAATGTTCTATCTCTTGTACCCAATGTTCTATCTCTTGTACCCAATGTTCTATCTCTTGTGGCCAATGTTCTATCTCTTGTGCCCAATGTTCTATCTCTTGTACCCAATGTTCTATTTCTTGTACCCAATGTTCTATCTCTTGTACCCAATGTTCTATCTCTTGTGCCCAATGTTCTATCTCTTGTACCCAATGTTCTATCTCTTGTACCCAATGTTCTATCTCTTGTGCCCAATGTTCTATCTCTTGTGCCCAATGTTCTATCTCTTGTACCCAATGTTCTATCTCTTGTGCCCACTGTTCTATCTCTTGTACCCAATGTTCTATCTCTTGTATCCAATGTTCTATCTCTTGTACCCAATGTTCTATCTCTTGTACCCAATGTTCTATCTCTTGTGGCCAATGTTCTATCTCTTGTGCCCAATGTTCTATCTCTTGTACCCAATGTTCTATTTCTTGTACCCAATGTTCTATCTCTTGTACCCAATGTTCTATCTCTTGTGCCCAATGTTCTATCTCTTGTACCCAATGTTCTATCTCTTGTACCCAATGTTCTATCTCTTGTGCCCAATGTTCTATCTCTTGTACCCAATGTTCTATCTCTTGTACCCAATGTTCTATCTCTTGTGCCCAATGTTCTATCTCTTGTACCCAATGTTCTATCTCTTGTACCCAATGTTCTATCTCTTGTACCCAATGTTCTATCTCTTGTACCCAATGTTCTATCTCTTGTACCCAATGTTCTAGCTCTTGTGGCCAATGTTTTATCTCTTGTACCCAATGTTCTATCTCTTGTACCCAATGTTCTATCTCTTGTACCCAATGTTCTATCTCTTGTGTCCAATGTTCTATCTCTTGTACCCAATGTTCTATCTCTTGTTGCCAATGTTCTATCTCTTGTGCCCAATATTCTATCTCTTGTGTCCAATGTTCTATCTCTTGTACCCAATGTTCTATCTCTTGTACCCAATGTTCTATCTCTTGTACCCAATGTTCTATCTCTTGTACCCAATGTTCTATCTCTTGTGCCCAATGTTCTATCTCTTGTGCCCAATGTTCTATCTCTTGTGGCCAATGTTCTATCTCTTGTGCCCAATGTTCTATCTCTTGTGCCCAATGTTCTATCTCTTGTGCCCAATGTTCTATCTCTTGTGCCCAATGTTCTATTTCTTGTACCCAATGTTCTATCTCTTGTACCCAATGTTCTATTTCTTGTACCCAATGTTCTGTCTCTTGTACCCAATGTTCTATCTCTTGTGCCCAATGTTCTATCTCTTGTACCCAATGTTCTATCTCTTGTGCCCAATGTTCTAACTCTTGTGCCCAATGTTCTATCTCTTGTACCCAATGTTCTATCTCTTGTACCCAATGTTCTATCACTTGTACTCAATGTTCTATCACTTGTACTCAATGTTCTATCTCTTGTGCCCAATGTTCTATCTCTTGTACCCAATGTTCTATCTCTTGTGCCCAATGTTCTATCTCTTGTGCCCAATGTTCTATCTCTTGTGGCCAATGTTCTATCTCTTGTGGCCAATGTTCTATCTCTTGTACCCAATGTTCTATCTCTTGTACCCAATGTTCTATCTGTTGTACCCAATGTTCTATCTCTTGTACCCAATGTTCTATCTCTTGTACCCAATGTTCTATCTCTTGTACCCAATGTTCTATCTCTTGTACCCAATGTTCTATCTCTTGTGCCCAATGTTCTATCTCTTGTACCCAATGTTCTATCTCTTGTGCCCAATGTTCTATCTCTTGTACCCAATGTTCTATCTCTTGTACCCAATGTTCTATCTCTTGTGCCCAATGTTCTATCTCTTGTGCCCAATGTTCTATCTCTTGTGCCCAATGTTCTATCTCTTGTACCCAATGTTCTATCTCTTGTGCCCAATGTTCTATCTCTTGTACACAATGTTCTATCTCTTGTGCCCAATGTTCTATCTCTTGTGCCCAATGTTCTATCTCTTGTGCCCAATGTTCTATCTCTTGTGCCCAATGTTCTATCTCTTGTACCCAATGTTCTATCTCTTGTGCCCAATGTTCTATCTCTTGTGTCCAATGTTCTATCTCTTGTACCCAATGTTCTATCTCTTGTACCCAATGTTCTATCTCTTGTGCCCAATGTTCTATCTCTTGTGCCCAATGTTCTATCTCTTGTGGCCAATGTTCTATCTCTTGTGGCCAATGTTCTATCTCTTGTACCCAATGTTCTATCTCTTGTACCCAATGTTCTATCTCTTGTACCCAATGTTCTATCTCTTGTACCCAATATTCTATCTCTTGTACCCAATGTTCTATCTCTTGTACCCAATGTTCTATCTCTTGTACCCAATGTTCTATCTCTTGTGGCCAATGTTCTATCTCTTGTACCCAATGTTCTATTTCTTGTACCCAATGTTCTATCTCTTGTGCCCAATGTTCTATCTCTTGTACCCAATGTTCTATCTCTTGTACCCAATGTTCTATCTCTTGTGCCCAATGTTCTATCTCTTGTACCCAATGTTCTATCTCTTGTGCCCAATGTTCTATCTCTTGTACCCAATGTTCTATCTCTTGTACCCAATGTTCTATCTCTTGTGCCCAATGTTCTATCTCTTGTACCCAATGTTCTATCTCTTGTGCCCAATGTTCTATCTCTTGTACCCAATGTTCTATCTCTTGTACCCAATGTTCTATCTCTTGTACCCAATGTTCTATCTCTTGTACCCAATGTTCTATCTCTTGTGGCCAATGTTCTATCTCTTGTGCCCAATGTTCTATCTCTTGTACCCAATGTTCTATTTCTTGTACCCAATGTTCTATCTCTTGTACCCAATGTTCTATCTCTTGTGCCCAATGTTCTATCTCTTGTACCCAATGTTCTATCTCTTGTACCCAATGTTCTATCTCTTGTGCCCAATGTTCTATCTCTTGTACCCAATGTTCTATCTCTTGTACCCAATGTTCTATCTCTTGTGCCCAATGTTCTATCTCTTGTATCCAATGTTCTATCTCTTGTACCCAATGTTCTATCTCTTGTACCCAATGTTCTATCTCTTGTACCCAATGTTCTATCTCGTGTATCCAATGTTCTATCTCTTGTGCCCAATGTTCTATCTCTTGTACCCAATGTTCTATCTCTTGTGCCCATTGTTCTATCTCTTGTGCCCAATGTTCTATCTCTTGTACCCAATGTTCTATCTCTTGTGCCCAATGTTCTATCTCTTGTGTCCAATGTTCTATCTCTTGTACCCAATGTTCTATCTCTTGTGCCCAATGTTCTATCTCTTGTGCCCAATGTTATATCTCTTGTGGCCAATGTTCTATCTCTTGTGGCCAATGTTCTATCTCTTGTACCCAATGTTCTATCTCTTGTACCCAATGTTCTATCTCTTGTACCCAATGTTCTATCTCTTGTACCCAATGTTCTATCTCTTGTACCCAATGTTCTATCTCTTGTACCCAATGTTCTATCTCTTGTGGCCAATGTTCTATCTCTTGTACCCAATGTTCTATCTCTTGTACCCAATGTTCTATCTCTTGTGCCCAATGTTCTATCTCTTGTACCCAATGTTCTATCTCTTGTACCCAATGTTCTATCTCTTGTGCCCAATGTTCTATCTCTTGTACCCAATGTTCTATCTCTTGTGCTCAATGTTCTATCTCTTGTGCCCAATGTTCTATCTCTTGTACCCAATGTTCTATCTCTTGTACCCAATGTTCTATCTCTTGTACCCAATGTTCTATCTCTTGTGCCCAATGTTCTATCTCTTGTACCCAATGTTCTATCTCTTGTGCCCACTGTTCTATCTCTTGTACCCAATGTTCTATCTCTTGTATCCAATGTTCTATCTCTTGTACCCAATGTTCTATCTCTTGTACCCAATGTTCTATCTCTTGTGGCCAATGTTCTATCTCTTGTGCCCAATGTTCTATCTCTTGTACCCAATGTTCTATTTCTTGTACCCAATGTTCTATCTCTTGTACCCAATGTTCTATCTCTTGTGCCCAATGTTCTATCTCTTGTACCCAATGTTCTATCTCTTGTACCCAATGTTCTATCTCTTGTGCCCAATGTTCTATCTCTTGTACCCAATGTTCTATCTCTTGTACCCAATGTTCTATCTCTTGTGCCCAATGTTCTATCTCTTGTACCCAATGTTCTATCTCTTGTACCCAATGTTCTATCTCTTGTACCCAATGTTCTATCTCTTGTACCCAATGTTCTATCTCGTGTATCCAATGTTCTATCTCTTGTGCCCAATGTTCTATCTCTTGTACCCAATGTTCTATCTCTTGTGCCCAATGTTCTATCTCTTGTGCCCAATGTTCTATCTCTTGTACCCAATGTTCTATCTCTTGTGCCCAATGTTCTATCTCTTGTGCCCAATGTTCTATCTCTTGTGCCCAATGTTCTATCTCTTGTGCCCAATGTTCTATCTCTTGTACCCAATGTTCTATCTCTTGTGCCCAATGTTCTATCTCTTGTGGCCAATGTTCTATCTCTTGTACCCACTGTTCTATCTCTTGTGCCCAATGTTCTATCTCTTATGCTCAATGTTCTATCTCTTGTACCCAATGTTCTATCTCTTGTGCCCAATGTTCTATCTCTTATGCTCAATGTTCTATTTCTTGTACCCAATGTTCTATCTCTTGTGCCCAATGTTCTATCTCTTATGCTCAATGTTGCACGTGTCATTGAGTTGTCCATTCCTGATTGACACTACGGTTTTAAGTTTCATAAAAAGTCATTCAACAGTACTGCTTACAGAACAAATTCTGTTGACATGGAAACTAAGATTAATAGCTGCGTGTTGCTGCAGTTTTTACAGACATCTACTATATATTTATTTTGCGATGAACAAGTAAAACGATGGGAAGTGACAGGTAAACAATATGTTATGAATAGCAATCTGCGAATGATCCCAGTAAAGAAGGAAGTTGAATGATTCAATATAGCTGTATTTTCCTTGACAATACAATGGTGTATTTAATTAAATAAACATCATAGAGAAAACCTAATAGGTAAACAAGAATGGCCATTACAGAGGCATAGGCGACATTGGGCACAAGGTCCAGAACGAAAACTGTTTCTTATAAGAAACCCACCGCATTACTCATAAGTACAGTTAAAATCTTGTCGCAAAAAGAAAAAGATCCATTGCCATTTGAGAAATGGATATTTCATAACTATTATCCAAATCATGCTAACAACGGTAGAATTTTTGAAGCTATGAATTCAACTTAGTAGCAACGTAACCTTGTTTTAGTAGTTTTTGCGTCAGCTACTGAGTTCTGCTAAGAAAACCACTGTAATCGTACAAGTTCTAGAATAATGAATGACTTGTGAAATGTAAACTCCATACGCTGGTGCTACTGGAATATTGCTACTGGTGAATGAGAAGTTGAATACTGGAAAAGTCATCACATTTGTCGTAGAGCTTTGAAGTCTGATTTGGTGACTATGATTTACCTTGGTCCATTTACAGGTACAGAACGTATTATCCGCGTCTATAAGAAATGTCTTATTCGGAAATACATAACTCACTAAGCCGAATAACAATAGTGCCTATAAACGAGGAATAATTCGTCGATTTAAACATTAAGTTCAAAAAATCTATTTATGACAGACTACACTAACAATGATAATTTATGGATAAGATGTACGATGTCTTCAACCTATGCCAACATTTTGAAATATCATATTTAAGGTATGCCAACAAACATTATATTACAGGTGTTTATATAGCAATTAATGACATTTACAGATAAGTAAATTTGGAAAATAATTAAGCTTTTGTAAAAAATTATATACTAGTGGAAAAAAGAAACTGTGCATTACTGAAAAATCGATTAAAGATCAATATCAAAATAATTTTTTTTAATTGTGTACAGTATATTGTCGAATAATGCATTTTTCACCAAACCATCAGCCCAATAACACGTAACGTCACTTGAATTCATTTGGTAAACGTTTTAAACAACACAAGGCTCTTTAGACATTAACAAAGTCAGTAGTGTGTGTGTCCACCATTTGCATTAATGCATGCTTGGCAACGGTGACGCATTGATCTAACCAAGTTGTTGAAAAATGCTTGTGGGATATTGTTCCAAATGCGGATCAATGCCGGACCCATTTCCGCTAACGTCACTGGCTGATTTGGCAGATGGCGTAACCGTCGTTCCATTTCATCCCAATCATGCTCAATGGGTGAAAGATCGGGTGAAACTGCTGGCCATGGTAACAAATCAACATTTTGCTGTGTCAGATAGTCACGCACTACTCGCGCAACATGTGGTCGAGCGTTGTCCTGCTGAAATGTGACGTTGTTGGATGAACAGAATGACATAAGGCTGAACAATTCCATTCCGATAGCGTATACCGGTCATATTTCCGGCGAGAACAACCAATGGTGTTCTGCTATGTGCTATTATGCCTCCCCACACTATAGCACTGCCCCCACAAAACGATTGACGTTGAATGACGCAGGCGTCTGCATATCGTTCTCCTACACGGCGGTAAGCACGAGAACGGCCATCACTGCAGTCTAGGTGAAATCGGGATTCATCTGTAAACAGGATGTTGGCACAATCCTGTATTCTGAATCTTAAATAATGTCTACACCACGTCAGTCTAGCTGCACGGTGTCTAGGCAGCAAAATTGGACGGATTGCGGGATGTCTTTGCCTGATGTTATGTTCGCGAAGTCTATTGCGGACTGTTCTAGAGCTGATCGGTCGTAATCCGGGGATGTTTCTTGCAGTGAGACTTGACGTCTGGAATCGATTTCGCAGATGCACCAGCCTTATGTGGATATCTTGACGACGTGACGGTACACGTGGGCGACCTGAACGTCTGCGGTCTCTAGTGCTGCCAGATTGTCTAAATCGTCTCCATAATGACAGTATCGTGTTGCAATGACAGCCAAAATGTATAGCATCAACGTTCTGTCCCAGTCCAGCATGGAGCATACCAATGGCACGAAGACGCTGATTTTCGTCGAGACGTGGCATAACACTGGAATTAATGTCATGCAAACAAAACTGTTTTTCTTATGTGTAGGGGCAAAAACACACCTTAGTAAACCCCAAACAGTCACAAATCGCTAAGCGAGAATGATAAACAAAAGAAGGCCAAATAAACGAGGTGTACTCATAGAGCGTGTCAAGTTCGTGCATGTTTCCCGCGACTGGTCGATAGCATAAAAATCAATATTTCAACTAGTCATGACTAATAAAAAATTAAATACCCGGTCATAAAAAAATATATATAAATTTTTAGAATGCACAGTTTCTTTTTTTCCATTAGTATATATAAAATAAAAATCTGGTAAAATTACACAAAAATCTGTAAATAAAAAAGATGAAAATATAAAATTTTAGAATAATTTAAATAAACAATCTTTCTAAAACTTATGAATTTAAAATATTATATGATACTCATGCAATTAAGCAATTTTCTTAAAATCTAAATTCAAAAGTTTTTAATATTTATTTATAAATTTAGAATTATCATAATTTCTATAATTTCTAAATCGAACATTGTTATCCAAAATCTAAGACAATTGTATTTTTAGCAATTTGTAATGTGATTGTGTATACTGATTGTTTTTAGTTATTTTGATAAAGTATGATAAAAAAAATATCTGTGCCTATAATATCTTTAATTTATTTTCATGAAGTATGATTAAAAAAAATATCTGTGCTTGTAATATCCTAATTTATTTTCATGATGTATGATATAAAAATATATATGTTTATAATATCCTATTTTATTTTCATAATGATTGATGTTAAAATATATGTGCTTATAATAATATCCTAATTATTTTTTATAAAGTTTGATATTAAATATATGTGCTGATATACTGATTTTTTGTTTGTTATTTCCATAAAATATGATTTTGAATACTTACTTTCTACTTACTATTCATTAAAAATTAATTGTGGACTTGGAGTACATTGACATCTCCCCCGATTTTACACTAATTAAACTTGACTAGTCATGTTTATATAACAATTAACCTATTCAACCTATGCCAACAATCTTTCTTACCTTTTTATATATATGTTTTTTAAATGTTGGCATAGGTTGAATGAACCAGATGTACAGCTTTCTTAGATGATAAAAAATATTTAAACTTTCTTACAATTTCCACCAACCAACGACTAATATACTGTCATTGAAGTAACGAGTAACCCGATTGGCCAGCTCTAACTTTATCCAAAAATGTCACCTGCATGTGCTCCCTTAGGAAATTTCGTTATATAGTTATAGGTGACATATCACAGAAGGGGAGCAATTAAAGATATACATTTTGTAATTATAATTATATTGTGTATTAGAGGAAGGGATGCTTTGTTCTGATTACTTGTTTCACTTGTCCTATATTTAGATGTATCATATTTATTCCCTTTTTTCGCATTAAATTTACATTAATCTGACCAGTCATTCAACAATATGGATAATAAAACATTGATCTGTAAATAAATAGTTTTTGAGAGACATTTTAATTGGCAAATTAAAGGTTATTCTACTAACGGTATATTGAAAGTGTAATTTTAAAGTTTAAACCGTTATAAAAATAAGGAACTTGCCTTCGCTTCGAAAGTTTTACGGTCACCACCATGACCTGGTTAACCGTTACGGAATATATGTGTCACAAATTACCACGGATATGTTCCATTTGTCGTAATCACAATCCGGTCCTTTCCTCATTCATGAAGAGTTTGAAGAAACCAAAGGGATAATCAGAATCCGTAAATCGAAGAACGACAGATAACACAATGACCATAAGAAAAAGGGTAAAAGAACAAACAAAGATCTACAAAACACTATGCATAAAATAAAATGGAGTAACACGAACCCCACGCAAACCGGGGGTGAACCCAAGTGCTCCGGAAGGGTGTGCAGTTCGGGCTCTACATGTAGCACCCGTCGTGTTAAAATATGCATATGCCATCAAAGAGGAAAAGAGACAGGATTGTGACTAAATGTATGACAAACGAAACCTATCCGTGGTCATCTCTTAATTAAAAAATGATCGATTAAAGGTGCGATCAGGTTTCCATGCATGAAGCTGAGTAATGCGGTAATTTATCTGTAGGTCTGTGAATTTAGCACTCATAACTTCCAATTTTTGATTGATTTAAAATGCTACCAAGTCTTTTTTCATTTGAATCTATATCTTAGACAATGACATTTGACACCCAGTGTGTAACAAATAAACGTTAGAGAAAATCAAAGGGGCAATAAAAATGGGAAATCCAGAGATACTGGCAATATTAGGGACACAAGACACAGAACGGGGACAAACAAAACAAAACACATAAAACTAAAATAATGAGCAACACGGACCCATCAAAAATCGTGAGTGTACCCAGTGCTCGAATAATGTATTCAAGCTGTCGTGGGTGTACCCAGTGCTCGAATAATGTACTCAAACTGTCTACAAAATCGTGGGTGTACCCAGTGCTTGAATAATGTACTGTCTACAAAATTACAGATTAACTTGACACAATAAATGATTCATTTTAAGCTTTATTCCATGAATAAGTATTACGATGATGATGATTTGCCTTTAAGAACTTACACCATGCATTAAAGATTTACATCTGAAAACATATTAATTTTCACTGATTTATAATCTAAGCTGTTCGTATATAAAAGAGAGATAAGAATTCCTGCTGCACATTGCTTGCTTTAGAAGGGTAATTATATTCCAGTACATGACAATTACTGCTACACATTGCTTGCTTTAGAAGGGTAATTATATTCCAGTACATGACAATTACTGCTGCACATTGCTTGCTTTAGAAGGGTAATTATATTCCAGTACATGACAATTACTGCTGCACATTGCTTGCTTTAGAAGGGTAATTATATTCCAGTACATGACAATTACTGCTACACATTGCTTGCTTTAGGAGAGTAATTATATTCCAGTACATGACAATTACTGCTACACATTGCTTGCTTTAGAAGGGTAATTATATTCCAGTACATGACAATTACTGCTGCACATTGCTTGCTTTAGAAGGGTAATTATATTCCAGTACATGACAATTACTGCTACACATTGCTTGCTTTAGAAGGGTAATTATATTCCAGTACATGACAATTACTGCTACACATTGCTTGCTTTAGAAGGGTAATTATATTCCAGTACATGACAATTACTGCTACACATTGCTTGCTTTAGAAGGGTAATTATATTCCAGTACATGACAATTACTGCTACACATTGCTTGCTTTAGAAGGGTAATTATATTCCAGTACATGACAATTACTGCTACACATTGCTTGCTTTAGAAGAGTAATTATATTCCAGTACATGACAATTACTGCTGCACATTGCTTGCTTTAGAAGGGTAATTATATTCCAGTACATGACAATTACTGCTACACATTGCTTACTTTAGAAGGGTAATTATATTCCAGTACATGACAATTACTGCTACACATTGCTTGCTTTAGAAGGGTAATTATATTCCAGTACATGACAATTACTGCTGCACATTGCTTGCTTTAGAAGGGTAATTATATTCCAGTACATGACAATTACTGCTACACATTGCTTGCTTTAGAAGGGTAATTATATTCCAGTACATGACAATTACTGCTACACATTGCTTGCTTTAGAAGGGTAATTATATTCCAGTACATGACAATTACTGCTGCACATTGCTTGCTTTAGAAGGGTAATTATATTCCAGTACATGACAATTACTGCTGCACATTGCTTGCTTTAGAAGGGTAATTATATTCCAGTACATGACAATTACTGCTACACATTGCTTGCTTTAGGAGAGTAATTATATTCCAGTACATGACAATTACTGCTACACATTGCTTGCTTTAGAAGGGTAATTATATTCCAGTACATGACAATTACTGCTGCACATTGCTTGCTTTAGAAGGGTAATTATATTCCAGTACATGACAATTACTGCTACACATTGCTTGCTTTAGAAGGGTAATTATATTCCAGTACATGACAATTACTGCTACACATTGCTTGCTTTAGAAGGGTAATTATATTCCAGTACATGACAATTACTGCTACACATTGCTTGCTTTAGAAGGGTAATTATATTCCAGTACATGACAATTACTGCTACACATTGCTTGCTTTAGAAGGGTAATTATATTCCAGTACATGACAATTACTGCTACACATTGCTTGCTTTAGAAGGGTAATTATATTCCAGTACATGACAATTACTGCTGCACATTGCTTGCTTTAGAAGGGTAATTATATTCCAGTACATGACAATTACTGCTACACATTGCTTACTTTAGAAGGGTAATTATATTCCAGTACATGACAATTACTGCTACACATTGCTTGCTTTAGAAGGGTAATTATATTCCAGTACATGACAATTACTGCTGCACATTGCTTGCTTTAGAAGGGTAATTATATTCCAGTACATGACAATTACTGCTACACATTGCTTGCTTTAGAAGGGTAATTATATTCCAGTACATGACAATTACTGCTGCACATTGCTTGCTTTAGAAGGGTAATTATATTCCTGTACATGACAATTACTGCTACACATTGCTTGCTTTAGAAGGGTAATTATATTCCAGTACATGACAATTACTGCTACACATTGCTTGTTTTAGAAGGGTAATTATATTCCAGTACATGACAATTACTGCTGCACATTGCTTGCTTTAGAAGGGTAATTATATTCCAGTACATGACAATTACTGCTGCACATTGCTTGCTTTAGAAGGGTAATTATATTCCAGTACATGACAATTACTGCTGCACATTGCTTGCTTTAGAAGGGTAATTATATTCCAGTACATGACAATTACTGCTACACATTGCTTGCTTTAGAAGGGTAATTATATTCCAATACATGACAATTACTGCTACACATTGCTTGCTTTAGAAGGGTAATTATATTCCAATACATGACAATTACTGCTACACATTGCTTGCTTTAGAAGGGTAATTATATTCCAGTACATGACAATTACTGCTACACATTGCTTGCTTTAGAAGGGTAATTATATTCCAATACATGACAATTACTGCTACACATTGCTTGCTTTAGAAGGGTAATTATATTCCAATACATGACAATTACTGCTACACATTGCTTGCTTTAGAAGGGTAATTATATTCCAGTACATGACAATTACTGCTACACATTGCTTGCTTTAGAAGGGTAATTATATTCCAATACATGACAATTACTGCTGCACATTGCTTGCTTTAGAAGGGTAATTATATTCCAGTACATGACAATTACTGCTACACATTGCTTGCTTTAGAAGGGTAATTATATTCCAATACATGACAATTACTGCTACACATTGCTTGCTTTAGAAGGGTAATTATATTCCAGTACATGACAATTACTGCTACACATTGCTTGCTTTAGAAGGGTAATTATATTCCAGTACATGACAATTACTGCTGCACATTGCTTGCTTTAGAAGGGTAATTATATTCCAGTACATGGCAATTACTGCTACACATTGCTTGCTTTAGAAGGGTAATTATATTCCAGTACATGACAATTACTGCTGCACATTGCTTGCTTTAGGAGGGTAATTATATTCCAGTACATGACAATTACTGCTACACATTGCTTGCTTTAGAAGGGTAATTATATTCCAGTACATGACAATTACTGCTGCACATTGCTTGCTTTAGAAGGGTAATTATATTCCAGTACATGACAATTACTGCTGCACATTGCTTGCTTTAGAAGGGTAATTATATTCCAGTACATGACAATTACTGCTGCACATTGCTTGCTTTAGAAGGGTAATTATATTCCAGTACATGACAATTACTGCTACACATTGCTTGCTTTAGAAGGGTAATTATATTCCAGTACATGACAATTACTGCTGCACATTGCTTGCTTTAGAAGGGTAATTATATTCCAGTACATGACAATTACTGCTGCACATTGCTTGCTTTAGAAGGGTAATTATATTCCAGTACATGACAATTACTGCTGCACATTGCTTGCTTTAGAAGGGTAATTATATTCCAGTACATGACAATTACTGCTACACATTGCTTACTTTAGAAGGGTAATTATATTCCAGTACATGACAATTACTGCTACACATTGCTTGCTTTAGAAGGGTAATTATATTCCAGTACATGACAATTACTGCTGCACATTGCTTGCTTTAGAAGGGTAATTATATTCCAGTACATGACAATTACTGCTACACATTGCTTGCTTTAGAAGGGTAATTATATTCCAGTACATGACAATTACTGCTGCACATTGCTTGCTTTAGAAGGGTAATTATATTCCAGTACATGACAATTACTGCTACACATTGCTTGCTTTAGAAGGGTAATTATATTCCAGTACATGACAATTACTGCTACACATTGCTTGTTTTAGAAGGGTAATTATATTCCAGTACATGACAATTACTGCTGCACATTGCTTGCTTTAGAAGGGTAATTATATTCCAGTACATGACAATTACTGCTGCACATTGCTTGCTTTAGAAGGGTAATTATATTCCAGTACATGACAATTACTGCTGCACATTGCTTGCTTTAGAAGGGTAATTATATTCCAGTACATGACAATTACTGCTACACATTGCTTGCTTTAGAAGGGTAATTATATTCCAATACATGACAATTACTGCTACACATTGCTTGCTTTAGAAGGGTAATTATATTCCAATACATGACAATTACTGCTACACATTGCTTGCTTTAGAAGGGTAATTATATTCCAGTACATGACAATTACTGCTACACATTGTTTGCTTTAGAAGGGTAATTATATTCCAATACATGACAATTACTGCTACACATTGCTTGCTTTAGAAGGGTAATTATATTCCAATACATGACAATTACTGCTACACATTGCTTGCTTTAGAAGGGTAATTATATTCCAGTACATGACAATTACTGCTACACATTGCTTGCTTTAGAAGGGTAATTATATTCCAATACATGACAATTACTGCTGCACATTGCTTGCTTTAGAAGGGTAATTATATTCCAGTACATGACAATTACTGCTACACATTGCTTGCTTTAGAAGGGTAATTATATTCCAATACATGACAATTACTGCTACACATTGCTTGCTTTAGAAGGGTAATTATATTCCAGTACATGACAATTACTGCTACACATTGCTTGCTTTAGAAGGGTAATTATATTCCAGTACATGACAATTACTGCTACACATTGCTTGCTTTAGAAGGGTAATTATATTCCAGTACATGACAATTACTGCTACACATTGCTTGCTTTAGAAGGGTAATTATATTCCAATACATGACAATTACTGCTGCACATTGCTTGCTTTAGAAGGGTAATTATATTCCAGTACATGACAATTACTGCTACACATTGCTTACTTTAGAAGGGTAATTATATTCCAGTACATGACAATTACTGCTACACATTGCTTGCTTTAGAAGGGTAATTATATTCCAGTACATGACAATTACTGCTACACATTGCCTGCTTTAGAAGGGTAATTATATTCCAGTACATGACAATTACTGCTACACATTGCCTGCTTTAGAAGGGTAATTATATTCCAATACATGACAATTACTGCTACACATTGCTTGCTTTAGAAGGGTAATTATATTCCAGTACATGACAATTACTGCTACACATTGCTTGCTTTAGAAGGGTAATTATATTCCAGTACATGACAATTACTGCTACACATTGCTTGCTTTAGAAGGGTAATTATATTCCAGTACATGACAATTACTGCTACACATTGCTTGCTTTAGAAGGGTAATTATATTCCAATACATGACAATTAAAGTGTATTATGAAATACAATATAAGTAGATATACTTGACACATGATGAAACATGATGGTGTATTTCCAGGCATTGTGTATCACATATTTCATACGTACTAATGATACAGACAGCTTGGAAATGGACACGATGATTTTGTTCTGCAGAAAATAAACGTTAGAGAAAACCGAAGGGGCAATCAAGAAATGACAATCCAGAGACATTGGTAACATTGGGCTCACAAGACATAGAAGAGGACAAACAAAGCACAAAAAAACCACAGAAAACTTAAAAGATGAGCAACACAGACCACACAATAAATCTGGAATGAACCCAGATAGATAATATTTCCCCCCTTTTAGATTACGATGCAATCTATATTATTATTATTATGTTATATCGAAGACAAATTTATCTAGACGGGAAAATATACATTGCCATTTGAGAAATGGATGTTTTGTACAGTCAACCAGTTCGTGACTACGACCGTAGAATTTATTCTGTCTTTATCGATTTGCGGGTTCTGATTTTGTATCTTTAAATGTTTCTATTTACTATGTATAGATTCATCATAAGTATTTCAGTTCATAATATTAAAGATGCACTGCATTTCATTGAAAAATGTACATTATTAACGACAATTTCACCCTCTTTGTAAAAATATTGCAATTGGTTTCTTCTATAGCCCTACTCCAGTGATGATTTTGATGATACACAATGTTTGAAGATACATAAGTGGTACCGCAAATCGAAGGACATGCAGCACAATAAATTAGAGAAATTCGAAGCCGCAATTAATAATGGACAATTCAGAGACACTGGCAACATTGGACACACAAGACACAGGACAAAGACAAACAAAACACACAACACAACGCGGAAAACTAAAAAGATGAGCAACATTCCATGGCGCCAAAAACAAGAAGGATCAAATGACAAACATTGATCGACAAAACAATACTCATAAAACTAACGATTGAGCAACACGAACACACCATTCAACAAAAGTAGATGAACTCGGGTGAAGAGTAGGCTAAAAAGTGTTAAACAAATTTGAGCAGGCTTTTTGGTCATGTAGCACTCATTGTTTGACTTTTAAAAAGACTCGGGCTTAAATCTGCACAAATGAACCAGCTTGATCTATATATAGAAACTCTAGACAAACTGATTTTATAAAGCACATGTAATCAAAATGATCACATACCAAAAAGGAAGTTGCTAATTTGAAAATTAGAATTATTTGAACAATTATTATCAGTACAAAAATCTTGTCGTCTTTATCAATGTTCACTTTTCGATTCTTTGGATCACTGTATAAAAAAATTCATTTTTTTCGGTAAGCTCAACCATGACAATAGTTTTGCTTATGTTATGTGGTGCTAACTCCTTTACTCTTGTGAGACAATATATCAACACATAAATATAGATCGAACGCATCTAGTACAAACATAAACAGGGATGCTGTAGTAAAGAGACCATCCGAATACAGACATCAACTGCATGCATATTACGGTAATACCAGGAACAAAAATCCCGAACATCACAAAATCCGGAAGTGAAATCATGTGGTTTCTGCAGATTAGATATTATGTTGACCTTGGCCTTTAGTAATCCACGATAGTCGTACTAGACTACACAAAGTCAGCTCATCAACTGAATGGAATACAATGATACACCATTAGTTATTGTGTGTTGCTAAGCATCAGGTGCTGTCAAACATTTATTGTTTTCTGTATTCGTTTTTGTTATAAATAACCTGATTATTATTTTTTTTTAGAAAAAAATACTTCTGAAGTGGTCGTTTACAAGACGTCAGAATTGAAAACTAATAAATAGGTCAAGTGGCAAGGTGAATATAAACCTTTGATATATTCAATTGTACCGAAATCACAAACTAAATTGAAGAAGAAGATTGTTTGGGTTAAGGATGTTTTACAGAACAAGCAATACATTACGAGAATATTACGATTTAAAAAAAAAAAGAAATTTGTTGTCACAGAATATATCCAATATAGATCAAACTTGCTTAAACACACAAAGGTTGAATCGACTGCAAACTATCTACTGCTATCATTATTAGAAGAATAATAAAACTTGTCTATCCTTTAATTGTCAATTATGTGTTAAACTATTATCATTACATTTAATTCGTAAAATGATAAGTGAAAAGTTAGCTTTATGTTTTACTAAATGTTAAAAAACCAAATCAACTAAATAAAATAGCAAGAAAAAGAGCAGATATATATATACATGTTGTTCAATGGTCTACGGGTGGCACTAGTGGAACAGGAACTCATTACCCTTCCGCAGCACCAGAGTTCATCCCTGTTTTAATCGTCTTCGCTTCGTGTTGCTCAATCTTTAGTTTTCTGTGTAGTACTTTGTAGATCATTGTTTGTCCTGTTTCTTTATGCCATTGTCTGTAATTCTTCGATTGACGTCTTCTGATTACCCCTTTGGTGTGGTCAAAACTTTCCTCTTGTGATATAAGTGTCGTTTTATGTGATTTCTTAGAACTGTAATTCTGTCAACGTAATGGTGTTATATTTTTAGTTTTGCGTAGTACCTTGATAAACATTCATAACATGATTGTCAATCAACTTTAATTAATTAGAAATCTCGTTTCAAAATACTATCAATGAGATCCAATATTAGTTTATTAAAAATTAGTTATATACATCCAAAAATAGTAAGTCTGCTAACTCTATCCTAAATACATTAAGAAAAAATAGATGAAAACGCTAGTCCTATTCTTCTGATACAACAAACGTAGAATATTTCTACTTACAAATGTATTGTTCCCTAGTTAATAGAAGACTAATCGAAGCTCATCTCAGTCTAATCTTTAATCAAATTCAATCAACGATCTTTCTAAAGTAAAGAATAGATGGAGGAGTACTGTCCATTATGCCTTCAGTCAAGATTTATGCAAATGACAGATTATTTATTAAAAGAAAATGAAGTATAGTAATATACAATTATATGTGACAGTCGGGAACTCAATGCTCCTCCCTTACAGAATTTCAATAAATGGTGATTATCAGATCGGTGCTTTCAGAATACTTCAAAGATAGGACTAGGTAAGTGCTCTTTTATATTTTATTTATTTTTATTTATTTATTTTTATTTATTTTATTGTATGTAGTTTTATCTACTGTTTACAGATATATTAGTAGGAACATGTTTTATCTACTGTTTACAGATATATTAGTAGGAACATGTTTTATCTACTGTTTACAGATATATTAGTAGGAACATGTTTTATCTACTGTTTACAGATATATTAGTAGGAACATGTTTTATCTACTGTTTACAGATATATTAGTAGGAACATGTTTTATCTACTGTTTACAGATATATTAGTAGGAACATGTTTTATCTACTGTTTACAGATATATTAGTAGGAACATGTTTTATCTACTGTTTACAGATATATTAGTAGGAACATGTTTTATCTACTGTTTACAGATATATTAGTAGGAACATGTTTTATCTACTGTTTACAGATATATTAGTAGGAACATGTTTTATCTACTGTTTACAGATATATTAGTAGGAACATGTTTTATCTACTGTTTACAGATATATTAGTAGGAACATGTTTTCTTCCATATTTCTTGTAGTTAGAAGGGACATGTGGATATGTTAATGACTGCAAAAATAAAATGGAAAAAATGGACTTGAATTTTTATCAAAACCTAATTATACTAAAGCTTTAAATGATTTGGTTTTCCAATCTTTAGATTTTGAGCGTCACCTGGTGATGGTTATTTTGAGCGTACCTGATGATGGTTATTCCAGAAACGGTGTCGTGCATGCTAAATTTGATATCTACGTTTTAATAAGTTGCTTTGAATTCTTGCTTGTTACAAATATGCTTAAGCTTGTATTGATGTACCCTGTTACACTCCACTGATTCCACAAGGAAATAATCAGCTGATACATTTTAGAATACAGTCAAAAAAAAAAGAAAAAAAAAAGTAGACGTGTATTTTACTGTTTCCTCAAATATCATTTCTACATTTTGTTTCTGTCAGATGTACAGAATCAAACACATGTTTCTAAGCTTAAACTGTATATTCGAAGTCAAAAAAATCTTTTTTCATTTAAACACAATGTCCTTAGGGACCGACCATTTAACTTGCAAAAACTCTGAATCAGATTATTATTTTTTTCCTTCACCAAAATCAGAATATTTCTTCAGCAACATTGGGAATCACAATATTTTTTTTAGAAAAAACTAGTTTAATCCCACCACGTGTCAGTGGATATATCAAACCAGGAAAATGAGTGTCCATGCATTTGTGTTTTAGAGGAGTCGATTTTGCCTCTATCTACGATTTTACTATTGGATTTTGAAACTGTTCAGACAGTGTGGTATTTTAGAACTGTTCAGGCAGTGTGGTATTTTAGAACTGTTCAGACAGTGTGTATTTTAGAACTGTTCAGACAGTGTGGTATTTTAGAACTGTTCAGGCAGTGTGGTATTTTAGAACTGTTCAGGCAGTGTGGTATTTTAGAACTGTTCAGACAGTGTGTATTTTAGAACTGTTCAGACAGTGTGGTATTTTAGAACTGTTCAGACAGTGTGGTATTTTAGAACTGTTCAGACAGTGTGGTATTTTAGAATTATTCAGACAGTGTGGTATTTTAGAACTGTTCAGACAGTGTGGTATTTTAGAACTGTTCAGACAGTGTGGTATTTTAGAACTGTTCAGACAGCGTGGTATTTTAGAACTGTTCAGACAGTGTGATATTTTAGAACTGTTCCGACAGTGTGGTATTTTAGAACTGTTCAGACAGTGTGGTATTTTAGAACTGTTCCGACAGTGTGGTATTTTAGAACTGTTCAGACAGTGTGGTATTTTTTGTTTTTCATTTTATGTCGAAAGGTTGGAAACCCAAGAAATTCAAAATATCAAAGACCATAAAATACAAAAGGACCAACACTTAGTCAGCTTAATGTGACCACGAACAATACCAAAATCGCGTCTTTGATTTATTGACATATTTCAATTAATTGAACCCCATGAGAAATTATTAATTATATTCAATATTGATTTATATTCTAACAGAATAGTGATATTGCTATATAATTTAATTTGATTTGAATATTTCAATCTGATTGGCTAATCCGCCTGGAAAAATTTTTGGTTTTACTCGATAACCTGGGTTGGTATTGTGACGTCACCAACTTGTTCATCCGCCAACGACAAGTTCAAATAATCACATGAAATAATCGTAATTAAAATCGAGGAATCATTAAATTTTGTTGTAAAAATTAAATTATAAGGAATATTTGAAATTGTTGAACAGGTTATACTTGCATAACCTGGTTTGGGTCAGTTTATGCTTTTCATAAACCGCTTGGCGGTTTATTAAGCGTAAACTGACCCAAACCAGGTTATATCGTATAACCTGTTCAACAATTTCAAATATTCCTTAATTAACCAAACAATTATTCTGTGATGTCAGGATATTGGCTGTGTATTACGAATTTACTGTAATAAATCGGGGGAAAATACTAGACCGTCGTAACAATTACTGTTTTTTTAAATGATGGTAACAGAGACAAATAAGAGTAATCACAAAATTACCGAACTCCGAACAATCTTATAAAGGGAAAGTCAAAACTCATAATTATATAAACAGACAAAATCAGTCAACAACCGGAAAACTGTGAAAACCGTAATGACCCTGACTTGGTACAGGCATTTCTAAAGAAATGGTGGGTTGAATCAGATTTTAAAGCGCCAAACCTCCCGCTTTTATTACGGCTTAAAGGTTCCGGCTGTCACTAAAACAGTATTTATAACAATACTGGAACAAAATAGGTAAAATAGTTGTCAAAGCAGTACCAAACCCAGTGAAGCAAATGTCAAAAACAATTTTACGTCACACATTGATAAAAAAATATTTTTTACATTTTTGTTGACTTCCTTATCTTTATTCATTTTCACTATGTGAAAATGCATCGTTTATCATCGTCTCTGCAGAGACGGAATATATTTCGACAAGATCTTGGTATGGGAATATAAACTTTTTAAGAGATCGAATAAGGCGAATCTTTTAATAGCCCTGGTCTAGTAACCTGCTTCTCAGATGAAGATGACGTTTCAGGAAATCAGAATAATTGCTACTGGCCCTTGCATAGCGAAACAATTGCGAGATGTAAACACCATATGCAGGAGAAGCTGGTATATTGCTGCACATATTTGGAAAATTTATGATTTTAAAATTGAAGTCGTCCCGTTTATCATAAATTTTAGTACTGAGTTGACCACTGTCGACACTCCCTATGACTTATAAAAGACGAAGGTTGATCTGACAAGTTTTCCCTTTTTTTACATTTATCCTGAAACCATTATATTGGATATACATATATCTTTATAATCTTGAAATTAGACACAGTAGAATTTAGTTAATTCGATCCAAATTTCTACAAATTGACATAAAGTGACAATAGATCTGTGAAACATTTTGCTATGGGTTGAAATACAATACAATATACTTGTTATTTTATCTCAACGATTTACAAGACACTAAGTTACCGGGTTTGTAACAAGAGTAACACGAGTGGAGCAGAAGCTGCTTACCCATCAGGCGCACATGAGTTCACCCTGGTTTGTAACTAGAGTAACACGACGGGTGACACGAGTGGAGCAGAAGCTGCTTACCCATCAGGCGCACATGAGTTCACCCTAGTGGGGTTAATGTTGCTCGATCTTTAGTTTTCTGTGTAGTGTTTTGTATATTATTTTTTGTCCTTTTGTCCCTTTTCTTTTGACCATTGTATTGCCTGTCTTTCGATTAACGACTTCTGATCATCCCTTTGGTATCTTAGATTAACGACTTCTGATCATCCCTTTGGTATCTTAGATTGACGACTTCTGATCATCCCTGTGGTATCTTAGATTAACGACTTCTGATCATCCCTTTGGTACCTTAGATTAACGACTTCTGATCATCCCTGTGGTATCTTAGATTAACGACTTCTGATCATCCCTTTGGTATCTTAGATTAACGACTTCTGATCATCCCTTTGGTATCTTAGATTAACTACTTCTGATCATCCCTGTGGTATCTTAGATTAACGACTTCTGATCATCCCTGTGGTATCTTAGATTAACGACTTCTGATCATCCCTGTGGTATCTTAGATTAACGACTTCTGATCATCCCTGTGGTATCTTAGATTAACGATTTCTGATCATCCCTTTGGTATCTTAGATTAACGACTTCTGATCATCCCTTTGGTATCTTAGATTAACGACTTCTGATCATCCCTGTGGTATCTTAGATTAACGACTTCTGATCATCCCTGTGGTATCTTAGATTAACGACTTCTGATCATCCCTGTGGTATCTTAGATTAACGACTTCTGATCATCCCTGTGGTATCTTAGATTAACGACTTCTGATCATCCCTGTGGTATCTTAGATTAACGACTTCTGATCATCCCTTTGGTATCTTAGATTAACGACTTCTGATCATCCCTTTGGTATCTTAGATTAACGACTTCTGATCATCCCTTTGGTATCTTAGATAAACGACTTCTGATCATCCCTGTGGTATCTTAGATTAACGACTTCTGATCATCCCTGTGGTATCTTAGATTAACGACTTCTGATCATCCCTGTGGTATCTTAGATTAACGACTTCTGATCATCCCTGTGGTATCTTAGATTAACGACTTCTGATCATCCCTGTGGTATCTTAGATTAACGACTTCTGATCATCCCTTTGGTAACTTAGATTAACGACTTCTGATCATCCCTGTGGTATCTTAGATTAACGACTTCTGATCATCCCTGTGGTATCTTAGATTAACGATTTCTGATCATCCCTTTGGTATCTTAGATTAACGACTTCTGATCATCCCTGTGGTATCTTAGATTAACGACTTCTGATCATCCCTGTGGTATCTTAGATTAACGACTTCTGATCATCCCTGTGGTATCTTAGATTAACGACTTCTGATCATCCCTTTGGTATCTTAGATTAACGACTTCTGATCATCCCTTTGGTATCTTAGATTAACGACTTCTGATCATCCCTGTGGTATCTTAGATTAACGACTTCTGATCATCCCTGTGGTATCTTAGATTAACGACTTCTGATCATCCCTTTGGTATCTTAGATTAACGACTTCTGATCATCCCTTTGGTATCTTAGATTAACGACTTCTGATCATCCCTGTGGTATCTTAGATTAACGACTTCTGATCACCCCTTTGGTATCTTAGATTAACGACTTCTGATCATCCCTGTGGTATCTTAGATTAACGACTTCTGATCATCCCTGTGGTATCTTAGATTTACGACTTCTGATCATCCCTTTGGTATCTTCATACTTGTCATACAGCAAAGTGACAAGATAACTAATATTTTTTTCATTTCAAATATTTTATTGATAAATCAATAGGATTGGATAACAGGCTATGCCTATACAAATCCTCTCTAACAACAAGATGGAACAATTTGAACACAATTTACATAAGACATAGAGCAATCTACCCATCATGTATACATGCAATTCATCTTAATTACCAAGCATAAACACATGTATATTAATAGCAGAATCATACAAACAAAACAAAAAAGATTTTTCCCTTTCTTTTCTTTTTTTTTTGTTAATAGGTATGATATAATATGTATATTAATAGCAGGATCATACAAAATAAAGTTTTTTTTTTTTCCTTTTTTTCCCCCTTTTTAATAGGTATGATATAATTTGGAATAGCCAAATTATGGCTTTACATTTAAGCTATTATTATTTATAATATTAATGATGATGAATTGGCATAGCATGATGGATAGACTGAACTTACATTTAATCACACAATATATACAACATGTAAACTGAAATTATGAAATCAAAATCACTAATTAAGTGAGGTCCACCATATCAATATGAATTAACTCTTTTTCAGTATATATATTTATGATTGAATAAAGGGAATTTGGGAGAGATGGAGGAAGAAGAGACAAATAAGTAAATAAGGGGGGAAATATCTAAGCAAAATAGTTATTGTGATTGAGATAAGCAAGTACAAGTTGGGTTCAGACTTGAATAATTGAAGGATTTACAGCTATTAATTAAGCTGAAAAATTTAAAAATTTGGAGCTACATGTATATATAGGAAGACTTTTCAATGTTATATGACCAAATACAAAGAAAAGGAAAATCTATTGAATCATGTGAATCTTCTACTAACAGTAATGAAATGGTGAACAACATCGAATATCTCAGTATTCTCATCTACAGTAAGGATTGGTGAGCCTTTCAATAATATATCCAAATTTAAAACATCTTGAAACTTTCTTAGAGAATTAAAAAGTTGCAATCTGTGTCTTATGAACAATGGACAAACATAAAAATAATGGAAATTATTTTCAATTGCATCCCCACAGGCACACTGGGAGCTGTCGGACAGATGCGACTGAAACAAATGCCAAATATTTAAGCTGCTTGCTTCATTTCGAAGTTGGCAATGCCAAATATTTAAGCTGCGAGAACCAATAGAGTAGAAGCTAGGAGATTTATCAACACCTTCATTAAGTTTAATCTTGAATGAAGATAATGACTGAATGTTCCTAGTATCATTATCTAGTTTGTTCCATAAATCCAGAACAGTTGGAAAAAAGCTATCCTTATATGACTTGGTGCGGCATTGGGGAGGGGTGAATAATCTGAGGTTTCTAACCATGTAGTTAGGTTCAATATTAATATAAGAAATAATATTATTTGTTATATAGTTGGGTAGCTCTCCTTCCTAACTAATATATGACTGCTTATTAATAATATAACAAGAGGGGAGGTGGGAGCCCACAATTTTAGCCCCGCCACTTTTTATTGAAGTGTTTGTATTAAAACCATGAACGTGACCGGTCATGAATATGTGCGTTAGTGGTATCGATTTGACCTTTGTTCATATAATTTGTCTATTGTATTTTAGAACTGTTGGGTATTTTAATGTTTTTCATTTTATTGATACTCCAAGTTCACGAATAGTTTTGAAGTAAGCGTTTTAGAAATTATTGCAAATCACACATTTAACATGCAATTTAACGACTATCGCCGTTGTATCTTCATATAATTCTCCTGGGATTAAAAGTAATTCTCGACTCTAGATAATTAAGTTGTTCTTATTTAAATTAAACTGTTAAGAATTGGAGATTTCCAACCTGGATTAACACGTTGGAGACTTAATGTGACTTGTTCTCACTGTGTGTGTCTAATTGTGTTAATTAACGAAATGGAATATAATACGGCTTGTCTTGAAAATACGGAAAATGGAACACATTTTGCAACTCGGGAATAAACTTTTTTTCTTTCTCACGAATATTACAAACAAAACTGACGCAACAACTCTCAAACGAATTTATAGGTTATATAGCACGAATATTGGCAACGATTATTCCAAACAGAATATTATATTTCACGTAATTAATTATCTGATAGGAACAATATTCATTAACATTCGCTCAATAATTGTTTATTGTATAACACGACCTTCCATGCTTACTTTTTGTCATATTCTACATGATAGTGACTTACGACAGGTCGGTGATTTTCTCTGGGTATTCCTGTTTCCTCCAACAATAAAATCTGACCGCCACGATATAACTGAAATATTGTTGAAAGTGGTGTTAAACACCATAACCCTAACACTAAAATTATACGTGAAATATTATACTGGTATATATGATAGATTTTGCATAAGTAATTTTTATTAATCTTTTGTCAATTGAAGAATTTTAAAGCATGATTAGTCTACAAAGAATTCCGAGTAAAAAGGAAGCAGGCTCTGCTGACCCTATTGATGGATTTGATAGTACCCAAGTTTAAAATTGCAATCAGTATTGTCCGAACTTTTTTTTTATATTGTTTCTAATTCTTCATAAGAAAAGTTGATTATACTAAAGGCTGTAATAAGAAGCCGTAATCAAAGAGTGACAGACAACACAATAACGTCTAGAAATATTATTTAATGGATGTCGGGATTTGGGTTTCCGTAGAATTGTTTATTGATGAACGTGCACAGCATTTTAATCCCACTGAGATTCCCCAGTTATGTTGATTATACAGTTAATTTGGAGTTAAAGACGTAATCTTTTGAAAATTGACATCAATATCTGAAGTGACTATTTTTTTTATCTATGCAAGATAAAAACGTGTATCGCTTAGCAAGTTGGTGCTTTGCTATCACTGTCAGAACATTTTGCTTTGTTGATACGTGTATTAATCGTTTTCCAAGCTGTATGAATTATTTACGTAGAATATTTTCTTTTTCTTATTAAATACAATAAAGAGACGGTCCTGCAACATGACATGACAAGAATATAGATCCCTTGTAGATAAATCAATCAAGCGCCACACCAATGGTGCTGATTCCTTGATACAACGTCGCTGCTAGGCAGGAAGCTACTGAATCAAGGATTCTTAGTGGTTAGGCTGAAATCTTCACCACAATAGTTTTACGGTTGCCACCATGAATAACCACTTCAGAATTGAGTGTCACATATGACCACGAATATGTTTCGTTTGTCGTAATCACAATCCAATTCTGAGTAGAATAACTTGTGTCAGCGAGTTAATACCGCCAAAACTTTCTGAGTAGAATAACTTGTGTCAGCGAGCTAGTACTACCAAAAACAAGCTGCTCAGCATATTGAACTAATGAAAAGACACACCGTATGAATTACATCAAAAAGTTAATAGTTTGGTGATTTTGTTGATGGCATTTATCATATTTATCTTGAAACAAAGGATACCACAGTTACAGTTAGATCTTCTTAATACCTTGCCCTACACCTCGAAATTAACAGTGAGGTCAGATTACCAGCGAAACTTTACGACATAAGAGATGATTTCAATTTACCCATTGTGAACTTTCCATTTATATGTAGCAACATTCCAGCTGCACCTGCACATGGAGTATATATTTCTCAGTTGTTCCGATATTTCAGAGCCTGTGGTTCATATCATGATGTCCTTGTTAGATGGCTGCTGCTAAGAAGGGCGCTACTGAACCAAGGGTTCCTATTGATAAAGTTGAAGTCATCACTTCGGAAGCTTTATGGTCGCCACCATGACCTGTTTAACCTTTAACCTATATGGAATATCTGTGTCATAAATTACCACGGATGTGTTCCGTGTTTCGTAATCATAATCTGGTTCTTTTACTTCTTTATGACTTACCATCGGTTTTGTAACAAGAACACCCGAGTAAATCCCCGGTTTTTAGTGGGGTTTGTGTTGCTCGATCTTTAGTTTTTTCTGTAATGTGTAGTATATCATTGTTTGTCCCTTTGTTTTCTTTTGGCCATTGTATTATCTATTCTTCGAGTTACGGCTTTTAACTACCACTGTGATATCTTCAAATTGTTCTTATGGTCGGTTATTTGAAAGGTTTATATCATAATGAACGGCGATGTTGAAATATATTTAATATGCGTAAAAAATAACTAGCTTTGGTAGACATATTGGAATTCTTATCAATATAAAAAAATAACCAGGATTTATTAAAGCCCATCAATTTATTTTACATTGCATGTTGTGTCTGTAAAAATTTAAGCGACAACCATGTTAATAAAAACGTTTCTGGAATAACCTTCATCAGGTACGCTCATAATCAAAAGATCTAGGAGCGATCATCTTGTATTTCTGAATAGAGTAAACACCTTGGCATAGTGTTATAAAAATCAATTGTTTAGAACTTTCAACAGGCGCTATGAGACCTACGTAGCATGAAAACATACACATGCTATATTAAATTATTCAAAGAATCTGCTGCCTTGTATGCAGTTTAATGTTTCAAGAGGGTGTGGTGAACTTTAATAGCAGGTAATGAATCTGACGACGACCCACACAGAGTAGTGAAAATAACACATTGAATTCGTTTGTCCACATAAGCTAAGGTTAGGTTAGCTTTGTGGTCTTTAGCGCCACTTTCAACAATATTTCAGCTATATTGCGGCGGTCCGTTTTATTGGTGGAGGAAAACGGAGTACCCGGAGAAAACCACCGACCTGCCGTAAATCACTAACAAACTTCACCACATAATGTTGTTTTGAGTACGTCTCACCATGAGCGGGATTCGAACTCACAACGTTAGTGGTGATGAACACTAATTGCATAGGTAGTTGTAAATCCAACTACCATACGATGACGATGTCCCCTCCATATGAGCTAAAATGATAAAGATATATTCTACATAACAATTATCAATAATAAATTGTCTGAATGTTCTAAATATAATAGGGATCAACTTAATTTAGTACAACCTTAGAATAAAACACCACTCGTGTAGGAATGTTATTGAATGGGCTCTTTATTCTAAATAAAATTGAAACACATTATGAAAGGAAAGTTTATGTCCTGTTAGGTGCTTTGGTTTTCTAGTTCTAAAAGACTTTAAAATCATTTGCTTTTCCAATCGTTTTGCTTTGAGCGTACCTGGTGAATGTTGTTCCAGAATCGTGCCGTGTGCACCAAATTTGTTATCTACGTTATTTTTCACGTGTTTGTCTTAAATGTCAAATTTCACTTTTTTCAATATTTATTTTAAAGAGTGTAGGCTGCAATTTACAGCATTATTTTCTTTTAATCCATATTTGTCCCCTTATTGCTGATTTTTATATGTTAAAAATAGAGTATTCCTTAAATTCCCCCGATTAAGATAAATACAAATCATCCCCAGTGCTCAAATCCGTCAGTTTGCCTTAATACTTTACATACTGTATAAATAGATACAAAGACAAATAAAATATAGCCCACCTGTAAGATTAATCTATTACTGAAATTTACAGTTTCTAAATAATGTAATTATTATTAATACTAATGTTTTCCTCCCTCAGGTATATTTGACCTTATCGTCACACGCACTAATTTAGATATCTACGTGTTTATTAATCATAGAAAATTATCCCAATAGAGATTCCAGACCTAATTAGAACACAGAATATCAGAGAAAGAACAGATGTTCTGATACATACTAATGTGAACGATTGATTGATTGTTGTTTAACATCCAGCTGCAAGCACTTCACACATAGTAAAGGCGAAAACAAGGTCAACCATATAAAAAAAAACTATGTGTAAATGAAGAAAGGATTGGCTAATCGGAACAATGATTCTTGATTGCCACCTGAAAAGTATGGAGAGCTGGGTAGGGAAGTAAAATTTCGTTTAATAGCGGCTACAATGAGCCTACTCTTTATTAGCGAAATTTACAAAGGAGGTCTTTAACTCACAGGAAGCCTGGCCCACTATGGTCTACGGTTAGGCTTTTTGCATTATAACTCGTATCGAAAAGACTCACCATCTGGAGACGCACTTGGCAGCTATGTGGGAGTGTACACCAGGAGTCGTTACAATGCTTAATAATAGTGAAATATTAATATAAACGCTGAGGTATAGCACAATAGTAGACGGAAAGCTTTGAAGCAACTCAAATAAAGTGAGTAAACACTGTCTATGATGACGTGTTAAGACTCAAATAAAGAAAGTAAGCCCAGTAGATGTTGATGTATATATGTATATATAAAAACACTGTCTATGATGACGTGTTAATACTCAAATAATGAAAGTAAGCCCAGTAGATGTTGATGTATATATGTATATATAAAAACACTGTCTATGATGACGTGTTAATACTCAAATAATGAAAGTAAGCCCAGTAGATGTTGATGTATACATGTATAAATAAAAACACTGTCTATGATGACGTGCTAAGACTCAAATAAAGAAAGTAAGCCCAGTAGATGTTGATGTATATATGTATATATAAGGTAAGCCCAGTAGATGTTGATGTATACATGTATATATAAAGTAAGCCCAGTAGATGTTGATGTATACATGTATATATATATTACAAGTTGGGATAGCCTACTCATTATTTTAAATGTTCTCAGTAGATGTTGAGATATATATATATAGGTCTGAAAATTAAACCAAACAGTGTTAGAATTAGATTTTAGAGCTGTCAAATTTTTTTTCTTCCCTCGACGTGATTTGAACTCACACCATTGATACACTGCAGCACAATTCGCTTAGCTTTACGTCCAGCGCCCTAGACTACTCGACCACATCCACTCCCTACAAAAGGAGCTTCAATAATCGTAGTGTTACCCTGTCTCGTAAGGCAAATCTAGAGATAGACATAAGACATGTATATAAGCGTGTGTAGATGGTACATATATACTTAATATTATAATTTGACAGCAATCTAACTCAGCAATTTTTAATATACCGGTATTGCATAGGATAATGAAGAATTCATTATACAGTCACAGGAAATAAAGTATATTATACAAACGTCTAAGCAAGTGACAACCATACAATATATCTGTCCCACTGGATCTCAAAGTTACTTATATTACATTTTGCGTTTTAATTTATATCAAGTGGGCGGTTGTCACGGTTGTGTACATTTGTTCTACGTGTATCGATTTCGTTCACGTTTTTACGATTTTTCGATTACTTTTTTGACGTGTGGTATATTTTGTTTTTCCATTTATTTCAAATATAGTTACGCATGAATGCATGTACATACGAATAATTTCTGCCGGATGCACATGCAACGAAAGAACAGCCTTCTGGACATGACATAATGCATAATGTTGTATGTCCTTATTTGATATTGTAGAGGTTATTCGATGCAATGCTTTATTTGTAAACAAAATGAGTGTAATTTTATTTGTGTGTTATATTTGAAAAATTTAACACTAGCATTAGATTATTCTTTCTCACACCTTAAGACTCTTTGTGTTAAATCGAAAAAAGACTTAAAATTACCAGAATTTGAATCCAGCAGGAATTACTGGAATTAGTTTGAGAAATGTTTAATAGTTTTGTCAAATTAATCTGATCATTGCGCCATAAACAGGAGTGTATCTGTAGTTAACATTAATATGCATGGTTTGAAAAGAGGTTCACGTGCAAATAAAATAAATCGTTATTCAGCAATAAAAATAGCATCACAATTATTTTTCGTAACTGTTGATGTGATGTAATCCTACACGATGATCCCAGTATTACGTAATTTGAGATGTAAATCGCAGCAACAATCAAATTAAATTGTAAATAAAATTAATTATATAGCTCAGATTAAATCTTTGATTACGTTAGATTCTATTCTAAGAGACTTTTTGATAAGTTTAGCATTGAATTGCAACCCACTTACTCAATCTTTTAAACTTTAATTGAAAACATGTTCAAGTGATATCGTAATAAGGATATCTATGTCAGTACATACAATTTATAAGATCTTCTTTAAATCAAAAGATTTTTTTTTTTCACAGCCAATAAATTACGAGTTTGAACATCATGTGACTGATTAAAAAGCTGTAACACGCAAGGTGATGATAGTTCTAAAGCAATTTCATCAAGTCACTTTATAGAACTAATATTATACATATACTAACCTTTATGTCACGAAGATTAAATATATGTGTTCTAGAGGGTATCGATTTTACCTGTTTCTACGGTATTTTCAAACAATTGTGTGGCGGAATAGCGGAGTGTGTCAATTCAAGATATGAAAAACTAATGAAATATATATGTTTTAATTTTGTCTCAAATTTATAACATTTATTCATCGGTAAATTTAAATATGGAACAGGGGGGATTGGTATCGGAATATGGTCATTTTATACCAGTTAAAGGCCACATAAATGTATTCTGTTTCTTCGATTTTTATTCTTGTATTCTTTATTTCATTCGGTTTTATATACATGTAGGACAATCGTGGATGATGAATAAACATTATAGAAATCCAAAGAGGCAATCAGAAATGAACAATTCAGAGACAACCAATATCAACAAAACCAGCGATCTCATCTCAACTCAACTCAGTTAACATAAAAAAAAAGGGGGGGGGGGGGAAACAACGACATATGACAAATGGTAATCCATTTCCTGGCTGCGACTGGCACACAAATGTGGCGAGTTAAACCGATCGGGTAATGGATTTTCAACCCTCTCCTCTTGATAACCGTATCTCCAACGGCAATACATAAATAAAGCAAAAGATAAAAAGAACTGCACAGAATCGCTTCCGCTCAAAATGACCACTACAATTACAAACATAACACCAATACGCCGTACCATGAACAGGATCTGGCTAATGTACACAAAATAATCTTTCATACACTTTCGAATATGTACAGAGTTATACTGACTGTAATAATGCTTAATATCTAAACAATAAGCAGCATGTAGTAACGGTATAAATGGACAAATCTGTGTAAGCGGTTCAGCATTAGAGCTACGTTTTTGTTTAGCAATAATAAAATGTACGAAGTCATTAGACAAGGTCGATGCAATAATGTCATTAATATTGTATTTTCAAAATGATATTTTGTTCCATAATACATAAGATAAGATAAAAAGGAATAAGCTAACAAAATATCAATAATGAGGTATTTTGTCATAATTGAAGAAACATTTCCAATAGAATATGAATTGGAAATAATTTGTCAAGAAAGGATCCTACTTTTTCACATGAAAATTACACATAAATCAAGTTATCAATAATCATGGCAATTCTTGCATTCTTCCAACTTGCATATTATTACTGATGAACTACTCCAGGTACTGTTGAATATTCCAATGGCTCAAACACACAGACCTGTTCAGCGTGTCCCTGGATGACGGATAGTGGAGCTCACTCGATGGGGCTTGTCATGCTATAATACGGGAAGTCTGACCGTGGACCATAGTGGATAACCAGTCTGGAGAGTGTCACACTCCCTTCATGTTAAATACCTCCTTTGTACATTTCCAAAAAGAGTAAGCACATTGTAACCTCTACAAAAGACTAATTGTTTCGTCCCTAACTCTCTATACTTTACGTCCCTACCCACCTCTCCATACTTTTCGTCCCTACCCAACTCTCCATACTTTTCGTCCCTACCCAACTCTCCATACTTTTCGTCCCTACCCAACTCTCCATACTTTTCGTCCCTACCCAACTCTCCATACTTTTCGTCCCTACTCATCTCTCCATACTTTTCGTCCCTACCCAACTCTCCATACTTTTCGTCCCTACTCATCTCTCCATACGTTTCGTCCCTACCCAACTCTCCATACGTTTCGTCCCTACCCAACTCTCCAAACTTTTCGTCTCTACCCAACTCTCCATACGTTTCGTCCCTACCCAACTCTCCAGACTTTTCGTTCTTACCCACCTCTCCATACTGTTCGTCCCTACCCAACTCTCCATACTTTTCGTCCCTCCCTAACTCTTCATACTTTTCGTCTCTACCCAACTCTCCATACTTTTTCAGTGACAGTCAAAAATCGTTAATCCAGCTCACCAAAATGTTCCTCATTTCTGTACAGTTGTTATATATATATATATATATATCACTGAACTTGTTCGTGTCCTAAATATAGCTGAAATACTGCTCGCTGGACGTTAACCAATAAGCAATTAATCAGTCAATCTATGAACTATTTCAATGAAGCACCTGTTTATTGAATTGCCTGTATCAAGCCAGGAGAGTGGTTCTGTTTACCTGTGTTTATTATTCTTGATTTTTCATCTGTTTCTACGACTTATATATTGGATCTAACGGTGTTGTATTTGTTGATCATTTCTTTCTCCAGAATTTCAGGAATGATTTGTATGATATGTTAATTAATGTAATTAAAGTTTTAATTGTATATTTATTGTGTATTTCCTTTAATTACATTGACCCTGATGGGTGTCATTCTGTTTGCGTTCTATACATATATTATCTTGACCTTAATAAGTGTCGGTACGTATCTGTATTTTATTCTATTTTAACTAGGGGACACTATGGAAATATATAATACTTTTATTATATCACAAAATTCGTGCCATGACGTCGTTGGTGCGACGTCGATATTATATGCGTCATAAAGTTTACTGGCGTTTTATGGCCTTCCCCCGCAAATATCTCATCATACATGATTAAATATTGATGAACCAGTAGGAAAGCATGAATTTAAATAAATCTTTTATTAATAGGAAGTATATCCTATTATCACTATTCTCAACTTAATTATTTTGGGGTTTGATGGCGGCTATCCAAAGTTATATAACTATTCTTGTCATGGATCTTGTTTATATAATTTTGTTAACCAACAATTTTATGCTCGTACTCCTAAAACAGCCAATCAGAATGGTGTATCCAATAAGTACAGTATTATGACTGGACAATTTTGGGGTATCAATACACAATCGTGGAGTATGAATATACAATTTTGGAGTATGAATACACAATTTTGGAGTATGAATACACAATTTTGAGTATGAATACACAATCATGGGGTATGAATACACACTTTTGGAGTATGAATACACAATCATGGAGTATGAATACACAATTTTGGAGTATGAATACACAATCATGGAGTATAAGTACACAAATTAAATCGTACTCGAAATTACAATGACCGTAATACATTCAATGTTCAGAATTAAAATATTTCACTGAGAATATCATTTATACCCTATCTAAGATAAAATGAAAAAGAAAAAATACCATACTGTCTAAACAATTCCAAAATCAAATTTCAAAATCGTAGAAAGAGGGAAATTGATACCCCTAACAAACAAATACGTACATGACCATTCACTTTCCTGACTTGGTACAGCCACTTAGATAAAAAGCGGCGTGGGTAAGTTAGTTCTAAAATAAATATGCCACATATTCGCCATTTTTTATTACACGGCTTGATTTAAAATCAAGGCTAGCTTGTTAGATTTAAAATGTAAATATAAAATGTCGAATTTAGTGTTTTAGATACGATGATTTCAGTTGGCGTTTGCTAACGTATATAATTGACGTTAATATCTGATGGCGTCATTGTTTTCTTGTACCGTTGTAACAAATAACAAATCATATATTAAATTTGAAACAATTGTTTTTTTCTCAACAGAATCAGAATTTTCCATCAATGTCGGTTAAATTTCTGTGAATGTGGGAGATTTCACAGTATACAGACAATCACTATCAGATGATTGTCACATTAAAACTAAGTTATGTCATTAATTAAACGTGAATGATACAGTATTCATGGCCACTTAGTCAAATTATAATATTTTCCCACAAATGATTCAATGTTTACGTATTCAGATAGATATTTACCAATATAACATAGCCATATATTTGACAATTAATTTAGCTATGTAAAGATCTTTTTATCTTTCGCATCGCAATCTATTGTCATGTAATATAAATGTTAGTGGAGATGGGGTGGGTGTAATTAATAATTATACAGAAATAAAAACATGCCACAATTAACGACACAAACATAGAAATAATATATATAATATATTACAGATATGGTTAACTATTCTTACGAAATGTTATTATAATACTACAATATACACTCGCTATGTTTGAATGTGAAAATGAAAGAAGTAAAAATAAAAATGACCTCTAAAGTCTTTTATTTATACACAAGTTTACAACATCAATTAAATTTGCCCAAAGATATCTCAAAGTCAATACAATGAAAAAAAAAATACCACACCGTCTAAAATCGCATCGGAAAATTGTAAAAACGGAGGCAAAATCGATACTACTTACACTACAGCCTCTCCTGACTTGGTACAGGCACTTCAATCAGGAGTGTCGGGGTTAAACTGTGATACTACTTACACTCATGTAAAAGACTACAGCCTCTCCTGACTTGGTACAGGCACTTCAATCAGGAGTGTCGGGGTTAAACTGTGATACTACTTACACTCATGTAAAAGACTACAGCCTCTCCTGACTTGGTACAGGCACTTCAATCAGGAGTGTCGGGGTTAAACTGTGATACTACTTACACTCATGTAAAAGACTACAGCCTCTCCTGACTTGGTACAGGCACTTCAATCAGGAGTGTCGGGGTTAAACTGTGATACTACTTACACTCATGTAAAAGACTACAGCCTCTCCTGACTTGGTACAGGCACTTCAATCAGGAGTGTCGGGGTTAAACTGTGATACTACTTACACTCATGTAAAAGACTACAGCCTCTCCTGACTTGGTACAAGCACTTCAATCAGGAGTGTCAGGGTTAAACTGTGATATTACTTACACTCATGTAAAAGACTACAGCCTCTCCTGACTTGGTACAGGCACTTCAATCAGGAGTGTCGGGGTTAAACTGTGATACTACTTACACTCATGTAAAAGACTACAGCCTCTCCTGACTTGGTACAAGCACTTCAATCAGGAGTGTCAGGGTTAAACTGTGATACTACTTACACTCATGTAAAAGACTACAGCCTCTCCTGACTTGGTACAGGCACTTCAATAAGGAGTGTCGGGGTTAAACTGTGATACTACTTACACTCATGCAAAAGACTACAGCCTCTCCTGACTTGATACAGGCACTTCAATCAGGAGTGTCGGGTTTAAACTGTGATACTACTTACACTCATGTAAAATACTACAGCCTCTCCTGACATGGTACAGGCACTTCAATAAGGAGTGTCGGGGTTAAACTGTGATACTACTTACACTCATGTAAAAGACTACAGCCTCTCCTGACTTGGTACAGGCACTTCAATCAGGAGTATCGGGGTTAAACTGTGATACTACTTACACTCATGTAAAAGACTACAGCCTCTCCTGACTTGGTACAAGCACTTCAATCAGGAGTGTCAGGGTTAAACTGTGATATTACTTACACTCATGTAAAAGACTACAGCCTCTCCTGACTTGGTACAGGCACTTCAATCAGGAGTGTCGGGGTTAAACTGTGATACTACTTACACTCATGTAAAAGACTACAGCCTCTCCTGACTTGGTACAAGCACTTCAATCAGGAGTGTCAGGGTTAAACTGTGATACTACTTACACTCATGTAAAAGACTACAGCCTCTCCTGACATGGTACAGGCACTTCAATAAGGAGTGTCGGGGTTAAACTGTGATACTACTTACACTCATGCAAAAGACTACAGCCTCTCCTGACTTGATACAGGCACTTCAATCAGGAGTGTCGGGTTTAAACTGTGATACTACTTACACTCATGTAAAATACTACAGCCTCTCCTGACATGGTACAGGCACTTCAATAAGGAGTGTCGGGGTTAAACTGTGATACTACTTACACTCATGTAAAAGACTACAGCCTCTCCTGACTTGGTACAGGCACTTCAATCAGGAATATCGGGGTTAAACTGTGATACTACTTACACTCATGTAAAAGACTACAGCCTCTCCTGACTTGGTACAAGCACTTCAATCAGGAGTGTCAGGGTTAAACTGTGATATTACTTACACTCATGTAAAAGACTACAGCCTCTCCTGACTTGGTACAGGCACTTCAATCAGGAGTGTCGGGGTTAAACTGTGATACTACTTACACTCATGTAAAAGACTACAGCCTCTCCTGACTTGGTACAAGCACTTCAATCAGGAGTGTCAGGGTTAAACTGTGATACTACTTACACTCATGTAAAAGACTACAGCCTCTCCTGACATGGTACAGGCACTTCAATAAGGAGTGTCGGGGTTAAACTGTGATACTACTTACACTCATGCAAAAGACTACAGCCTCTCCTGACTTGATACAGGCACTTCAATCAGGAGTGTCGGGTTTAAACTGTGATACTACTTACACTCATGTAAAATACTACAGCCTCTCCTGACATGGTACAGGCACTTCAATAAGGAGTGTCGGGGTTAAACTGTGATACTACTTACACTCATGTAAAAGACTACAGCCTCTCCTGACTTGGTACAGGCACTTCAATCAGGAGTGTCGGGGTTAAACTGTGATACTACTTACACTCATGTAAAAGACTACAGCCTCTCCTGACTTGGTACAGGCACTTCAATCAGGAGTGTCGGGGTTAAACTGTGATACTACTTACACTCATGTAAAAGACTACAGCCTCTCCTGACTTGGTACAGGCACTTCAATCAGGAGTGTCGGGGTTAAACTGTGATACTACTTACACTCATGTAAAAGACTATAGCCTCTCCTGACTTGGTACAGGCACTTCAATCAGGAGTGTCGGGGTTAAACTGTGATATTACTTACACTCATGTAAAAGACTACAGCCTCTCCTGACATGGTACAGGCACTTCAATAAGGAGTGTCGGGGTTAAACTGTGATACTACTTACACTCATGCAAAAGACTACAGCCTCACCTGACTTGGTACAGGCACTTCAATCAGGAGTGTCGGTGTTAAACTGTGATACTACTTACACTCATGTAAAATACTACAGCCTCTCCTGACATGGTACAGGCACTTCAAAAAGGAGTGTCGGGGTTAAACTGTGATACTACTTACACTCATGTAAAAGACTACAGCCTCTCCTGACTTGGTACAGGCACTTCAATCAGGAGTGTCGGGGTTAAACTGTGATACTACTTACACTCATGTAAAAGACTATAGCCTCTCCTGACTTGGTACAGGCACTTCAATCAGGAGTGTCGGGGTTAAACTGTGATACTACTTACACTCATGTAAAATACTACAGCCTCTCCTGACATGGTACAGGCACTTCAATCAGGAGTGTCGGGGTTAAACTGTGATACTACTTACACTCATGTAAAAGACTACAGCCTCTCCTGACTTGGTACAGGCACTTCAATCAGGAGTGTCAGGGTTAAACTGTGATACTACTTACACTCATGTAAAAGACTACAGCCTCTCCTGACTTGGTACAGGCACTTCAATCAGGAGTGTCAGGGTTAAACTGTGATACTACTTTCACTCATGTAAAAGACTACAGCCTCTCCTGACTTGGTACAGGCACTTCAATCAGGAGTGTCGGGGTTAAACTGTGATACTACTTACACTCATGTAAAAGACTACAGCCTCTCCTGACTTGGTACAGGCACTTCAATCAGGAGTGTCAGGGTTAAACTGTGATACTACTTACACTCATGTAAAAGACTACAGCCTCTCCTGACATGATACAGGCACTTCAATAAGGAGTGTCGGGGTTAAACTGTGATACTACTTACACTCATGTAAAAGACTACAGCCTCTCCTGACTTGGTACAGGCACTTCAATCAGAAATGTCAGGGCTAAACTGTGATGCTACTTACACTCATGTAAAAGACTACAGCCTCTCCTGACATGATACAGGCACTTCAATAAGGAGTGTCGGGGTTAAACTGTGATACTACTTACACTCATGTAAAAGACTACAGCCTCTCCTGACATGGTACAGACACTTCAATAAGGAGTGTCGGGGTTAAGTTGTGTTATGTATCCAAACCGTCCCTCTTAATGAAATGGTCGATTAGATTTACAAGGCTAACAAGCTTGGTTTTATTTTTATAGTGCTATTTGACCAAAACAACAGTCCGCGGGTAAACCCTCCACACGGGCATATTATTTTTCTTCCGAGACAACCAATGTTTGTTTTTACTCTTCAATGTTTTGTGTTCAGCGGATAAGCAGCAAATACTAAATTGCATAGTCGATTGCTTGATCCAAACATGACTTGAAATCACAGTCTACCGCAGTCGAGGCGAGAAAACTAAACATTACATTACCAATTCGGTCCGACTATTTGAGTTATCCCATCAAATCTAGCTATGACCTAAAGATATTCCTACTTCGTGTCATTACTTGCTCTCAAAGACATTAATGTTTTATTAGGAACGCACAGGTTGTGCTAGAAACACGTCGTGCGCAAATGATGAAGGTTATGCTAGAAACACGTCGTGCGCAAATGATGAAGGTTATGCTAGAAACACGTCGTGCGCAAATGATGAAGGTTATGCTAGAAACACGTCGTGCGCACATGATGAAGGTTATGCTAGAAACACGTCGTGCGCACATGATGAAGGTTATGCTAGAAACACGTCGTGCGCAAATGATGAAGATTATGCTAGAATCACGTCGTGCGCACATGATGAAGGTTATGCTAGAAACACGTCGTGCGCACATGATGAAGGTTATGCTAGAAACACGTCGTGCGCAATATATTCAATATCTACGTTTTTCCCAAGAAATCGACTGTATTTAATAATTTCTGTGCTGATCTTTTATAAGAGATATTAAATGCTAAATATAAACCACTTATAACCACAATTCATACACGGTCTCATGCTTACTAGATATGCATTCCCATGTAGAACAGCAATAAACGCGATATTCCTTTACGTTAATTTATGTCTTGAGTGTAATGTTGGATAGTCTCTCATGCTTAGTTACATCCATATCCTTTCTTACTACAAGCTGTTCCTTTAGCTTAATTTGTGTCTAAGTGTAATTTTTGAAAGTCTCTCATGTTAATCTACATCCATATCCTTTCTTACTACAAGCTGTTCCTTTACTTTAATTTATGTCTCAGTGTAATGTTAGATAGTCTGTCATGTTCATTTACATCCATATCCTTTCTTACTGCAAGCCGTTCCTTTAGATTAATTTGTATCTACGTGTAATATTTGATAGTCTCATGTTCATTTACATTCATACTTTATATCCTTTCTTACTACAAGCTATCCCTTTACTTTAATTTGTGTCTAAATGTAATGTTGGATATTCTCTCATGTTTATTTACATCAATATCCTTTCTTGCTACAAGCTATTCCGTTAGTTTAATTTATGTCTAAGTGTAACATTGGATAATCTCTCATGTTAATTTACATCAATATCCTTTCTTACTACAAGCTGTTCCGTTAGTTTAATTTGTGTCTAAGTGTAATGTTGGATAGTCTCTCATGTTTATTTACATCCATATCCTTTCTTACTACAAGCTCTGCTTTAGTTTAATTTGTGTCTACGTGTAATGTTGGTTAGTCTCTCGTTTTCATTTACATCCATATCCTTTCTTACTACAAGCTGTTCCTTTACTTTAATTTGTGTCTAAGGGTAATATTTGATAGTCTCATGTTCATTTACATCCATATCCTTTCTTACAACAAGCGCTTCCCTTACTTTTAATTTGTGTCTAAGTGTAATGTTGGATAGTCTCTCTGACTCATGTTCATTTACATCCATATCCTGTCTTACTACAAGCTGTTGCTTTACTTTAATTTGTGTCTACGTGTAATGTTGGATATTCTCTCATGTTCATTTACATCCATATCCTGTCTTACTACAAGTTGTTCCTTCACTTTAATTTGTGTCTACGTGTAATGTTGGATAGTCTCTCATGTTCATTTACATCAATATCCTTTCTTACTACAAGCTATTCCATTACTTTAATTTGTGTCTAAGTGTAATGTTGGGTAATCTCGTGTTCATTTACATTCAATATATATACGTGTGGGTGTGAAATATGAGACTGTTAATCAAATTCCATTATGTAATTAAACAATGTAACTCTAAGCAGATTCAAAGATATGCAAATGTTTAGTCTTAAAGGAATTGATTCCAATGATATTGGAATACAAGCAAAAATTGTTACGTCAGACAAAACCTATAATTGGTAGTAATATATCTAAAAAAGGCATTACTTAACGATAACAATAGAGTTTATGATGTAAGTGCGTTAGTCACGCTCTTTGTATTAAAAGAAAATAGATGTTTATTTGGTTCTTATTATGAAGGGTGTGTTCAAACGACCACTTTATATGTCTTAGGAACAGTTACGTGAAGTAAATATTTATGATACGGTATATTATTATATTTATGATACGGTATATTATTATATTTATGATACGGTATATTATTATATTAGTTGTATATAAGTCGTTATTTTATTGTAAATATTGACAAGTTCTTATTTATTCCTAAAGTGGTGTTCAGGACGTCTTGACTATATGAATAACATAGCGGAATTCTTATAAGAAGCAGAAACTGCTTACTCTTCGCGAGTATCTGAGTTTATTTCAGGTTTTCTGGTGGGTTTGTGTTGCTCAACTTTTTATTCTTTTGTGTTTTGTTGTGTTTTTTTTGCTTGCTTGTCTTCATCCTGTGTCTTGTGTACCCAATATTGCCAGTGTCTCTGAATTTTCCATTCTCGAGTGTCCCTTCAGTTTTCGCGAATGTATTTTAGAGTAATTTAATGACAATAAATTAAGACATTTTTATAAACTTGAGTAGCATCTCCCTTGAGCATAAGTAGAATTATATTCGTTTTGAGGTATTTTTTTAATGGATATTTGACCGTTTTAACATTCTATTCTTCATTTTTTTGTATTTAAATTTTGGTTGTACAACTGTATGATGTCGAGCAATAATATTGACATTAAATACAGACAATAATTGTGCCTCAGCACAAATTGATGACCTATTTTTTCTGGTATCCCACGAAGACCAATCATTTCTCTGGATGTTTACGATTTATTTATAAATAGTATATTAAGCAACACAATTTGCCTTCTAATCTAGTAGTGAGTTTTATACGTACTGTACATGTAGTTTATTTCTAAGATGGTGTGTCGTCTTGGTTGGTGAGTGGAAGGAATCTGTGTTGTCTTGGTTGGTGAGTAGAAGGAATCTGTGTAGGTTTTTGTTTATTACTTGTTTACATCTGTATTGTCGTTGAAAATCCAATTATAAAAATGTGAAGGTTATGATCCCTTTAACCGGTTTAATCTGCCATATTGCTGTGCCTGATCCTAAATGTGAAGGTTATGATCCCTTTAACAGGTTTAATCCGTCATATTGCTGTGCCTGATCCTAGTTTTCCATTTTGTCAATAGTGAACAAAAAAGAAAAGTATATGCAAAGTAAAGCGTAATTGTTTTCTATTGTATCAATATTACTGTTTTAAAACTTCACAGATAAGGGTAATAACCAGGTATCCCTAATAAAGAAAATACAATATAACTTTATACAGCATGGCGCTGGATCGAAACATACACATATTGCAATCAGACAACCGAACCAAAATTTCGTTATTTCAACAGTCGACTAGCGATGAAGTTAGTTAAAATTGCTTCGATTGCACACTCATACCGTCAGTTGCTTAGTGTATATTTCCTTTGCGAAAAGAGAAAGGAAAACTTAACATAAATTTTCAACAATATCAACAAAACTAACAACAACTACCTCTATTCGACCTATATTCTGCTGCACGTGATGAAATAATAGACGTTAGTATATTTATAAGTATTTTTGCTCCTCTCCACCTTCTTTAATTACGTTCTATATTTTTCTCATAGTTCACGTATGTAGTAGAATATTGTAAAGTATATTAGAAGAATAGATAAATTAGTAGAATATTGTAAAGTATATTAGAAGAATAGATAAATTAGTAGAACATTGTAAAGTATATTAGAAGAATAGATAAATTAGTAGAATATTGTAAAGTATATTAGAAGAATAGATAAATTAGATTTCTAATTTTATATTGTGTATCAAGATTATACATATAAAAAGGTTAGAGATCATGTAGTAACTTATTACTTGGATTATCTTCGTTGATATATTGTGTGATTTTTCTACGTTAGTACTGTATGATTTTACACTGAAAAGGAAATGGTTGTCATTTTTACTTACGAACAGCTACTCATTTTTTTGCTTGGGATTTTTTTGTTTTTTCTTTTTCTTTTTTGCAATTTCAAAATTTTAGACACATTTCATGCATGCTATTTGTAATTACTTACGCATGCAGGTATCCTACACGATTCAATATCAGGTGCTGTTCGTGTCGTGTAACAGAGACACGACGCGCGCCAGTAATGGAGCAGGCACTGCTATCCTTCCGGAGCACAGGAGTTCCCCATGGCTTTTAGTGGAGTTCATTTAACCAAATATTTAGTATTTCTGTGTAGTGTTTTGTTCTTTTTCTCTCCCTCATTACCCCTCTTGTAACTTTAAACTTTTCTTCTTTGAATTAATGGGTAGGCTAGGACTATGTGTTACGGTGATTAACACCACTTTCAACAATATTTCAATTATATCGTGCCGGTCAGTTTTATTGGTGGAGGAAACCTGAGTACCCAGAGAAAACCACCGACCAGTCGCAAATCACTGACAAGCTTTATCACATAATGTTGTAGAGTACACCTCGCCATGGGTGGAATTCGAACTCACACCAATAGTGGTGATAGGCACTGATTGCACACGTAGTTATAAATCCAACTACCATACGATCACAACCACGATTGCATTAATGAAGAAAGTATATATAATAATGTATTATAATAACGATATTACTTAGTATTCTGATTCAAATGTAGCTTTTCATTTTTGTGCACGTCGACTACATGTTATACTCACCACATTTGTCATTCTGCTAACAATAATTATGTTTCTATATTATTTTTCAGACAGAAGATTCTCATGATGAACAGTGCCTATATAGTAATTGTTGGAGTAGTAGTAGTCTGCTGTTTGGCACAGGAAAACCAGGTCAGTGCTATTATATATCTCACATCTTAAAGTCTGCTGTTTGGCACAGGAAAACCAGATCAGTGCTATTGTATATCTCACATCTTAATGATGCTCAAGACAATGATAAAAGTAAACATCACATTTATATTAGAATTTAGGCTCCTGTCATATTCTAAAATTCCAAAGGGGTATGAAAATATGACCCAGAATCTCCACTGCGAACACCCCCCCCCTCCTCGCTCCCCGAAATTGGTTATCAGATTCCGTGTTTGGCGAATCGAACGTACATCTCGAAAATCTGTGTCTTGTGTATGGAGGATGTCACGCTCCGGGAACGTAAGACAACTTGAAACAGCTGCTATTAAGCAACAGTTTGCTAGGAGTGGTTATTGGTGGTCTGTTTCAATGCAGCAATGTCATCCACTATCCTTTATATTAGTGCATTTATACTATTGTTTTCCAGTAGCAATCATAATATTCGCCAATCCAAATCACACCTTTTACACAACTAAACGAATTAGTGTCTGAAAGAAAAGTTTTTGAAGATGCATTAAATGTTGTTTCTACTGGTATCTAAATTCTAAACCGAATACCAGGTTAAGCTATCAAATATGATAATCTTGTATTTCAGATTAGGGTAAACACATTGGCATATTGTTTCTAATATCAATTGCTTAGGACTTTCAACAGGCGATATTTGGCCTAGCTATATACAGCATGAAAGCATATACAGTGTATATCATAGAACATTAAGCAAAGCGCATTGTGATTTTTATACAGAAAAGTGTGAAGATACTAAAGGGGTAATAGGGATTAGGGTTATGGTGTTTAACGCCACTTTCAACAATATCTCAGTTATATCGTGGAGGTCAGTTTTATTAATGGAGGAAACCGGAGTACCCAGAGAAAACCACCGACCTGTCGCAAATCACTGACAAACTTTTTCACAGAATGCTGTATTCTGATGACCCCTTTTGGTATCTTCAAACTCTTCTTGTAATACGAATGCCGACTGCAATCACAAAATACAATCACCAAGCATATCAGAACGTAAACCAAATGTCATCTTTTAAAAGAACCATCCGTTTAATAACAGTGAACTGCGAGTGACTCGTTCTTTGTGCTTAAACAAAATCTTGAGCATTAAGAACATGCAAAAATGGTGATGAAATACGATTTGTACATAACAATGAAATATACATGAAATAATGATTTGTACATAACAATGAAATATACATGAAATAATGATTTGTACATAACAATGAAATATACATGAAATACGATTTGTACATAACAATGAAATATACATGAAATAATGATTTGTACATAACAATGAAATATACATGAAATAATGATTTGTACATAACAATGAAATATACATGAAATAATGATTTGTACATAACAATGAAATATACATGAAATAATGATTTGTACATAACAATGAAATATACATGAAATAATGATTTGTACATAACAATGAAAGAGGCTATCAACATATATACATTGTATTACAAATAATAACACCAGTTTACATACATTAACATAAAAGTCAGTGCGACAAACGGACTAGTTTTGGTGGATGACACATATCATGGAAGAAAACTCTCTGTACCTCCACACAGAAGAGTGGTGCCAAAGTTCTAAATGTACTACCTGTACTATGTAAAAATGCAAATAAAAAAAACAAAATAGATATATGTATAATGTTAAAAACAACTTAGTTTGCCAGTTTGAAAAAAAAACTGTTATGACATGAAATCTCTCTTTTTTTTCTAATTGGCAATGCACAAAGCGTAATCTTCTGACGGATAAATGCAATACCAACAAGACTATAAGGAAGTAACAAGGGAATATTTTAATCTTTTAATTCTATTCAAGTCATTTTGTTATTATCAAAGTACTATCCAACTGTTATAACGATTTAAATTGTTTAAATAATGACAATTTGCAAACAAAAAACTGTCGTTTTAAATCTACTAATTTCCTCAAACTCCAAATCACGGAACTGACAATTGCTGAAGGCGATGCTAATCTAGGGACATTATCAAAATATGGAGGGGTTAAATAAATAATATGATTCTAACCTTCCCTTGACAGCTATATCCCTTTTCCAAATAATATAAACGGAAAATTAAAAAAAGTTCCATTGCGTGGTGCAGATACTTGAATAAACATCGGCGGTGTTCAACTAGATTTGTTGTGTTCCATGACACGGGCAAAATTTACACTACAACATTTGATTTCGTTTTTATCAATATACTACCGTTATTGATCGACACCTACCAAAGTGCTGATATTTCAGAATTCCAGAAGTCAGAGTACGACTTCTTTCATTAAATATTAATGTGCACTTTATTGTTTGTTTGTTTGTTTTATGGTGTTTTACGCACCTTTCAACAATATTTCAGCTATATTGTGACGATCAATTTAATTAGTGGAGGAAAGAGGACTCGGCGAAAACCACGACCTGTCGCAAGTCACTGACGAACTTTATCACATAATGTTGTACACCTCGCCCTGATCGAGATTCGAACGCACAACATCAGTGGTGAAAGGCACTGATTGCATAGGTACGATAACGGCCACGACAGCTCCAAATGTGCACTTTACAAAAACTTATGTATATTTACATGTTGATGTAGAGGACTCATATTTCAATTCAACCTCTCAAACATATACAAGACTGAGATATGGTAACATTTCTACAACATCTTATAATCAAGTTAAACTGCTTACCCTTCCAGAGAACCCGAATTCACCCCCAGATGGGTGGAGTGTAGTGTAGTGAAGCTTAGTTTGCTAAATATTACGTTTTCTATGTAGTGTTTTGTAGATCATTGTTTGTCCTTTTGTCCTTTTTTCTTTTGGCCATTGTATGGCATGTTGTTTGATTTACAACCTCTGGTTACACATGTACTCATTTGGTATAATAAGACTTTTCATAGATTACCGACTGCGTAGATTTGCTTTGCCACCAACGTCCTGAGAAATTTGCGACTTATGTTGTTACCATATTTAATTTACAGTCTAATTATCAAAATTGTGCTCAATACTATCCATGTTCAGCCATCACTTTAAAAACTTTTATGTTTTGTTCGTGTACTCTTTGAAAGGAATAGCACAGCGTGATACAACGTCGACAGTTGTCATATTGGTTGACCGAATGTGATGTTTATTAAAGTCGGTGGTTTCAAACGATTATTGACATTAAATCTAGACGTTATTGCATACAAAGTACATGAATTTTAATTATCAACTAACAGTTTGTTCGCATAGGATAAGGTGACCTTTGCCGATTTTGGCTATCATGTTGAGGCCCCTTGGATTTATTACTCCCAAAACTTTAAATTACAATGCATTTGATTTACCAATCGTTCGACTTTGAGCGTACCTGATGAAGGTTATTTAGAGCGTACCTGATGAAGGTTATTTAGAGCGTACCTGATGAAGGTTATTTAGAGCGTACCTGATGAAGGTTATTTAGAGCGTACCTGATGAAGGTTATTTAGAGCGTACCTGATGAAGGTTATTTAGAGCGTACCTGATGAAGGTTATTTAGAGCGTACCTGATGAAGGTTATTTTGAGCGTACCTGATGAAGGTTATTTAGAGCGTACCTGATGAAGGTTATTTATAGCGTACCTGATGAAGGTTATTTAGAGCGTACCTGATGAAGGTTATTTAGAGCGTACCTGATGAAGGTTATTTTGAGCGTACCTGATGAAGGTTATTTTGAGCGTACCTGATGAAGGTTATTTTGAGCGTACCTGATGAAGGTTATTTTGAGCGTACCTGATGAAGGTTATTTTGAGCGTACCTGATGAAGGTTATTTTGAGCGTACCTGATGAAGGTTATTTTGAGCGTACCTGATGAAGGTTATTTTGAGCGTACCTGATGAAGGTTATTTTGAGCGTACCTGATGAAGGTTATTTAGAGCGTACCTGATGAAGGTTATTTAGAGCGTACCTGATGAAGGTTATTTAGAGCGTACCTGATGAAGGTTATTTAGAGCGTACCTGATGAAGGTTATTTTGAGCGTACCTGATGAAGGTTATTTAGAGCGTACCTGATGAAAGTTATTTAGAGCGTACCTGATGAAGGTTATTTAGAGCGTACCTGATGAAGGTTATTTAGAGCGTACCTGATGAAGGTTATTTAGAGCGTACCTGATGAAGGTTATTTTGAGCGTACCTGATGAAGGTTATTTTGAGCGTACCTGATGAAGGTTATTTTGAGCGTACCTGATGAAGGTTATTTTGAGCGTACCTGATGAAGGTTATTTTGAGCGCACCTGATGAAGGTTATTTTGAGCGTACCTGATGAAGGTTATTTTGAGCGTACCTGATGAAGGTTATTTTGAGCGTACCTGATGAAGGTTATTTAGAGCGTACCTGATGAAGGTTATTTAGAGCGTACCTGATGAAGGTTATTTAGAGCGTACCTGATGAAGGTTATTTTGAGCGTACCTGATGAAGGTTATTTAGAGCGTACCTGATGAAGGTTATTTAGAGCGTACCTGATGAAGGTTATTTTGAGCGTACCTGATGAAGGTTATTTTGAGCGTACCTGATGAAGGTTATTTTGAGCGTACCTGATGAAGGTTATTTTGAGCGTACCTGATGAAGGTTATTTTGAGCGAACCTGATGAAGGTTATTCCAGTAACGTACCTGATGAAGGTTATTTTGAGCGTACCTGATGAAGGTTATTTAGAGCGAACCTGATGAAGATTATTCCAGTAACGTACCTGATGAAGGTTATTCCAGTAACGTACCTGATGAAGGTTATTCCAGTAACGTACCTGATGAAGATTTTTCCAGAAACGCGTCATGCGCACTAAAATTGTTATCTACGTTTTCATTGTTCGCGTCTGACTGTCAGTGGTGAAGAGGACATCATGCGACACGTCATCGTGTGACTGGAATTTTAAATGAGTCTTTTTCATGGATTATAATTGTACTAAGATTACTTATTATCAGATCAAATCTACGTAATGGTCATCATAGATATAATTGTTCATGCTTAATAGAAGGAACAATTTTACATTTTTATTTACATTACTGGTCAATGTGATGTATATCACAGGTATACGAATAAAATATAAAATATATTAACACTTCAAAATTGAAAATTGTCAACTCAGAATGTGTTCAATATCAGCTTTTTGTTGGAGCCTTTTTTTCATGATAATGTGACTTGTCAATCAAATCGCCTCATATCAGCATTTCTACAACGGAAAACGCCTTACATTCCACCTTACTATTGTCTTTTCATATTAACTGGAAGGAACGGTTTTACCACTAACAGGCTTTGAGCAATTAAACAAATTGACAATAAGTTTACAACGAACATAACGGAATGAAGAAAAGATTGAAGACACCAAAGATGTAATCAGATTAGAAGAATGACAGTTAATGCATTGGCCAAAAAACTGGTCAATTGTCTTTATGGTGCATTATTTGGAAAGACATGTTTTGATAAGTTAGCTTAAGATCAAACGAGAATTCGAAACGGCATTGAATATCATATAATCATTGCGATCCCCTCGTCAAGATAACGACGGAGGGAACAACATGATTGGCTGTCGATTAACATCTAATGAACAGTATTTCAGTAATCATTTACTAGAACATTGTAGAACAAGCTTAGCTACATGTAAATAAATCGGGGGTAAAGGTGAGACAGGTATGAGCCACAAAATAGGAGATAATTGAGGACGTCGGAAATTTTGCCTTGCAATAGCCGACTAACGACTGCTCCTGGCAAACTATTGGTCATTATGAGTTTCTGTATGTTAAAGTGCATGGCATGATCATTTACCATGTTCTCCTTTACAACACGTTTTTAGTGTGATCTACAGTATGATGTGTTAACCATACCTTAACAATATCGTGCACTAAGCATATTTCAACAATATGGTGCACTTCTTATTTCCTAGGGGCCGTCGTGATCGTGATCGTATGATAGTTGGATTTACATCTACCTATGCAATCACTACTTATCACCACTAACGTTGTGAGTTCGAATCCCACTCAGGAGATACAACATTATGTGATAAAGTTTGTCAGTGACTTACGACAGGTTTTCTTCGGGTACTCCGGTTTCCTCCACCAATAAAACTGACCGCCACGACATAACTGAAATATTGTTGAAAGTGACGTTAAACACCACAATTTTAACCTAGGATCTTAGTTCCTATATCCTTAATGATGTCCATATAGAACGCTGTTCGGTTCGTTTTTGCTCCAGTTGTTTGTTGGAGGGCTCATGCCTTATTGTGTTGTTTGTTGGAGGGCTCATTCCTTATTGTGTTGTTTGTTGGAGGGCTCATGCCTTATTGTGTTGTTTGTTGGAGGGCTCATGCCTTATTGTGTTGTTTGTTGGAGGGCTCATTCCTTATTGTGTTGTTTGTTGGAGGGCTCATTCCTTATTGTGTTGTTTGTTGGAGGGCTCATGCCTTATTGTGTTGTTTGTTGGAGGGCTCATGCCTTATTGTGTTGTTTGTTGGAGGGCTCATGCCTTATTGTGTTGTTTGTTGGAGGGCTCATTCCCTATTGTGTTGTTTGTTGGAGGGCTCATGCCTTATTGTGTTGTTTGTTGGAGGGCTCATGCCTTATTGTGTTGTTTGTTGGAGGGCTCATGCCTTATTGTGTTGTTTGGTGGAGGGCTCATGCCTTATTGTGTTGTTTGTTGGAGGGCTCATGCCTTATTGTGTTGCTTGTTGGAGGGCTCATGCCTTATTGTGTTGTTTGGTGGAGGGCTCATGCCTTATTGTGTTGTTTGTTGGAGGGCTCATGCCTTATTGTGTTGCTTGTTGGAGGGCTCATTCCTTATTGTGTTGTTTGTTGGAGGGCTCATGCCTTATTGTGTTGTTTGTTGGAGGGCTCATGCCTTATTGTGTTGTTTGTTGGAGGGCTCATGCCTTATTGTGTTGTTTGTTGGAGGGCTCATGCCTTATTGTGTTGCTTGTTGGAGGGCTCATTCCTTATTGTGTTGTTTGTTGGAGGGCTCATGCCTTATTGTGTTGTTTGGTGGAGGGCTCATTCCTTATTGTGTTGTTTGTTGGAGGGCTCATGCCTTATTGTGTTGTTTGGTGGAGGGCTCATGCCTTATTGTGTTGTTTGTTGGAGGGCTCATGCCTTATTGTGTTGCTTGTTGGAGGGCTCATTCCTTATTGTGTTGTTTGTTGGAGGGCTCATGCCTTATTGTGTTGTTTGTTGGAGGGCTCATGCCTTATTGTGTTGCTTGTTGGAGGGCTCATGCCTTATTGTGTTGTTTGTTGGAGGGCTCATGCCTTATTGTGTTGTTTGTGTTTGTTTGCGTATAATGGTGTCCGATATGTTGTCCTATTATATGTCGTTACGTTTTAGTTCGAGGTTGTGATGTGCGCTACGATTTCCTCATAAAAACGTCTTGACCCCAAGTTGCTTGTAGGAGGGCTCATGCTTTATTTATGTTATTGGTGTTTGTTTCCGTAGTGTCCAACATGTCTTGACTATATGAGTAACATGGAGGGTGTAGTATGAAAGGCACGAACTGCCTGCCCTTCGGGAGCATCTGGGCTTTTGTTGGGGTCCGTGTTGCTGATCTTTTTAGTTTTTTGTGTTGTGTTTTTGTCTTTGTTTGTCTCAGTCCTGTATTTTGTGTACCCAATGTTGCCACTGTCTCTGAATTGTCCATTCGTGATTGCCCAATCCTTTTTTTTAAACGTTTATTGACATACTTTAATACAGAAAGTTCCACCAGTGGAAGAAGAACTGCTTACCTTTCCGGAGCACCGGAGCTCACACCGGTATTTAGTTAGGTTCGTTTTGCTCAATCTGGTTTTTTGTGTAGTATATATTTTGTAATTCATTGTTTGTTTTTTGACATTTTTCTTTTGGCCATTGCATTGTCTGTCCTTCTTCTATTTACAGCTTCTAATAATCCTTTTGCTATCTTCAAATTTTCTTTACTAAATAGTACACTAAATATAGCTCAACTATTTGTTGTACTTAATGTACCTTAACACTTTTGTGCACTAAGCATTCTCTTAATACGATAAAACAAACCTACTTTATCAATATTGTACACAGTATATACTGTAGCTTTATGGAGGTCGTCAAGGTCGCCGATGAGCTCTGTGAGTCAAGGTTCAACCCACATAGCACAAACACAAAGGTAAAGCAATACAAATAAGCAAGGACAACTCGAGAAAATACAATGGTCCAAGGGAAAAATACAAACTATGATATACAAAACACTATAGAAAACTAAAGATAGGGCAAGACGAACCCCACTAAAAACCAGGATGAACTCCGATGCTACAGAAGTGTCAACAGTGTGTGCTCCACACGTGGCAGCAGTCGTATCACTCAATAATTTTCAACTTCCTTTTTCCACGTCAGAATATTTATTGAACGAAATAGTAAATTTTCTAGAGTTGACCTATATCTATTTTCGACAAACTAAAACCCAATTTGTTTTACCTTCTATATTTCTATCCATGTCATTGTTGTTAACTTAACGGGAATGTGCCTATTCTATTGGGTCAATGATTGTCAATGAAGCGTTCGTTCGTTCATTGAAAAGATAAAATAACCAAATGTTTTAAATCGGGCTGTATGTACATTAGCAGTAATTAGGCTTGACTTTCATGAGAATTAGCCGAGATTAAAACTAATGACGTAATATGTAGGGTTAGAGTTATGGTGTTTAACGCCATTTTCAACAATATTTCAGCGTTGATCAGTTTTATTGGTGGAGGAAACCCAGAGAAACCCACCGACCTGTCGCAAGTCACTGACAAATTTTATCACATAATGTTATACCGAACTCATAACGTTAATGGTGATAGGTAGTGATTGTATAGGTTATTGTAAATCCAACGTTCAGACGATCACGAACACGACGATTCACTCGTAATATGCTTAAAATTTATCAAGTATATAAAGGCATTATGAGCTTTTACATCTTTTGTCAAGTATCTATCAAATGGAAAACAAAACTAAATAAACACACTGTCTGAGCAGTTCTAAAATCCAATACAAAAATCGCATAAAAAGGCAAAATCGATACCACTAACAAACAAATACAAACCGCTCACTTTCCTGGATAAGTACAGACACTTCAATAATAGGTGGCAGGGTTAAACTAGATTTATTGGCCCAAACCGATTGTTGTTTTACAATAACATGGATGAAAATATTATATCAAACGCAAGTTATATTGTGGGTTCTAGCCCCGATCGAGTCAAACCAATGACTATAACATTGGTATTTGTTGCTTCTCCGCTAAATACTCTGCATTAAAGAGAAAGAGCAAAGACTGGTTGGCTCGGAATCAGGGTAATGTGTCTGAATGGGGGTGACATGTCTATCCGCGGACTGTTGTTTCAGTGAGTTAGCACTAAATAAATCCAACTAAGCGTGTTGACCCAGTACATAGAGAACCTCATCATCATCTCATTGGAAATGATCTTGTTCTCGCTAAGATATAGCTGAGTTGGCGCTAAACAACAACCACTCACTACATACTATTATAGCAATATATCTACCAATACTTAACGTTGTTCCTATTGAACCATGTGATGTACATGTTCTACCAGTACTTAACGTTGTTCCTATTGAACCATGTGATGTACAAGTTCTACCAGTACTTAACGTTGTTCCTATTGAACCATGTGATGTACATGTTCTACCAGTACTTAACGTTGTTCCTATTGAACCATGTGATGTACAAGTTCTACCAGTACTTAACGTTGTTCCTATTGAACCATGTGATGTACATGTTCTACCAGTACTTAACGTTGTTCCTATTGAACCATGTGATGTACATGTTCTACCAGTACTTAACGTTGTTCCTATTGAACCATGTGATGTACATGTTCTACCAGTACTTAACGTTGTTCCTATTGAACCATGTGATGTACATGTTCTACCAGTACTTAACGTTGTTCCTATTGAACCATGTGATGTACATGTTCTACCAGTACTTAACGTTGTTCCTATTGAACCATGTGATGTACAAGTTCTACCAGTACTTAACGTTGTTCCTATTGAACCATGTGATGTACATGTTCTACCAGTACTTAACGTTGTTCCTATTGAACCATGTGATGTACATGTTCTACCAGTACTTAACGTTGTTCCTATTGAACCATGTGATGTACATGTTCTACCAGTACTTAACGTTGTTCCTATTGAACCATGTGATGTACATGTTCTACCAGTACTTAACGTTGTTCCTATTGAACCATGTGATGTACATGTTCTACCAGTACTTAACGTTGTTCCTATTGAACCATGTGATGTACATGTTCTACCAGTACTTAACGTTGTTCCTATTGAACCATGTGATGTACATGTTCTACCAATACTTAACGTTGTTCCTATTGAACCATGTGATGTACATGTTCTACCAGTACTTAACGTTGTTCCTATTGAACCATGTGATGTACATGTTCTACCAGTACTTAACGTTGTTCCTATTGAACCATGTGATGTACAAGTTCTACCAGTACTTAACGTTGTTCCTATTGAACCATGTGATGTACATGTTCTACCAGTACTTAACGTTGTTCCTATTGAACCATGTGATGTACATGTTCTACCAATACTTAACGTTGTTCCTATTGAACCATGTGATGTACAAGTTCTACCAGTACTTAACGTTGTTCCTATTGAATCATGTGATGTACATGTTCTACCAGTACTTAACGTTGTTCCTACTGAACCATGTGATGTACATGTTCTACCAGTACTTAACGTTGTTCCTATTGAACCATGTGATGTACATGTTCTACCAGTACTTAACGTTGTTCCTATTGAACCATGTGATGTACATGTTCTACCAGTACTTAACGTTGTTCCTATTGAATCATGTGATGTACATGTTCTACCAGTACTTAACGTTGTTCCTACTGAACCATGTGATGTACATGTTCTACCAGTACTTAACGTTGTTCCTATTGAACCATGTGATGTACATGTTCTACCAGTACTTAACGTTGTTCCTATTGAACCATGTGATGTACATGTTCTACCAGTACTTAACGTTGTTCCTATTGAACCATGTGATGTACATGTTCTACCAGTACTTAACGTTGTTCCTATTGAACCATGTGATGTACATGTTCTACCAGTACTTAACGTTGTTCCTATTGAACCATGTGATGTACATGTTCTACCAGTACTTAACGTTGTTCCTATTGAACCATGTGATGTACATGTTCTACCAGTACTTAACGTTGTTCCTATTGAACCATGTGATGTACAAGTTCTACCAGTACTTAACGTTGTTCCTATTGAACCATGTGATGTACATGTTCTACCAGTACTTAACGTTGTTCCTATTGAACCATGTGATGTACATGTTCTACCAGTACTTAACGTTGTTCCTATTGAACCATGTGATGTACATGTTCTACCAGTACTTAACGTTGTTCCTATTGAACCATGTGATGTACATGTTCTACCAGTACTTAACGTTGTTCCTATTGAACCATGTGATGTACATGTTCTACCAGTACTTAACGTTGTTCCTATTGAACCATGTGATGTACATGTTCTACCAGTACTTAACGTTGTTCCTATTGAACCATGTGATGTACATGTTCTACCAATACTTAACGTTGTTCCTATTGAACCATGTGATGTACATGTTCTACCAGTACTTAACGTTGTTCCTATTGAACCATGTGATGTACATGTTCTACCAGTACTTAACGTTGTTCCTATTGAACCATGTGATGTACATGTTCTACCAGTACTTAACGTTGTTCCTATTGAACCATGTGATGTACATGTTCTACCAGTACTTAACGTTGTTCCTATTGAACCATGTGATGTACATGTTCTACCAGTACTTAACGTTGTTCCTATTGAACCATGTGATGTACATGTTCTACCAGTACTTAACGTTGTTCCTATTGAATCATGTGATGTACACGTAAAAAATAAATATAAACGTAGATATCCAATTTAGTGCACACGGAATAACCTTGATCAGGTACGCTCATAGGTAATGGATTGGGAAGCCAAATACATTAAGTATCTTTGGGAGCAAGTATTATGATTCAAGAAATGAATAGATACACTAATGAATCGTCTTTGTTGTGATGTAAACGTGAGGTTAGTTTTCGGCCGTGATTATACTTCGGTATTGTGGTATTTAGACTCGAATCAATACAAGTCAAAATTAGTTTCAGCAACTAAGTGAATATCAGTAATAATTATGTATGTAAAATAAATACTGATAATAGAACAAAATTAACTGTGGACAAATATGAGAGATAAGATAGGGGTTATTGACACATCTACTGTATTTGTTTTTTACTGTAGATATTTGTTTTTACCATTGAGGTTACTTGGTTCTTGGAGATTTGTTTGTTTGTTTATTTGATGTTGTTTAATGGCTCTTTCAACAATATTTCAGTTATATCGTGGCGATCAGTTTTATTGGTGGAGGAAACCGGAGTACCTGGAGAAAACCACCGACCTGTCGCAAGTCACTGACAAACTTTATCACATAATGTTGTACACCTCGCCCTAATCGAGATTCGAACTCACAACATCAGTGGTGAAAAGCACTGATTACATAGGTAGTTGTAAATCCAACTACCTGGTTTTTAGAGGTAAATTGTTCACAGACGTAATTTACATATAATAAAAAGAAAAAACAATTTGATTTGATTTGATTTTTATCTTTGGTGTGTTAACGCCACTTTCAGCAATATTTCAGCTATATCATGGTGACCAGTTTTAGTGGTGGAAGAAGCCGGAGTACCCGGAGAGAACCACCGACCATGGGCAAGCAACTGGCAAACTTTATCACTTGCGGCTGCGAGTCGAGTGCACCATTTTTGTAATTTACAAAACTGGGCGCGAACCCACATCGTATTGGTGATAGACTTGTATGAGTTGTTAGGTAATCCAACTACCTAACTCATTGACACAAATACATAGATACTCATTTTTGGAATGTTCAGGGGCCGTCGCGACCGTAATCGTATTGTAGTTGGATTTAAAACTACCAGTGCAATCAGTGCCTATCATTACTAAAGTTTTGAATTCGAATCCCGCTCTTGGCGAGGTGTACTTGATCAAACTTTATGTGATAATGTTTGCCAGTGACCGGAGGCAGGTTGTCTCCTGGTACTCCGAGTTCCTCCACCAATAAAACCGACCGCCACGATATAACTGAAACATTGAAACATGAAAGTGGCGCCAAACACCACCCCACTCATTTGTGAAGTATTGAATTAAATATACTAATAGTCGATCGCTTTAAAGTATGTTCCGCCTATCAGCCTGATATATAGGTCAATCACATCTTCGTTCCATCTTGCAATAAACATTTTCCTTATAAAGCTGCCCTAAGGAGATATAAGCACCTTTTTGACAGATGCTAAATGGTGTTTTTTTAAATACACATTCTGTTAACATGCCTTGGGCATATTTCTTTCTTATATTTTTGATTCCTTGGCGCTCGTTGACTATTAATATTGAATATGCATTGTAACATATTTAGATGTGATACTATTTGTAGATATCAAGTAAAGTTATCAGAAATGAGTTGGTTGTTTATAAAAGTAGCAATATTTGTGATACTGCTTTCATTATCTTGACAATAGAAACATTTAGTCAGACCATTCCCCGATAATAAAGGATTCCTATAATTCCTATAAACCAGTTAACATGTCAAAATATGAAAAGTGACATCGAGTAGTCAATATGTCTTATTAACCACGATAATACCACTTCAGTTTTAATGGTCCAATATTGTAAATTTGAGCTATTTTTTCATAAATTTAGATGATCTTTTATCCTTTATTGTTTGTAGTTATATAATGTGTTAATGATGTTTACTTTGTCTAATAAGATATCCTTTATTTCAGAAAACTTCTCGAGGACTTTCAGGTAAGCCATCTTACTTTTTATATCACTGGAACTGATATTGATCAGCTCAAAAATGTAATGAGCGCAATATGACACGTCCGTTTTATGTTATAAAACGAAAAAGAAATCTAATGGAATTAAATTTATATGATTTAGAAACTTAACTTTTATTGAGGACAGTTCAATACATCCAGAAGATTGTCACTTCTACAAATGAAGGCATATTTAAATTAAATTTAATGAATCGTTCCCCGGATCAAATGTTTTAAATGTTATGGACGACCCTCTGTGATAATGAAGGTTTTTCCATTTGGTTTATCATAAATAAATCTGTACTCTTAAGGCAGACGGAAATGATGTATTCGTACTATTTACACGAATTCGTATTAATGGTTGAATGCAACTTGCCGGTCTGAAAGGTTAGTGACGTGGTCTTTAAATGCACTATACTGTCAACACTTTTTGCATTATATTTTACTGTGGAATAATTCAACACATATGCTCCATATGTGCATAACAACTGAAAATAAAAATCTTGTCATCAGCAGATCAGAAAACATTAAAAAAAAATAAAAATTGCAAGAAGTTCGCCGTTATTTTTCTCGTACGGATACAACACATATGTAAATTAAGAAAAAATGGATGTTAGTATCTCCTGTTCCTCTAGATTGGTCTCACTTTATGTAGCATCTATAGACAAACTCTAACACCATTCAATGCATTCTATTAAGGATAAGACTTTGAAGTTTGTAAATAAACGAGAAAAATGCAAGAGAATGTCTGGTAAATTAACCAAGGGATAAATAAAATACGTATGACATACTCTCTGGAAGTGTCAATGCCCTCTACTCCTCTAGATTGTCTCCATTTAGGAGGCATCTTACGATAAAACATTAACACCAATCAATATATTCGATTAAACATAGCATTTTGTGGTTTGTATATAGACGAAAAAAAGGAGGAACGTCTTGCAAAATGACCAAGGAATAAATATAATAAATAGGACATACCCTCTGGAAGTGTCAGTGTCCTCTGCTCCTCTAGATTGTCTCCCTTTAATATGTATCTTGAGATCAAACATTAACATCAATCAATACATTCGATTAAACATAACATTTTGTAGTTTGTAAATAGACGAAAAAAAGGAGGGAAAGTCTGACAAATTGACCAAGGAATAAATATAAAACTTAGGACATACTCTCTGGAAGTGTCATCATCTTCTACTCCTCTTAATTGTCTCCCGTTAGGAGGCCTCTTAATATAAGACACTAACGCTAATTAGATTAAACATAACATTTTATGGTTTGTAAATAGACAAAAAAGGGGGAATGTCTGGCAAAATGACCACGGCATTAAAATACAGTTATTTTCATACAATATGGTAATGGCACGTACATTACATTTTGTAGTCCACTCCGTTTCGCAGCTGGTAATGCTAATTCTATATATGCAGGCATTATCTTGGATAATTACTGGCAACCAAGAAGAATGTTCATATATAATCACATCAGCTAGAACATGAATAAGCTTTCAAGAACGCGCCATCTATATAATTAATAAATAGCATATTTGTGTCTAAAAAGAAAATCAAATACAATGCTATAGTACTGTTAACTTCTTAAAGAGAGTTTGCGTTTGTCATTACATTACAAATGAAATAATGATATCACGACGAATAATGTCGTACTCCTTCGCAATAAGAGATACCTGGAGTTTTTACATCTTTTGATCCCAGCTAATTTACACTTGAACTAGGCTAATGGTTTGAGATGAAGACGTGATATAGAATTAATACAATATTGAATGTCATTCTTAATAGATAGAGGACGTACTTTGAGATTGAATTTATTGATATAACTTATTTATACTGCACCGAATGTAGTGCCGTCGTGGCCGTGATCGCATGGTAGTTGGATTTACAACTACCTATGCAATCAGTGCCTATCACCACTGATGTTGTGAGTTCGAATCTCGACCAGGGCGAGGTGTACAACATTATGTTATAACGTTTGTCAGTGACTTGCAAGAGGTCAGTGGTTTTTTCCGGGTCCTCCGGTTTCCTCCACCAATAAAACTGACCGCCACGATATAATTAAAATATTGTTGAACACCACCAAACAAACAAAACAAACTGAACTGAATGCATCTTTGTTTTCAGCTAATATTGTAAATGGTCAGAAGCATCGACTTTTTAAAAGAGGAAGTCCAAGATTTTGGAATACATTTGGTAATATTGAATATTAGAATATAGTATTATGTTTATAGCTTCTTCACTTAAAATTCACACATTTCTTTTCTCCCCATACTGTCGTGTTCTTTTTTTAACGACACAGTGGAGCGGGAACTCTTTACCATTCGGGAGCACCTGACCTGAGTTCATCTCGGTTTTCAGTTGAGTTCGGGTTGTTCCATCTCTAGTTTTCTGTGTAGTGTTTTATACATCATTGTGTGTCCTTTTCCTTGTGGTCATTGTTTTATCTGTCCGTGAACCCAGATGGGTGCGAAGTAAGTCAACATGACATAAAGTTAACCTGTAAACCTACTGGATATTTTCATTTACTGTTATCATTTTACAATCACAATCAGGTTTACAATACTGTGTATAATTCACCTCAAAGTACGCGTAATAAGGCTAAAAGCTCACACATAAACACACTGTAGTTGTGGACCTGTGTGTGTGTGTGTGTGGGGGGGGGGGGGGGGGGGTTCTTTCTTTCTTTTTTTTTCTTTGTGTGTTATTTTTTGTATGTTTCTTTTTGTTTTTGTTTTTACAAATGCAGTGGTATCAGAAAGGTAATTAAATACGAGAACAAATATTTTTTTTAAACACTGTCCAAAGTATACACGATCTATAAGAATGTTTGATAGATTAAATAACTACAAAGCCTTCATTGATGCATTTGGCAAGACTATTTGGCAAGACTATTTGGCATACAAATGTTCTGTAACATTGCTCAATTTGACAAGATCCAATCAGCTAGTAATGAATTTTATCTAAAACAATGCAATATGTAGACTCTTGTAAAAGCTTAAATATCAGAGAGTGAATAATGGGTAAAATGAAAAACACAGTTTGTTCACATGATGATGTAGATGATTGGTTGATAATGTGTTCTGTGAAATCTAAAAGAAGACTAAGTGCAATTTAACTAAATTTGTATTATGAGATAGACAGTTAGTAAATAGATTTGATTTTAAATTATGATTATATTTTAAGGTCGACTGCCTTGGAAAAGATCAAAGCTGGACAATCATATCAATAATATTCCGGATTATCCACCAAAAGCTTCAGAGGATGATATGGGTGATGCGATCATGGATGAATTCATGATGTTCTTAGCATTAAAAGGTACATTTTTATTAACGTTCAATTATAACGAACGCTAGGTTTTTGAAAATATTTATCTCGTTTTAGATGGTGCATTGTAAAAATCTTTTAAAAACCTTGCTCACTAAATTCAATATCTGCTGTTTTATTCTTCATACTAACGATATTTTCAAACTTATCTGAGTACATTTGTATTGTCGTGTGTCAATGCGAGGTATGTACCTTTGTTCAGCATTGAGATCTCTATCACTTCCACATGTAACTGATTAGTAATCATTAGGCCTTAAATATGGTCAATGTTTATTAACATTATAGGATTCTAAAGGTACATCTAGCGAAAATAAAGAAAAATGTTGAAAAAAATGTTAGAGAAAACCGAAGGGGCAATCAAGTATAGACAATCTAGAGACACTGGCAACATCGGGTACACAAGACACAGGAGGAAGACAAACAAAACAAAAAACACAACACAGAAAACTAAAAAGATCAGCAACACAGACCCCACCAAAAACTGTATTAAAAGGTAAGCAGTTCCTGACATGAAAGTTCGAATTAGTGAACTATTGTGCAGTAGCCTTCATATATTAATACGCGAGGGCATACTACGTATAATGAACACCCGTCCTCAATTATTGTTGTATTATTGTAACAATACAATTATGTTTCAGGAAGTCTTTTTTTGTTTTTTGAAGTTAACAAACATGACAGATACTATGCTAAGTGAACGATTGTTTTCTAACGCCAAATGTGACAGATACTATGCTAAGTGAACGATTGTTTTCTAACGCCAAATGTGACAGATACTATGCTAAGTGAACGATTGTTTTCTAACGCCAAATGTGCAATATTTCAGTTATATCATGATCAAGTTACATTCGATGAGATGTTGATGATGTCTGCTTTGTGCTAGACCAACCCGCTAAGTTGGATTTCAATAGTGCCATTTCACTGACAAAACAGTCCATTGGTAGACATTTCGCTCCACTCGGATACATTATCCCGATTTCGACCCAAACAGTCTTTCTACTTAATCATGTTACTGTTGCGTGCTTAGAGAAGAAGCATTACATATCAGTTGTATTGTCTTGAGTTTGACCTTTTGACCTTTCCAGGGTTTGAACTAAGGATCTTCAGCACTCGATGGACAATGTTAACCGTTACACCTCCAATGCGTTTGATGCTATAGTGAGACCCTGAAAATATATCTTTAATGACAATTCATATATTGATAATAAAGTATAAATATCGACACATGTAATATCAGCATACATAAGAAAATCTTGAAGATACCAAAGATACAATCAGAGACCGTAAATCGAAAAACAATGCTGTTGCCAAAAGGAAAAGGAAAAGGGATAAATAATTATATACAAAAAAAAGAATAAAGAAAATTTAAGATTCTAATGTTATAATTACTCGTTTCTCACGAAAATCAAAGGGAAATGTTCACAGTAAATGTTTACTATTCTTTATCCAAGATTCACGAATGTTCAATGCAATCCTTCAGTGAAAAGATTCATTTTTTTTTCAGAGAGTGGCATACTTGATATATGTTTAAATACAGCATCAGGTATTTTCTAATGAGACATGACAATATCATTTTATATTAAGATGAAATTTGTACATAGCTTTAAAAATATCATTGTAGTAAAATGTTCATAATATTTTGTTTCTTTCTCGAATAAAGTTTTCTTTCCGACAGTGTGGTATTTTTTGTTTTTCATTTTATTTCCACTGTGCGCATTTGTTAACGTGAAAAAATGAATCTGTAGATATCTGTTTCAATAACGTATCAAATAGATCTATACTGGGGTACCATTTAGTGGTTGTACTTTGAACTTGGGTACCAGGCAGTACTTGTTCTATTAACTTGGGTATCAGTGGGTATCAGTCAGTCGTTAGTTTATGAACTTTGGTACCAGTTAGTAGTTTTTCTCTATGAACTTGGGTACCAGTCCGTACTTGTTTTATGAACTGGGTATCCGTCAGCAGTTGCTATATATACTAGAGTACCAGTAAGCAGTTGTTATATCTGCTTGGATACCAGTAATCAGCTGTTCCCCACTTCGATTTCATTTTATGATATTATTACCTTAAACAGTGATGATCGAGTTTGAAGATGCGAAGGATGTATTTCGAGACAGACAAATAACAGAATGGCCAAAAAAAAAAAGGCCAAATGACAAATAACGATCTCGAAAATACAACACAGAAAACTAAAGATCGAACAACGCGCATCCCACTTAAAACGGCGTCAACTCAGCTGCTCCGGGAGGGTAAGCAGTTCCTGCTCCACGAGCGGCAACCATCGTGTCACTCTTTACAGCAAACCCGGTAATAAGTCATAAATGAGGAAAGGACCGGATTGTGATAGCACCAAATGGAACATATTCGTGACTTTTTGTGACACGATACTCCGTAACGGTTAACTCAAGGTCAACGTAAAAACACCAACTGATTCATTAGAACCCTTGATTCAGAAGCTCCTTTGTTAGAATACTAACATAGCTATAACGAGATAATTAATATGTATACTACAATAATAAAGTCTAGTAACTGGCAAAGCTTGATTATTTACTTACATAAATATTAGTGTGACACTAGTGGAGCAGGAACTACTTAACGTTTTGAAGCATCTGAGTGCACGTCCCGGTCTTACAGGGAATCTTTTTGCCAATCTTTAGGTTTATGTGTAGTTTGTAAACCAATGATTGTCTGTTCGTCTTTTGGACACTGCATTATAGGATTGTATAATGAGTCATGAAAAGGGTGAAAATAGAGGAGCTGTAAATTGAAGAAGGATATACAGTCCTATGATACAGTGGCCAAAAGACGAACACATACAGCTGATACTTTTTGTGGTGGGAAAAGACAGTTAAAGATTACATCAGTTGATCATATATATCGAAGAAGAATTTGAAGATACCAAAATAGTAATCAGAATCCGTAAATCAAAGAAGGATAGACAACACAATTGCCAAGAGAAAAAAGACAAAAGGACAAACAATGATCTACAAAACATTACACAGAAAACTAATGATCTAATCAACCTTTGACTTTTTTTTTCAATTGTTTCTTAAAACATCCTTTCAATAAATTCTCTTATCACTTTTTATAAACATGGACACATCTTAAATACAATAATCTACTAATATAACCAAGCTATGCAATGAAAACGTAGATATCAAATTTAGTGTGCACGACGCGTTTCTTGAATAACCTTCATCAGGTACGCTAAAAGTCGGACGGTTGGAAAGTCAAATAATAGAAACACCAACATCAGGTATCAAAGTATGTTTATATGTAATGCAGATGTTAAGTGAAACATTCTAATAATAATCGAGTGCACCCTGAATGATTATGGAAAAAAAGTTTTACGATACCAAAGGGGCAAACAGAAGCCGTAAATTGAAGGACAGAATATACAACGACCAAAACAAACTGCAAAAATGACAGAATATACAACGACCAAAACAAACTGCAAAAATGACAAATACAACAAATGATCCACAAACCACTACACAGAAAACACAAGATTGAGAAACATGAACTCCACAAAATCCGGGAATTGAACTCAGATGCTGCGGACGGGTAAGCAATTTGCTTTCTCTCCTAAAGGTATCGTCGTGTACTGTTAAACGAGACAGACATCATGTGATATGGAAATACCGTTGGACACCCGTATACGTAAAAATACAAATAATTATCAACACAAAAAGCATGCACCGCCTACAAACTAATGAGAGTAAAGACAAACCTAACATTGTTTTTACTCCGATAGCGTAGCGAATATTACCACATGACACTAATAATACGAAGACATGTAATTCTATTATATGAACAACAAGAAAACCCACTGAAACCGTGGTGAACTATAGTGCATAGAAAGACACAGCAGTTCCTTCACCACTCGTGACATCCGTGTTAGTGTTTTTATAAATCTGTTGTATATAGTTCTCCGTTGAATCACGCTATATTGTAGATGTGGACAAACTAACATATGATATGGAACACATTCCAGGGTGTAACGTTATTTCCTGTAAAAATCGAACTAGTAAAAACATTAGATGGAAGCAGATTGAAAAAACATATCACACAAAAACGCAAACACACAAGAAAGAAAAGGGGACAAAACACGTATTACTGGAAATGAAATGTCTGGAATAACCTTCATCAGGCACGCTTAAGGCCAAAATATTTGAAAGTCACATAATTCAAAAATCTTTGGGCTATTAACTTTTGCGATTTGAGGTAAACAATTGAGACAGAGGAAGTCTTTTCTGTTGCTTCTTTTATCTCAAGTTCATTTAGGTATATAGATGGACTCCAGTTGGCAAAGTTTGGTTTATTAATTGACTGAATGTGAGATCAAAGGCTTTAACCTCTGTATTCTTGCATAAACTTGATCTGATACGAGTAAAGGAAAAGATCGACATGGAAGGCGTACAGTATATTCCCATAAGGATGCCGATACTTTGTCGACAGATTTGGCCTCCGAACCCGACAAATATGCTTTCGATAAGGAACTCTAACATACAGATGTCATCATTTTCTGCGTAGAACTTATTGCCTGTTGTTTCGTCCTTGACAAAGTAAGTTAATTAGTGACCGAAAACTGTAAACTTGGAAAGTTTCCTACTATCCTTAAATTAAAATGTGTTGTAAATAATTTATTTTAGTCGGTCAGTCAGCACAAGCGTTTTCGTGTCGTATCTGAATGTCCTTGACCTACGTGATGTTACATCAATTGACAGAGCGAAATTAATGCCTACGTTTATAATATAATTTTAAAAACACGTTTATCATTTACTGAAAAAAAATATATATTTTGGAAATCACTAGACACAACACAGAGTAAAAAAATACAAAATTTAGTTTGATATTAAGATACAAAGTTTTAACGAGTAGACCTTAAATGTTATTGCTTTAACAAATATCAGTTCGGAATCAAAAGTCTTGATTTGGCACTTTGAGAAATGGCATGTTTTGTGATGATACACAATATTATATAGTATTTTGCCCGCTGATATTAGATATATTTATATTTCAAATTTGAATGAATGAATGAATGAATGAATGAATGAATGAATGAGTGAAGGAATGAAAGAATGATGGGAATAAATGAATGTTATTCTCATAAACCAAATACAAATAGTTACAGAGAATGTAACAGGTTCAACATCATATTACGTTTTACACTCACCAGGAGGTGGGATTTTCGAATTAATCATATTTTATCTTGATAAAATTATTTATATAACCCATGATCTGATGGTGATGTTGGCATACATGTATTATGTAATACTTACAAATTAATTATAATTTTAGATTAAGCTTAATAATTCATATTTCAAAAAATTATACATTTTAATATTTAATCTTAGAAAAATTTTGCTACTGACCAATGACAGTGGTCAGTTTCAGTCATGTGTAATTGTTGACAAATTTCTCGAGCGGGACACGCACGATTCTTCGCATCAAACATTTTAGTTCCCTCATCCATCCCAAACTTAATGCACCTTATGTACATTGTACCACTTGTATGCTGCCATATATCTTTCATGTTTTTTAGGCGGCCCTATTAGTCGCCACCCCTTTTGTATAGTATAAATTTGTTGTTGGGGAGCGTACTTACACATATATATATATAGGTCATTTAATAAATAACATGAAACTGGGATCGTCTCAATTCATTTACCATCCAAAACGAACAGAGTTGTTGTTTGCTTGAGTTGACGTGCTTAGCTAGCACAAAGCTATATAATTGATGTTCAGGCTAAAATCATGGTGATAGATAAATAATGTCTACAAATTTACATAGTTTTTCTAATGCAATGGCATTACATGAAGACAATAATTGAAATAAATATGAAGGTGTTGACATTATAACAACAATAATTTGGTAACTATTGTTTTCCCTTTCTTGTTTTGAATTATAACACGTTATAATATAATCTCTCTCGGACATCAGTCACTTTATAGCTGACCTTTGTATAACTCGTTTAGTCTCTTTGGCTTTATCGCTCCCAAAGACTTTTCAATTATTTGGCTTTGACATATTTTGACTATCATCATACATAATGAAGGTCACCCAGAAACGTGTCGCGCGCATTAAACTAGATATCTACGTTTGCTTCACATAAAATAGTACGTTTGGCATTGTACATTAGTAATGAAAAAGAATTTATCCACTCAAAATTATAATGCCTTGCATAAAATATTTCTATCATTTATTTAATAAGATTATGTTTCATAGCAAACTTCTACTGAAACAATTTGAATTTTGTATAGATATAATTTCTTGGTTGTCTAGACCAGACACGATGCCTTAATGTGATGTTTAAATTAACGACCATCTCATGTTGAGGAAAATGAAAATATATCATTTCTAAATCGTGTGCATTAAACGAAATGAATTACAAATTATTTTCTCGAATCATACGAATGAATCAACCGAAGAAAAAAAAGCCGTAGGAAAATATTTTCATTTTCAAAGATGATATATCATTCAATTCTAATAATAATTCGAAACGGACCTCAATATTAGCATCCATGCACAAGCTCGTAATTAAGATGGACAGCTATTTCCAAATTTGTATATCTGATTTAGTGCTAAATCGTGTCAACAATGCGATGTTGTCCGTGATTGTTTCTATAACACAAACATAGGTACTTACATTAATATGACCGAACACAGATGTGTGTTATATCCACAAGGGCCTGTAACTATCATTGACATTGTACGATATTCCGTACATTGTCGGAAAATATAAAATTTATTTGCACAAGCTTTATAAATAGGTAGCCTGGTTCGCAGCGAGTGCGAATTAATTTTATATTTTCCGACAATGTACGTATATTGTGTTTATCCTGCAATATCAAAAGTTTCAAAACAACAGCAAAATTGTCTGACAATAGCTGAAACAAGCGTCGTTCTAAACGTTTTAAAAGGTGTCATCTGTGATGTCAGTGCTTATACTGTTACCGTTTCTTTTTGTTGCTCAACAGGAACCAGGTACCAGAAAAGCTGTAATTTGGTCAGTGACCGTATATAACAAAAAATTATCCAGTCAATGCAATTTGACTGCTCAAATACAACAAATGCAGGATAAATACTATTAAACCAAGAAGGATAACAACGAAATTTTACACAGCTCACTTCAACGTCTTGTATCTTAACTTATACTGGAGATAAATGTTCAAAAATGCACACTAATACGTATAAACTAGGAGGGCCTATAAAACTATCTTAACCCCTCCATTTTTTATTGAAGTATAAATTCTGAAACAGCGTATAATTTGTTTCCGTTTTAGTTGAGTAACATCATGAAAATATGTTGGATGAAAAAAATGTGATATTGAAGTAGTATTTTCCTATTGAAAAAATAAAATGGGGGTGTAGTGAAGATGTTGCAAAATGATTTAACAATATTGTCACTGCCTAAAATGTCACACCATGACGTTGCATTGTTTACCATTATATACATATATTACATATGGGTTATGTAATATTTATGAATATAAATGACACTGAAGAATTTGTGGAGCTCATTCCTGAAAACAATAGGTATAACAATAGTAACAATAGTCCTGTTGTGTAGTAGCCATAAAAAAACCCACTACTTAAACGTTAGAGAAATTCACGAATGGACAACACAGAGACAATACAGAGATACATTGAAAACATTTGGCACACAAGAGACAGGACGAAGACAAACAACACAAAAAAGGAAAACACAGAAAATAAGAAGAATTAATCAGAACGAACTTTGTATTCATGGTCATTCTATGGTCTAAAGCTATCTCTATATTGTCCCCATGAACGTGTCACACTTGATAGTCATGTTATTAAATTACGACACCACGCTACACTATGTAAAGGCACGTCTATTAGTCCAGGATTATAACAAGGACAAGAGGGAATAAACAACAATGTGGCAACGTTTGGTAGTCATAAGTGTTTACTTAGCTCTAGCCCATGGATCTGTGGCAGGTCACATTGAACCAGGAACATGTGTTTGTGTTACAGGAAGCAATGTGAATGCCAGACATACAGGTACCGTATTTTTGACAATAACTTTCACAATGTCAAGATATAGTCGTTTATGTATGGATGTTGCAAGCGAGGCCTATTTTGAAAATATAAGTTAAATGATGATAAGTTTGCTCTTTCCTCTATCACTGACAAGAAGTTTACCGACCGTGACTATTAGTAACATATAAGAAACAGGAACTGTTTACCCGTCGCCAGTACAAGTGTTCAACCCGGGTTTTTTACGGGGTCCGTGTTTCTAATATTTTTAGTTTTCTGTGTTGTGTCTTTTAGACGTTTGTTTTGTTCAGGTAGTGAATTGCTTTGTAGGATATACTAATTGACTTATTCACTTGATTTTAACATATTCTAATTTGCATAATATCAAAACAAATTAGATCAGGCATAAGTTATTACAACATTAAATCCATTTATCTCTAATTTACACCATGTATTAAGATGACATCAACATAGATATAGATATTTCATAATAATAACACCAATGATTAGATGACAGTTCAAATAATAGATAAAGTAATATGTGGGGAATTATAATCTATCCAAATATCCAACTGAAATCGGTTGAACAGGTGGATGTGTTAGTTTTGAATTGCACAAAAGATGTCAACATTTTGCTCCTCGCCCAAATTATCTTAAATTGTATCAATGGTGTAATTGTGACCATACTTGCTTCGTGTGTGGTAGATTATGGATTCTGAGAACTGGTTGGTCAAACCATCCCTGCCTCTCCGGTAAGCACTCGACATTAAGGAGTAAGAACAAAGACTGGTTGACCCACCCAGAATCAGGTTAATGTGATTTAGTTGAGCGACACGTCTATCCGCGGACTGTTGTTTCAGTGAACTACTATTATAAATATCTAACTCAGCGTGTTGGTCTAGTACAAAACGGCCATCAATATCTAACTCAGCGTGTTGGTCTAGTACAAAACGGCCATCAATATCTAACTCAGCGTGTTGGTCTAGTACAAAACGGCCATCAATATCTAACTCAGCGTGTTGGTCTAGTACAAAACGGCCATCAATATCTAACTCAGCGTGTTGGTCTAGTACAAAACGGCCATCAATATCTAACTCAGCGTGTTGGTACAACACGCCATCATCTCATCAAATGTAACTTGTTTCATTCATGAAATAGCTGAAAAATTGTTCAATTGGCGTTAAACAACATTTGTTACAAGAGTAACACGACGGGTACACAATGTGGAGAAGGAACTACTTATCCTTTCGGAGCACACGAGTTCAACACCGGTTTTAAGTTAGATTCGTTGTGTTCGATTTTTAGCTTTTTGTGTAGTTATTTATAGATAATAGTTTGTCATTTTGTACCCTTTCTGTTGGCCATTATATTGTCTGTTCTACAAATTATCGTTTCTTATTGCCCCTTTGTTTGTAGGTGGTGCATGATTTTTGTTATGTATATTTATTTATGTATACTGGTACCCAACCCTATTATTATTTATGTATACTGGTACCCAACCCTATTTCCATATCACATTATGTCTATTTCGTATAACTGTGCCATTGGGAGAGAAAAAACTGCGTGAACCCGTTCGTAGCACACGAGTTTAATCGAGTTACTCCGGGTTTTAGTGGTATTCGTGTTGCTAGATCTTACTTTTCTATGTAGTGTTTTGTAGATCATTGTTTGTCTATCCTTTTGTACTTGTTTTTTTGGTCATTGTATTGTCTGTTCTTCTTCGATTTACGGCTTCTGGTTACCCCTTTTGGAATCTTTAACATTTGTCTTTTTGATTACACAGTGAACATTAATGAAAGAATAAATGGTATGCATTCTCATACTGAAAACAGCATAAACAACCTGAAATCACACCCAGTTTTTAGTGGGGCTGGTGGTTTTTGATCTTTAGTTTTATGTGTATGTTTTACAGATCGTTGTTTGTCCTTTTTCCCTTTTGGGCATTTGTGTTGTCTGTTCTTCGATTTACGGATTTTGATTACCCCATTGGTATCTTCAAACTCTTCTTAAGTTATTACGATTCAATGGACAGAAATTGTATTTTATTTATTTTCGGAAAGCAAACAAGATTTAGGAATGATAATTTCCTCTTTTCTTTAAATAAAATTGTCGTTAATGAGCACATAATGTCCAGTCTGGACAGTCAAAACATTATTTCTATAAAACTATATATATCATTAACAGTAGCAAGGACTGATTGGACAAAATGTTTTTAATAAAAAGTATTGAATGATAAATACAAGAGATATCAAGACGTAGATGTATAACGTGGTTTAGGGTGTTTCCGACTCGTAAGAAGTCATTGTGTTGTAGTGTATTGTCCGTGATGGTCAAATGGTAATGTTCTTACGTTATCTAATCAGATTCGTGACTTCCTTATCAATTATAGTAACAATGTATATTTGTACTTTAGGTACATCATCCTTTCTTACAATACGAATAAAGCGATTAAGCACATCTCGATGTTTTGATTATATTATGTAAATAAAGTTTATACAATGCCACCATTATCAATAAAACGAAAAATCATCTCTCACCTTTAACTCAATAAACAAAAACAAAATATGACGTTGGAAATTCAGCACCTGTCTTGGGATAGAAACAAAGATGTGGCCAGGTTAAACGGTGTATGATTTTCGCATGATACAGAGGTCCTTAGAGGGGTGGTATATCACACATGATGCAGAGGTCCTTAGAGGGGTGGTATATCACACATGATACAGAGGTCACTAGAGTGGTGGTATATCACATATGATACAGAGGTCCCTAGAGTGGTGGTATATCATACATGATACAGAGGTCCCTAGAGTGGTGGTATATCACACATGATACAGAGGTCCCTAGAGTGGTGGTATATCACACATGATACAGAGGTCACTAGAGTGGTGGTATATCACACATGATACAGAGGTCCTTAGAGTGGTGGTATATCACACATGATACAGAGGTCCTTATAGTGGTGGTATATCACACATGATATAGAGGTCCCTAAAGTGGTGGTATATCACACATGATATAGAGGTTCCTAGAGTGGTGGTATATCTCACATGATACAGAGGTCCTTAGAGTGGTGGTATATCACACATGATACAGAGGTTCCTAGAGTGGTGGTATATCACACATGATACAGACGGCCCTAGAGTGGTGGTATATCACACATGATACAGAGGTCCCTAGAGTGGTGGTATATCACACATGATACAGAGGTTCTTAGAGTGGTGATATTAAAAACATGATATAAAGGTCCCTAGAGTGGTGGTACAGTATATCACACATGATACAGAGGTCCCTAGAGTGGTGGTATATCACACATGATACAGAGGTCATTAGAGTGGTGGTATATCACACATGATACATAGGTTCCTAGAGTGGTGGTACAGTATATCACACATGATACAGAGGTCCCTAGATCGGTGGTATATCACACATGATACAGAGGTCCTTAGAGTGGTGGCATATCACACATGATACAGAGGTCCTTAGAGTGGTGATATATCACACATGATACAGAGGTCCCTAGAGTGGTGGTATATCACACATGATATAGAGGTCCCTAGAGTGATGGTATATCACACATGATATAGAGGTCCCTAGAGTGATGGTATATCACACATGATATAGAGGTTCCTAGAGTGGTGGTATATCACACATGATACAGACGGTCCTAGAGTGGTGGTATATCACACATGATACAGAGGTCCCTAGAGTGGTGGTATATCACACATGATACAGAGGTTCTTAGAGTGGTGATATTTCACAGATGATATTAAGGTCCCTAGAGTGGTGGTATATCACACATGATACAGAGGTCATTAGAGTGGTGGTATATCACACATGATACATAGGTTCCTAGAGTGGTGGTACAGTATATCACACATTATACAGAGGTCCCTAGAGCGGTGGTATATCACACATGATACAGAGGTCCTTAGAGTGGTGGTATATCACACATGACACAGAGGTCCTTAGAGTGGTGATATATCACACATGATACAGAGGTCCCTAGAGTAGTGGTATATCACACATGATACAGAGGTCCTTAGAGTGGTGGCATATCACACATGATACAGAGGTCCTTAGAGTGGTGACATATCACACATGATACAGAGGTCCTTAAAGTGGTGGTATATCACAAATGATATAAAGGTCCCTAGAGTCGTGGTATATCACACATGATACAGAAGTCCTTAGAGTGGTGGTATATCACACATGATACAGAGGTCCCTATAGTAGTCGTATTTCACACATGATACAGAGGTCCTTAGAGTGGTGGTATATCACACATGATACAGAGGTCCTTAGAGTGGTGATATATCACACATGATACAGAGGTCCCTAGAGTTGTGGTATATCACACATGATACAGTGGTCCTTAGAGTGGTGGTATATCACACATGATACAGAGGTCCCTAGATAGGTGGTATAACACACATGATACAGAGGTCCCTAGAGTGGTGGTATATCACACATGATACAGAGGTCCATAGAATGGTGATATATCACACATGATACAGTGGTCCTTAGAGTGGTGGTATATCACACATGATACAAAAGTCCCTAGAGTGGTGGTATACCACACATGATACAGAGGTCCCTAAAGTAGTGGTATATGACACATGATACAGAAGTCCCTAGAGTCATGGTATATGACACATGATACATAGGTCCCTAGAGTGGTGGTACAGTATATCACACATGATACAGAGGTCCCTAGAGTGGTAGTATTTCACACATGATACAGAGGTCCTTAGAGTGGTGGTATATAACACATGATATAAAGGTCCCTAGAGTGGTGGTATATCACACATGATACAGAGATCCTTAGAGTGGTGATATATCACACATGATACAGAGGTCCCTAGAGTGGTGGTATATCACACATGATACAGAGGTCCTTAGAGTGGTGGTATATCACAAATGATATAAAGGTCCCTAGAGTGGTGGTATATCACACATGATACAGAGGTCCTTAGAGTGGTGGTATATCACACATGATACAGAGGTCCCTATAGTAGTCGTATTTGATACATGATACAGAGGTCCTTAGGGTGGTGGTATATCACACATGATACAGAGGTCCTTAGAGTGGTGATATATCACACATGATACAGAGGTCCATAGAATTGTGGTATATCACACATGATACAGAGGTTCTTAGAGTGGTGGTGTATCATACATGATACAGAGGTCCCTAGAGTGGTGGTATATCACACATCATACAGAGGTCCCTAGAATAGTGGAATATCACACATGATACAGAGGTCGTTAGAGTGGTGGTATATCACACATGATACAGAGGTCCTTAGAGTGGTGATATATCACACATGATACAGAGGTCCCTAGAGTGGTGGTATATCACACATGATACAGAGGTCCTTAGAGTGGTGGTATATCACAAATGATATAAAGGTCCCTAGAGTGGTGGTATATCACACATGATACAGAGGTCCTTAGAGTGGTGGTATATCACACATGATACAGAGGTCCCTATAGTAGTCGTATTTCACACATGATACAGAGGTCCTTAGGGTGGTGGTATATCACACATGATACAGAGGTCCTTAGAGTGGTGATATATCACACATGATACAGAGGTCCATAGAGTTGTGGTATATCACACATGATACAGAGGTTCTTAGAGTGGTGGTGTATCACACATGATACAGAGGTCCCTAGAGTGGTGGTATATCACACATGATATAGAGGTCCTTAGAGTGGTGGTATATAACACATGATGCAGTGATCCTTAGAGTGGTGGTATATCACACATGATACAAAAGTCCCTAGAGTGGTGGTAAATCACACATGATACAGAGGTCCCTAGAGTAGTGGTATATGACACATGATACAGAAGTTCCTAGAGTCATGGTATATGACACATGATACAGAGGTCCTTAGAGTGGTGGTATATCACACATGATACAGAGGTCCCTAGGGTGGTGGTATATCACACATGATACAGAGGTCCTTAGAGTGGTGATATATCACACATGATAGAGAGTTCCCTAGAGGAGTGGTATGTCACACATGATACAGAGGTCCTTAGAGTGGTGGTATATCACACATGATACAGAGGTCCCTTGAGTGGTGGTATATCAAACATGATACAGAGGTTCCTAGAGTGGTGGTATATCACACATGATACAGAGGTTCTTAGAGTGGTGGTATATCACACATGATACAGAGATCCTTAGAGTGGTGGTATATCACACATGATACAGAGGTCCCTAGAGTGGTGGTATATCACACATGATACAGAGGTTCCTAGAGTTGTGGTATTTCACACATGATACAGAGGTCCCTAGAGGGGTGGTATATCACACATGATACAGAGGTGCCTAGAGTGGTGGTATTTCACACATGATACAGAGGTCCCTAGAGTGGTGGTATATCACACATGATACAGAGGTTCTTAGAGTGGTGGTATATCACACATGATACAGAGATCCTTAGAGTGGTGGTATATCACACATGATACAGAGGTCCCTAGAGTGGTGGTATATCACACATGATACAGAGGTTCCTAGAGTTGTGGTATTTCACACATGATACAGAGGTCCCTAGAGGGGTGGTATATCACACATGATACAGAGGTGCCTAGAGTGGTGGTATTTCACACATGATACAGAGGTCCCTAGAGTGGTGGTATATCACACATTTTATGATTTTTGCATGATACAGAGGTTCCTAGAGTGGTGTTATATCACACATTTTATAATCTTCGCATGATACAGAGGTCCTTAGAGTGGTGGTATATCACACATTTTATGATTTTTGCATGATTCAGAGGTCCCTAGAGTGATGGTATATCACACATGATACATAGGTCTCTAGAGGGGTGGTATTTCACACATGATACATAGGTTCTTAGAGTGATGGTATATCACACATGATACAGAGGTCGCTAGAGTGGTGGTATATCACACATGATACAGAGGTTCCTAGAGTGGTGGTATATCACACATGATACAGAGGTCCGTAGAGGGGTGGTATATCACACATTATACAGAGGTGCCTAGAGTGGTGGTATTTCACACATGATACAGAGGTGGTATATCAGACATGATACAGAGGTTCTTAGAGTGGTGGTATATCACACAAGATACAGAGATTCTTAGAGTGGTGGTATATCACACATGATACAGAGGTCTCTAGAGTGGTGGTATATCACACATGATACAGAGGCTCCTATAGTGGTGGTATATCACACATGATACAGAGGTGCCTAGAGTGGTGGTATTTCACACATGATACAGAGGTTCCTAGAGTGGTGATATATCACACATGATATAGAGGTCCATAGAGAGGTGGTATAACACACATGATACAGAGGTCCCTAGAGTGGTGGTATATCACACATTTTATGATTTTTGCATGATACAGAGGTCCCTAGAGTGGTGGTATATCACACATTTTTTAATTTTCGCATGATACAGAGGTCCTTAGAGTGGTGGTATATCACACATTTTATGATTTTTGCATGATACAGAGGTCCCTAGAGTGGTGGTATATCACACATTTTATAATCATTAAGTATTACGTTGACTAAGAAACACATTTTACTTAAAAAAACAAAGAGGAGAATTGGGTCCTAAAAATAGCTTAACCTCGCCACTTTTCATTGACATTCCTGTAGCATGGTCAGTGAGTGGCAATGCATATTTACTAGGGGAATCGATTTTGCCTATGTTTCTACGATTTTGCGGTTGGATTTTGTTCTCATTTTATTACATTTTATGTAATAAAAACGTAGATATCAAATTTTTCAAAATCGAAAGATCTGAAAGGCAAATAAAGGAAAGTTTTTGGAGCAATAAAACCAAAGGACCTTAACAGGAAAGTCAAAATCGACCAAGGTCACATATGTGCGAGGGAGGAGAACCTTACAGTTTTATTAAACCTTCTGCTGTGTACATTAAATATAACGAATGCAATTTGTCACAGAAACACTGGTGTAAAGTACGTCACTGAAACACTAGTGTAAAGTACGTCACTGCAAACTCTTAAATTTTACACATGAAACTATAACTGGTTTGTATGGAAGGCCAAAGCGTTCAAAATTCTAACATTGTAATTATCATATTGCATGTATGCATATGTACTGAATTTGCATATCACAGTTTTGCTATTGTAACAAAAGTTTGAAAATAATACCAAAGCGAGAAAAGGACAGATAATGGCAAAAAAATATAAAAGGACAAAATATATATTAGTCGTATGCACTTTCCGGTTCTTTCCTCATTCATTAATTCACAGTCCCCACCTCCCCCACCTTTTTTGGTTACTCTATCTTTTTTGTTTTCTGTGTAATGTTTTTATGTAGTTGTTTGTCCTTTTGACCTTTTTCTTTTGACCATTGTGTTGTCTCTCCTTCGATTTACGGATTCTGATTACCTCTTTATCAAACGTTTCTTGTCCATAAAACACTACACAGCAAACTTTTATTTGAGAGGCATACACCCTGTTAAAACTAGGGTAAACACAGATGCTCTTGAAGGATTAACAGTTCCTTTGCCCTTGGAATTGCAGTGTTGTAGATGTAAGTTTTTGTAACTTTTATCATCTGTTAATTGCAATTATTCAATTGTAAACTTCTTAAAGAAGAGTTTGAAGATACCAAAAATGTAATCAGAATCCGTAAATCAAAGACAGACAGACAACACAAGTGGACAAAATAAAAAGGAAAAAAGGACAAACCACGATCTACATAACATACACATAAAACTAAAGATCGAATAACACGAACACCACTAAACACCGCGGGTGAACTCAGGTACTCAGGAAGGGTAAGCAGTTCCTGCCCCACTAGTGGCACTCGTCGTGTTAGCCTAATTACAAATTCAATGATAAGTTATGAATGAGGAAAGGACCGGGAAGTGTTTAAGTCATGGTGGCGACCGTAAAACTATCGAAGTGATGACTTCAACTTAACCAATAGGAACCCTCGGCTCCGTAGCTGCCTTGTTTGCAGCAACCCTCTATCACGGAAATCCTTATATGAACCACAAGCTCTGGAATATCGTATCAACTGAGAGATATATACTCCATATGCAGGTGCTGCTGGAATGTTGCTACATATAAATGGAAATTTCACAATGGGAAAATTGAAATCATCTCATTTGTCGTAAAGTTTCGTTCTTAAACGCCCCTCACTGTCAATTTCGATGTGTGGGTCAGTGTATGTAGCAGGCCTATTTGTATCTGTGGTATCCTTTATTTCAAGCTTAATGTCATAGATGCGATCAACTATATAGCGGAACGTGAAATTAAAGGATCGGGCTAGCTTCTATTCGTTTTCCTTGAAAAAACCCTTATGTGAAGCCTGCCTCATACGAATAAAGGAACAAGTCGGCGAGAAGAGTAAGACAGTGCTAAATGGTTTTTTTTTCTTACATTTGCATATTTATTGCATTACAGCCGGATTAGACGGTTCTATAGTTGGACAGGTTGAAAAGGGTGAATGCTATACAGCCAATGGTAGAAGCCATACAGTAAACGGGTACACGTGGTATCACCTACAACATGTTCATGGAGAGGTAAGCTATAATATGTACTCTTTAAACATAATACGAATCAAAGGCAATGCATATGAACTACACCGTCTTCAACGCTACCATGTTTGAAGATATCAAACGGGTAATCAGATGTAGTAAATCAGAGAAGGACAGCATTGAAATATCCAAAGGTCAAAGGAATAAAAGAAAGAATAACAATTTACAAAACACCACACAAAAAACTAAAGATCTAGCAACACAAAAAACTGGGGTGAACTCATGTGCTTCAGAAGATTAAGACTAAGTAGTTCCTGCGTTATACGTTTCACGTGCTCTGGAAAAATAAGTAATTCCTGTATTATACGTTTCACGTGCTCCGGAAGAATAAGTAATTCCTGTGTTATACGTTTCACGTGCTCCGGAAGAATAAGTAATTCCTATGCTAACCGTTTCACGTGCTCCGGAAGAATAAGTACTTCCTGTGTTATACTTAGCACGTGCTCCGGAAGAATAAGTAATTCCTCTGTTATACGTTTCACGTGCTCAGGAAGAATATTTAATTCCTGTGTTAAACGCTTCACGTGCTCCGGAATAATAGGTACTTCCTGTGTTATATGTTTCACGTGCTCCGCAAGAATAAGTTATTCCTGTGTTATACGTATCACGTGTTCTGGAAGAATAAGTAATTCCTGTGTTAAACGTTTCACGTGCTCCGGAAGAATAAGTACCTCCTGTGTTATACGTTTCACGTGCTCCGGTAGATTAAGTAATTCCTTTATTATACGTTCCTCAAGTAAACCAATATGCCATTCATTAAAGTTGTTATCATTCTGGGTTTTTTTTATCAACCCAGCTGTGAGCGAAGCGAACATGGTTGATACTTGTAAACACTTTGAAATCGGAAGCGGAAGTGTGAGGAGCTTAAGCCATTTGCCTGTTCTCGTAATTGAACATCTTTGTCGCGCCGGCGCGACCAACACGAAACAAATAAAATAAGAGAATGACTTTAAAATTGTATTGAGAATTAAAACTTACGCTTCGTGCCGAAGGCACGACTATATCATTCAAATAGAAAACAGGGTTTTACTTTCGAACTTGAAGAAGGCAGAGTTGTCATTGAAGGTTTCGTAAATGAAATAAATAATAAACTTTGCGTCGTGCCGAACGCACGAACACTACGAATAAAGAAACAAAATCGTCGTGCCGAAGGCACAACCGATATGAACAAAAGAATGAATCAGCACGACCACATTAAATGTTGCAAATGGGTCCCATGGCAACACCTTGACGGAAGTTGATTCGCCCTTTATTTTCATAGACAAAGAAACATTAAGTTTTCGTTCCGAAGGCATATCTTATATAATAAAATTAATTTACTAGTTGTGCCGAAGGCACGACCATTACGAACAAAATTTCAAAAGTCTTCGTGCCGGAGGCACGAAAAGAGTATAGTCGGAATGGATCCCATGGCAACCCATTGCCGGAAGTTAATTGTAACAGGTATTTACCAAACAAATTCGCACCAAAAATTCGTCATGTCATACTGATTGGCATTCATGCCGAAGGCTCTAAATATGCTATCAATATTAAAATGTAATAATTATGTTTTGGCAATCGGACTTTTTCAGGCCTTTCCGTCAAACAAAATTTTCCCGCTTGATGGAATTATCCCATCTAATCTTGAAATACGAGGACAAATCTTTAGTTAAATAAAATGAGATATTGGATACTTTGATTTAATTTATGTTTTATTAATTTTTTTAATCGACTCCTCTCGCAGCTCTGCTGCAGTTTTCTTGTTTCTATTAAGGTAGCTACTATGTCATTAGAATTATATATATTATGCTGGTGGTCATATTTAGTATTAAAGAGAATCTGTCTTTCAAAAAGCATGGTATTACTCTAGGTTTTCATTTGTTTAGTTTTATTGGGGGCGTGTTGTGGGTTGCAGCTTACCATCCTCTCGCCAAGGAAGTTGCGAAGGGATATAGTAACGCTACCGTCCGTCTGTCCTTCTGTAACATCATTGTGAACACTCTAGAATCAACATCCTTCAACGGATTTTAACCAAACTTGGTACATGCTTAGTCCTTAAAAGAATCTGGAACCCTATTGATTTTCAAGGTCATAGGTCAAAGGTCAAGGTCACCGAATCAATTTTTTAGGCGAGGGGATACGCCACGCTTTGTGTTGCCCTTGTTATCTTTGTTTTTCTTTTCTTTTTGGTTTCATGTTTATCGATATTGTACTGTCATTCCCTACAAGGATAGTTTTTGACAAAATAGTCTTTTCATGTATTCTGTAGGATGAAAACTAACATTTTATTCATTACATTGGCACGTTTCTATCCACAAATCGATCAATCCTAATGAAATATACCTACATAATTCAAATGTCTTTGTTTTATTCTTAACAGCATGCTTGGGTTGCCGACAGTTTCCTGTCTGTTTCTTCATCATTAAACTGTAGTGACAATTCTTCTGTACGTACACAGAGAGCTACATATACCTCAGGTAAGAACTAACTAATGTTCTGTATAACATGGGTATCGTATATGATAAACAAAATGTATCTATATATTTTTAAGAAACAATTACGATGAGTCAATTTTACATGCAATTTGTACAAACAATTAATGAACAAAGACATCACAGAGATGAATCGAGTTGGTGGTGTAATGGTTAATGCTTCGAGTGGTAGATCGTGGTCGGATCAAACCAAAGACTATAACATTGGGATTTGCTGCTTGTCCGCTAAACACGCAGCATTACGGAGCAAGGATAAATACTGGCTCAGTTAGAATCAAGTTAATGTGGAGTTGAGTGACATGTATTCCCTCGGAGGAGTTGAGTGACATGTATTCCCGCGGAGTTGAGTGACATGTATTCCCTCAGAGGACTGCTGTTGTATACGGTCTGCACTATAACATTCAACTAAGCTCGTACTACAAAGCGGACATCATCATCATTGAATCGAAAAGTAAATTCCATGATATAACAAAATAATTGCTCACTTGGAGTTGAACTACAATTACTCACTCACTTTAATACCATATCAATAGAAACATAGATATTATTTAGTGGACAATGATCTAAATAATAGCTTTGTTTTAGTTATAAATATTTCATAAGATTACTGTGTACTCATCAGTTTCTTGAGTGCATTTTTGCACGTTGTTATTCTTTCGTTTGTATGCTTAAAGTTTGCATAGTATAGGATTTCTTTTATTACATAATTTAATATGCCGGGTACTTTACAATGAAAGAAAAGATCAAGAGAATCTTCAGCATGGATTGTAAATATTTGACGTTTGTTTCTTATTAACCTTAAGTGAAACATACAAAATGGATACCTAAGTAAACATTTAGTTGTGAAATCATAGATATGTTCCGTTTGTCGTAAGCACTCCTCGGTAATCTCCTCATTTCTGACTATCACCGGGTTTGTAGCAAGAGAAACACGACGGTTGCTAAATCTGTAGCAGGAACTACCTACCCTTCTGGAGCATCTAAGTCCAACCTCCATTTTTGGTTAGGTTCTATAATTGTTTGTGTTGTGTTTTGTTTTTGGTCATTGTATTGTCTGTTCTTCTATTTACGGCTTCTTATTACCCCAGTGGTATATTTAAACTTTTCTTGTCTAACCTGAATAATCCATCTTCGTTCATTGATCATCCCAACTCACAACTATAAACTAGTATGGCTTATCATAGGAATATTTAAAACTCCTAATATCAAAAGAAAAATCGAAAAATAAATATCAAAACGATAATCAGAAGTCGTAAATAGAAATATAAACAATACAACAGTAACAAGAAAAAAAGACAAAAGGTCAAACAATGGTTGAAAAAAACCACTATGCAAAAATCTAAAGATGAAGTAACACAAACCTCACTAAAACCGGTGCTGCACACAGATGACCCTGTAGTGTAATCAGTTCTTGCTCCACTCATTGCACCCGCTGTGTTGATTTTGTTACACATCCTGTGATAAGTCATGTAGACATTGATTGTAACCATAAACTCAAATTACGATGGATGACTTTCTATTGTAAATGTTAATATACATTCACTGAAAGTATACATATATATCAGGGGCGGATCCAGGATTTCAAGTTAGGGGGGGGGGGGGGGGGCGCACTTAAAAAAATTGCACCGAACATATTTGGGGTATTTCGTGTGAAAAATCATATTTTTTTCAATTTTAGGGGGGGGGGGGGTGTGGGGGCGCCGGGTACGCCCCCCCCCCCCCTGGATCCGCCCCTGTATATATATATACCATTGCACATTGTTTAGGTGAAAGTATATACATATATATGTTAACACCATTGTACATTGTTTTAGGTCTGGTTTCTCAACATTGTTTACAGTGTATTTGTGATGTAAGTAGTATTATATACTCATAAGTACTTCAGAATTTATTTTAAAAATTTATTTATATAATTTGCACTTTCCAAGTGACTTGATACACCTGCCATTTACTTGTACACACTATTATCAAAAGTTGTAACTTTCCAAATTGTAAATTTGTAGTATTGTTTTGTTGTATATTAAATGTATGTAATTCTCGGGAACTTCTGAAGTCATATATAAACAGTAAAATAGATTTAAGGCGGGAAAAAAAATATGAGAAAACAAATTCAGACGTTGATCATGTAAAAGAGACTAAAATTAGTTATTGATTTTAGATATTATGAAGTATTACACAGGAGATACACTAGTTATATTTCGACAGAGCAACGTAACATATTATCCTTCCAATCCTGTTACACCAATTAAATCGGACTACGAAAATGAAAATCATCAAACAAAATGAAAATGTGATTATTTATCTGTACACATTAAGATGATTCATCTAGCAATAAACGATTGGATCTTTCTTGTCAAATAAAGAACGATAACTCTCTAATGACCGAGGTCAAACTATTGAAAGAAAGAAAGAAACAAAGTGCTTTATTTTATCATTTATAAACAATTACGAAGTAATCATACGACAAAGGGAAAGAAAAGGAGAATAATTATACAAAAAATGGTAGAAATGTAATAAATTATTTATTAATAGAAACAAAATAAGATTTATTTAAACTAAACAGCAATAAAAAAAAACACCCGTAGATATCTAATTTTAATACACACGACACGTTTCTGGAATAGTCTTCATCAGGTAAGCTCATAGTCAAAGGATTGGAAAGTCTTTGGTAGAAAGAACTTCAGAGGGCCTAAATTGGATAGTCAAAATCAGGTATGGTCACCAATGCCTGAGAGAGGGGGAACCTTAGTTTTTATAATAATTACATTATTTATGAACTGTAAATCTTAATAATAAACAATGTTAGTCCCGGAACACTGACTACTGGGCTGATGATACACACGACTACTAATAACTCACCAATAGAGATATTCTTACCATTTTGGAACATGAGACAGTAAGACGAAATGAAATATCTATTCATCTACTTTGTACACATATCGATTTTTAGCGTACCTGGTGAAGGTTATTCTGAGCGTACCTGGTGAAGGTTATTTTGAGCATACCTGGTGAAGGTTATTCCAGAAACACGTCGTGCGCACTAAATTTGATATCTACTTTTTTTATTATTGTTTTTAAGTTGTAGAATCCAGGCAGATTGTACCATCTTGTATGTATACCTACATATCATTTAGATCTTTGCTATTTCAGTTGGAATCGAAATGTCATCCCTTAGATTGTAGGTGGGATGTAAATTCACCCTCTTGTGGATACTTCCAAATAAAACAGGTTTACTGGGAGGATTGTGGTAAACCAGGTTCAAGTAAGTCGATTTAAATTTGTTTTTTTTAATGTTTTATGGTGTTTAACACCACTTTCAACAATATTTCAGTTATATCGTGGCGGTCAGTTTTATTGGTGGAGGAAACCGGAGTACCCGGGGAAAAGCACCGACGTGCCACAAGTCACTGACAAACTAAATAATTTGTTTAGTAATCGCTACAAGCATTACTCGCTGAGTTGACTTTACCCAGGTATTAAACATGATGCAACATAAAACCAAAGGAACAATTAAGAATGAACATTCCACGTACATAGGGAACAGCGGGCACAAAACACAGAAGAAGAAAAAAGAGACAATAAACACAACACATAAATTTAATACCATCTCTATTTCAGCTTAGTCGAAAATGTTGAAGGAAAAGAACAAAGAGACAAACAATGATTTACATGACACTAAACACCATTCACCACGAACCCCACTAAAAAGGGGGGAGGGCTTGTGAAAGTTAGTGTCTCGGAAGGGTAAGCAGGATCTGCAAGTCACTTCACGGATTTATTTTTCCTTATGGGAAACTTTTAGAGCTTTTCTTGCATTATATTTATGGTACAGATTATTTAATATCATTATATTTATGGTACAGATTATTTAATATCATAAATATTTACATGTAATTCAAATTGATTACTCATATATTAAACTTGTACGTATTAATGAGAAAACATATAATGTATCAGGGAGAGGCATAGACTTCACATGTTGTCCAATAGTATTAATAGGTGTATTTATAGATAAATTATGTCTTGCTTAAAATAAGCGAATAATGACGAGTGATGTGTTGAATGATCGTAATCAGTCGTTTCCTTGCGTCATTTTGTGATAAAGATGTGATACTATGCTATAGTACGAATATGAAAATGTGTATTTAATGAGAATTTACCGATAACTCGTACAAACTAGTTATATTATGGCGGTCAGTTTTATTGGTGTAGGAAACCGGAGTACCCGTAGAAAACCACCGACCTGCCGCAAGTCACTGACAAACTTTATCACATAATGTTGCATTGAGTACACATCTTAACCTGAGTGTGATTCGAACTAACACCATTAGTGGTGATAGGCACTCATTGCATAGGTAGACGTAAATCGAACTTCCATACGATCACGACCACGATGGCCCCCTGTGAAATATAAGATCATGGATATTTAAATTGAATGAATCAATTTCCAACTAAACAACTATTGCAACAAGCATAACACAAATGATTTTGAAGACAACATGTAAAATGGGCCTTTTCTGGTGTAAGAGGTTGGGCCGGTCATAAGCAACTTTTAATAATGTTGTACTAACTATAAAATGGGAACCATTCATTGATTGATAATCAAATGGCAATATTAATTAATCTGTTAGTTAGTCTTTATGCAGTTACTATTTTTGGCTTGGTTTCAACATAGGTTGAACATTTTACTATATAAATGCTGTATACGTTTTCTTATACAGTCAAACTTGTTTAAACCGAACTCATTGGAACCAATTTTTGTGTTCGGAATAGACTGGTGTTCAGTTTATAAAGGTTAAGAAATAAAGATTTTCTATAATAAGACTTTATTTAAAGTTCGGTTTATACAAGATTTGTGATATCTAAGGTTCGGTTTAAACAGGTTTCACTCGAAATTAATCTGTTTATGATTTTGGTATATTTCCAAAGATGAACACTAATAAGATGTGTACTAGAATTTTGTCATTTTTATTTTACTAGGCTTGGAGGCTTGTTCCAAAGATAAACATTGCGCCTCCCAGTGCATCCAAAAGTATATGGCCAGATATATAAATCATTATGGATGTGCACATAATTGCGAGAGTTACGCTCGAATGCACAACGGAGGACCGGCAGGTTGTAAACATGGCAACACACTTGGCTACTGGAGAAATATTCAAGCAAGAGGTTGCCATGCCAACAGTTAATTTTGTAATTAAAGAGTAATCTCTGATTTGTTTTTGCTTTGTTTTGTTTTGCTTCTTAAATGAAATTTCCACTATGAAAAATGAAACGTTGTAATGAAAAAAAAACTTAAACAGTGATCTTCAGCAATTCCATCAATATCAACAAAGAGAACGAACACCTAATAAACTGATGGATATTAATGCCCTGATTTGGCACACGTACAACAATGTGGCTGGGTTAAGCTGGTTATTGGGATCCCACACACGTACAACAATGTGGCTGGGTTAAGCTAGTTATTGAGATCCCACACACGTACAACGATGTGGCTGGGTTAAGCTGGTTATTGAGATCCCACACACGTACAACGATGTGGCTGGGTTAAGCTGGTTATTGGGATCCCACACACGTACAACAATGTGGCTGGGTTAGGCTGGTTATTGGGATCCCACACACGTACAACAATGTGGCTGGGTTAAGCTGGTTATTGGGATCCCACACACGTACAACAATGTGGCTGGGTTAAGCTGGTTATTGGGATCCCACACACGTACAACAATGTGGCTGGGTTAAGCTGGTTATTGAGATCCCACACACGTACAACAATGTGGCTGGGTTAAGCTGGTTATTGAGATCCCACACACGTACAACAATGTGGCTGGGTTAAGCTGGTTATTGGGATCCCACACACGTACAACAATGTGGCTGGGTTAGGCTGGTTATTGGGAACCCACACACGTACAACAATGTGGCTGGGTTAAGCTGGTTATTGGGATCCCACACACGTACAACAATGTGGCTGGGTTAGGCTGGTTATTGGGTTCCCACACACGTACAACAATGTGGCTGAGTTAAGCTGGTTATTGGGATCCCACACACGTACAACCATGTGGCTGGGTTAGGCTGGTTATTGAGATCCCACACACGTACAACAATGTGGCTGGGTTAAGCTGGTTATTGGGATCCCACACACGTACAACAATGTGGCTGGGTTAAGCTGGTTATTGGGATCCCACACACGTACAACAATGTGGCTGGGTTAAGCTGGTTATTGGGATCCCACACACGTACAACAATGTGGCTGGGTTAGGGTGGTTATTGGAATCCCACACACGTACAACAATGTGGCTGGATTAAGCTGGTTATTGGGATCCCACACACGTACAACAATGTGGCTGGGTTAAGCTGGTTATTGGGATCCCACACACGTACAACAATGTGGCTGGGTTAAGCTGGTTATTGGGATCCCACACACGTACAACAATGTGGCTGGGTTAAGCTGGTTATTGGGATCCCACACACGTACAACAATGTGGCTGGGTTAAGCTGGTTATTGGGATCCCACACACGTACAACAATGTGGCTGGGTTAAGCTGGTTATTGGGATCCCACACACGTACAACAATGTGGCTGGGTTAAGCTGGTTATTGAGATCCCACACACGTACAACAATGTGGCTGGGTTAAGCTGGTTATTGGGATCCCACACACGTACAACAATGTGGCTGGGTTAAGCTGGTTATTGAGATCCCACACACGTACAACAATGTGGCTGGGTTAAGCTGGTTATTGAGATCCCACACACGTACAACAATGTGGCTGGGTTAAGCTGGTTATTGAGATCCCACACACGTACAACAATGTGGCTGGGTTAAGCTGGTTATTGGGATCCCACACACGTACAACAATGTGGCTGGGTTAAGCTGGTTATTGAGATCCCACACACGTACAACGATGTGGCTGGGTTAAGCTGGTTATTGAGATCCCACACACGTACAACGATGTGGCTGGGTTAAGCTGGTTATTGGGATCCCACACACGTACAACAATGTGGCTGGGTTAGGCTGGTTATTGGGATCTCACACACGTACACCAATGTGGCTGGGTTAAGCTGGTTATTGGGATCCCACACACGTACAACAATGTGGCTGGGTTAAGCTGGTTATTGGGATCCCACACACGTACAACAATGTGGCTGGGTTAAGCTGGTTATTGAGATCCCACACACGTACAACAATGTGGCTGGGTTAAGCTGGTTATTGAGATCCCACACACGTACAACAATGTGGCTGGGTTAAGCTGGTTATTGGGATCCCACACACGTACAACAATGTGGCTGGGTTAGGCTGGTTATTGGGATCCCACACACGTACAACAATGTGGCTGGGTGAAGCTGGTTATTGGGATCCCACACACGTACAACAATGTGGCTGGGTTAGGGTGGTTATTGGGATCCCACACACGTACAACAATGTGGCTGGGTTAAGCTGGTTATTGGGATCCCACACACGTACAACAATGTGGCTGGGTTAGGCTGGTTATTGAGATCCCACACACGTACGACAATGTGGCTGGGTTAGGCTGGTTATTGGGATCCCACACACGTACAACAATGTGGCTGGGTTAGGCTGGTTATTGGGATCCCACACACGTACAACAATGTGGCTGGGTTAAGCTGGTTATTGGGATCCCACACACGTACAATAATGTGGCTGGGTTAGGCTGGTTATTGGGATCCCACACACGTACAACAATGTGGCTGGGTTAAGCTGGTTATTGGGATCCCACATACGTACAACAATGTGGCTGGGTTAAGCTGGTTATTGAGATCCCACACACGTACAACAATGTGGCTGGGTTAAGCTGGTTATTGGGATTCCACACACGTACAACAATGTGGCTGGGTTAAGCTGGTTATTGAGATCCCACACACGTACAACAATGTGGCTGGGTTAAGCTGGTTATTGGGATCCCACACACGTACAACAATGTGGCTGGGTTAAGCTGGTTATTGGGATCCCACACACGTACAACAATGTGGCTGGGTTAAGCTGGTTATTGAGATCCCACACACGTACAACAATGTGGCTGGGTTAAGCTGGTTATTAGGATCCCACACACGTACAACAATGTGGTTGGGTTAAGCTGGTTATTGGGATCCCACACACGTACAACAATGTGGCTGGGTTAAGCTGGTTATTGGGATCCCACACACGTACAACAATGTGGCTGGGTTAAGCTGGTTATTGGGATCCCACACACGTACAACAATGTGGCTGGGTTAAGCTGGTTATTGGGATCCCACACACGTACAACAATGTGGCTGGGTTAGGCTGGTTATTGGGATCCCACACACGTACAACAATGTGGCTGGGTTAAGCTGGTTATTGAGATCCCACACACGTACAACAATGTGGCTGGGTTAGGCTGGTTATTGGGATCCCACACACGTACAACAATGTGGCTGGGTTAAGCTGGTTATTGAGATCCCACACACGTACAACAATGTGGCTGGGTTAGGCTGGTTATTGGGATCCCACACATGTACAACAATGTGGCTGGGTTAAGCTGGTTATTGGGATCCCACACACGTACAACAATGTGGCTGGGTTAGGCTGGTTATTGAGATCCCACACACGTACAACAATGTGGCTGGGTTAGGCTGGTTATTGGGATCCCACACACGTACAACAATGTGGCTGGGTTAAGCTGGTTATTGGGATCCCACACACGTACAACAATGTGGCTGGGTTAAGCTGGTTATTGGGATCCCACACACGTACAACAATGTGGCTGGGTTAAGCTGGTTATTGGGATCCCACACACGTACAACAATGTGGCTGGGTGAAGCTGGTTATTGAGATCCCACACACGTACAACAATGTGGCTGGGTTAAGCTGGTTATTGGGATCCCACACACGTACAACAATGTGGCTGGGTTAAGCTGGTTATTGAGATCCCACACACGTACAACAATGTGGCTGGGTTAAGCTGGTTATTGAGATCCCACACACGTACAACAATGTGGCTGGGTTAAGCTGGTTATTGAGATCCCACACACGTACAACAATGTGGCTGGGTTAAGCTGGTTATTGGGATCCCACACCCGTACAACAATGTGGCGGGGTTAAGCTGGTTATTAGGATCCCACACACGTACAACAATGTGGCTGGGTTAAGCTGGTTATTGGGATCCCACACACGTACAACAATGTGGCTGGGTTAAGCTGGTTATTGAGATCCCACACACGTACAACAATGTGACTGGGTTAAGCTGGTTATTGGGATCCCACACACGTACAACAATGTGGCTGGGTTAAGCTGGTTATTGGGATCCCACACACGTACAACAATGTGGCTGGGTTAAGCTGGTTATTGGGATCCCACACACGTACAACAATGTGGCTGGGTTAAGCTGGTTATTGAGATCCCACACACGTACAACAATGTGGTTGGGTTAGGCTGGTTATTGGGATCCCACACACGTACAACAATGTGGCTGGGTTAAGCTGGTTATTGGGATCCCACACACGTACAACAATGTGGCGGGGTTAAGCTGGTTATTGAGATCCCACACACGTACAACAATGTGGCTGGGTTAAGCTGGTTATTGGGATTCCACACACGTACAACAATGTTGCTGGGTTAAGCTGGTTATTGAGATCCCACACACGTACAACAATGTGGCTGGATTAAGCTGGTTATTGGGATCCCAACCCTCCTCTTGATATTTTGAACCACCTCTGTGGTGTAATGATTAGTTTGTTCTCCTCGAATGCGGTAGTGTGAACTTAAGCCGCGGCATGATCAACCCAAATACTATAACATTGATATTTGTTACTTTCTCGCTATGTATGTAGCATTAAGGAGAAAGAACAAAGACTGGTTGGCTCGGAATCATGATAATATGTCCGAGTGGATCGACATGTTTACCCGCGGACTGTTGTTTCAGTGAGCGGGCACTTTAAAAATCTAACCAAGCATGTTGGTGTAGTTCCAAACGGCCTTCGCATTTATGCTATCGATATTGAATTTGTTCCTGCCATAATATACTAGCTGAAAATATATTCAGTTGGCGTCACTTTCTCGCTGACTCTTCACAATTGGATCTTCAAATGCAATGCAGAATTTTTGAGAGAAAAATACACATAGGCAGGCACGCACGCAAGGTCATGTATTTGTGTATTAGAGATATTGATGCTGCCTCTTTCCACGATTTTTCTATGGGAATTTGAATTTTGTTCTAAAAAGATCAAATGAACTTGTATTTCAGAAAAGTCGTACTTCAGTATTTATACTAATACATGTAATAATAACTGTACGATTGTTGACATTTATAATTTACATTTTAGGAAATAGTGTTCGTACAGTCCTTTCATGTTTTGTCAATATTGAATATGCACATAACAGTTAGTTTTATGCACACTAAATAGGACATCTAATTTGTATTACTAATTTGTATTACTACCTCTAGGACCATACCTTGGCTGGTAGAATACAAATATCCGATGGAATCCTCTGTCTAATAGTAAATGCACCGGCACTGACATTGTTTATTATATATTTTTTTATTTGAAATTTACAATTCCTAAATAATGCTCAATGAGTTAGGTCGTTGGATCTAACAACTCATGGGTTCGCGCCCGGCTTTGTAAATTACAAAAAAGGTGCACTCGACTCGCAGCCGCAAGTGATACAGTTTACCAGTTGCTTGCCCATAGTCAGTGGTTCTCTCCGGGTACTCCGGCTTCCTCCACCACTAAAACTGGTCGCCATGATATAGCTGAAATATTGTTGAAAGTGGCGTTAAACACCAAAAATCATTAAATTAAATAATGTAATTTACTAAAACTACTCAGAAATACGTTATAAAATCTTAGACATCTAATCAACCACGCTCAAAGTCAAACGATTGGAACACTAAATTTGTTTTAATCTTTGGGAGCAAGAAAACCAAAAGACCGAAACAGTTTATCAAAAATCTGCTAAAGATCACCTATGCCCGAGGGGGAAAAACCCTTCTGATATTTTCCCAATGTCTATTTAATCTTAGGAAAGTTGATGTTCAGGTAACATACCCTTAATGAACCTCAATTTAATAGATTGTAATTGCTAAAACAACAGTATGTACCATATGTGATTTTAAGAAAGTTGGGGAACACACCGCTAAAAATATAGCGGTCAAAATTTATGAACAACAGTGTTTATTTCTAATAGTAACGCCATTCTATATTTCCTAGAACTAAGGAGGTGAATTTGTGAAAAGTTTGATAGATTGCATATAATACAGTAATGGAGGTTGTGTTCCAGTTATTCAAGTTGCTCCCAAGTTACCTTTCAAAGTGAATTTACTGATTTAAAATGCCAAATACATGTAGCAAGAAAATTGTGACATTTTACCTCGATTTATTGAAAATCCAATCATAGCATCAGTTGACGATCTGATCATAATAGTTCGTGTAACACATACATTAGAAGTGTGTGATCGGTGAGTGCATTGACGTCAAACATTAAAGTATGGATATTCTTAATCAGACTTATTTAACTTTCATTTAATCTAAATTTTATCCGCGTGTTCAGTTAGTGCTATAATCTTTTTAATGAGGTATTTTGCGCTTTAGCCGTCGTTGCGCTATAAATTATTATAGTAATATTAAAGATTTACTAAGATGTGGCCATTTGATATAACCAACTTTCCTCACTGGATTCCAATAATATACTCCCAAAGAACTTGAGATAAAAGAAACAACAGAAACAACTACCTCTGCCTCATTTCTAGACATTTACCTCTAATTTCATAGCAATTGTTAACTTTCTACTAGACTCTATGACAAATGATACTTCAATTTTGCCAGTATAAATTTTCCACGCCCCAATAGCAATATATCAATCGCTGCCGCATATGGAGGATGTATTTCACAATTCATACGTTACGCTCGGGGTTACAGTTTGTAATTTGATTATTTTACGTCATCATTTTCTGAGTACTATATATAAAGCTATTTTTAAAGAGTCGTCTCATCTTATTTTTAAAAAGTTTTTTTCGGAAGAAATCAACATCTTGTTGAAAAGTATTCTGTCAGTTGCGTACGAAAGTACATTTTCGTTCATAGCTCGACTATTGTTTCACTATTATGTCGTACGATTGCCTTCCGTCCTATCTAATTTTTATATGATGGTCGAGGCCATGACTTTCTATAAAAGAACACTAATATTATGCACATGACAACTTCTGTATCACGAAGATTAAATATATTATGTACAATGTTAAAGATTAGAGCGTAACATAGCAATGCTGTTCGTTCGCCCGCTTTTATGTGAGGGTTGGCGGCATTTTTCTTTCATGTGGAAAACACTTGCATAATCGTATCATTTCGTTAAGAGGGGGGAGGCTTGGGACCATACAACTATTTTAATCCCGCGATTAATTTTTATTGAAGTGCCCGTCCAAAGCCAGGGAAATGAGCGGTCGTGTATTTATTGAAGTGCCCGTCCAAAGCTAGGGAAATGAGCGATCGTGTATTTATTGAAGTGCCCGTCCAAAGCCAGGGAAATGAGCGGTCGTGTATTTATTGAAGTGCCCGTCCAAAGCCAGGGAAATGATCGGTCGTGTATTTATGTTAGAACTGTCGATTTTGTCTGTTCCTGCATTTTTTTAATTAGATTTTGGAACTGTTCTAATGGTGTGGTTTTTTGTTTGTTTTTAATTTCATTAGACCAATTCTGGAGCGCACTTCCTAGTAGCCCAGACTTTGTTATTTTATATGTCGGTAGCAAAGAGTAATGGTCTTTAACCAACATATTCTACCTTCTTACCTAGTAGTTAGTTATCGACACTGTTATTGTATTGTCCATGTTTATGTTGTCCTTTATTTTTGTGATAGTATGTGGTCCCTTTTGAGTGCATGCAAATTTGTGCATATTTTCTAAATCGTTTGTTTATATATGAATTGACGTTGAAAATCCACTTATCAATTTATCCATTTAACAATTTTGAGTCTGTTCCAAGCCAGGATGTTGTGTCTGTTCCAAGCCAGGATGTAGAGTCTGTTCCAAGCCAGGATGTAGAGTTTGTTCCAAGCCAGGATGTAGAGTCTGTTCCAAGCACGGATGTAGAGTCGGTTCCAAGCCCGGATGTAGAGTCTGTTCCAAGCCAGGATGTAGAGTCTGTTCCAAGCACGGATGTAGCGTCTGTTCCAAGCCGGATGTAGAGTCTGTTCCAAGCACGGATGTAGTCTGTTCCAAGCACGGATGTAGTCTGTTCCAAGGCAGGATGTAGAGTCTGTTCCAAGCACGGATGTAGAGTCTGTTCTAAGCCCGGATGTAGAGTTCCAACGTCATATGTCGTGGTCTTTTTTTTGGTTCAGTGAGTTCAGTTGGGATGAGAGGTGATTGTTTTTTTTGTTGATATTGGTGGAATTGTTGGCCATCACTGTTTAAACTTTCTTTTCATAATTGATAAATAAACGGGGGGGGGGGGGGGGGGGGGGGGGCAGTTGACATAAACTGTACAGCATGCATTTGCCGGTAAAACGCACGTGATTTTTTTGTCTTGCACTAGTGTAAGATAAGAAAATCTCACATCGCTAAACATAGGAGCTGGTCTGTCTCAAAAGTGAGAAATGTAGGATCTAACACCAGGAGAGGTGCAAGATAGTAAAATCTGTTGACATAAACTGTACAGCATGCATTTGCCGGTAAAACGCACGTGATTTTTTTGTCTTGCACTAGTGTAAGATAAGAAAATCTCACATCGCTAAAAATAGGAACTGGTCTGTCTCAAAAGTGAGAAATGTAGGATCTAACACCAGGAGAGGTGCAAGATAGTAAAATCTGTGACACCCGAGGGTGTCACAGATTTTACTATCTTGCACCTTTCACGGTGTTTGACTCTTTTTCTCACCCCTTTCTACCGTGTCGATGTTTGTTTACTTTTTGTGTAGTTTGGCGCATTAATTTGCGAACCGCATCACAGGACCAAAATGCCACGTAATACGCTCCCTTTTTGGGAGCGTTAATGGTAGAAGTATGAATAGGTACTATGGCACTTCAAAATCATCAACAATATGGCTGCCAAACCGGAAATAAATTAATAGAAAAATCACGTGACCTAAACCGGAACTCTAGTCGATTTTTTTTCAAATAAAAATAAAACAATGTTCGGTAGCGGATACGAAAACTGTCCGGAGTTTGAAGTTTTAGGTGGTGTCATTTTTAAGCTTGATATTTTGTAAACAGGAAGAACATTACTGTTCTTCGGGAGCGTTTCAGGTTGCATCTGCCTCATATCAAAATTAAACAAGATTTTAATTTTACTACTTTAAAAGGGTTCAAAATAATAAAGTTAACAACTTGTGATATATTCTACAATAAAAAAAAAATCCTGCACCTTTTACGATGTTTGACTCTTTTTCTCATCTCTTTCTATCGTGTCAATACTTGTTTACTTTGAGAAAATATAGAGTGCTCTCCCTTGTTAGTAACTAACGTAAATGATTTTTTTTACCTCCCTTTGACCAACGTCAAATAACCTTTTAACAGGTATTTATCGCTGTTGGAGTAGCATATATATAATATATTTATAAAATATATTGTAGCTTATTGTGAAATACATTGAAAATACTGCCAAGATACGGATGCATATCTATAAATCGACAGTTTAATTCAACAATGGAAAACAATTTTGTGGGAATAAGGGCGTGTAGCTTGTCTTACCCAGGAGCCGGGGTAAGATAGAAGAATCTTTTTCACCTAAATTAACGAACTACTTTATCCAAGAGGTGAGAAAAAGACAAACAAAACAAAAGCACAACATAATATGTTTTGGACACCACTATACACAAACACACACAAATAACGTAAATCAGACTTGATCCCTCCTATAAATAAGAAGGCATCTAATTTTTAATTCAATTTTCCGGTTTTTACTTTATTATTATTTTGATTATTAATTACCGGACATATCGATTTGCTTATTTGACAGAAAAAATAATCGGATGTGCTAGCTTATAATCAAATAAATTACTTCCTTGAAGATCAAATGATTTCATGATATTTTTCTACATATCAAAACAGGAACTTCAAATTAAAACTACATTTAAAAAACGAAAAAGGAACTACCAGATTAACAATATCTACATACAGAAAATAATTAATAATTTTATCAAACCAAATACGACTCATAAATAAAATAATTTTATCAGAAATCGACGAAATAATATGTACATTTTTGTATTTGCTAAAAAATGAAAAGAGAAAAATACCACACTGTCGCAACAGTTACAAAATCTAATAGAAAAATACCACACTGACTAAAACAGTTACAAAATCTAAAATAATGGAAACAGAGTTAAAATCGACACTCCTAACACATATATACATAAATGACTTTCCTGTCTTGGTACAAGGGCTATGTTAGATTAATGCCCTTCCTAACAGATATATACATAAATGACTTTCCTGTCTTGGTACAAGGGTTATATACATACATAAATGACTTTCCTGCCTTGGTACAAGGGTTATATATATACATAAATGACTTTCCTGTCTTGGTACAAGGGTTATATATATACATAAATGACTTTCCTGTCTTGGTACAAGGGCTATGTTAGATTAATGCCCTTCCTAACACATATATACATTAATGACGTTCCTGCCTTGGAACAAGGGTTATATATATACATAAATGACTTTCCTGTCTTGGTACAAGGGTTATATATATACATTAATGACGTTCCTGCCTTGGAACAAGGGTTATGTTAGATTAATGCCCTTCCTAACACATATATACATAAATGACGTTCCTGCCTTGGTACAAGGGTTATATATATACATAAATGACTTTCCTGTCTTGGTACAAGGGTTATATATATACATAAATGACTTTCCTGTCTTGGTACAAGGGTTATGTTAGATTAATGCCCTTCCTAACACATATATACATAAATGACTTTCCTGCCTTGGTACAAGGGCTATGTTAGATTAATGCCCTTCCTAACATATATATACATAAATGACTTTCCTGTCTTGGTACAAGGGTTATATATATACATAAATGGCGTTCCTGCCTTGGTACAAGGGTTATATATATACATAAATGACTTTCCTGCCTTGGTACAAGGGTTCTATAGTTATGTTAGATTAATGCCCTTCCTAACACATATATACATAAATGACTTTCCTGCCTTGGTACAAGGGTTATATATATACATAGATGACTTTCCTGCCTTGGTACAAGGGTTCTATAGTTATGTTAGATTAATGCCCTTCCTAACACATATATACATAAATGACTTTCCTGTCTTGGTACAAGGGTTATATATATACATAAAAGACGTTCCTGCCTTGGTAAAAGGGTTATATATATACATAAATGACTTTCCTGCCTTGGTACAAGGGTTCTATAGTTATGTTAGATTAATGCCCTTCCTAACACATATATACATAAATGACTTTCCTGCCTTGGTACAAGGGTTATATATATACATAAATGACGTTCCTGCCTTGGTACAAGGGTTATATATATACATAAATGACTTTCCTGCCTTGGTACAAGGGTTATAAATATACATAAATGACGTTCCTGCCTTGGTACAAGGGTTATATATATACATAAATGACTTTCCTGCCTTGGTACAAGGGTTCTATAGTTATGTTAGATTAATGCCCTTCCTAACACATATATACATAAATGACTTTCCTGCCTTGGTACAAGGGTTATATATATACATAAATGACGTTCCTGCCTTGGTACAAGGGTTATATATATACATAAATGACTTTCCTGCCTTGGTACAAGGGTTATAAATATACATAAATGACGTTCCTGCCTTGGTACAAGGGTTATATATATACATAAATGACTTTCCTGCCTTGGTACAAGGGTTCTATAGTTATGTTAGATTAATGCCCTTCCTAACACATATATACATAAATGACTTTCCTGCCTTGGTACAAGGGTTATGTTAGATTAATGCCCTTCCTAACACATATATACATAAATGACTTTCCTGTCTTGGTACAAGGGTTATATATATATATAAAAGACTTTCCTGCCTTGGTACAAGGGTTATATATATACATAAATGACTTTCCTGTCTTGGTACAAGGGTTATGTTAGATTAATGCCCTTCCTAACACATATATACATAAATGACTTTCCTGTCTTGGTACAAGGGTTATATATATATATATAAGACTTTCCTGCCTTGGTACAAGGGTTATATATATACATAAATGACTTTCCTGTCTTGGTACAATGGTTATATATATATATAAAAGAATTTCCTGCCTTGGTACAAGGGTTATATATATACATAAATGAAGTTCCTGCCTTGGTACAAGGGTTATATATATACATAAATGACTTTCCTGTCTTGGTACAAGGGTTATATATATATACATAAATGACTTTCCTGCCTTGGTACAAGGGTTATATATATACATAAATGACTTTCCTGCCTTGGTACAAGGGTTATATATATACATAAATGACTTTCCTGCCTTGGTACAAGGGTTATGTTAGATTAATGCCCTTCCTAACACATATATACATAAATGACTTTCCTGCCTTGGTACAAGGGTTATGTTAGATTAATGCCCTTCCTAACACATATATACATAAATGACTTTCCTGTCTTGGTACAAGGGTTATGTTAGATTAATGCCCTTCCTAACACATATATACATAAATGACTTTCCTTGACTTGGTACAAGGGTTATATATATACATAAATGACGTTCCTGCCTTGGTACACGGGTTATATATATACATAAATGACTTTCCTGCCTTGGTACAAGGGTTATATATATACATAAATGATTTTCCTGCCTTGGTACAAGGGTTATGTTAGATTAATGCCCTTCATAACACATATATACATAAATGACTTTCCTGTCTTGGTACAAGGGTTATATATATATATATAAGACTTTCCTGCCTTGGTACAAGGGTTATATATATACATAAATGACTTTCCTGTCTTGGTACAAGGGTTATATATATACATAAATGACGTTCCTGCCTTGGTACAAGGGTTATATATATACATAAATGACTTTCCTGCCTTGGTACAAGGGTTCTATAGTTATGTTAGATTAATGCCCTTCCTAACACATATATACATAAATGACTTTCCTGCCTTGGTACAAGGGTTATATATATACATAAATGACGTTCCTGCCTTGGTACAAGGGTTATATATATACATAAATGACTTTCCTGCCTTGGTACAAGGGTTATAAATATACATAAATGACGTTCCTGCCTTGGTACAAGGGTTATATATATACATAAATGACTTTCCTGCCTTGGTACAAGGGTTCTATAGTTATGTTAGATTAATGCCCTTCCTAACACATATATACATAAATGACTTTCCTGCCTTGGTACAAGGGTTATATATATACATAAATGACGTTCCTGCCTTGGTACAAGGGTTATATATATACAAAAATGACTTTCCTGCCTTGGTACAAGGGTTCTATAGTTATGTTAGATTAATGCCCTTCCTAACACATATATACATAAATGACTTTCCTGCCTTGGTACAAGGGTTATGTTAGATTAATGCCCTTCCTAACACATATATACATAAATGACTTTCCTGTCTTGGTACAAGGGTTATGTTAGATTAATGCCCTTCCTAACACATATATACATAAATGACTTTCCTGTCTTGGTACAAGGGTTATATATATATATATATAAGACTTTCCTGCCTTGGTACAAGGGTTATATATATACATAAATGACTTTCCTGTCTTGGTACAAGGGTTATATATATATATAAAAGAATTTCCTGCCTTGGTACAAGGGTTATATATATACATAAATGAAGTTCCTGCCTTGGTACAAGGGTTATATATATACATAAATGACTTTCCTGTCTTGGTACAAGGGTTATATATATATACATAAATGACTTTCCTGCCTTGGTACAAGGGTTATATATATACATAAATGACTTTCCTGCCTTGGTACAAGGGTTATTTATATACATAAATGACTTTCCTGCCTTGGTACAAGGGTTATGTTAAATTAATGCTCTTCCTAACACATATATACATAAATGACTTTCCTGTCTTGGTACAAGGGTTATATATATACATAAATGACTTTCCTGCCTTGGTACAAGGGTTATTTATATACATAAATGACTTTCCTGCCTTGGTACAAGGGTTATGTTAGATTAATGTCCTTCCTAACACATATATACATAAATGACTTTCCTGCCTTGGTACAAGGGTTATGTTAGATTAATGCCCTTCCTAACACATATATACATAAATGACTTTCCTTGACTTGGTACAAGGGTTATATATATACATAAATGACGTTCCTGCCTTGGTACAAGGGTTATATATATACATAAATGACTTTCCTGCCTTGGTACAAGGGTTATATATATACATAAATGATTTTCCTGCCTTGGTACAAGGGTTATGTTAGATTAATGCCCTTCATAACACATATATACATAAATGACTTTCCTGTCTTGGTACAAGGGTTATATATATATATAAAAGACTTTCCTGCCTTGGTACAAGGGTTATATATATACATAAATGACTTTCCTGTCTTGGTACAAGGGTTATGTTAGATTAATGCCCTTCCTAACACATATATACATAAATGACTTTCCTGTCTTGGTACAAGGGTTATATATATATATAAAAGACTTTCCTGCCTTGGTACAAGGGTTATATATATACATAAAAGACTTTCCTGTCTTGGTACAAGGGTTATATATATATATAAAAGACTTTCCTGCCTTGGTACAAGGGTTATATATATACATAAATGACGTTCCTGCCTTGGTACAAGGGTTATATATATACATAAATGACTTTCCTGTCTTGGTACAAGGGTTATATATATATATATATAAATGACTTTCCTGCCTTGGTACAAGGGTTATGTTAGATTAATGCCCTTCCGAACACATATATACATAAATGACTTTCCTGTCTTGGTACAGGGGTTATATATATACATAAATGACGTTCCTGCCTTGGTACAAGGGTTATATATATACATAAATGACTTTCCTGTCTTGGTATAAGGGTTATATATATACATAAATGACTTTCCTGTCTAGGTACAAGGGTTATGTTAGATTAATGCCCTTCCGAACACATATATACATAAATGACTTTCCTGTTTTGGTACAAGAGTTATATATATACATAAATGACGTTCCTGCCTTGGTACAAGGGATATATATATACATAAATGACTTTCCTGTCTTGGTACAAGGGTTATATATATACATAAAAGACTTTCCTGCCTTGGTACAAGGGCTATATATATACATAAATGACTTTCCTGTCTTGGTACAAGGGTTATATATATATATAAATGACTTTACTGCCTTGGTACAAGGGTTATGTTAGATTAATGCCCTTCCGAATACATATATACATAAATGACTTTCCTGTCTTGGTACAGGGGTTATATATATATACATAAATGACGTTCCTGCCTTGGTACAAGGGTTATATATATACATAAATGACTTTCCTGTCTTGGTATAAGGATTATATATATACATAAATGACTTTCCTGTCTTGGTACAAGGGTTATGTTAGATTACTGCCCTTCCTAACACATATATACATAAATGACTTTCCTGCCTTGGTACAAGGGTTATATATATACATAAATGACTTTCCTGTCTTGGTACAAGGGTTATATATATACATAAATGACTTTCCTGTCTTGGTACAAGGGTTATATATATACATAAATGACTTTCCTGTCTTGGTACAAGGGTTATATATATACATAAATGACTTTCCTGTCTTGGTACAAGGGTTATATATATACATAAATGACGTTCCTGCCTTGGTACAAGGGTTATATATATACATAAATGACTTTCCTGTCTTGGTCCAAGGGTTATATATATACATAAATGACTTTCCTGTCTTGGTACAAGGGTAATGTTAGATTACTGCCCTTCCTAACACATATATACATAAAAGACTTTCCTGTCTTGGTACAAGGGTTATATATATACATAAATGACTTTCCTGTCTTGGTACAAGGGTTATGTTAGATTACTGCCCTTCCTAACACATATATACATAAATGACTTTCCTTCCTTTGTACAAGGGTTATATATATACATAAATGACTTTCCTGTCTTGGTACAAGGGTTATATATATACATAAATGACGTTCCTGCCTTGGTACAAGGGATATATATATATACATAAATGACTTTCCTGCATTGGTACAAGGGTTATATATATACATAAATGACTTTCCTGTCTTGGTACAAGGGTTATATATATACATAAATGACTTTCCTGTCTTGGTACAAGGGTTATATATATATACATAAATGACTTTCCTGCCTTGGTACAAGGGTTATATATATACATAAATGACTTTCCTGCCTTGGTACAAGGGTTATTTATATACATAAATGACTTTCCTGCCTTGGTACAAGGGTTATGTTAAATTAATGCTCTTCCTAACACATATATACATAAATGACTTTCCTGTCTTGGTACAAGGGTTATATATATACATAAATGACTTTCCTGCCTTGGTACAAGGGTTATTTATATACATAAATGACTTTCCTGCCTTGGTACAAGGGTTATGTTAGATTAATGTCCTTCCTAACACATATATACATAAATGACTTTCCTGCCTTGGTACAAGGGTTATGTTAGATTAATGCCCTTCCTAACACATATATACATAAATGACTTTCCTTGACTTGGTACAAGGGTTATATATATACATAAATGACGTTCCTGCCTTGGTACAAGGGTTATATATATACATAAATGACTTTCCTGCCTTGGTACAAGGGTTATATATATACATAAATGATTTTCCTGCCTTGGTACAAGGGTTATGTTAGATTAATGCCCTTCATAACACATATATACATAAATGACTTTCCTGTCTTGGTACAAGGGTTATATATATATATAAAAGACTTTCCTGCCTTGGTACAAGGGTTATATATATACATAAATGACTTTCCTGTCTTGGTACAAGGGTTATGTTAGATTAATGCCCTTCCTAACACATATATACATAAATGACTTTCCTGTCTTGGTACAAGGGTTATTTATATATATATAAGACTTTCCTGCCTTGGTACAAGGGTTATATATATACATAAATGACTTTCCTGTCTTGGTACAAGGGTTATATATATATATAAAAGAATTTCCTGCCTTGGTACAAGGGTTATATATATACATAAATGACGTTCCTGCCTTGGTACAAGGGTTATATATATACATAAATGACTTTCCTGTCTTGGTACAAGGGTTATATATATATACATAAATGACTTTCCTGCCTTGGTACAAGGGTTATATATATACATAAATGACTTTCCTGCCTTGGTACAAGGGTTATATATATACATAAATGACTTTCCTGCCTTGGTACAAGGGTTATGTTAGATTAATGCCCTTCCTAACACATATATACATAAATGACTTTCCTGCCTTGGTACAAGGGTTATGTTAGATTAATGCCCTTCCTAACACATATATACATAAATGACTTTCCTTGACTTGGTACAAGGGTTATATATATACATAAATGACGTTCCTGCCTTGGTACAAGGGTTATATATATACATAAATGACTTTCCTGCCTTGGTACAAGGGTTATATATATACATAAATGATTTTCCTGTCTTGGTACAAGGGTTATATATATACATAAATGACTTTCCTGTCTTGTTACAAGGGTTATGTTAAATTAATGCCCTTCATAACACATATATACATAAATGACCTTCCTGCCTTGGTACAAGGGTTATATATATACATAAATGACTTTCCTGCCTTGGTACAAGGGTTATATATATACATAAATGATTTTCCTGCCTTGGTACAAGGGTTATGTTAGATTAATGCCCTTCATAACACATATATACATAAATGACTTTCCTGTCTTGGTACAAGGGTTATATATATATATAAAAGACTTTCCTGCCTTGGTACAAGGGTTATATATATACATAAATGACTTTCCTGTCTTGGTACAAGGGTTATATATATATATAAAAGCCTTTCCTGCCTTGGTACAAGGGTTATATATATACATAAATGACGTTCCTGCCTTGGTACAAGGGTTATATATATACATAAATGACTTTCCTGTCTTGGTACAAGGGTTATATATATATATATATAAATGACTTTCCTGCCTTGGTACAAGGGTTATGTTAGATTAATGCCCTTCCGAACACATATATACATAAATGACTTTCCTGTCTTGGTACAGGGGTTATATATATACATAAATGACGTTCCTGCCTTGGTACAAGGGTTATATATATACATAAATGACTTTCCTGTCTTGGTATAAGGGTTATATATATACATAAATGACTTTCCTGTCTAGGTACAAGGGTTATGTTAGATTAATGCCCTTCCGAACACATATATACATAAATGACTTTCCTGTTTTGGTACAAGAGTTATATATATACATAAATGACGTTCCTGCCTTGGTACAAGGGATATATATATACATAAATGACTTTCCTGTCTTGGTACAAGGGTTATATATATACATAAAAGACTTTCCTGCCTTGGTACAAGGGCTATATATATACATAAATGACTTTCCTGTCTTGGTACAAGGGTTATATATATATATAAATGACTTTACTGCCTTGGTACAAGGGTTATGTTAGATTAATGCCCTTCCGAATACATATATACATAAATGACTTTCCTGTCTTGGTACAAGGGTTATATATATATATAAATAACTTTACTGCCTTGGTACAAGGGTTATGTTAGATTACTGCCCTTCCTAACATATATATACATAAATGACTTTCCTGCCTTGGTAAAAGGGTTATATATATACATAAATGACTTTCCTGTCTTGGTACAAGGGTTATATATATACATAAATGACTTTCCTGTGTTGGTACAAGGGCTATATATATACATAAATGACTTTCCTGTCTTGGTACAAGGGTTATGTTAGATTACTGCCCTTCCTAACACATATATACATAAATGACGTTCCTGCCTTGGTACAAGGGTTATATATATACATCAAGGACTTTCCTGCCTTGGTACAAGGGTTATATATATACATAAATGACTTTCCTGTCTTGGTACAAGGGTTATATATATACATAAATGACTTTCCTGTCTTGGTACAAGGGTTATATATATACATAAATGACTTTCCTGTCTTGGTACAAGGGTTATATATATACATAAATGACGTTCCTGCCTTGGTACAAGGGTTATATATATACATAAATGACTTTCCTGTCTTGGTCCAAGGGTTATATATATACATAAATGACTTTCCTGTCTTGGTACAATGGTAATGTTAGATTACTGCCCTTCCTAACACATATATACATAAAAGACTTTCCTGTCTTGGTACAAGGGTTATATATATACATAAATGACTTTCCTGTCTTGGTACAAGGGTTATGTTAGATTACTGCCCTTCCTAACACATATATACATAAATGACTTTCCTTCCTTTGTACAAGGGTTATATATATACATAAATGACTTTCCTGTCTTGGTACAAGGGTTATATATATACATAAATGACGTTCCTGCCTTGGTACAAGGGATATATATATATACATAAATGACTTTCCTGCATTGGTACAAGGGTTATATATATACATAAATGACTTTCCTGTCTTGGTACAAGGGTTATATATATACATAAATGACGTTCCTGCCTTGGTACACGGGTTATATATATACATAGATGACTTTCTTGTCTTGGTGCAAGGGTTATATATATACATAAATGACTTTCCTGTCTTGGTACAAGGGTTATATATATACATAAATGACTTTCCTGTCTTGGTACAAGGGTTATATATATACATAAATGACTTTCCTGTCTTGGTACAAGGGTTATATATATACATAAATGACTTTCCTGCCTTGGTACAAGGGTTATATATATACATAAATGACTTTCCTGTCTTGGTACAAGGGTTATAAATAGATAAATGACTTTCCTGTCTTGGTACAAGGGTTATATATATACATAAATGACTTTCCTGCCTTGGTACAAGGGTTATATATATACATAAATGACTTTCCTGTCTTGGTACAAGGGTTATATGTATACATAAATGACTTTCCTGTCTTGGTACAAGGGTTATGTTAGATTAATGCCCTTCCTAACACATATATACATAAATGACTTTCCTGTCTTGGTACAAGGGTTATATATATATATAAAAGACTTTCCTGCCTAGGTACAAGGGTTATATATATACATAAATGACTTTCCTGTCTTGGTGTAAGGGTTATATATATACATAAGTGACTTTCCTGTGTAGGTACAAGGGTTATGTTAGAATAATGCCCTTCCGAACACATATATACATAAATGACTTTCCTGTCTTGGTACAAGAGTTATATATATACATAAATGACGTTCCTGCCTTGGTACAAGGGATATATATATACATAAATGACTTTCCTGCCTTGGTACAAGGGTTATATATATGCATAAATGACTTTCCTGCCTTGGTACAAGGGTTATATATATACATAAATGACTTTTCTGTCTTGGTACAAGGGTTATATATATATATATATAAATGACTTTTCTGCCTTGGTACAAGGGTTATGTTAGATTAATGCCCTTCCGAACACATATATACATAAATGACTTTCCTGTCTTGGTACAGGGGGTATATATATACATAAATGACGTTCCTGCCTTGGTACAAGGATTATATATATACATAAATGACTTTCTTGTCTTTGTATAAGGGTTATATATATACATAAATGACTTTCCTGTCTTGGTACAAGGGTTATGTTAGATTAATGCCCTTCCTAGCACATATATAGATAAATGACTTTCTTGTCTTGGTACAAGGGTTATATATATACATAAATGACGTTCCTGCCTTGGTACAAGGGTTATATATATACATAAATGACTTTCCTGCCTTGGTACAAGGGTTATATATAAACATAAATGACTTTCCTGTCTTGGTACAAGGGTTATATATATATACATAAATGACTTTCCTGCCTTGGTACACGGGTTATATATATACATAAATGACTTTCCTGCCTTGGTAAAAGGGTTATGTTAGACTAATGCCCTTCCTAACACATATATACATAAATGACTTTCCTGCCTTGGTACAAGGGTTATGTTAGATTAATGCCCTTCCTAACATATATATACATAAATGACTTTCCTTGACTTGGTACAAGGGTTATATATATACATAAATGACGTTCCTGCCTTGGTACAAGGGTTATATATATACATAAATGACTTTCCTGCCTTGGTACAAGGGTTATATATATACATAAATGACTTTCCTGTCTTGGTACAAGGGTTATGTTAGATTAATGCCCTTCCTATCACATATATACATAAATGCCTTTTCTGTCTTGGTACAAGGGTTATATATATATATATAAGACTTTCCTGCCTTGGTACAAGGGTTATATATATACATAAATGACTTTCCTGTCTTGGTACAAGGGTTATATATATATATAAAAGAATTTCCTGCCTTGGTACAAGGGTTATATATATACATAAATGACGTTCCTGCCTTGGTACAAGGGTTATATATATACATAAATGACTTTCCTGTCTTGGTACAAGGGTTATATATATATACATAAATGACTTTCCTGCCTTGGTACAAGGGTTATATATATACATAAATGACTTTCCTGCCTTGGTACAAGGGTTATATATATACATAAATGACTTTCCTGCCTTGGTACAAGGGTTATGTTAGATTAATGCCCTTCCTAACACATATATACATAAATGACTTTCCTGCCTTGGTACAAGGGTTATGTTAGATTAATGCCCTTCCTAACACATATATACATAAATGACTTTCCTTGACTTGGTACAAGGGTTATATATATACATAAATGACGTTCCTGCCTTGGTACAAGGGTTATATATATACATAAATGACTTTCCTGCCTTGGTACAAGGGTTATATATATACATAAATGATTTTCCTGTCTTGGTACAAGGGTTATATATATACATAAATGACTTTCCTGTCTTGTTACAAGGGTTATGTTAGATTAATGCCCTTCATAACACATATATACATAAATGACCTTCCTGCCTTGGTACAAGGGTTATATATATACATAAATGACTTTCCTGCCTTGATACAAGGGTTATGTTAGATTAATGCCCTTCATAACACATATATACATAAATGACTTTCCTTGACTTGGTACAAGGGTTATATATATACATAAATGACGTTCCTGCCTTGGTACAAGGGTTATATATATACATAAATGACTTTCCTGCCTTGGTACAAGGGTTATATATATACATAAATGACTTTCCTGTCTTGGTACAAGGGTTATGTTAGATTAAAGCCCTTCCTAACACATATATACATAAATGACTTTCCTGTCTTTGTACAAGGGTTATATATATATATATAAGACTTTCTTGCCTTGGTACAAGGGTTATATATATACATAAATGACGTTCCTGCCTTGGTACAAGGGTTATATATATACATAAATGACTTTCCTGTCTTGGTACAAGGGTTATATATATATATATATATAAATGACTTTCCTGTCTTGGTACAGGGGTTATATATATATATATATAAATGACGTTCCTGCCTTGGTACAAGGGTTATATATATACATAAATGACTTTCCTGTCTTGGTATAAGGGTTATATATATACATAAATGACTTTCATGTCTTGGTACAAGGGTTATGTTAGATTACTGCCCTTCCTAACACATATATACATAAATGACTTTCATGCCTTGGTACAAGGGTTATATATATACATAAATGACTTTCCTGTCTTGGTACAAGGGCTATATATATACATAAATGACTTTCCTGTCTTGGTACAAGGGTAATGTTAGATTACTGCCCTTCCTAACACATATATACATAAAAGACTTTCCTGCCTTGGTACAAGGGTTATATATATACATAAATGACTTTCCTGTCTTGGTACAAGGGTTATGTTAGATTACTGCCCTTCCTAACACATATATACATAAATGACTGTCCTTCCTTTGTACAAGGGTTATATATATACATAAATGACGTTCCTGCCTTGGTACAAGGGATATATATATATACATAAATGACTTTCCTGCATTGGTACAAGGGTTATATATATACATAAATGACTTTCCTGTCTTGGTACAAGGGTTATATATATACATAAATGACGTTCCTGCCTTGGTACAAGGGTTATATATATACATAGATGACTTTCTTGTCTTGGTACAAGGGTTATATATATACATAAATGACTTTCCTGTCTTGGTACAAGGGTTATATATATACATAAATGACTTTCCTGTCTTGGTACAAGGGTTATGTTAGATTACTGCCCTTCCTAACATATATATACATCAATGACTTTCATGCCTTGGTACAAGGGTTATATATATACATAAATGACTTTCCTGTCTTGGTACAAGGGTTATATATATACATAAATGACGTTCCTGCCTTGGTACAAGGGTTATATATATACATAGATGACTCTCTTGTCTTGGTACAAGGGTTATATATATACATAAATGACTTTCCTGTCTTGGTACAAGGGTTATATATATACATAAATGACTTTCCTGTCTTGGTACAAGGGTTATGTTAGATTACTGCCCTTCCTAACATATATATACATCAATGACTTTCATGCCTTGGTACAAGGGTTATATATATACATAGATGACTTTCTTGTCTTGGTACAAGGGTTATATATATACATAAATGACTTTCCTGCCTTGGTAAAAGGGTTATATATATACATAAATGACTTTCCTGTCTTGGTACAAGGGTTATATATATACATAAATGACTTTCCTGTGTTGGTACAAGGGCTATATATATACATAAATGACTTTCCTGTCTTGGTACAAGGGTTATGTTAGATTACTGCCCTTCCTAACACATATATACATAAATGACGTTCCTGCCTTGGTACAAGGGTTATATATATACATCAAGGACTTTCCTGCCTTGGTACAAGGGTTATATATATACATAAATAACTTTCCTGTCTTGGTACAAGGGTTATATTTATACATAAATGACTTTCCTGCCTTGGTACAAGGGTTATATATATACATAAATGACTTTCCTGTCTTGGTACAAGGGTTATAAATACATAAATGACTTTCCTGTCTTGGTACAAGGGTTATATGTATACATAAATGACTTTCCTGTCTTGGTACAAGGGTTATGTTAGATAAATGCCCTTCCTAACACATATATTCATAAATGACTTTCCTGTCTTGGTACAAGGGTTATATATATATATAAAAGACTTTCCTGCCTTGGTACAAGGGTTATATATATACATAAATGACTTTCCTCTCTTGGTATAAGGGTTATATATATACATAAATGACTTTCCTGTCTAGGTACAAGGGTTATGTTAGAATAATGCCATTCCGAACACATATATACATAAATGACTTTCCTGTCTTGGTACAAGAGTTATATATATACATAAATGACGTTCCTGCCTTGGTACAAGGGATATATATATACATAAATGACTTTCCTGCCTTGGTACAAGGGTCATATATATGCATAAATGACTTTCCTGTCTTGGTACAAGGGTTATATATATACATAAAAGACTTTCCTGCCTTGGTACAAGGGTTATATATATACATAAATGACTTTCCTGTCTTGGTACAAGGGTTATATATATATATAGAAATGACTTTCCTGCCTTGGTACAAGGGTTATGTTAGATTAATGCCTTCCGAACACATATATACATAAATGACTTTCCTGTCTTGGTACAGGGGTTATATATATACATAAATGACGTTCCTGCCTTGGCATAAGGGTTATATATATACATAAATGACTTTCTTGTCTTGGTATAAGGGTTATATATATACATAAATGACTTTCCTGTCTTGGTACAAGGGTTATGTTAGATTAATGCCCTTCCGAACACATATATACATAAATGACTTTCCTGTCTTGGTACAGGGGTTATATATATACATAAATGACGTTCCTGCCTTGGTACAAGGGTTATATATATACATAAATGACTTTCCTGTCTTGGTATAAGGGTTATATATATACATAAATGACTTTCCTGTCTTGGTGTAAGGGTTATATATATATATAAGTGACTTTCCTGTGTAGGTACAAGGGTTATGTTAGAATAATGCCCTTCCGAACACATATATACATAAATGACTTTCCTGTCTTGGTACAAGGGTTATATATATACATAAATGACGTTCCTGCCTTGGTACAAGGGATATATATATACATAAATGACTTTCCTGCCTTGGTACAAGGGTTATATATATGCATAAATGACTTTCCTGCCTTGGTACAAGGGTTATATATATACATAAATGACTTTCCTGCCTTGGTACAAGGGTTATATATATACATAAATGACTTTCCTGTCTTGGTACAAGGGTTATGTTAGATTAATGCCCTTCCTAACACATATATACATAAATGACTTTCCTGTTTTGGTACAAGGGTTATATATATATATATAAGATTTTCCTGCCTTGGTACAAGGGTTATATATATACATAAATGACTTTCCTGTCTTGGTACAAGGGTTATATATATATATAAAAGAATTTCCTGCCTTGGTACAAGGGTTATATATATACATAAATGACGTTCCTGCCTTGGTACAAGGGTTATATATATACATAAATGACTTTCCTGTCTTGGTACAAGGGTTATATATATATATACATAAATGACTTTCCTGCCTTGGTACAAGGGTTATATATATACATAAATGACTTTCCTGCCTTGGTACAAGGGTTATATATATACATAAATGACTTTCCTGCCTTGGTACAAGGGTTATGTTAGATTAATGCCCTTCCTAACACATATATACATAAATGACTTTCCTGCCTTGGTACAAGGGTTATGTTAGATTAATGCCCTTCCTAACACATATATACATAAATGACTTTCCTGTCTTGGTACAAGGGTTATGTATATATATATAAGACTTTCTTGCCCTGGTACAAGGGTCATATATATACATAAATGACTTTCCTGCCTGGTACAAGGGTTATATATATACATAAATGACTTTCCTTGACTTGGTACAAGGGTTATATATATACATAAATGACATTCCTTCCTTGGTACAAGGGTTATATATATACATAAATGACTTTCCTGCCTTGGTACAAGGGTTATATATATACATAAATGATTTTCCTGCCTTGGTACAAGGGTTATGTTAGATTAATGCCCTTCATAACACATATATACATAAATGACTTTCCTGTCTTGGTACAAGGGTTATATATATATATAAAAGACTTTCCTGCCTTGGTACAAGGGTTATATATATACATAAATGACTTTCCTGTCTTGGTACAAGGGTTATGTTAGATTAATGCCCTTCCTAACACATATATACATAAATGACTTTCCTGTCTTGGTACAAGGGTTATAAATATATATATAAGACTTTCTTGCCTTGGTACAAGGGTTATATATATACATAAATGACTTTCCTGTCTTGGTACAAGGGTTATATATATATATATAAAAGACTTTCCTGCCTTGGTACAAGGGTTATATATATACATAAATGACTTTCCTGTCTTCGTACAAGGGTTATATATATATATATATAAGACTTTCTTGCCCTGGTACAAGGGTTATATATATACATAAATGACTTTCCTGCCTGGTACAAGGGTTATATATATACATAAATGACTTTCCTTGACTTGGTACAAGGGTTATATATATACATAAATGACGTTCCTGCCTTGGTACAAGGGTTATATATATACATAAATGACTTTCCTGCCTTGGTACAAGGGTTATATATATACATAAATGATTTTCCTGCCTTGGTACAAGGGTTATGATAGATTAATGCCCTTCATAACACATATATACATAAATGACTTTCCTGTCTTGGTACAAGGGTTATATATATATATAAAAGACTTTCCTGCCTTGGTACAAGGGTTATATATATACATAAATGACTTTCCTGTCTTGGTACAAGGGTTATGTTAGATTAATGCCCTTCCTAACACATATATACATAAATGACTTTCCTGTCTTGGTACAAGGGTTATATATATATATATAAGACTTTCTTGCCTTGGTACAAGGGTTATATATATACATAAATGACTTTCCTGTCTTGGTACAAGGGTTATATATATATATATAAAAGGCTTTCCTGCCTTGGTACAAGGGTTATATATATAGATAAATGACGTTCCTGCCTTGGTACAAGGGTTATATATATACATAAATGACTTTCCTGTCTTGGTACAAGGGTTATATATATATATATATAAATGACTTTCCTTCCTTGGTACAAGGGTTATGTTAGATTAATGCCCTTCCGAGCACATATATACATAAATGACTTTCCTGTCTTGGTACAGGGGTTATATATATATACATAAATGACGTTCCTGCCTTGGTACAAGGGTTATATATATACATAAATGACTTTCCTGTCTTGGTATAAGGGTTATATATATACATAAATGACTTTCCTGTCTAGGTACAAGGGTTATGTTAGATTAATGCCCTTCCGAACACATATATACATAAATGACTTTCCTGTCTTGGTACAAGAGTTATATATATACATAAATGACGTTCCTGCCTTGGTACAAGGGATATATATATACATAAATGACTTTCCTGTCTTGGTACAAGGGTTATATATATACATAAAAGACTTTCCTGCCTTGGTACAAGGGCTATATATATACATAAATGACTTTCCTGTCTTGGTACAAGGGTTATATATATATATAAATGACTTGACTGCCTTGGTACAAGGGTTATGTTAGATTAATGCCATTCCGAATACATATATGCATAAATGACTTTCCTGTCTTGGTACAGGGGTTATATATATATACATAAATGACGTTCCTGCCTTGGTACAAGGGTTATATATATACATAAATGACTTTCTTGTCTTGGTATAAGGGTTATATATATACATAAATGACTTTCCTGTCTTGGTACAAGGGTTATGTTAGATTACTGCCCTTCCTAACACATATATACATAAATGACTTTCCTGCCTTGGTACAAGGGTTATATATATACATAAATGACTTTCCTGTCTTGGTACAAGGGTTATATATATACATAAATGACTTTCCTGTCTTGGTACAAGGGTTATATATATACATAAATGACTTTCCTGTCTTGGTACAAGGGTTATATATATACATAAATGACTTTCCTGTCTTGGTACAAGGGTTATATATATACATAAATGACGTTCCTGCCTTGGTACAAGGGTTATATATATACATAAATGACTTTCCTGTCTTGGTACAAGGGTTATATATATACATAAATGACTTTCCTGTCTTGGTACAAAGGTAATGTTAGATTACTGCCCTTCCTAACACATATATACATAAAAGACTTTCCTGCCTTGGTACAAGGGTTATATATATACATAAATGACTTTCCTGTCTTGGTACAAGGGTTATGTTAGATTACTGCCCTTCCAAACACATATATACATAAATGACTTTCCTTCCTTTGTACAAGGGTTATATATATACATAAATGACTTTCCTCTCTTGGTACAAGGGTTATATATATACATAAATGACGTTCCTGCCTTGGTACAAAGGATATATATATATACATAAATGACTTTCTTGCATTGGTACAAGGGTTATATATATACATAAATGACTTTCCTGTCTTGGTACAAGGGTTATATATATACATAAATGACGTTCCTGCCTTGGTACAAGGGTTATATATATACATAGATGACTTTCTTGTCTTGGTACAAGGGTTATATATATACATAAATGACTTTCCAGTCTTGGTACAAGGGTTATATATATACATAAATGACTTTCCTGTCTTGGTACAAGGGTTATGTTAGATTACTGCCCTTCCTAACATATATGTACATAAATGACTTTCCTGCCTTGGTAAAAGGTTTATATATATACATAAATGACTTTCCTGTCTTGGTACAAGGGTTATATATATACATAAATGACTTTCCTGTGTTGGTACAAGGGCTATATATATACATAAATGACTTTCCTGTCTTGGTACAGGGGTTATATATATATACATAAATGACGTTCCTGCCTTGGTACAAGGGTTATATATATACATAAATGACTTTCTTGTCTTGGTATAAGGGTTATATATATACATAAATGACTTTCCTGTCTTGGTACAAGGGTTATGTTAGATTACTGCCCTTCCTAACACATATATACATAAATGACTTTCCTGCCTTGGTACAAGGGTTATATATATACATAAATGACTTTCCTGTCTTGGTACAAGGGTTATATATATACATAAATGACTTTCCTGTCTTGGTACAAGGGTTATATATATACATAAATGACTTTCCTGTCTTGGTACAAGGGTTATATATATACATAAATGACTTTCCTGTCTTGGTACAAGGGTTATATATATACATAAATGACGTTCCTGCCTTGGTACAAGGGTTATATATATACATAAATGACTTTCCTGTCTTGGTACAAGGGTTATATATATACATAAATGACTTTCCTGTCTTGGTACAAAGGTAATGTTAGATTACTGCCCTTCCTAACACATATATACATAAAAGACTTTCCTGCCTTGGTACAAGGGTTATATATATACATAAATGACTTTCCTGTCTTGGTACAAGGGTTATGTTAGATTACTGCCCTTCCAAACACATATATACATAAATGACTTTCCTTCCTTTGTACAAGGGTTATATATATACATAAATGACTTTCCTGTCTTGGTACAAGGGTTATATATATACATAAATGACGTTCCTGCCTTGGTACAAAGGATATATATATATACATAAATGACTTTCTTGCATTGGTACAAGGGTTATATATATACATAAATGACTTTCCTGTCTTGGTACAAGGGTTATATATATACATAAATGACGTTCCTGCCTTGGTACAAGGGTTATATATATACATAGATGACTTTCTTGTCTTGGTACAAGGGTTATATATATACATAAATGACTTTCCAGTCTTGGTACAAGGGTTATATATATACATAAATGACTTTCCTGTCTTGGTACAAGGGTTATGTTAGATTACTGCCCTTCCTAACATATATGTACATAAATGACTTTCCTGCCTTGGTAAAAGGTTTATATATATACATAAATGACTTTCCTGTCTTGGTACAAGGGTTATATATATACATAAATGACTTTCCTGTGTTGGTACAAGGGCTATATATATACATAAATGACTTTCCTGTCTTGGTACAAGGGTTATGTTAGATTACTGCCCTTCCTAACACATATATACATAAATGACGTTCCTGCCTTGGTACAAGGGTTATATATATACATAAAGGACTTTCCTGCCTTGGTACAAGGGTTATATATATACATAAATAACTTTCCTGTCTTGGTACAAGGGTTATATTTATACATAAATGACTTTCCTGCCTTGGTACAAGGGTTATATATATACATAAATGACTTTCCTGCCTTGGTACAAGGGTTATAAATATACATAAATGACTTTCCTGTCTTGGTACAAGGGTTATAAATACATAAATGACTTTCCTGTCTTGGTACAAGGGTTATATGTATACATAAATGACTTTCCTGTCTTGGTACAAGGGTTATGTTAGATAAATGCCCTTCCTAACACATATATACATAAATGACTTTCCTGTCTTGGTACAAGGGTTATATATATATATAAAAGACTTTCCTGCCTTGGTACAAGGGTTATATATATACATAAATGACTTTCCTCTCTTGGTATAAGGGTTATATATATACATAAATGACTTTCCTGTCTAGGTACAAGGGTTATGTTAGAATAATGCCATTCCGAACACATATATACATAAATGACTTTCCTGTCTTGGTACAAGAGTTATATATATACATAAATGACGTTCCTGCCTTGGTACAAGGGATATATATATACATAAATGACTTTCCTGCCTTGGTACAAGGGTCATATATATGCATAAATGACTTTCCTGTCTTGGTACAAGGGTTATATATATACATAAAAGACTTTCCTGCCTTGGTACAAGGGTTATATATATACATAAATGACTTTCCTGTCTTGGTACAAGGGTTATATATATATATATAAATGACTTTCCTGCCTTGGTACAAGGGTTATGTTAGATTAATGCCTTCCGAACACATATATACATAAATGACTTTCCTGTCTTGGTACAGGGGTTATATATATACATAAATGACGTTCCTGCCTTGGTACAAGGGTTATATATATACATAAATGACTTTCTTGTCTTGGTATAAGGGTTATATATATACATAAATGACTTTCCTGTCTTGGTACAAGGGTTATGTTAGATTAATGCCCTTCCGAACACATATATACATAAATGACTTTCCTGTCTTGGTACAGGGGTTATATATATACATAAATGACGTTCCTGCCTTGGTACAAGGGTTATATATATACATAAATGACTTTCCTGTCTTGGTATAAGGGTTATATATATACATAAATGACTTTCCTGTCTAGGTACAAGGGTTATGTTAGATTAATGCCCTTCCGAACACATATATACATAAATGACTTTCCTGACTTGGTACAAGAGTTATATATATACATAAATGACGTTCCTGCCTTGGTACAAGGGATATATATATACATAAATGACTTTCCTGCATTGGTACAAGGGTTATATATATACATAAATGACGTTCCTGTCTTGGTACAAGGGTTATATATATACATAAATGACTTTCTTGTCTTGGTACAAGGGTTATATATATACATAAATGACTTTCCTGTCTTGGTACAAGGGTTATATATATATATAAATGACTTTCCTGCCTTGGTACAAGGGTTATGTTAGATTAATGCCCTTCCGAATACATATATACATAAATGACATTCCTGTCTTGGTACAGGGGTTATATATATATATATACATAAATGACGTTCCTGCCTTGGTACAAGGGTTATATATATACATTAATGACTTTCCTGTCTTGGTATAAGGGTTATATATATACATAAATGACTTTCCTGTCTTGGTACAAGGGTTATGTTAGATTACTGCCCTTCCTAACACATATATACATAAATGACTTTCCTGCCTTGGTACAAGGGTTATATATATACATAAATGACTTTCCTGTCTTGGTACAAGGGTTATATATATACATAAATGACTTTCCTGTTTTGGTACAAGGGTTATATATATACATAAATGACTTTCCTGTCTTGGTACAAGGGTTATATATATACATAAATGACTTTCCTGTCTTGGTACAAGGGTTATATATATACATAAATGACGTTCCTGCCTTGGTACACGGGTTATATATATACATAAATGACTTTCCTGTCTTGGTACAAGGGTTATATATATACATAAATGACTTTCCTGTCTTGGTACAAGGGTTATATATATACATAAATGACGTTCCTGCCTTGGTACACGGGTTATATATATACATAAATGACTTTCCTGTCTTGGTACAAGGGTTATATATATACATAAATGACGTTCCTGTCTTGGTACAAGGGTTATAAATGCATAAATGACTTTCCTGTCTTGGTACAAGGGTTATATGTATACATAAATGACTTTCCTGTCTTGGTACAAGGGTTATGTTAGACAAATGCCCTTCCTAACACATATATACATAAATGACTTTCCTGTCTTGGTACAAGGGTTATATATATATATAAAAGACTTTCCTGCCTTGGTACAAGGGTTATATATATACATAAATGACTTTCCTCTCTTGGTATAAGGGTTATATATATACATAAATGACTTTCCTGTCTTGGTACAAGGGTTATATATATACATAAAAGACTTTCCTGCCTTGGTACAAGGGTTATATATATATATATAAATGACTTTCCTGCCTTGGTACAAGGGTTATGTTAGATTAATGCCTTCCGAACACATATATACATAAATGACTTTCCTGTCTTGGTACAGGGGTTATATATATACATAAATGACGTTCCTGCCTTGGTACAAGGGTTATATATATACATAAATGACTTTCTTGTCTTGGTATAAGGGTTATATATATACATAAATGACTTTCCTGTCTTGGTACAAGGGTTATGTTAGATTAAAGCCCTTCCGAACACATATATACATAAATGACTTTCCTGTCTTGGTACAGGGGTTATATATATGCATAAATGACGTTCCTGCCTTGGTACAAGGGTTATATATATACATAAATGACTTTCCTGTCTTGGTATAAGGGTTATATATATACATAAATGACATTCCTGTCTAGGTACAAGGGTTATGTTAGATTAATGCCCTTCCGAACACATATATACATAAATGACTTTCCTGTCTTGGTACAAGAGTTATATATATACATAAATGACGTTCCTGCCTTGGTACACGGGTTATATATATACATAAATGACTTTCCTGTCTTGGTACAAGGGTTATAAATGCATAAATGACTTTCCTGTCTTGGTACAAGGGTTATATGTATACATAAATGACTTTCCCGTCTTGGTACAAGGGTTATATATATATATAAAAGACTTTCCTGCCTTGGTACAAGGGTTATATATATACATAAATGACTTTCCTCTCTTGGTATAAGGGTTATATATATACATAAATGACTTTCCTGTCTAGGTACAAGGGTTATGTTAGAATAATGCCATTCCGAACACATATATACATAAATGACTTTCCTGTCTTGGTACAAGAGCTATATATATACATAAATGACGTTCCTGCCTTGGTACAAGGGATATATATATACATAAATGACTTTCCTGCCTTGGTACAAGGGTCATATATATGCATAAATGACTTTCCTCTCTTGGTACAAGGGTTATATATATACATAAAAGACTTTCCTGCCTTGGTACAAGGGTTATATATATATATATAAATGACTTTCCTGCCTTGGTACAAGGGTTATGTTAGATTAATGCCTTCCGAACACATATATACATAAATGACTTTCCTGTCTTGGTACAGGGGTTATATATATACATAAATGACGTTCCTGCCTTGGTACAAGGGTTATATATATACATAAATGACTTTCTTGTCTTGGTATAAGGGTTATATATATACATAAATGACTTTCCTGTCTTGGTACAAGGGTTATGTTTGATTAAAGCCCTTCCGAACACATATATACATAAATGACTTTCCTGTCTTGGTACAGGGGTTATATATATGCATAAATGACGTTCCTGCCTTGGTACAAGGGTTATATATATACATAAATGACTTTCCTGTCTTGGTATAAGGGTTATATATATACATAAATGACATTCCTGTCTAGGTACAAGGGTTATGTTAGATTAATGCCCTTCCGAACACATATATACATAAATGACTTTCCTGTCTTGGTACAAGAGTTATATATATACATAAATGACGTTCCTGCCTTGGTACAAGGGATATATATATACATAAATGACTTTCCTGCATTGGTACAAGGGATATATATATGCATAAATGACTTTCCTGTCTTGATACAAGGGATATATATATACATAAAATACTTTTCTGCCTTGGTACAAGGGTTATATATATACATAAATGACTTTCCTGTCTTGGTACAAGGGTTATATATATATATAAATGACTTTCCTGCCTTGGTACAAGGGTTATGTTAGATTAATGCCCTTCCGAATACATATATACATAAATGACATTCCTGTCTTGGTACAGGGGTTATATATATATACATAAATGACGTTCCTGCCTTGGTACAAGGGTTATATATATACATAAATGACTTTCCTGTCTTGGTATAAGGGTTATATATATACATAAATGACTTTCCTGTCTTGGTACAAGGGTTATGTTAGATTACTGCCCTTCCTAACACATATATACATAAATGACTTTCCTGCCTTGGTACAAGGGTTATATATATACATAAATGACTTTCCTGTCTTGGTACAAGGGTTATATATATACATAAATGACTTTCCTGTCTTGGTACAAGGGTTATATATATACATAAATGACTTTCCTGTCTTGGTACAAGGGTTATATATATACATAAATGACTTTCCTGTCTTGGTACAAGGGTTATATATATACATAAATGACGTTCCTGCCTTGGTACACGGGTTATATATTTACATAAATGACGTTCCTGTCTTGGTACAAGGGTTATATATATACATAAATGACTTTCCTGTCTTGGTACAAGGGTTATGTTAGATTACTACCCTTCCTAACACATATATACATAAAAGACTTTCCTGCCTTGGTACAAGGGTTATATATATACATAAATGACTTTCCTGTCTTGATACAAGGGTTATGTTAGATTACTGCCCTTCCTAACACATATATACATAAATGACTTTCCTTCCTTTGTACAAGGGTTATATATATACATAAATGACTTTCCTGTCTTGGTACAAGGGTTATATATATACATAAATGACGTTCCTGCCTTGGTACAAGGGATATATATATACATAAATGACTTTCCTGCATTGGTACAAGGGTTATATATATACATAAATGACTTTCCTATCTTGGTACAAGGGTTATATATATACATAAATGACGTTCCTGCCTTGGTACAAGGGTTATATATATACATAAATGACTTTCTTGTCTTGGTACAAGGGTTATATATATACATAAATGACTTTCCTGTCTTGGTACAAGGGTTATATATATATATAAATGACTTTCCTGCCTTGGTACAAGGGTTATGTTAGATTAATGCCCTTCCGAATACATATATACATAAATGACATTCCTGTCTTGGTACAGGGGTTATATATATATACATAAATGACGTTCCTGCCTTGGTACAAGGGTTATATATATACATTAATGACTTTCCTGTCTTGGTATAAGGGTTATATATATACATAAATGACTTTCCTGTCTTGGTACAAGGGTTATGTTAGATTACTGCCCTTCCTAACACATATATACATAAATGACTTTCCTGCCTTGGTACAAGGGTTATATATATACATAAATGACTTTCCTGTCTTGGTACAAGGGTTATATATATACATAAATGACTTTCCTGTCTTGGTACAAGGGTTATATATATACATAAATGACTTTCCTGTCTTGGTACAAGGGTTATATATATACATAAATGACTTTCCTGTCTTGGTACAAGGGTTATATATATACATAAATGACGTTCCTGCCTTGGTACACGGGTTATATATATACATAAATGACGTTCCTGTCTTGGTACAAGGGTTATATATATACATAAATGACTTTCCTGTCTTGGTACAAGGGTTATGTTAGATTACTGCCCTTCCTAACACATATATACATAAAAGACTTTCCTGCCTTGGTACAAGTGTTATATATATACATAAATGACTTTCCTGTCTTGGTACAAGGGTTATGTTAGATTACTGCCCTTCCTAACACATATATACATAAATGACTTTCCTTCCTTTGTACAAGGGTTATATATATACATAAATGACTTTCCTGTCTTGGTACAAGGGTTATATATATACATAAATGACGTTCCTGCCTTGGTACACGGGTTATATATATACATAAATGACGTTCCTGTCTTGGTACAAGGGTTATATATATACATAAATGACTTTCCTGTCTTGGTACAAGGGTTATGTTAGATTACTGCCCTTCCTAACACATATATACATAAAAGACTTTCCTGCCTTGGTACAAGTGTTATATATATATACATAAATGACTTTCCTGTCTTGGTACAAGGGTTATGTTAGATTACTGCCCTTCCTAACACATATATACATAAATGACTTTCCTTCCTTTGTACAAGGGTTATACATATACATAAATGACTTTCCTGTCTTGGTACAAGGGTTATATATATACATAAATGACGTTCCTGCATTGGTACAAGGGTTATATATATACATAAATGACTTTCTTGTCTTGGTACAAGGGTTATATATATACATAAATGACTTTCCTTTCTTGGTACAAGGGTTATATATATACATAAATGACTTTCCTGTCTTGGTACAAGGTTTATGTTAGATTACTGCCCTTCCTAACATATATATACATAAATGACTTTCCTGTCTTGGTACAAGGGTTATATATATACATAAATGACTTTCCTGTCTTGGTACAAGGGCTATATATATACATAAATGACTTTCCTGTCTTGGTACAAGGGTTATGTTAGATTAATGCCCTTCCTAACACATATATACATAAATGACGTTCCTGCCTTGGTACAAGGGTTATATATATACATAAAGGACTTTCCTGCCTTGGTACAAGAGTTATATATATACATAAATAACTTTCCTGTCTTGGTACAAGGGTTATATATATACATAAATGACTTTCCTGCCTTGGTACAAGGGTTATATATATACATAAATGACTTTCCTGCCTTGGTACAAGGGTTATATATATACATAAATGACTTTCCTGTCTTGGTACAAGGGTTATAAATACATAAATGACTTTCCTGTCTTGGTACAGGGTTATATGTATACATAAATGACTTTCCTGTCTTGGTACAAGGGTTATGTTAGATTAATGTCCTTCCTAACACATATATACATAAATGACTTTCCTGTCTTGGTACAAGGGTTATATATATATATAAAAGACTTTCCTGCCTTGGTACAAGGGTTATATATATACATAAATGACTTTCCTGTCTTGGTGTAAGGGTTATATATATACATAAGTGACTTTCCTGTCTAGGTACAAGGGTTATGTTAGAATAATGCCCTTCCGAACACATATATACATAAATGACTTTCCTGTCTTGGTACAAGAGTTATATATATACATAAATGACGTTCCTGCCTTGGTACAAGGGATATATATATACATAAATGACTTTCCTGCATTGGTACAAGGGATATATATATGCATAAATGACTTTCCTGTCTTGGTACAAGGGATATATATATACATAAAATACTTTTCTGCCTTGGTACAAGGGTTATATATATACATAAATGACTTTCCTGTCTTGGTACAAGGGTTATATATATATATAAATGACTTTCCTGCCTTGGTACAAGGGTTATGTTAGATTAATGCCCTTCCGAATACATATATACATAAATGACATTCCTGTCTTGGTACAGGGGTTATATATATATACATAAATGACGTTCCTGCCTTGGTACAAGGGTTATATATATACATAAATGACTTTCCTGTCTTGGTATAAGGGTTATATATATACATAAATGACTTTCCTGTCTTGGTACAAGGGTTATGTTAGATTACTGCCCTTCCTAACACATATATACATAAATGACTTTCCTGCCTTGGTACAAGGGTTATATATATACATAAATGACTTTCCTGTCTTGGTACAAGGGTTATATATATACATAAATGACTTTCCTGTCTTGGTACAAGGGTTATATATATACATAAATGACTTTCCTGTCTTGGTACAAGGGTTATATATATACATAAATGACTTTCCTGTCTTGGTACAAGGGTTATATATATACATAAATGACGTTCCTGCCTTGGTACACGGGTTATATATATACATAAATGACGTTCCTGTCTTGGTACAAGGGTTATATATATACATAAATGACTTTCCTGTCTTGGTACAAGGGTTATGTTAGATTACTGCCCTTCCTAACACATATATACATAAAAGACTTTCCTGCCTTGGTACAAGGGTTATATATATACATAAATGACTTTCCTGTCTTGGTACAAGGGTTATGTTAGATTACTGCCCTTCCTAACATATATATACATAAATGACTTTCCTTCCTTTGTACAAGGGTTATATATATACATAAATGACTTTCCTGTCTTGGTACAAGGGTTATATATATACATAAATGACGTTCCTGCCTTGGTACAAGGGATATATATATACATAAATGACTTTCCTGCATTGGTACAAGGGTTATATATATACATAAATGACTTTCCTATCTTGGTACAAGGGTTATATATATACATAAATGACGTTCCTGCCTTGGTACAAGGGTTATATATATACATAAATGACTTTCTTGTCTTGGTACAAGGGTTATATATATACATAAATGACTTTCCTGTCTTGGTACAAGGGTTATATATATATATAAATGACTTTCCTGCCTTGGTACAAGGGTTATGTTAGATTAATGCCCTTCCGAATACATATATACATAAATGACATTCCTGTCTTGGTACAGGGGTTATATATATATACATAAATGACGTTCCTGCCTTGGTACAAGGGTTATATATATACATTAATGACTTTCCTGTCTTGGTATAAGGGTTATATATATACATAAATGACTTTCCTGTCTTGGTACAAGGGTTATGTTAGATTACTGCCCTTCCTAACACATATATACATAAATGACTTTCCTGCCTTGGTACAAGGGTTATATATATACATAAATGACTTTCCTGTCTTGGTACAAGGGTTATATATATACATAAATGACTTTCCTGTCTTGGTACAAGGGCTATATATATACATAAATGACTTTCCTGTCTTGGTACAAGGGTTATATATATACATAAATGACTTTCCTGTCTTGGTACAAGGGTTATATATATACATAAATGACGTTCCTGCCTTGGTACACGGGTTATATATATACATAAATGACGTTCCTGTCTTGGTACAAGGGTTATATATATACATAAATGACTTTCCTGTCTTGGTACAAGGGTTATGTTAGATTACTGCCCTTCCTAACACATATATACATAAAAGACTTTCCTGCCTTGGTACAAGTGTTATATATATACATAAATGACTTTCCTGTCTTGGTACAAGGGTTATGTTAGATTACTGCATTTCCTAACACATATATACATAAATGACTTTCCTTCCCTTGTACAAGGGTTATATATATACATAAATGACTTTCCTGTCTTGGTACAAGGGTTATATATATACATAAATGACGTTTCTGCCTTGGTACAAGGGATATATATATACATAAATGACTTTCCTGCATTGGTACAAGGGTTATATATATACATAAATGACTTTCCTATCTTGGTACAAGGGTTATATATATACATAAATGACGTTCCTGCATTGGTACAAGGGTTATATATATACATAAATGACTTTCTTGTCTTGGTACAAGGGTTATATATATACATAAATGACTTTCCTTTCTTGGTACAAGGGTTATATATATACATAAATGACTTTCCTGTCTTGGTACAAGGTTTATGTTAGATTACTGCCCTTCCTAACATATATATACATAAATGACTTTCCTGTCTTGGTACAAGGGTTATATATATACATAAATGACTTTCCTGTCTTGGTACAAGGGCTATATATATACATAAATGACTTTCCTGTCTTGGTACAAGGGTTATGTTAGATTAATGCCCTTCCTAACACATATATACATAAATGACGTTCCTGCCTTGGTACAAGGGTTATATATATACATAAAGGACTTTCCTGCCTTGGTACAAGAGTTATATATATACATAAATAACTTTCCTGTCTTGGTACAAGGGTTATATATATACATAAATGACTTTCCTGCCTTGGTACAAGGGTTATATATATACATAAATGACTTTCCTGCCTTGGTACAAGGGTTATATATATACATAAATGACTTTCCTGTCTTGGTACAAGGGTTATATATATATATAAATGACTTTCCTGCCTTGGTACAAGGGTTATGTTAGATTAATGCCCTTCCGAATACATATATACATAAATGACATTCCTGTCTTGGTACAGGGGTTATATATATATACATAAATGACGTTCCTGCCTTGGTACAAGGGTTATATATATACATAAATGACTTTCCTGTCTTGGTATAAGGGTTATATATATACATAAATGACTTTCCTGTCTTGGTACAAGGGTTATGTTAGATTACTGCCCTTCCTAACACATATATACATAAATGACTTTCCTGCCTTGGTACAAGGGTTATATATATACATAAATGACTTTCCTGTCTTGGTACAAGGGTTATATATATACATAAATGACTTTCCTGTCTTGGTACAAGGGTTATATATATACATAAATGACTTTCCTGTCTTGGTACAAGGGTTATATATATACATAAATGACGTTCCTGTCTTGGTACAAGGGTTATATATATACATAAATGACTTTCCTGTCTTGGTACAAGGGTTATGTTAGATTACTGCCCTTCCTAACACATATATACATAAAAGACTTTCCTGACTTGGTACAAGTGTTATATATATACATAAATGACTTTCCTGTCTTGGTACAAGGGTTATGTTAGATTACTGCCCTTCCTAACACATATATACATAAATGACTTTCCTTCCTTTGTACAAGGGTTATATATATACATAAATGACTTTCTTGTCTTGGTACAAGGGTTATATATATACATAAATGACTTTCCTTTCTTGGTACAAGGGTTATATATATACATAAATGACTTTCCTGTCTTGGTACAAGGTTTATGTTAGATTACTGCCCTTCCTAACATATATATACATAAATGACTTTCCTGTCTTGGTACAAGGGTTATATATATACATAAATGACTTTCCTGTCTTGGTACAAGGGCTATATATATACATAAATGACTTTCCTGTCTTGGTACAAGGGTTATGTTAGATTAATGCCCTTCCTAACACATATATACATAAATGACGTTCCTGCCTTGGTACAAGGGTTATATATATACATAAAGGACTTTCCTGCCTTGGTACAAGAGTTATATATATACATAAATAACTTTCCTGTCTTGGTACAAGGGTTATATATATACATAAATGACTTTCCTGCCTTGGTACAAGGGTTATATATATACATAAATGACTTTCCTGCCTTGGTACAAGGGTTATATATATACATAAATGACTTTCCTGTCTTGGTACAAGGGTTATATGTATACATAAATGACTTTCCTGTGTTGGTACAAGGGTTATGTTAGATTAATGTCCTTCCTAACACATATATACATAAATGACTTTCCTGTCTTGGTACAAGGGTTATATATATATATAAAAGACTTTCCTGCCTTGGTACAAGGGTTATATATATACATAAATGACTTTCCTGTCTTGGTGTAAGGGTTATATATATACATAAGTGACTTTCCTGTCTAGGTACAAGGGTTATGTTAGAATAATGCCCTTCCGAACACATATATACATAAATGACTTTCCTGTCTTGGTACAAGAGTTATATATATACATAAATGACGTTCCTGCCTTGGTACAAGGGATATATATATACATAAATGACTTTCCTGCATTGGTACAAGGGATATATATATGCATAAATGACTTTCCTGTCTTGGTACAAGGGATATATATATACATAAAATACTTTTCTGCCTTGGTACAAGGGTTATATATATACATAAATGACTTTCCTGTCTTGGTACAAGGGTTATATATATATATAAATGACTTTCCTGCCTTGGTACAAGGGTTATGTTAGATTAATGCCCTTCCGAATACATATATACATAAATGACATTCCTGTCTTGGTACAGGGGTTATATATATATACATAAATGACGTTCCTGCCTTGGTACAAGGGTTATATATATACATAAATGACTTTCCTGTCTTGGTATAATGGTTATATATATACATAAATGACTTTCCTGTCTTGGTACAAGGGTTATGTTAGATTACTGCCCTTCCTAACACATATATACATAAATGACTTTCCTGCCTTGGTACAAGGGTTATATATATACATAAATGACTTTCCTGTCTTGGTACAAGGGTTATATATATACATAAATGACTTTCCTGTCTTGGTACAAGGGTTATATATATACATAAATGACTTTCCTGTCTTGGTACAAGGGTTATATATATACATAAATGACTTTCCTGTCTTGGTACAAGGGTTATATATATACATAAATGACGTTCCTGCCTTGGTACACGGGTTATATATATACATAAATGACGTTCCTGTCTTGGTACAAGGGTTATATATATACATAAATGACTTTCCTGTCTTGGTACAAGGGTTATGTTAGATTACTGCCCTTCCTAACACATATATACATAAAAGACTTTCCTGCCTTGGTACAAGGGTTATATATATACATAAATGACTTTCCTGTCTTGGTACAAGGGTTATGTTAGATTACTGCCCTTCCTAACACATATATACATAAATGACTTTCCTTCCTTTGTACAAGGGTTATATATATACATAAATGACTTTCCTGTCTTGGTACAAGGGTTATATATATACATAAATGACGTTCCTGCCTTGGTACAAGGGATATATATATACATAAATGACTTTCCTGCATTGGTACAAGGGTTATATATATACATAAATGACTTTCCTATCTTGATACAAGGGTTATATATATACATAAATGACGTTCCTGCCTTGGTACAAGGGTTATATATATACATAAATGACTTTCTTGTCTTGGTACAAGGGTTATATATATACATAAATGACTTTCCTGTCTTGGTACAAGGGTTATATATATATATAAATGACTTTCCTGCCTTGGTACAAGGGTTATGTTAGATTAATGCCCTTCCGAATACATATATACATAAATGACATTCCTGTCTTGGTACAGGGGTTATATATATATACATAAATGACGTTCCTGCCTTGGTACAAGGGTTATATATATACATTAATGACTTTCCTGTCTTGGTATAAGGGTTATATATATACATAAATGACTTTCCTGTCTTGGTACAAGGGTTATGTTAGATTACTGCCCTTCCTAACACATATATACATAAATGACTTTCCTGCCTTGGTACAAGGGTTATATATATACATAAATGACTTTCCTGTCTTGGTACAAGGGTTATATATATGCATAAATGACTTTCCTGTCTTGGTACAAGGGTTATATATATACATAAATGACTTTCCTGTCTTGGTACAAGGGTTATATATATACATAAATGACTTTCCTGTCTTGGTACAAGGGTTATATATATACATAAATGACGTTCCTGCCTTGGTACACGGGTTATATATATACATAAATGACGTTCCTGTCTTGGTACAAGGGTTATATATATACATAAATGACTTTCCTGTCTTGGTACAAGGGTTATGTTAGATTACTGCCCTTCCTAACACATATATACATAAAAGACTTTCCTGCCTTGGTACAAGTGTTATATATATACATAAATGACTTTCCTGTCTTGGTACAAGGGTTATGTTAGATTACTGCATTTCCTAACACATATATACATAAATGACTTTCCTTCCTTTGTACAAGGGTTATATATATACATAAATGACTTTCCTGTCTTGGTACAAGGGTTATATATATACATAAATGACGTTTCTGCCTTGGTACAAGGGATATATATATACATAAATGACTTTCCTGCATTGGTACAAGGGTTATATATATACATAAATGACTTTCCTATCTTGGTACAAGGGTTATATATATACATAAATGACGTTCCTGCATTGGTACAAGGGTTATATATATACATAAATGACTTTCTTGTCTTGGTACAAGGGTTATATATATACATAAATGACTTTCCTTTCTTGGTACAAGGGTTATATATATACATAAATGACTTTCCTGTCTTGGTACAAGGTTTATGTTAGATTACTGCCCTTCCTAACATATATATACATAAATGAATTTCCTGTCTTGGTACAAGGGATATATATATACATAAATGACTTTCCTGTCTTGGTACAAGGGCTATATATATACATAAATGACTTTCCTGTCTTGGTACAAGGGTTATGTTAGATTAATGCCCTTCCTAACACATATATACATAAATGACGTTCCTGCCTTGGTACAAGGGTTATATATATACATAAAGGACTTTCCTGCCTTGGTACAAGAGTTATATATATACATAAATAACTTTCCTGTCTTGGTACAAGGGTTATATATATACATAAATGACTTTCCTGCCTTGGTACAAGGGTTATATATATACATAAATGACTTTCCTGCCTTGGTACAAGGGTTATATATATACATAAATGACTTTCCTGTCTTGGTACAAGGGTTATAAATACATAAATGACTTTCCTGTCTTGGTACAAGGGTTATATGTATACATAAATGACTTTCCTGTCTTGGTACAAGGGTTATGTTAGATTAATGTCCTTCCTAACACATATATACATAAATGATTTTCCTGTCTTGGTACAAGGGTTATATATATATATAAAAGACTTTCCTGCCTTGGTACAAGGGTTATATATATACATAAATGACTTTCCTGTCTTGGTGTAAGGGTTATATATATACATAAGTGACTTTCCTGTCTAGGTACAAGGGTTATGTTAGAATAATGCCCTTCCGAACACATATATACATAAATGACTTTCCTGTCTTGGTACAAGAGTTATATATATACATAAATGACGTTCCTGCCTTGGTACAAGGGATATATATATACATAAATGACTTTCCTGCCTTGGTACAAGGGTTATATATATACATAAATGACTTTCCTGTCTTGGTACAAGGGTTATATATATACATAAATGACTTTCCTGTCTTGGTACAAGGGTTATATATATACATAAATGACTTTCCTGTCTTGGTACAAGGGTTATATATATACATAAATGACTTTCCTGTCTTGGTACAAGGGCTATATATATACATAAATGACGTTCCTGCCTTGGTACACGGGTTATATATATACATAAATGACGTTCTTGTCTTGGTACAAGGGTTATATATATACATAAATGACTTTCCTGTCTTGGTACAAGGGTTATGTTAGATTACTGCCCTTCCTAACACATATATACATAAATGACGTTCCTGCCTTGGTACACGGGTTATATATATACATAAATGACTTTCCTGTCTTGGTACAAGGGTTATATATATACATAAATGACTTTCCTGTCTTGGTACAAGGGTTATATATATACATAAATGACTTTCCTGTCTTGGTACAAGGGTTATGTTAGATTACTGCCCTTCCTAACACATATATACATAAATGACTTTCCTTCCTTTGTACAAGGGTTATATATATACATAAATGACTTTCCTGTCTTGGTACAAGGGTTATGTTAGATTACTGCCCTTCCTAACACATATATACATAAATGACTTTCCTTCCTTTGTACAAGGGTTATATATATACATAAATGACTTTCCTGTCTTGGTACAAGGGTTATATATATACATAAATGACGTTTCTGCCTTGGTACAAGGGATATATATATACATAAATGACTTTCCTGCATTGGTACAAGGGTTATATATATACATAAATGACTTTCCTATCTTGGTACAAGGGTTATATATATACATAAATGACGTTCCTGCATTGGTACAAGGGTTATATATATACATAAATGACTTTCTTGTCTTGGTACAAGGGTTATATATATACATAAATGACTTTCCTTTCTTGGTACAAGGGTTATATATATACATAAATGACTTTCCTGTCTTGGTACAAGGTTTATGTTAGATTACTGCCCTTCCTAACATATATATACATAAATGACTTTCCTGTCTTGGTACAAGGGTTATATATATACATAAATGACTTTCCTGTCTTGGTACAAGGGCTATATATATACATAAATGACTTTCCTGTCTTGGTACAAGGGTTATGTTAGATTAATGCCCTTCCTAACACATATATACATAAATGACGTTCCTGCCTTGGTACAAGGGTTATATATATACATAAAGGACTTTCCTGCCTTGGTACAAGAGTTATATATATACATAAATAACTTTCCTGTCTTGGTACAAGGGTTATATATATACATAAATGACGTTCCTGCCTTGGTACAAGGGTTATATATATACATAAATGACTTTCCTGCCTTGGTACAAGGGTTATATATATACATAAATGACTTTCCTGTCTTGGTACAAGGGTTATAAATACATAAATGACTTTCCTGTCTTGGTACAAGGGTTATATGTATACATAAATGACTTTCCTGTCTTGGTACAAGGGTTATGTTAGATTAATGTCCTTCCTAACACATATATACATAAATGACTTTCCTGTCTTGGTACAAGGGTTATATATATATATAAAAGACTTTCCTGCCTTGGTACAAGGGTTATATATATAGATAAATGACTTTCCTGTCTTGGTGTAAGGGTTATATATATACATAAGTGACTTTCCTGTCTAGGTACAAGGGTTATGTTAGAATAATGCCCTTCCGAACACATATATACATAAATGACTTTCCTGTCTTGGTACAAGAGTTATATATATACATAAATGACGTTCCTGCCTTGGTACAAGGGATATATATATACATAAATGACTTTCCTGCCTTGGTACAAGGGTTATATATATGCATAAATGACTTTCCTGCCTTGGTACAAGGGTTATATATATACATAAATGACTTTCCTGTCTTGGTACAAGGGCTATATATATATATATAAATGACTTTCCTGCCTTGGTACAAGGGTTATGTTAGATTAATGCCCTTCATAACACATATATACATAAATGACTTTCCTGTCTTGGTACAGGGGTTATATATATACATAAATGACGTTCCTGCCTTGGTACAAGGATTATATATATACATAAATGACTTTCTTGTCTTGGTATAAGGGTTATATATATACATAAATGAATTTCCTGTCTTGGTACAAGGGTTATGTTAGATTAATGCCCTTCCTAGCACATATATAGATAAATGACTTTCTTGTCTTGGTACAAGGGTTATATATATACATAAATGACGTTCCTGCCTTGGTACAAGGGATATATATATACATAAATGACTTTCCTGCCTTGGTACAAGGGTTATATATAAACATAAATGACTTTCCTGTCTTGGTACAAGGGTTATATATATATACATAAATGACTTTCCTTCCTTGGTACAAGGGTTATATATATACATAAATGACTTTTCTGCCTTGGTACAAGGGTTATGTTAGATTAATGCCCTTCCTAACACATATATACATAAATGACTTTCCTGCCTTGGTACAAGGGTTATGTTAGATTAATGCCCTTCCTAACACATATATACATAAATGACTTTCCTTGACTTGGTACAAGGGTTATATATATACGTAAATGACGTTCCTGCCTTGGTACAAGGGTTATATATATACATAAATGACTTTCCTGCCTTGGTACAAGGGTTATATATATTCATAAATGATTTTCCTGCCTTGGTACAAGGGTTATGTTAGATTAATGCCCTTCCTAACACATATATACATAAATGACTTTCCTGTCTTGGTACAAGGGTTATATAGATATATAAAAGACTTTCCTGCCTTAGTACAAGGGTTATATATATACATAAATGACTTTCCTGTCTTGGTACAAGGGTTATGTTAGATTAATGGCCTTCCTAACACATATATACATAAATGACTTTCCTGTCTTGGTACAAGGGTTATATATATATATATAAGACTTTCTTGCCTTGGTACAAGGGTTATATATATACATAAATGACGTTCCTGCCTTGGTACAAGGGTTATATATATACATAAATGACTTTCCTGTCTTGGCACAAGGGTTATATATATATATATAAATGACTTTCCTGCCTTGGTACAAGGGTTATGTTAGATTAATGCCCTTCCGAACACATATATACATAAATGACTTTCCTGTCTTGGTACAGGGGTTATATATATACATAAATGACGTTCCTGCCTTGGTACAAGGGTTATATATATACATAAATGACTTTCCTGTTTTGGTACAAGGGTTATGTTAGATTACTGCCATTCCTAACACATATATACATACATGACTTTCCTGCCTTGGTACAAGGGTTATATATATACATAAATGACTTTCTTGTCTTGGTACAAGGGTTATGTTAAATGACTGCCCTTCCTAACACATATATACATAAATGACTTTCCTTCCTTGGTACAAGGGTTATATATATACATAAATGACTTTCCTGCCTTGGTACAATGGATATATATATACATAAATGACTTTCCTGCCTTGGTACAAGGGTTATATATATACATAAATGACGTTCCTGCCTTGGTACAAGGGTTATATATGTACATAAATGACTTTCCTGTCTTGGTACAAGGGTTATATATATACATAAATGACTTTCCTGTCTTGGTACAAGGGCTATATATATACATAAATGACTTTCCTGTCTTGGTACAAGGGATATGTTAGATTACTGCCCTTCCTAACACATATATACATAAATGACTTTCCTGCCTTGGTACAAGGGTTATATATATGCATAAATGACTTTCCTGTCTTGGTACAAGGGTTATATATATACATAAATGACTTTCGTGTCTTGGTACAAGGGCTATATATATACATAAATGACTTTCCTGTCTTGGTACAAGGGTTATGTTAGATTACTGCCCTTCCTAACACATATATACATAAATGACGTTCCTGCCTTGGTACAAGGGTTATATATATACATAAATGACTTTCCTGCCTTGGTACAAGGGTTATATATATACATAAATAACTTTCCTGTCTTGGAACAAGGGTTATATATATACATAAATGACTTTCCTGCCTTGGTACAAGGGTTATATATATACATAAATGACTTTCCTGCCTTGGTAAAAGGGTTATATATATACATAAATGACTTTTCTATCTTGGTACAAGGGTTATATATATACATAAATGACATGACTTTCCTGTCTTGGTACAAGGGTTATATGTATACATAAATGAGTTTCCTGTCTTGGTACAAGGGTTTTATATATATAAATAAATGACTTTCCTGCCTTGGTACAAGGGTTATATATATATACAAATGACTTTCCTGTCTTGGTACAAGGGTTATATATATACATAAATGACTTTCCTGTCTTGGTACAAGGGTTATGTTAGATTAATGCCCTTCCTAACACATATATAGATAAATGACTTTCCTGTCTTGGTACAAGGGTTATATATATACATAAATGACTTTCCTGCCTTGGTACAAGGGTTATATATATAAATAAATGACTTTCCTGCCTTGATACAAGGGTTATATATATATACAAATGACTTTCCTGTCTTGGTACAAGGGATATATATATACATAAGTGACTTTCCTGTCTTGGTACAAGGGTTATGTTAGATTAATGCCCTTCCTAACACATATATACATAAATGACTTTCCTGCCTTGGTACAAGGGTTATATATATACATAAATGACTTTCCTGCTTTGGTACAAGGGTTATATATATACATAAATGACTTTCCTGCCTTGGTACAAGGATTATATATATACATAAATGACTTTCCTGCCTTGGTACAAGGGTTATGTTAGATTACTGCCCTTCCTAACACATATCTACATAAATGACTTTCCTGCTTTGGTACAAGGGTTATATATATACATAAATGACTTTCCTGCCTTGGTACAAAGGTTATATCTATATACATAAATGATTTTCCTTCCTTGGTACAAGGGTTATATATATACATAAATGACTTTCCTGTCTTGGTACAAGGGTTATATATATACATAAATGACTTTCCTGTCTTTGTACAAGGGTTATATTTATACATAAATGACTTTCCTGTCTTGGTACAAGGGTTATATATATACATAAATGACTTTCCTGTCTTGGAACAAGGGTTATGTTAGATTAATGCCCTTCCTAAAACATATATACATAAATGACTTTCCTGTCTTGGTACAAGGGTTATATATATACCAAAATGACTTTCCTGTCTTGGTACAAGGGTTATATATATACATAAATGACTTTCCTCTCTTGGTACAAGGGTTATATATATACATAAATGACTTTCCTGTCTTGTTACAAGGGTTATATATATACATAAATGACTTTCCTGTCTTGGTACAAGGGTTATGTTAGATTAATGCCCTTCCTAACACATATATACATAGATGACTTTCCTGCCTTGGTACAAGGGTTATATATATACATAAATGACTTTCCTGTCTTGGTACAAGGGTTATATATATACATAAATGACTTTCCTGTCTTGGTACAAGGGTTATATATATACATAAATGACTTTCCTGTCTTGGTACAAGGGTTATGTTAGATTATTGCCCTTCCTAACACATATATACATAAATGACTTTCCTGTCTTGGTACAAGGGTTATATATATACCAAAATGACTTTCCTGTCTTGGTACAAGGGTTATATATATACATAAATGACTTTCCTCTCTTGGTACAAGGGTTATATATATACATAAATGACTTTCCTGTCTTGGTACAAGGGTTATATATATACATAAATAACTTTCCTGTCTTGGTACAAGGGTTTTATATATATACATAAATGACTTTCCTGCGTTGGTACAAGGGTTATATATATACATAAATGACTTTCCTGCCTTGGTACAAGGGTTATATATATACATAAATGACTTTCCTGTCTTGGTACAAGGGTTATAAATACATAAATGACTTTCCTGTCTTGGTACAAGGGTTATATGTATACATAAATGACTTTCCTGTCTTGGTACAAGGGTTATGCTAGATTAATGCCCTTCCTAACACATATATACATAAATGACTTTCCTGTCTTGGTACAAGGGTTATATATATATATAAAAGACTTTCCTGCCTTGGTATAAGGGTTATATATATACATAAATGACTTTCCTGTCTTGGTGTAAGGGTTATATATATACATAAGTGACTTTCCTGTCTAGGTACAAGGGTTATGTTAGAATAATGCCCTTCCAAACACATATATATATATAAATGACTTTCCTGTCTTGGTACAAGAGTTATATATATACATAAATGACGTTCCTGCCTTGGTACAAGGGATATATATATACATAAATGACTTTCCTGCCTTGGTACAAGGGTTATATATATGCATAAATGACTTTCCTGCCTTGGTACAAGGGTTATATATATACATAAATGACTTTCCTGTCTTGGTACAAGGGTTATATATAAATATATAAATGACTTTCCTGCCTTGGTACAAGGGTTATGTTAGATTAATGCTCTTCCGAACACATATATACATAAATGACTTTCCTGTCTTGGTACAGGGGTTATATATATACATAAATGACGTTCCTGCCTTGGTACAAGGTTTATATATATACATAAATGAATTTCTTGTCATGGTATAAGGGTTATATATATACATAAATGACTTTCCTGTCTTGGTACAAGGGTTATGTTAGATTAATGCCCTTCCTAACACATATATAGATAAATGACATTCCTGCCTTGGTACAAGGGTTATATATATACATAAATGACTTTCCTGTCTTGGTACAAGGGTTATGTTAGATTAATGCCCTTCCTAGCACATATATAGATAAATGACTTTCTTGTCTTGGTACAAGGGTTATATATATACATAAATGACGTTCCTGCCTTGGTACAAGGGATATATATATACATAAATGACTTTCCTGTCTTGGTACAAGGGTTATATATATATACATAAATGACTTTCCTGCCTTGGTACAAGGGTTATATATATACATAAATGACTTTCCTGCCTTGGTACAAGGGTTATGTTAGATTAATGCCCTTCCTAACACATATATACATAAATGACTTTCCTGCCTTGGTACAAGGGTTATGTTAGATTAATGCCCTTCCCAACACATATATGCATACATGACTTTCCTTGACTTGGTACAAGGGTTATATATATACATAAATGACGTTCCTGCCTTGGTACAAGGGTTATATATATACATAAATGACTTTCCTGCCTTGGTACAAGGGTTATATATATACATAAATGATTTTCCTGCCTTGGTACAAGGGTTATGTTAGATTAATGCCCTTCCTAACACATATATACATAAATGACTTTCCTGTCTTGGTACAGGGGTTATATATATATATATAAAAGACTTTTCTGCCTTGGTACAAGGGTTATATATATATATAAATGACTTTCCTGTCTTGGTACAAGGGTTATGTTAGATTAATGCCCTTCCTAACACATATATACATAAATGACTTTCCTGTCTTGGTACAAGGGTTATATATATATATATATAAGACTTTCTTGCCTTGGTACAAGGGTTATATATATACATAAATGACTTTCCTGTCTTGGTACAAGGTTTATATATATATATAAAAGACTTTCCTGCCTTGGTACAAGGGTTATATATATACATAAATGACGTTCCTGCCTTGGTACAAGGGTTATATATATACATAAATGACTTTCCTGTCTTGGTACAAGGGTTATATATATATATAAATGACTTTCCTGCCTTGGTACAAGGGTTATGTTAGATTAATGCCCTTCCGAACACATATATACATAAATGACTTTCCTGTCTTGGTACAGGGGTTATATATATACATAAATGACGTTCCTTCCTTGGTACAAGGGTTATATATATACATAAATGACTTTCCTGTCTTGGTACACGGGTTATGTTAGATTACTGCCCTTCCTAACACATATATACATACATGACTTTCCTGCCTTGGTACAAGGGTTATATATTTACATAAATGACTTTCTTGTCTTGGTACAAGGGTTATGTTAAATTACTGCCCTTCCTAACACATATATACATAAATGACTTTCCTTCCTTGGTACAAGGGTTATATATATACATAAATGACTTTCCTGCCTTGGTACAATGGATATATATATACATAAATGACTTTCCTGTCTTGGTACAAGGGTTATATATATACATAAATGACGTTCCTGCCTTGGTACAAGGGTTATGTTAGATTACTGTCCTTCCTAACACATATCTACATAAATGACTTTCCTGCTTTGGTACAAGGGTTATATATATACATAAATGACTTTCCTGCCTTGGTACAAGGGTTATATATATATACATAAATGACTTTCCGTCCTTGGTACAAGGGTTATATATATACATAAATGACTTTCCTGTCTTGGTACAAGGGTTATATATATACATAAATGACTTTCCTGTCTTGGAACAAGGGTTATGTTAGATTAATGCCCTTCCTAAAACATATATACATAAATGACTTTCCTGCCTTGGTACAAGGGTTATATATATACATAAATGTCTTTCCTGTCTTGGTACAAGGGTTATATATATACATAAATGACTTTCCTGTCTTGGTACAAGGGTTATATATATACATAAATGACTTTCCTGTCTTGTTACAAGGGTTATATATAAACATAAATGACTTTCCTGTCTTGGTACAAGGGTTATGTTAGATTAATGCCCTTCCTAACACATATATACATAAATGACTTTCCTGCCTAGGTAAAAGTGTTATATATATACATAAATGACTTTCCTGCCTTGGTACAAGGGTTATATATATACATAAATGACTTTCCTGTCTTGGTACAAGGGTTATATATATACATAAATGACTTTCCTGTCTTGGTACAAGGGTTATATATATACATAAATGACTTTCCTGTCTTGGTACAAGGGTTATATATATATACATAAATGACTTTCCTGCCTTGGTACAAGGGTTATATATATACATAAATGACTTTCCTGTCTTGGTACAAGGGTTATGTTAGATTAATGCCCTTCCTAACACATATATACATAAATGACTTTCCTGTCTTGGTACAGGGGTTATATTTATACATAAATGACTTTCCTGTCTTGGTACAAGGGTTATATATATACATAAATGACGTTCCTGTGTTGGTACAAGGGTTATATCAATACATAAATGACTTTTCTGTCTTGGTACAAGGGTTTTGTTAGATTAATGCCCTTCCTAACACATATATACATAAATGACGTTCCTGTCTTGGTACAAGGGTTATATATATACATAAATGACTTTCCTGTCTTGGTACAAGGGTTATGTTAGATTAATGCCCTTCCTAACACATATATACATACATGACTTTCCTGCCTTAGTACAAGGGTTATATATATACATAAATGACTTTCTTGCCCTGGTACAAGGGTTATATATATATACATAAATGACTTTCCTGCCTTGGTACAAGGGTTATATATATATACATAAATGACTTTCCGTCCTTGGTACAAGGGTTATATATATACATAAATGACTTTCCTGTCTTGGTACAAGGGTTATATATATACATAAATGACTTTCCTGTCTTGGAACAAGGGTTATGTTAGATTAATGCCCTTCCTAAAACATATATACATAAATGACTTTCCTGCCTTGGTACAAGGGTTATATATATACATAAATGACTTTCCTGTCTTGGTACAAGGGTTATATATATACATAAATGACTTTCCTGTCTTGGTACAAGGGTTATATATATACATAAATGACTTTCCTGTCTTGTTACAAGGGTTATATATAAACATAAATGACTTTCCTGTCTTGGTACAAGGGTTATGTTAGATTAATGCCCTTCCTAACACATATATACATAAATGACTTTCCTGCCTAGGTAAAAGTGTTATATATATACATAAATGACTTTCCTGCCTTGGTACAAGGGTTATATATATACATAAATGACTTTCCTGTCTTGGTACAAGGGTTATATATATACATAAATGACTTTCCTGTCTTGGTACAAGGGTTATATATATACATAAATGACTTTCCTGTCTTGGTACAAGGGTTATATATATATACATAAATGACTTTCCTGCCTTGGTACAAGGGTTATATATATACATAAATGACTTTCCTGTCTTGGTACAAGGGTTATGTTAGATTAATGCCCTTCCTAACACATATATACATAAATGACTTTCCTGTCTTGGTACAGGGGTTATATTTATACATAAATGACTTTCCTGTCTTGGTACAAGGGTTATATATATACATAAATGACGTTCCTGTGTTGGTACAAGGGTTATATCAATACATAAATGACTTTTCTGTCTTGGTACAAGGGTTTTGTTAGATTAATGCCCTTCCTAACACATATATACATAAATGACGTTCCTGTCTTGGTACAAGGGTTATATATATACATAAATGACTTTCCTGTCTTGGTACAAGGGTTATGTTAGATTAATGCCCTTCCTAACACATATATACATACATGACTTTCCTGCCTTAGTACAAGGGTTATATATATACATAAATGACTTTCTTGCCCTGGTACAAGGGTTATATATATACATAAATGACTTTCCTGTCTTGGTACAAGGGTTATATATATACATAAATGACTTTCCTGTCTTGGTTCAAGGGTTATGTTAGATTAATGCCCTTCCTAACACATATATACATAAATGACTTTCCTGCCTTGGTACAAGGGTTATATATATACATAAATGACTTTCCTGTCTTGGTACAAGGGTTATATATATACATAAATGACTTTCCTGTCTTGGTACAAGGGTTATGTTAGATTAATGCCCTTCTTAACACATATATGCATAAATGACTTTTCTGCCTTGGTACAAGGGTTATATATATACATATATGACTTTCTTGCCTTGGTACAAGGGTTATATATATACATAAATGACTTTCCTGCCTTGGTATAAGGGTTATATATATACATTAATGACTTTCTTGTCTTGGTGCAAGGGTTATATATATACATAAATGACTTTCCTGTCTTGGTACAAGGGTTATATATATACATAAATGACTTTCCTGTCTTGGTACAAGGGTTATGTTAGATTAATGCCCTTCCTAACACATATATACATAAATGACTTTCTTGTCTTGGTACAAGGATTATATATATACATAAATGACTTTCCTGTCTTGGTACAAGGGTTATATATATATACATAAATGACTTTCCTGTCTTGGTACAAGGGCTATGTTAGATTAATGCCCTTCCTAACACATATATACATAAATGACTTTCCTGTCTTGGTACAAGGGTTATATATATACATAAATGACTTTCCTGTCTTGGTACAAGGGTTATGTTAGATTAATGCCCTTCCTAATACATATATACATAAATGACTTTCCTGTCTTGGTACAAGGGTTATATATATACATAAATGACTTTCCTGCCTTGGTACAAGGGTTATGTTAGATTAATGCCCTTCCTAACACATATATACATAAATGACTTTCCTGTCTTGGTACAAGGGTTATATATATACATAAATGACTTTCCTGTCTTGGTTCAAGGGTTATGTTAGATTAATGCCATTCCTAACACATATATACATAAATGACTTTCCTGTCTTGGTACAAGGGTTATATATATACATAAATGACTTTCCTGTCTTGGTACAAGGGTTATATATATACATAAATGACTTTCCTGCCTTGGTACAAGGGTTATGTTAGATTAATGCCCTTCCTAACACATATATACATAAATGACTTTCCTGTCTTGGTACAAGGGTTATGTTAGATTAATGCCCTTAAACATCCCCTCTTATTGAAATATAAGTAGTTTTTTAATGCGAGTAAGCACTCACACGTAGCTTAATGAGCTACACTGTTGGGAAGAATCTTCGATATTCACATTTTGATTACTATCACTGAGTCGATACCTCTGCTGGAGGACTATTAGTTCCCGAGGGTATCATCCAGCCAGTAGTAAGTGTTTCGTCACTGACATGGCTTATTAGATATATCTATTATTGATCTTCCTTGTAGCTTCATCATGGATTCACGGATTGACAATATATTTGTAATATTTCATGAAGGTTAATTTCAACAGAGTCGGCATTTCTATGGGTACCAAATGTGATTCTCTTCTCGGCGTCTTGTTCTATTATTCGTATAAAGTAGGAAGTTCGCAAGAACAATTAAAAGAAAATAGCACGATTCTTCAATTTCATGTTCTGCTATATAGATGACACCCTTTCCATACATTAGAGTTATGTTGTTTAACGCCACTTTCAACAATATTTTAGTTATATCGTAGCGGTCAGTTCTATTGGTGGAGGAAACGGGAGTACCCGGAGAAAACCACCGACCGGCCGCAAGTCGCTGACAAACTGTATTACATACTAGTGTATCGAGTACACCTCATATATACTTTCACTACATAATTCTAAGTTTTGTAACTATGTAGATACAAATGATATTACAGATAAACATCATGTTGTATGGACATAATATGACCCTTAAATCTACTTAAAATATTATTCCTCGAATATAAGTATGTATTATATCTACTTAATGTAGGACTTAATTGACATATATAAATAAAACGGGAAATTATCTTAATCTTCAAAGAAATGTTTTGACTTATAAGCAAAAAGGAAAACCGAAAGCGAGTTTTTCACTCCTTTTGACCAATAAGGTAAGCTGAAAGCAGTGTTTTCTTTGTTTGGCTTTTCAATCTTTTGACTCTGAACGCTATTCCATCAACGAGCCTTGCGCACTGTATTATGTATCTATGAATTTGTTAATACCACTGGGTCGATGCCTCTGTTGGTGGATTATTAGTCGCCGAGGGCATCATCTACTACGTCACTGGTATTGTATATTGGAGATATCTATGTTTTAAATTTACCGTTCCTAGATAATGTAATTTATTAAATCTAAGGTCAATTTCCCTCATGAATAGTTATCCTTAGCTGATTGTTGGCTCTACTGTTTAATATCACAACACTACTCACAAACCTACACAGAAAAGAAGGGAGGAATGTGACAACTGACATAAAGATATTTTTTACTGCCACTGGAGACCTGTGTCGGGAGACTGCCACTGGAGAGATGTGTCAGGAGACTGCCACTGGAGAGTTGTGTCAGGAGACTGCCACTGGAGAGCTGTGTCAGGAGACTGCCACTGGAGAACTGTGTCGGGATGGGAAATGTAGTCTTCTGTAGTCGCTACAATGCGCATGCTATTTTTGAAATCTACAAAAGCACTCTCAATACACGTTACCCATTATGGTCCATGGTCTGTTTGATTACCGGACAACCTCCCATCGAGAGGGTATCTCCTATCCGCCACATGGGAACGCGTTGGGCAGCTCTGTTGATCAATGAATAGAAAACGTCACCAATACCCAGCTATAGTTTGGCCTCATCTGAGCGCAACATATAACCTCATCATAAGCTATTATAAAACATGTACCTGGCTGTAAATAGGGCTTTAAATTAGACGAGGCACAACTGTTTTTGCACATGATGGACCGAGGTTAAAAAGTGGGAATTCCTGCATTCTGGTCAATGCCCCAGCTGTATGTGAAAATTTGTGAAGCACAACTTATTGAAAACAGTTACTAATTATAGACGGGTTAGACCATTTTTTTTTTTGAATTTACTGGAAATGCGCGATGAGACGTAACATACAAAAGTAACAAGAAAACATGCGTAATATATACTTGACTGTTATGCTTTATCTTTCCAAAATAAACCTAAAAGAACAGAAATCCTCATCCTTCATTCGAAATAGAATGTACAGTTCATGAATGGCTAGTCTACCCTGACTTAAAGGAACGCTCTAGTTCACTTTTGCAAAATAAATACCATCTCTTTACAACAGTCACAGTGGTTGGTTTTACCCATGTGCATGTGCAACATGCTTCCACGGTATTGTTTGCTCAGAACCAGATCGTTACTATTCTCCGAACACAGAGAGAGCGCTCACATAAATACTTTACTACAGCTATTGTAAGCGACAACTTTATTATCACGTTGATATTTGGATCAAGATCAATATCAGGAAGTAGTAAGATATTCAGCTTTTTCTTAAACCCAAGTTATTTTTTTTAATTATTGCATGCTTATTGTAAATCTCGTGTTTATTATATTATGAACGAGTTTCTCAAAATGGTATTGAATGGTGCACATTAAATCCATAAAGCACAGGTTTGAGTGGACTTAGACATCATCGTGAATCCAAATGCGAAATAATATGTTCTACATATGGCACAAAGTAAAAATAAAATGGACAGCAATACCAGGTTAATTTTCTTAGAATTTTTTTTACTTTATTTATGAAACATATTTTAGATATAACTAGGTGCTGCTACCCCTTAACTTGTGAACTTTGCATAGTTTTTGCTCTATTCATTATAAATATCAGGCATTTTTGTCTGGTTAGATTAGGCAGCTGGTTAAGGTACTCCTCCCTCGAGTATAGGTGACCTTAGCCGAATTTGGGTACTAGTATTCTGTGTCGGCCATTTGGTTTTCTTTGTCTTTCAAATATGTTTGCTTTGAGCATACCTGATGAAGGTTATTACAGAAACGCGCACTAAATTTGATATCTAAATTTTTATTAAGATAATTCATTAGCTAATAACGACAAGAAAGGATTGAACACACCAAAGGGGTAATCAGAAGCCGCAAACCGAAGGGGGACAAGCAACAATGCAATGACCAAAAGAAAGACAAACGATGATCTACAAAACATTACAGAAAAAAGATAGGTGAATTCACCGGTGAATAGTTCATGACACAATTTACCAGTAAATATAATATTTGTGAAGATGTCTTTTTACAGGAATCTTATACTGAGGTACAATTGCAGTTTTTTTTTATGGTAATACTGTTATCTACAAGACATGATATTATTAGTATTATTATAATAATGGTGTATCCCATGCACCTAACCTTCATCAATAATTGAATGATTGATCTATGTTATAGTATTTGTCGCAAACCACAATATATTGCTTTATTTTAAAAGAGACAATGATTTTGTATACTTGGTTAATACAACTCTGAGAAAATACTTTGTGATCTTCGAGTCAATGATTCTATACCCAGATAATAGTATTGTACTCATATCATAATAAGAAAACCAACGAAAAATAAAAATAAGATAAAAATAAAAATAACAGGGATTAAGGTTATAGTGTTCAACGACACTATCAACAATATTTCAGTTATATCGTTGCGGTCAGTTTTATTGGTGGAGGAAACCGGAGTATCCGGAGAAAACCACCGACCTGCCGAAAGCCAGTGACAAACATTATCGCATAATGTTGCATCGAGTACACCTTCCCTGAGCGGGATTCAAACTCACAACGTTAATGGTGTTAGGCACTGATTGAAGAGGTATAAGTCCAACTGTCAGAATATTGTTGAAGGTAGAGTTAACCATCCATATCTCTAACGTTATCATTCACACTGAATCTTCAAATATTAACATTAAATAAAACAAATCAGTGGTCATGCATGAATGGATATCGACTTTGTTTCTTTTTACTGTTTTTCTATTAGATTGTAGAACTGTACAGTGGGACATTTTTCTTTCATTTTATTTTCAGACACATTGATTAATGATTCGTGGTACAGCTACAGAGGCAATGGAGAAGAGTACATTAAACTGGAATGAAAATTTAAACAGGTTTGTAAGATGTTCCTTCTTTTAAAAAAAATATTCATGTATATTATTCAATTATACTTCAGCTTCACATCTATTAAAAATTGATATCAAATCTTCTTGTGGACGACTTTAGTTGTCTGTGTGCTTTCAATGTTTTTGTTCGTACAGTTTGTGCTGGTACGTAATGGCTGACTGGAATTGAAACAGATTAAAAACAAATGTCATTGTTTCAAAATTACAACATAATTTGATTAGATTGATTTAGACGAGAACGAATGATTGAAATAAACGTTAAAGAAAACAAAACTGGCAATCAAGAATGGATAATCCAGAAAACTGGCAACATTGGGTATATAAGACACAGGACGTAGACAAACAAAGTACAGAACCTCGTGAAGGGTAAGCAGTTACTGTCTCTTATAAGACACCCGCCATATTATCCATACAGTCAAGAAGTATTTGATACTTCAAGCAAGCACAAATAATAAGAAATGAATAATTTTAGTTAGATTAAATTAAAGATTGCAAATAAAAAGAAGAAATCCAATTACCACTCGGGGAGTGCTGTTATCTCAATACCCTATTTAAAAAAGCTACAGTGATGTGTCTGTACCACGCCAGGGCCTGAGTGTTCATCGGGCATATATCGTAATCTTTTTATTTGTTACATTATTTGAGGTGAGAGTTAATTGATCGATTTGTTGATATTTGTTGAATTATTATTTGCCTGTCACTATCGGCAAAAAACCTACAATAAATGGAGAGGCTGAAACAAACTGCTATATTATGCAAACATTTTTTTTTAATAGATACTTTAGCGACACAAAGTTTTCTGATGCTAAAGAAATATTATATTTAGCACAAGAAATAAACACAGTACCAACGTCACAATTGAGCCAGATAGTCTCTGAATCAATAAAGCATGCAGGGCATGGCGTGGCACAATTTATTTTTGACACAGATTGGAAACATGCCGAGTGGGGTGAAACTGATTGTTCCCCTTTCAGGGATGAACTGGCAGTGAAACTTATTGCTTGGACTTTAACAAAGGTGGGTACAGTACTTGTTTAGCATATAGCATTCAGGAATGAAGGTAAGCAAAGTTTGAAGATACCAAAGGGTTAATCAGAAGCCATACACCAATCGTAGAAGGACAGACAACACATTGGTCAAAAGTTTGAATATACCAAAGAGATAATCTCAAGCCGTTAATCGAAGAAGGACAGACAACACAATGGTCAAAAGTTTGAATATACCAAAGAGATAATCCCAAGCCGTTAATCGAAGGACAGACAACACAATGGTCAAAAGAAAAAGCAAAACAAAAAAAGGGACAAACAATGATCTGTTGACCACTGCACAGAAAGCTAAAGATTGAGCAGTACGAATCCAACTAAAACCGGGGATGAACTCATGTGCTCCGGAAGGGTGAGCAGTTTCCGCTCTACAGGTGGCACCCGTCGTGTAACCCTTGCTACAAACACGGCAATTAGTCATGAATGAGGAAAGGACCGGAAAATCGGTGTACTCTATACACACATGCATCTTCACTATGTTACATTTCATACACATATTAGTGATTATAGATATTTTGGTGCTTACCGACATTTCCAACAATATTTTAATAATATAATAGCGATCGGCATTATTGGTGCATGAAACAGACAAGCGCGTTACCCATTACATTACCCATGCGGTCAACAATAGCATAGCGAAAGCAAGTTACATTCTGATGGGATTATTATGTCGTACCTTTTAACCGTAATGGAAGCGGGTGGCTTGGGGCCGTAAAATCTTATTCAACCCACCATTTCTTTGGAAATGCCTGTACCAAGTCAGGGCCACTGCGGTTTTCTCAGTTTTCCGGTTGTTGACTGATTTTGTTTGTTTGTTGACTTATGAGTTTTGCCCTTTCCTTTGTAAGATTGCTCGGTATTCGGTAATTTTATTATTACTCTTTTGTACTAGACAAGGGGAGTAGGAGCCGGGGATCCAAGGCAATTACTTACCGCTTATAACAATGAGGTTTGCTCCCACTGTCCGGGCTAGTCAAAAACTTCTTCCTCCACTGTCCAGTCATATCCTATTACTTTCCTCCAATGTCCATTCATATCCCTTATAACCCCACTGTCCGGTGCACTCTTACTCCAGTGTAGAACAACGAGGTAAGGTTGATTTTCATTGTGCTAGATCATTGAAACAACAGTCCACAGGTACACATACCGCTACATGATATAATTTTACCCTGATTCAACCAGTTTTTTTCATCATCTTACATCCTAAATGCTGTGTTTTTAGTGGGAAAGCAGCAAATTTTAATTTTATGATCTTTAGTTTGACTCGACGGTGGATCGAACCCACAATATACCGCTTTGGGGTTGAGTACGTTAGCCGATGCGATTGAATACTAGCGACGAAAAATAGAACATACAGCTTGAATGTTTAATCTAAGGATACACACATCTCAAAATGATACTTCTAATAAGCTTAATATAAATTAGTGATACATATTGAAAGACTTTAATGACCTGTGTGAGAGAATACATGTTACATAAACATTATATATATATTTACGACCAAACGTATCTGTGATGTAATGATTAACGTGCTCTCCTCGAGTGCAGTAGATCTTGGTTCGAGCCCTGGTTGGGTCTAACCAATGACTATAAAATTGGTATTTGTTGCTTCTCTGCTAAGCATGCAGCACTAAGGAATAAGAACAAAGACTTGGTTGGCTCGGAATTAGACAATGTGTCCCAGTGGAGCGACATGTCTTCATGCGGACTGTTGCGTCAGTGATCTAGCGCTATAAAAATCCAACTCAGCGTGTTGGTCTAGTACATCCTCATCATCAGCATCATCTCAAAATGTAACTTGTTCTCGCCATGATATTGCTTGACAAATTGCTCATTTGACGTTAAACAATAATCATTCACTCACTATATTTACAGCCCTATCAGTTCTTGTATCTGTGTGTAAAATAATACCCTCTTGCGTGTTCATTGACAATTCTATCACTTCTGAGTCTAGTATAAGAATAGTTCTTGTGTTCAGTAAATAAGCATTAGAGAATACCGAAGGGGCAATCAAAAATGGACAATCCAGGGAAACTGGCAACATAGGGTACACAAGACGACGACAAACAAAACAAAAACACAACATAATATGTGTTGGACACCACTATGTGCAAAAAGAAACCAAATAACGTTAATAAAACATAAAGCCTCCTACAAACAACTGGAGGTAAAGACGAACCGGATATCGTTTTTATGAGGAAATCGTAACGGACATCACAACACGGAACTCAGAAAGTAAAGACACCTACTAGGATAACACAAACAAAAAACTTAAAAGATGGGCAACACGGAACTCACCAAAAAGCCATATGTTTTATGCCTAATTAAATGTAAACATCTTCCATTGAATACATATTAAAATGACATCAGAATTAACACAATTTAAAAAATGTAGACACTGGGTAAACATATTGATTGTAAAATGTATAAAATCTTTAACTGATAGGTTGATATTTAATCCGATTAGCTCATAAACAATTATGTTTATTTATACGTATATCATTATTTGTAAATATATGGTATAACCATTGAATTATGATATACATTATATAATTATTCCATTATATAAAAACAATCTAGGTCAGTAGCTATTTATGTTTTCATAAATGCCGAATTTTTATTTCATCTTTTGATGTTTTTTAAGATCATAGCGTTCTTTATAATAACACTGTTCATCCGGTTATATGTGGGGGTTGGTATTTTATAATAACACTGTTCACCCGGTTATATATGGGGGTTGGTATTTTATAATAACACTGTTCACCCGGTTTTATGTGGGGGTTGGTATTTTATAATAACACTGTTCACCCGGTTATATATGGGGGTTGGTATTTTATAATAACACTGTTCACCCGGTTTTATGTGGGGGTTGGTATTTTATAATAACACTGTTCACCCGGTTATATATGGGGGTTGGTATTTTATAATAACACTGTTCACCCGGTTTTATGTGGGGGTTGGTATTTTATAATAACACTATTCACCCGGTTATATATGGGAGTTGGTATTTTATAATAACACTATTCACCCAGTTATATGTGGGGGTTAGAACGTGCACTATTTCACTAATAAGGGAAGTTTGGGTCCATCAAACTAGTTTAACCCCGATACTTTTTACCTGAGTGCCTTTACCAAGCCAGGCAAGTTAGCGGTCATGTAATTGTGTGCCAGTTTCTACAGTTTTTTTCATTGGATTTTGAAACTGTTCTGACAGTGCGGTATTTTGTGTTTTACCTTTTTTTATATATACATTCAAACTATGCCACTTTGTTGTAGATATCTGCTCATGGATTTAATGAAACTATCGACAAGGAAGCTGCAGAAAAGTCTTGGAAACAACAAATGAATGGTAAAGCAGGAACTGATGCCAGTCGCTGTGTATTATTAGAATATCTTATAAGACGCACAAATTTCGGCAAGTACCTTTCTACACGAGCACTTTGGGCCGAGAAGCTGTTTACTGTATTGACAGATACAGAGTTTATTGATAGAGTAATGGTAGAAGAGATGACTACAACTGGGATCAGTCTTCTTGTTACAATACCATATACCTTCTTGTATTTTTTACACGAAGAATCGTACAAAAAGGCTATGGAGTTTTTGGTAAATTATGTCAAAGGCAAAGATATATTGCCACACACGGAAGATTTCATCAACAGAAATTATTTCACTTCAATCGTTTCTGTTTATGAAGAGGGTATTTTTCTGAACAACGTTAGAAATGCATGCATGAAAACAACCACAAAACATGTACAACCCAGCATGAGTCTTATGTCAGGTGTTTCCCCGAATGGATTAGTTGAAATTACATACGGCAGAGTAATAAATACATGGTTAGATTCAAAAACAGGGCCAAGAATGTTTGACTTACGAACCCGCCATATACCGGATAATGTCACAAGCAAAGCAAATGTTCCATTTGGATGTGTCCATGGTGATACTGAGATTCAGTTATATAATGTCCAGACCAAGAAAATTCAAAATTTACGTCAAGGGGACATTATATTGTGTGGAGATGGAAGCAAAGGTTTAATTTCATCGGAAACGGTCACATTTAAAATGGATAATGAAATCTGTCTCTTTGGTTTCAACAACGAAAAGCCTTTCTTTACATCATGTCATCCATTCTGGACACAACATGGTTGGAAAGCTATTCATCCAGAAGGTGTTAGGGCAGAAAATGCATGGTTAATGGTGGGACAACTAAAAGAAGGAGACTTTGTCAGAAAGATCAAATACCATGATAAGGACAGAAAATCAGTGGTCCATACTTGGGAGGAAATAGAGAGAATAGGACATGAAACATATTCAAGTGGTACTGTAATATATGGTGTACACTTAAGAGAAGGAAACCGATCATACCACGCCAATGGATATGTTGTTCATTCAAATTATTCTGAGATAACAATGGATCGTTTTGAAAGTGGAATTCGATACCTTCCTGTTAAAGATCAAAGCAATATTCACCACGCGTTATCGGTATTACAGCTATTTATCAATAAACTCCTTGGTCCCGGTTGTGGAAAAGCAATGAACCGTATGCTGACAGAACCAAAATATGATATGGGGACCTCACGTGGGAATACAAACATACATATAACAGACCTGACGATCCCCGATATGGATATTAAATATCTATCAGACGCTACCGACGACCAGTTGTCAACTCTACCACACTCAGTTGGTCTAACGGATGGACATTTGAGATTGGATGGTGAATTCATAGAGACTATCGCTTATTTGGGTCAAGATATGGTATTATGGGCAATACAAATTGAGGGTAATTACTGGGAGTACGGCTGTGTGAGGTTTTATCACAGTGGTCTTTTGGCTTATAGTTATTTATGCAGAACGGATGAATCTTATACAGACAGTCCAACAGAATACTTCTACCTTGTTGCCACTACCACGAACAAATATAGATGTTTAATAAGTGACAAGATAATCAACAAAAATACCAAGAACCCTGAAATGACAGATTTTGGAGAATTAGAAATAGGATTCAAACCTGATGCAACAGGGGCCCTTGAAATTGTTGGAAATATAACATTAAACGATTCCGACCCTCTATCTCCCCATGATGGGGTTGTAAGCTTCTTTATTGATGATCAACAGACCTTATATGTGGAAGTTAATATTACTCCGACGGCAGCACCATCCCTCGATTATATCAGACTGACCGGGCAGTTTGACTATGATTTTAGTACCTTTAGTGGAAAAGCTATTGCATACGATGATGATGGTGAACAGTTCGAGGGACCACATTACCACTGGAATGGTACAATATTACCAACAGAAAAATCACTTTTATATAAGCAAAGACTAGCAGGTATTCGTCGTGGAAATAGAACTAAAATGTATTCAGAACCAAGTTCGTCGTCGCCATTTGACGAGGGAGTTCATTACGACTCGAAGGGTACAATATTACCAACAGAGAAATCACTCTTATATATGCCAAGACCAACAAGCATGCGTTATGAAAATAAAACTAACATGCATTCGAAGCCAAGTTCGTCACCGCCATTGAAGAATTCAACCCCCCATCCGATGATGCTAGAAGCTGCTTCCAAATTACAGAACCACTTATCAGTCGAGGAATTGATGGGACTTACTACTCCAAGCAAGGAAATTCTAAGTAGACTGTCGATTGGAAAGCTGCTCTGCCTGTCGAAATATTTCATGACCGATGAGGTGTTGAGAGATATATTCGGACTTAGAAGACCTGAGATAGGGACAGATCTAAAGAAGATTGCGGATGATAATAAAGATTTTCTACAGAATCGTTTAGCCGTGGCCTATGTTCTGAACTGCCTGAAGGATATTGATCCCATTAGTGAAAAAATGACGGAAGATGATCGAAGAAAACTGGAATATTATTTTAATCCGGACAAAGCAGACAAAGGGATCAATGCTGAAATAAATTTCCATGTAGTCAACAAAGGAGTTTCAAGGTTAGCCTTTTTGGACGTATGTCCAGATCTAGAGAAATATATATCTTCACCCCAAGGCGGAGATTACTGGGCAAAACAGATGTTAACTCAGATGACAAAGTCTACGTTCTTACATGGTCTAACAACTGAACAACGTCTACCACAGATACAATCAATGGTTCAAAGATATACCACAGTCTTATATTGCTTGGCGCCTAAAGCTGACTACCCACAGCAATTTCAAGAGAAAGTGCACGTGTTCATGCTTAACCGCATGATTGAGTATTTCACAGGTAGTGATAAAGATAAAGACAAGATGATCAACATATTAATAGAATTGTTTAATGCCTTATTCCATCTAGTTGTTGATGGTTCTGACAAAATAGCACCAGAGACTCGAAAATCTCTCATGGATGAACTAGAAGCTGACATGAATAAATATCAAATGGACTTGAAAACATATACTGCAGCTGTTTCAGAAACTTTTCAATCGGCGGCAGTTGAAGTAGTTAACAGCATGTTAGGGAGTAAAGGTCCTATCCTTCATAGATTAATTGATGCTATGAAAAACAATCGGAACAGTTTTCTGACGGTGGTTGGAGGAACATTTGTCAGTAAAATTCTACCCTTGGCAGTTTGGGGATTAAGTGTATTCCATACAATGTTCGAGTATCAACACTGGGATGATTTGCTAGCTGATGACAAATGCGCATTAATAGCCATTACTGCTGGCCAAGCTTTCCAATTATCAACCAATGTTCCAGACTTTCTTACAAAGATAGAAAACTATATAGATTTACTAATAAAAGACGGTAGTTACTGGATAATAGGTGAAATTCAAAATCTATGGAAGAGTTATTCTCTCGTGGACAAATTGGAGACTTTTCTACAATTGATTACAAAAGAAGCTGCAGAACGAGCTGGAGTGTCAACGGTTGATACCATATCAGAAGCAGCATCAGTTAACTATGAGGTAGAGCGTTGGACCTTCAGTAGAATAGCTAAAGCAGCATTGAAAGTCTTGAATATCTTAGGGTTAATTGTGTCATCAGTGTCTATTGGTGTATCGGTAATGAACGATTTCATACACGGCGAGCCTGTCACTAAGAAAACCTTGGACATCTTAACGGTGAGTTTTCTTTTAACTCAATATTTGAAGAGTATATTAAGTAATAGCCTGTCCTTGATGAAAAGTTAATTTATTTCCTGTTATATTTAAGCTTGTTTATAATGTAAATAAGGGTAATAACAAAATTACCGAACTCCGAACAATCTTACAAAGGGAAAGTCAAAACTCATAAGTATATAAACAGACAAAATCAGTCAACAACCGGAAAACTGTGAAAACCGTAATGAACCTGACTTGGTACAGGCATTTCTAAAGAAATGGTGGGTTGAATCAGATTTTAAAGCGCCAAACCTCCCGCTTTCATTACGGCTCAAAGGTTCTGGCTGTCACTATAACAGTATTTATAACAATACTGGAACAAAATAGGTAAAAACAGTTGTCAAAGCAGTATCAAATTCAGTGAAGTAAATGTCAAAAACAATTTTACGTCACACATTGATAAACAAATATTTTTGACATTTTTGTTGACTTCCTTATCTTTATACATTTTCACTATATGAAAATGCATCGTTTATTATCGTTTCTGCAGAGACGGAATATATTTCGACAAAATCTTGGTATCGGAATATAAACTTTTTAAGAGATCGAATGAGGCGAATCTTTTCATAGCCCTGGTCCAGAAGCCTGTTTCTCAGATGAAGATGACGTTTCTGGAAATCATAATAATTGCTACTGGCCCTTGCATAACTAATCAATTGCGAGATGTAAGCACCATATGCAGGAGAAGCTGGTATATTACTGCACATATTTGGAAAATATATGATTTTAAAATTGAAGTCGTCCCGTTTATCATAAATTTTAGTACTGAGTAGACCACTGTCGTCAAATTCGAGGTATAAGTCGAAGCGGACGAAGCTGTATCTATGGTCTCTTTAACTTCCACAGCTCTGGAGGATATATCAATGGAAGAAATTCTGTAAATCTAGAATTATTGATAGATAAAACGTCATCAATATACCCGTATTTGAAATTAAAGGCTCTAGTCTCATGAATCTTCTTATCTTTTACAAGCTTTTGAAGAAACTCCGACTCATATGAGTATAAAAATAAATCGGTTAGAAGAGCTGCACAATTCGTACCCATTGGTATGCCAACGATCTGCTGAAACAGTGTCCCTCCAAAGGAGACCAATATGTTATCGATGAGGAACTCCAGCATACTGATGATTTGTTCCTCGGAGTAGCATGTTTTACCTTTTTGAATTTTGTTTGAAAAATATGTGGAATTGTAGCCTAACACAACAAATTTTGAGCCATAGTTTCTATGACTGAAAACTTTGTGAATTGTTTCTTTTAAGCGGGTTTTTAATTTGTCATCCGTTAGGGTAAAAAAACCGACGTGAAACAGCCTTAACACACACGCGAAGTCGAAATATGTTCCCAACAACTAGAAATCTGCAAATTCGTGTGCATGTTTATCGTCCTTCGCCATTGTTGTGGAGACTGATTAACTTTCGGTTGTTTTGTTCCGATGATTGCCGATCATGACCTCGTGAAGAAAAGTTTTGGTTCGATGATTGCAGATCATGACCTCGTGAAGAAAAGATAAACAATTATGGATGCTGAGATAAGCACGCACACATTCCTGACAATGATTATTGAGGATTCTGTCTGTTTCATGTCGTATGAACCAATTTTTTTTTTGCAATTATTCTTATGTGGTACACACGGAATCTATTTTTATTTTTTTTCATCAACTGAACATTGCGCATGAGCATAGTTTCTATGACTGAAAGCTTTGTGAATTGTTTCTTTTAAGCGGGTTTTTAATTTGTCATGCAGTAGGGGTATATATAGAGTTAAAAAATCAAATGTTTTGATGGAGGATACATGAGAGATAGATCTTGATTTCAGGTTATCCAAAAGATCTTTAGAGTTTTTCAAAATCCACATATGATTTATGCCACTACGCGAGTAAACAGTTTCACAATATTTCTGTTGTCCCTCTTTTACTGCAGACAGAATCTTTGTCAAATACAATCCTACACCCGTCACCCTGTCCTTGATGAATACTTTATTTATCTCCTGTTACATTTAAGCTTGTTTGCATTGTAATGCAATTTTACATCCGCTACCCTGTCCTTGATGAATAGTTAATTTATCTTTGTTTCTATTTAAACTTGTTTATAATGTAATACAATCCTACACCCCCCACTCTGTCCTTGATGAATAATTAATTTATCTTTGTTTCTATTTAAGCTTGTTTATAATGTAATACAATCTTACACCCGCCACCCTGTCCTTGATGAATAGTTAATTTATCTTTGCTTCTATTTAAGATTGTCTATAATGTAATACAATCTTACACCCGCCACCCTGTCCTGAATGAAAAGTTAATTTGTCTTTGTTTCTATTCAAGCTTGTTTATAATGTAATACAATCCTACACCCGCCACCCTGTCCTTGATGAATAGTTAATTTATCTTTGTTTCTATCTAAGATTGTTTATAATGTAATACAATCCTACACCCACCACCCTGTCCTTGATGAAAAGTTAATTTATCTCCTGTTATATTTAAGTTGTTTATAATGTAATACAATCCTACACCCGCCACCCTGTCCTTGATGAATAGTAAATTTATCTTTGTTTCTATTTAAACTTGTCTATAATGTAATACAATCCTACACCCGCCACCCTGTCCTTGATGAATAGTAAATTTATCTTTGTTTCTATTTAAGCTTGTTTATAATGTAATACAATCCTACACCCGCCACCCTGTCCTTGGTGAATAGTTAATTTATCTTTGTTTCTATTTAAGCTTGTCTATAATGTAATACAATCCTACACCCGCCACCCTGTCCTTGATGAATAGTTAATTTATCTTTGTTTCTATTTAAGCTTGTTTGTAATGTAATACAATCCTACACCCGCCACCCTGTCCTTGATGAATAGTAAATTTATCTTTGTTTCTATTTAAGCTTGTCTATAATGTAATACAATCCTACACCCGCCACCCTGTCCTTGATGAATAGTAAATTTATCTTTGTTTCTATTTAAGCTTGTTTATTATGTAATACAATCCTACACCCGCCACCCTGTCCTTGATGAATAGTAAATTTATCTTTGTTTCTATTTAAGCTTGTCTATAATGTAATACAATCCTACACCCGCCACCCTGTCCTTGATGAATAGTTAATTTATCTTTGTTTCTATTTAAGTTGTTTATAATGTAATACAATCCTACACCCACCACCCTGTCCTTCATCAATAGTTAATTTATCTCCTGTTATATTTAAGCTTGTTTATAATGTAATACAATTCTACACCCCCACCCTGTCCTTCATCAATAGTTAATTTATCTCCTGTTATATTTAAGTTTGTCTATAATGTAATACAATCCTTAACACCCGCCACCCTGTCCTTGATGAATAGTTAATTTATCTCCTGTTATAGTTAAGTTTGTCTATAATGTATTACAATCCTACACCCGCCACCCTGTCCTTGATGAATAATTAATTTATCCCCTGTTATATCTAAGCTTGTTTACAATGTAATACAATCCTACACCCGCCACCCTGTCCTTGATGAATAGTTAATTTATCTTTGTTTCTATTTAAGCTTGTTTATAATGTAACACAATCCTACACCCACCACCCTGTCCTTGATGAATAGTTAATTTATCTTTGTTTCTATTTAAGCTTGTTTATAATGTAATACAATCCTACACCAGCCACCCTGTCCTTGATGCATAGTTAATTTATCTTTGTTTCTATTTAAGCTTGTTTATAATGTAATGCAATCCTACACCCGCCACCCTGTCCTTGATGAATGGTTAATTTATCTTTGTTTCTATTTAAGCTTGTTTGTAATGTATTACAATCCTACACCCGCCACCCTGTCCTTGATGAATAGTTAATTTATCTTTGTTTCTATTTAAGCTTGTTTGTAATGTATTGCAATCCGACATCCGCCACCCTGTCCTTGATGCATAGTTAATTTATCTTTGTTTCTATTTAAGCTTGTTTATAATGTAATACAATCCTACACCCACCACCTTGTCCTTGATGAATAGTTAATTTATCTTTGTTTCTGCTTAAGCTTGTTTGTAATGTAATACAATCCTACACCCGCCACCCTGTCCTTGATGAATAGTTAATTTATCTTTGTTTCTATTTAAGCTTGTCTATAATGTAATATAATCCTACACCGCCACCCTGTCCTTGATGAATAGTTAATTTATCTCCTGTTATATTTAAGCTTGTCTATAATGTAATACAATCCTACACCCGCCACCCTGTCCTTCATCAATAGTTAATTTATCTCCTGTTATATTTAAGCTTGTTTATGATGTAATACAATTCTACACCCGCCACCCTGTCCTTGATGAATAGTTAATTTATCTTTGTTTCTATTTAAGCTTGTTTATAATGTAATACAATCCTACACCCGCCACCCTGTCCTTGATGAATAATTAATGTATCTCCTGTTATATTTAAGTTTGTCTATAATGTATTACAATCCTACACCCGCCACCCTGTCCTTGATGAATAGTTAATTTATCTTTGTTTCTATTTAAGCTTGTTTATAATGTAATACAATCCTACACCCGCCACCCTGTCCTTGATGAATAGTTAATTTATCTTTGTTTCTATTTACGCTTGTTTATAATGTAATACAATCCTACATCCGCCACCCTGTCCTTGATGAATAGTTAATTTATCTTTGTTTCTATTTAAGCTTGTTTGTAATGTATTACAATCCTACACCCGCCACCCTGTCCTTGATGAATAGTTAATTTATCTTTGTTTATATTTAAGCTGTCTATAATGTAATACAATCCTACACCCGCCACCCTGTCCTTGATGAATAGTTAATTTATCTTTGTTTCTATTTAAGCTTGTTTATAATGTAATACAATCCTACACCCGCCACCCTGTCCTTGATGAATAGTTAATTAACTAAGATACAAAAGATAAATTAAATATTCATCAAGGACAGGGTGGCGGGTGTAGGATTGTATTACATTATAAACAAGCTTAAATATAACCGGAGATAAATTAACTATTCATCAAGGACAGGGTGGCGGGTGTAGGATTGTATTACATTGTAAACAAGTTTAGATATAACAGGAGATAAATTAACTATTCATCAAGGACAGGGTGGCGGGTGTAGGATTGTATTACATTGTAAACAAGCTTAGATATAACAGGGGATAAATTAACTATTCATCAAGGACAAGGTGGCGGGTGTAGGATTGTAATACATTAGAGACAAACTTAAATATAACAGGAGATAAATTAACTATTCATCAAGGACAGGGTGGCGGGTGTTAAGGATTGTATTACATTATAGACAAACTTAAATATAACCGGAGATAAATTAACTATTCATCAAGGACAGGGTGGCGGGTGTTAAGGATTGTATTACATTATAGACAAACTTAAATATAACCGGAGATCAATTAACTATTCATCAAGGACAGGGTGGCGGGTGTTAAGGATTGTATTACATTATAAACAAGCTTAAATATAACAGGAGATAAATTAACTAGTGATGAAGGACAGGGTGGTGTGTGTAGGATTGTATTACATTATAATAAAGCTAAAATATAACAGGAGATAAATTAACTATTCATTAATGACAGGGTGGCAGTGTAGGATTGTATTACATTATAGACAAGCTTAAATAGAAACAAAGATAAATTAACTATTCATCAAGGACAGGGTGGCGGGTGTAGGATTGTATTTAGCTTGTTTATAATGTAATACAATCCTACTCCCGCCACCCTGTCCTTGATGAATAGTTAATTTATCTTTGCTTCTATTTAAGCTTTTCTATAATGTAATACAATCCTACACCCGCCACCCTGTCCTTGATGAATAGTTAATTTAACTTTGTTTCTATTTAAGCTTGTTTATAATGTAATACAATCCTACACCCGCCACCCTGTCCTTGATGAATAGTTAATTTATCTTTCTTTCTATTTAGCTTGTTTATAATGTAATACAATCTTACACCCGCCACCTTGTCCTTGATGAATAGTTAATTTATCTTTGTTTCTATTTAAGCTTGTTTGTAATGTAATACAATCCTACACCCGCCACCCTGTCCTTGATGAATAGTTAATTTATCTTTGTTTCTATTTAAGCTTGTTTATAATGTAATACAATCCTACACCCGCCACCCTGTCCTTGATGAATAGTTAATTTATCTTTGTTTCTATTTAAGCTTGTTGATAATGTAATACAATCCCACACCCGCCACCCTGTCCTTGATGAATAGTTAATTTATCTTTGTTTCTATTTAGCTTGTTTATAATGTAATACAATCCTGCACCCGCCACCCTGTCCTTGATGAATAGTTAATTTATCTTTGTTTCTATTTAAGCTTGTCTATAATGTAATACAATCCTACACCCGCAACCCTGTCCTTGATGAAAAGTTAATTTATCTTTGTTTCTATTTAAGCTTGTCTATAATGTAATACAATCCTACACCCGCAACCCTGTCCTTGATGAAAAGTTAATTTATCTTTGTTTCTATTTAAGCTTGTCTATAATGTAATACAATCCTACACCCGCCACCCTGTCGTTGATGAATAGTTAATTTATCTTTGTTTCTATTTAAGCTTGTTGATAATGTAATACAATCCCACACCCGCCACCCTGTCCTTGATGAATAGTTAATTTATCTTTGTTTCTATTTAGCTTGTTTATAATGTAATACAATCCTGCACCCGCCACCCTGTCCTTGATGAATAGTTAATTTATCTTTGTTTCTATTTAAGCTTGTCTATAATGTAATACAATCCTGCACCCGCCACCCTGTCCTTGATAAAAAGTTAATTTATCTTTGTTTCTATTTAAGCTTGTCTATAATGTAATACAATCCTACACCCGCAACCCTGTCCTTGATGAAAAGTTAATTTATCTTTGTTTCTATTTAAGCTTGTCTATAATGTAATACAATCCTACACCCGCCACCCTGTCCTTGATGAATAGTTAATTTATCTTTGTTTCTATTCAAGCTTGTTTATAAAGTAATACAATCCTACACCCGCCACCCTGTCCTTGATGAATAGTTAATTTATCTTTGTTTCTATTTAAGCTTGTCTATAATGTAATACAATCGTACACCCGCCACCCTGTACTTGATGAATAGTTAATTTATCTCTTGTTATATTTTAGCTTGTTTGTAATGTGATAAAACTTGGTGCAGCAGTGGCAGAAATGGCATTGTCAATAGAGGTAGCTCCTGTAATTGGTGTGGTGGCTGCAATTGTTGGCATTATTCTTTCTATTGTTGAGTTGTTTATCGGTAAACCGAAACCTGGACCAACAACTGCTGAAATATTTTTTAGAAAACAAGGAATTGAATTCCTAGATAGTCTGCCAATGCCACCACCAGAATGGAAACCATTGAGAGAAAAGCATTAAGACTGACGACAACAATGACATAGGTGATGGGTGTCATTATATAATGTCATGTCATTATTTAAAACAAAAAAGGGAAAAAATATTTACCGAGTTATTTCCCATGCTTCACTATATTGTGATAAATATTATCTATATTTGTGTATATGTGCTAGATTTGTTGACATTATTATATGTGTATTATTTGTAGAGAGAGGACAGCCCATAAGTTGTGGTAACTTTATGTCCAATCCCATTGCTGTTTTATTTGCTACAAAATAATATTAAACTAAAACCGAGTTATTGCTGTAATAATGTCAATATCTTTAAATTCAATGAGTAATTTTCTTCATGTAATATTGTTGTATTAGAAAAACTATGTAAATTGATAATAAATATTATTATTATGAAAGTCCCACCTCTTGGTTAATGTAATTGTAATATTTCCACACATGTACGCAATTTAATATGTTGTATAATATTATTTACCTCTCTGTAACTATAGGTATTTGGCTTATGAGAATAAAATTCATCCATTCATTCATTCAACAATCCGACGACGTAATAAACACTGACGAAAACAATCCGGCGACGTAATAATCACTGATGAAAACAATCCGGCGACGTAATAAACACTGACGAAAACAATGCGGCGACGTAATAATCACTGATGAAAACAATCCGGCGACGTAATAAACACTGGCGAAAACAATGCGGCGACGTAATAATCACTGATGAAAACAATCCGGCGACGTAATAAACACTGGCGAAAACAATCCGGCGACGTAATAATCACTGATGAAAACAATCCGGCGACGTAATAAACACTGGCGAAAACAATGCGGCGACGTAATAAACACTGACGAAAACAATCCGGTGACGTATTTCACTATAGCAAGAGAACGAACATTTGACCATAAAAAAACAATTTCCACCTTACTACATTTTCTGAAATTGTTTCGAATAAATATGTACACATACGGGTCAAAAGTATTTCCACACTAAGATATTTCCCTATATATTTCATATAAAGCCATTTATTTTCAAAACATTCTCCTGAAGTCATTCATTATCTGATTTTCATGAAATTTTCAGCATTAAATGCAGAAATAAATATAGTTTCTTCTTCGTATAATTTTCAAATAATTTTATTTCTACTTTCCCTTAAGAATTGATTTAAAAACAAAGGTTTTTTTTCACCAAATCTTACTATATAATCATATAATATTGTGACGTCAAGAATTTACATTTGTGTTTAAATCATAAATGCTTGTAGATAAAAGTTCGAAAAAATTACATGAAGATATCAAAATAAACTCTAATAATTCTACTATTAAAAGTGAAAATTTCATGAAAATCTGCTAAGGAATGACTTCATGAGAATGTTATGAAAATAAGTGGTTTTATATGAAATATATAGGGAAATATCTTGGTGCGGAAATACTGTTGACCCGTGAGGGCGCTCGGAATGTTTCTGGAATAATCTTCATTGGGTCAAAATATTGGAAAGCCAAATAATAATAGAAAAAACAAAAAAATGATGGTCACCTATGGCTGATTATATTATTGACTTTTAATTCATTTTCAATTCAAGTTGGTTAGTTTTATTGATATTAATAGTTATATTTTAATTCATTAGTCTGACATCGTTTAAAGATAAATATGGCAATTAATACCTAGTTCTAATATTACAACGAACCACATCGGTGACGTAATGGTTAGCGTGCTCGCCTCGAGAGCGGTAGATCGTAGGTTCGAACCCTGGCGGGTCAAACCAAAGACAATAAAATTGGTATTTGTTGCTTCTCCGCTAAGAACGCAGCACTAAGAAGACAGAACAAAGACTGGTTGGCTCGGAATCAGAATAATGTGTTCGAGTGAAGCGACATGTCTACCCACGGACTGTTGTTTCAGTGAGCTAGCACTATAAAACTCCAACTCAGCGTGTTGGTTTAGTACAAAGCTGACCTTATCATCATCTCATGAAAATTAACTTGTTCTCGCCATGATATAGCTGATAAATTGTGGAATTGGCGTTAAACAACAATCACTCAATCACTCTAATATTACAACGTATGTGTAAAACAAATGTTGATTAAAAAAAATGTAGATTTACAATTCATTATTAAAACTAAGGTTACCTCCTTCAGACATGGGCGACTTTAGGAAATTTTTGGTTATCATGTTTGGTGTTCTTGCACTCGAAGACTTTTACAGATTATTTGACTTTCCAATCTTTTGATTTTGAGCGTTCCGGATGAAAGGTTTGAACGTTCCTGATGAAAGGATTGAGCGTTCCTGATGAAAGGTTTGAGCGTTCCTGGTGAAAGTTTGAGCGTTCCTGATGAAAGGTTTGAGCGTTCCTGATGAAAGGTTTGAGCGTTCCTGGGGAAAGGTTTGAGCGTTCCTGATGAAAGGTTTGAGCGTTCCTGATGAAAGGTTATTTCAGAAGTGGGGCTTGCGCACTATGTTTTATATCTACGTTTTTTATTAGCAATTTTATTGCTGTTATTTATTTTAAATGGCTTTAGTTTGCATCATATATGTTATTTCATTGAAATTTTAATTTGTTTATATTATTGTATATCATGTATGTATTTAATTTGCTATCTGCAGACCATTGTGTTAACAAAGGTTACCAGAAATAAAGATATATAAAATTTAATTATGGGTTTAGTGTGAAATATCGTTTATTGACTTTATAGAACACAGACATATACAGACAACTATTATGAATCAATATCCGTTTTGACACGAGAACTTCGTATGAATTAATATCTCTGGCATTTTGTTAATAATATAATATTATAATATAATTTACACACAAAAAAAAAAAATAATAAAAAAATGTAATGTTGTTAATATATAATACCCATGTTATAAGCTCGTGAAGCGAGCTATCTATGACTGAAGCATGGTAAAATTAAATCAATAAAGGAATAATGACGAATACCATTTACTTTGACTAGAATACCATTTACTTTGCCTAAAACAGAAATCCTTATCATCCATACACTATGCTTATGAAAAAGCTTCAACACATCCGGGTTACCGTTTTTCGAGAACCCTTGAAAACTTACGAAAGAGACACGAAAGGTATCGAAGAGCAGAACATCCGGTCCAATCGTATCTGCTCGGCCATTCTCGCTACGCCTAGTGTAGCGGAAATTGCCGAGTAGTCACGATTGATACTGGTTTCGCGAGCTTTTCAGGCGGTGCCTGTTTCATATTATTAGACACTTATCGACTGGTATGTTGGCTGCAATTGTTGGGATTATTCTTTCTATTGAACATCCCAAATCACACTAATAATTAAGTGTTATTTCTACTAGAAGATAGTCTGTAGTATCATTTAGATAATTGTTATTTACTTTTATATTTTTATCTTTTCCATGCCTACTAATACTTGGTCGTTTGGTGAAAAGATATTAGTTATCAATAATATTTTTTTGAATGGACATATTGATCCATTTATATAACAACTCATAATATATCAAGTGACAGTGAGCGACCTTGTGATAGAGTACATGTATCTTTGCCAAAAATGCATTCATGACCAGCTAGATTATTTCAGACGAATTAGACGGCTATGTTTTTTTTCTAAAAAAATATTCTGATTCCCAATGTTGCTGAAAAAAATATTCTGATTTTGGTGGAGGAAAAAAAAAATAATCTGATTCAGAGTTTTTGCCATATAACCTAATGTTGAATTCTGGAAAAAAAATTCGCGCTTTGCGCTGCAAAAAAAATAAATATTCTAACTCTCGTGTTGTCCGAAAACGAAACAAAAAACCATAACCCCCCCTCCCCCCCCCCATCAAGTTAAATGATCGGTCCCTTATTTCTCATATAAATAGCATTGTCAGTTAACCGTGCACGATCGCCTTCTGGCTGACCCTATAAGTAGGGTGCCCAGTGTTAAAAAAAGACGCTTAGTTATCGAGTTTGGGCTAACGGAATTACACACGGCTAATTTTGGTTTTAAACGCTAGAAAAATTATTACATTTTGTATTTTTAATTGTCGTCGTAAGTTTCTGTGGTCACGATTTTTTTGATTTCACGTTTTTCAAAGGTACCCTCGGCTGACACATTGTACGTGGTATTTTCAGGATGAAAAATAAAAATATTCTCCGCTATCTAAATAGCTTAAAAGGTTTTTACTTAAGAGGTAATGTATCAAAGATATAGTTAAAATAAAAACGGGGTGTAAATAATTGATTTTTGAAAGAGTATATCAGCCTTACTTTAAGCCTCAAATTTGACCCCAAATTAACCGTATTTTCAACAAAAGCAAAGTAATTACACTACATTATAAATGTACTCTGATTTTGAAGAAAACATATTGATGAAATGTACATGTGTGCCAAAAATCATAATCTAAATGTCAGCGGTTGTTGAGAAATTGGCAAAATATAAACTCAAATAACAGTGTAAATTTCCTCTTTCATACACGGATTGTCATGTACCGGTTTCACTCGTCGCAACTTCGGCTGATTCCGTACCTTCATCATACCTCGTCCGTATTACGATAGCTCCCATTGGAACTACTTTCGGAAATCTTCAATGAAGGAGGTATTAAAATAATTTCACTATCGAATATTCGTTAAATAATAATATATTTTCATTCGTCGCAATGTCGGCTGAATCCGTACCTTCATCAAAGACCAATATTTTTAAAAGCAAACTCATCTATTGTCGCCATTTTAGAACTTATTCGCGGTGCGCAATGTTTGATTGAAGTGATACGGTCTTCCGGCGAAGAAATGTGACGCGTAGACGCATATCAAAAACAGGGAGAGAAGGGACTCACCCGAGGTTTTTGCTAATGATGTGTCGCTCGTCGGTCATTAACTAGCACGATCTCTCTCTCAATGCATTTAGTATTTTCTCTTCTTTTATGGCAAATATATTGGTTTTAATTGTTCAGTAGAATTGTGTGTGGTTTTTATGTTTTATAAACATTCATTTTTATGTCGACCGTTGATTGGTTTTACTGTTTTTAAAATTTGTTTAATTCATGTGTTTCTAATACACGGACCAATCCTGCAGGATACGTTATAAGTCCGGAAATGGTTCAGTTTCACAGCCCGGTAAAACTTTGTCCGCCTATTCCTAAAAGAAGTCGAAATGAAGTGAATTGGGACAAATGCATTATTTGTCAAAGTTCATTGTGTGACTCGCTAGTGATAACTATGCGAAATATTAGCAAAAATAGATTTATCGAAGCACTGGAAGCCAGGAAAGATGATGTTTATGTTAGAATTTTGCAGGATTTTTCTAGTTTAGATTGTATTCGCTGTGAAGATTTAAAAATTTTGTACCATCGCGCTTGTTACAAATCATACACAAGCAGGCGCAATTGCAGCTATTCTATGTCAGAACCCACTGCAGTTGAACCGGGACATACTACATGTATAACAGAATCATTTGTGCCAGATTCTAGTATTAACCAACTGTTAAATTGGGAAGTATTTTTTCTCTGTGAAAAGAAAACGTTTAAAAAAGATAGAAAACTGAAAAAAATTGAATCAAATGATCGTCGGAATAACCTACGGGAATCGGCTGTTTTCAAAAATGATCAAAGAATCATTAAAATACTTGACAGCGAAGAATTTATTGATAATGCTCTCTATCATTCCGGTTGCATTACTAAGTACTTGCTAAGGTATACCCCTGTGAAATCAAAATTTCAGGAAGACGATTGTCCAGAATTTAGTGTTCATGACTGCTTTTAAAATGCTTATAGCTGATATTCACGAAGACCTAACAGTGCGTAAACAGGCTTTTCTAATGACACAATTACTTTAAAAGTATCTTGATTATCAGAACCTTACAATATTCTAAGCGATAAGCTGCAGAAAGTGATGGGTATAACTGAATGCATATTTTGTGTCTCAAGAGATGTGTTTACTCCATTCCACCTTGGTCTTGCTGTACAGCTGTACCACGATATTGGTTCAAAGCAACTTATCGAGACATTACACTCTAATGGTTTCTGTGCTTCTTATGGAGAAGTCAGACGATATCTAACCAGCATTGCACACCATGAAATTGAAAAAAATCAAGATGGTGTCTACGTTCCTGATTGTATAATCCCTATGCATCAGGGTGGTGATTTAGTTCAGGAGGGTGTTGACAACATCGGTATCAACACTGAAATCGTTGACGGTAAAAACACTTTCCATTAGTTTATGATAATTTTATTTGTTAAATTAACAAAAGGGATAGGACACAAGTTTTACCATCTTATGAAGTCTTCTCCCATTAATACAATAAATTCACATAGTATAATGATCATTCCGAGCATACATATAATACATAGAAAGATATATTGTAAATAATTAACGAATTAATAAAAAGGTTGTGTTGGATGGATGCGAGGTCGGAGAAAGGGATCTTTTTGAAGATTTAATAGAAAGTGAAAACGTGTTTGATGAAATTAATATTTTCTTCGTATGTTAAATCGTCCGACCCACATGTTAGTAGATTAAAATCGCTTGTCTGTACCCAATTTAAGTTGTTCATCATAATAAGTCTTATATCAGAATAGTTAGGACAGGTAAAAGAATAATGGAATGTATCTTCCCGTGGAGCTCCACAGGAACAAGCAGCATCATTTACTATATTAACCTTTGATAAATCGTAATTTAGAAAGGAATACGAGTTACGAAGTTGAGTAAAAATATGGCAAGGGCACTTTTTCAAATCCGTCACTATGCAGTAGACCCCAATATTAGCCAATCAAAGAAAAAAAGATCACAGGAAAGGTCTGTACAGATCAGCAACAATGCATCATCTTTGACAGCTTGCTTAGCATTTAGTAAACCAAAGACAAGGGGAGTTCCTGGTAGAATTGAGAATGCGTTTGACAGGATAACTGAATGTTCAAGTAACCTTTCCAAAACATCAGACATTCTTTGGCTTCTTCTACGTTCTATTTCTAGAAAAATTCTTGACATTCCAATTCACTTCCCAGCAAACCAACCCCAGCAAATTCCTTTTTGGACCGGCTATAACAGCGGTTTATCAGAATATAAATCTGAATTTTCGGTAGTGTCTTACGCACATATCATTGAGTCAAAACCAAATGATATGTCAATTGTCTTTACAACGATGAAAAGGTGTGTTGATATGACAAAAGCTATGGGTCAGGTACATTCAGTACACACATTCGATCAAAAACTGTATGCGATAGCTAAGCAAGTTGAATGGGCGATCCCCGAGACTTTTCGCAACCATACAGTACGATTAGGTGGTTTTCACACGTTATCCTGCTATATTGCAGCGATTGGAAAGTTGTGGGGTGATGGTGGTCTTAAAGATTTGTTGGTTGATTCTTCTGTATATGCTGCCGGGACAGTTGATCAGATGCTGAATGGTAAAGAATTCAATCGTGCGACAAGAGCTTTTGTATTGGCATATGAGGCATTGAGTGTGTCATGGTTGTCTGCCTTTTTTAGTTGGTGTAATGAAAATGACTTGATAAAGTCATTTTCTGACAATTTTTGGTCAGATTTATCTGAACTTGCTGTCACATTTCCACCAAAACCAAATACCAATGAGACTAGAAATGTAGCAACATTTGTAATTGACAACTATCTGCTTCCTTTGATGGATGATTTCAGAAAATGGGGCTGTAGTGAATCACCGACATTCAAATTTTGGGATATGTTTCTCAATGCCATTGAAATAGTGTTGCAAAATATTCGATCCGAAAGAGATGGGTTGTGAAAATTGCATTTGTCATCAGTGTCGGCTATGCTACCCTTCATGTTTGTCACTAACAGAGTAAGCTATTCTAGATGGTTACCTGTATACATTCTAGACATGTTTAATTTAGCTCCTGCTACAAATGATATGTTGTAAACACATAAGCCATTAAATTTGAATTTTGGTATCTTTTACGAAGTTTGAGGTTAATAGATATTTTACCAGTAATTAGTCAAGGTGTACCATAACTGAAACATGATTTTTTTTTAATCCGTCCACCAGTTGTCAAATGCTAAGGGTAACACAATTATTTGAAGATTTCCTTTAAATGAATATCAAATAAAAATGAGAAATGTTCAAACTATGACAGGTCAAGGTCACATTTATTTCTCATATATACGAAAATTGTAAAATGGCATTTTTTGTTTTAGAAAATGGCCTTTTAATTACTATATATTCAAACAATATAAAATAAAAAATAAGCATAAAATAATAAAATATTAAGCTTAACAAATACAATTGGCATTCCAGTTTAAAGTTCTTCACAGTCTTGTCGAAGAAGGAAGCCTTTTAAAACTTGTGGTGTATTAGTTCCAATTTTTAGATCTTGACCTTTGACCCCAATTATAAAAAAAAGTGACCACAATACATAACGACGACATCTTTATTTCGATGCGGCTTGTTCTCCTCATTCCAACGATGTATCATACAGGTTTGTGTAATTCCGTTAAGGCAAATTCTTTTGTGTCACTTTCAATTGGCCGATACCAAGATTCGATTTCTGACTTGTAATTCAGTTCTTTTTAAATCCAGATAAATTATTTTGTAAACCTTTAACATATTTAAACTTTTTCGCATTCTGCGGAAGGGGCCGTCGTGGTCGTGATCGTATGGTAGTTGGTTTACTTCCGATATTTATTATTAAGAATGCTATATTTAAAGTGATATGAAAGGCAAATATCGTGGAATTTTTTCATTAACTATTTTCACTTAATATGTCACTTAATTTTAACTAAAATCAACTGGATAACATAAAGAATGTTTGCCCAGTGTTGTTGACTATATAAAGCAATCGTTAGAATTGCGAAAATGAGGTTCACATTGGTCAATGTATAACTTTAACTATGACTATATAACATTTCTGTATGTTGTTCATGTATATATGTTTTGTAATGTTGTATTGTATTGTATTGCTTTACCTGTAAGGGTTTTATTTGCAATACAGATTATTAATATTAAAAATCCGCTAAAAAGCAGATTTTAAGAGCAAATCGCAAAATATTTGACAGCAGATAATTCTGTTTTCCCGTACGCAAAGGATATGTGCGTGACCCAAGATTTGAACTCTTTCGGGGAGGTTATCGCTCATGCGCAATGTTCAGTTGATGAAAAAAATAAAAATATATTCCGTGTGTACCACATAAGAATAATTGCAAAAAAAAAATTGGTTCATACGACATGAAATAGACAGATTCCTCAATAATCATTGTCAGGAATGTGTGCGGGCTTACCTCAGCATCCATGATTGTTTATCTTTTCTTCACGAGGTCATGATCGGCAATCATCGGAACAAAACAACCGAAAGTTAATCAGTCTCCACAACAATGGCGAAGGACGATAAACATGCACACGGATTTGCAGATTTCTAGTTGTTGGGAACATATTTCGACTTCGCGTGTGTGTTAAGGCTGTTTCACGTCGGTTTGTTTACCCTACCGGATGACAAATTAAAAACCCGCTTAAATGAAACAATTCACAAAGCTTTCAGTCATAGAAACTATGGCTCAACATTTGTTGTATTAGGCTACAATTCCACATATTTTTCAAACAAAATTCAAAAAGGTAAAACATGCTACTCCGAGGAACAAGTGATCAGTATGCTGGAGTTCCTCATCGATAACATATTTGTCTCCTTTGGAGGGATACTGTTTCAGCAGGTCGTCGGCATTCCAATGGGTACGAATTGTGCCGCTCTTCTAGCCGATTTATTTTTATACTCATATGAGTCGGAGTTTCTTCAAAAGCTTGTAAAAGATAAGAAGATTCATGAGGCTAGAGCCTTTAATTTCACATACAGGTATATTGATGACGTTTTATCTATCAAAATTCTAGATTTGCAGAATTTCTTCCATTGATATATCCTCCAGAGCTGGAACGTTAAAGAGACCACAGATACCGCTTCGTCCGCATCATTTTTGGACTTATACCTCGAATATGACGACAGTGGTCAAATCAGTACTAAAATTTATGATAAACGGGACGACTTCAATTTTAAAATCATAAATTTTCCAAATATGTGCAGTAATATACCAGCTTCTCCTGCATATGGTGTTTACATCTCGCAATTGATTCGTTATGCAAGGGCCAGTAGCAATTATTCTGATTTCCTGAAACGTCATCTTCATCTGAGAAACAGGCTACTGAACCAGGGCTTTAAAATATTCGCCTTATTCGATCTCTTAAAAAGTTTATATTCCGATACCAAGATCTTGTCGAAATATATTCCGTCTCTGCAGAAAAGATTATAAACGATGGATTCTAATATGACGTCTATAAAATGGCACACACGATAATACTCAACAACTCTATATTTAGCGCAAGTGCAGTACACAACAAATCTGGCTGTTCCATTGTGACTCCCGCTGTGAAATTACCGTGACGACCGAGTGTAAACCAACAAAACACTGGTATATAACGTATGTTTAAAGTCCTTAAAATAAAAATTTCCCCTCAGTTATAAATAAATATTCTGTAACTAAGTATTTTTTTATCATTTGTTTTGAAAATTTACATTTGGGGATCCCCAGTACGCACACATACATTCCATTGATATGTGTCGGCCATGAAGAATGCTAGACACTTCGGCACCGGGACAATTCGGCACCTGTGTGAGACATTTCGGCACCAAGACAGTTCGGCACCCGGACAATTCGGCACTTGTGTTTTTTTCTTTGATTTTACGTACAAAACTTCCAATTATGGAAATACAATATTCTTATTCACCAACAGTAAAAAGATTAATCTGTTTTCATAACGGTTATTTCTGATTTGAACAAAGCGTAACATATAATATTTTCTCTGCGTAAAGAAAACATTTTTTGTTTATTTTAATCACGTCTTTCGAATCGGCGGACCCTTCTGATTAATCTCAGAAGTCATAAAAAATATGGTTGTTGTTTTTATAAGGAAAAATTGCATACGAATGGTTTTTGTCTATTTTGCTTTTTGGGGTTTGCAAGAAGAATTTTCTACCCTGCCCTGTTCACCCTGTTTTCTTCATAATTTTGGTTGTTGCTATATCATTCTGATGAGGCACAAAAGCAAATCAAGATAAAAATGAACAATTCAATATAACTTACGATCAATGTTAATCTTAATTTATTTTTGTGAAAATAGCCCTAGAATCATTGCTGCATCAGGCGCGGATCCAGCAGTTTTGAAAACGGGGTCCCAGGCTCTTGTTTGCCAATTTTTACCCAATTTATATTTGAAAGAAAATGCGGTGCCGATTTGACACTTTTTTTCAACGGTACCGAAATGTCTTGGTGCCGAACTGTCTTTTTCAACGGGTGCCGAACTGTCTTGTTTACAAATCATTGACATGGATGCAGCTATTGAATTTCGGGAACATTGTAAGGAAGTATCTAAAGATGAACTTGACATGATCATTAAAGCTGAATTGTTTGCCCATAGGCGTTCTGGTAGTGTCACCGAAGCCAAGAAACATAAAATAAAAGAAAGGGAACGCCCATACCAAGAGTTTTACTTCAGAGGAAAGCGGGTATGTAGGCAGACATTTTGTTATATTCATGGAATTGAAAAGAAGAAACTGCTTTCAATTGCAAAATCACTCGATACAGATGAACTCTCTCCTAGAACTCATGCTAGTACTGGGAAGCTTCCAAAGCATGCCCTTACATTTCAGGACTCTGAAAGGATACAAACTTTTCTTGTCAAATATGCTGCTGACAATGCTTTGCCTCTCCCAGGCAGGTTGCCTAATTATAAGAACCTGTCAAGTTTTACTACTGCCATCTGATAAGACATCAGTGGACATTCATTCGGAAAATGAGAAAATTGCAGTTGTGATGAAGTATAGGAGTATAAGTCTCAGAACATTTCAGAGACAGTGGCATGATTTGTGTCCTCATATTGTAATTACAAAGCCTTGTACTGATTTATGCCAAAGGTGTCAGGAATTTGCAGGTAAAATTTCATTAAGTGGAAATATTACTGAAGAAGAAAAAGAGTTATTGCTAGATTAGATTAAACGTATTTTATTGTTAACTATATAACATTTGGATCGGACACAAGTTATTCCAACTTACAAAGGTCCTCTCCACATATTTACATACAATTTTATATTCCATGCACCAGCAAGTAATAATGTATAATTAACAATTACATTTGATAACAACATTGAAAATAAAAAGAAAAAAAGAGTTATTGCTAACTGAATATAATAAGCATGTACAACTTGACAAAGAGCAGAGAGATTACTACCGTGCCCAAGTGAAACTTAGTAAACATAACTACATGGACTTATCAGATGCACTTAAGCAAGTAGGTAATTTATTCAACCAGTCATGAAAGTATGATTTTTGTATGGGCATATTTCTTAATGTTTACTTTCTGAAAGTAAACATTAAGAAATATGACCATAAACTGAAATTCAGTTTATCATACATGTACTTATACCTTTTTACTTAACTTGATATGGATTGGGTGATATAATACTCAAATGCATTAACTTGGTTATCTGACACCCACAACACAATATTTATTCTCATAAACCATCTTAATACATTGGAATAGAGATACAATATATACAATATTATATACAGAATATAAATAAAAACAATAAATACAATAATAACAATAGTAATTACCCAGGAGGTAGTAAACTAGAATTAATGTTTCTGATCAACTGACAGAGTTTCATTAATTTTGATTGTGTTTTACTACTTATCATTTCTTTAAATTTCAAAACATTAATTCTAGTTAAGTACCGCTTTTCAATGCATGATTCTCTTTTGTCATGGAAATAACTGCATCGCATTATATAATGAAATTCGTCCCCAATTTGACTTTCTTGACAGAGTTGACATTTTCTAGGACAAAAAGTATTAAAATTTTGAAAATTTGATGAAAAAAAAGCAAGAACTCCAAATTGGGTACTCAGATTAACTTCAAAATTGCAGGGTAGGTGGATCTTGATATGCTGCACATTTCTGCAATTTAACCTTAACCTTTATCTCTAATAGTTTTTTGAAATATCAAACAAAAATGTTTAAATTAAAAAAAATAATAATGAAAAAAGGGCAATAACTCCTAGACGGGTAATCAGATTTACTTCAATATTGCAGAGTATGTAGATCTTGACAAGATGAACATGTTTTCAGTTTACACTTACCATCTATCTCTTATAGTTTTTGAAATAAAGGATGAACAATATTGAAATTTTGAAAATTTGATGAAAAGAGGGCAATAACTCCAAGACAGATAATCAGATTTTCTTCAAAATTTTAGGGTAGCTAGATCTTGCTGTGCTGATCATTTTTACACCGTCAGATTTCTGATATTATTAATGGTTTTTGAGTTATTACCATATGTTCTATTTTTAGTAACAGCGGCCATGTTTGTTGGCCGAATGGAACCAAATGAAGAAGTTTTATAGAGGATCTTACATAGATGCTTCCTGCCAAGTTTGGCTCCATTTGACCAAGTAGTTTCAGAGGAGAAGATTTTTTTAGCATTAGCCAATCAGAAACAAGAATTGCCCTTAGCGGCCATATTTGTTGGCGGAATGGGACGAAATGAAGAAACTTTATAGAGGACTTTATATAAATTTGAAAAGTGTTACAGTAGGTAAGATTTGGTTACAAAAAATTCAAATTAACCATAAAAATTAAAATTTTACAATAGATTTTTGGAATTGTTATGGATGTAAATAAATATTAGAATTGGACAAAAACTTACAAATATAACAATTTGAATACATATGAAAGAAATTTTAAAAATGATAAATTTGAAAGGGGAAGTAACTCTATTCAGATAGAAATATAGTGAATATCTAAATACATGTATTATCAAAGGCATGGTTGGAATATATGATATAATGAACTTTACATGTCAAAATTTGTATCACATGTATCAACCCTCGACCTATATCACCCCTCGGGCCGGTGGCCCTTGGGGTGATATATGGTTCTCGGGTTGATACGGCATGTGATACAGATTTTGACATGTAATATTCAGTATATATCGTGGCGGTCAGTTTTATTGGTGGAGAAGACCGGAGTACGTGGTGAAGCATGTCAAGAAATAGAATATTTTCTTTTCAAATTATAAATAACTTGACCTTGAAGTAAAAAGTCAAGGTCACATATAATAGCATATTGTAAATTAACTTGGTGTTTGGTTTAGGTTTATTGTGTTTAATGCCACTTTCAACAATATTTCAATATATCGTGGCGGTCAGTTTTATTGGTGTAGAAGACCGGCGTAACCTGAGAAGCATGCCAATAAATAGAATATTTTCTTTTCAAATTATAAATAACTTGACCTTGAAGTAAAAGGTCAAGGTCACATATAATAGCATTCGGTCAATTAACTTGGTTTAATCTAGCCACATACCAAAAATTTAAAGTCTAAACTCAATGAGAAAAAAGTTATGAGCAAGATGCAATATTTTCATATTAAAAACAGTAATTTGACCTTGGTTTCAAAGGTCAAGGTCACAGGTAAAACATAACCATGAACAGTGAATTCAAATAAGTTGATTAATAGACATGCCAAATATCAGTAACTTAAGTCAAACAATAAGAAAGTTGTAGATCTGAGTGTGGTATGCTCCATTGTTGAAGACCAAGAAAAAGAATGAAAAATCAATTGAAAACAAACGCAAAGTTTATAGTGAGGCTAATATATAAAATGGCCATATCTGGAAAAGTACTTGAGATAATGCCATAAAATTTTCACAAAGGTCAAAATTTCAAAATCTGATTTTTCTTCATCTGGGTCCCTTTTCTGAGCCACGGTCACCTATTAAATTCATAAACATGATTCTAAATAAAAGTATGATTTTTCATTTGTACAATTATGTAAAAGTGAAAGTTTTGAAATCACTGAACTCTTCAACCCAGTGGTTGAAATTTACTTGCCCACGGACTGCAAAGGTTTGAAAATCCACTTTCCTATGGGCCATGACCAAAATTCTTTTGCAACGGGAAATGAGATTCCTTGGACACTATTATAAATGTCTAGGATTATATTGAGACAAATTAATATAAATGCATAGTGAGATATAATGGGGGTGCAAAGAGCCTGATTTAAGGGCTTATACAGCGGAGGTATATTGCTATTGGCTAATACACAATATTTAACATTAACATGCTACGGAGCTGGTATTCATAAACATTTAGTGGAAACAAGTTGTAATCTACATATTTGGGGTAGCTTATAATTTTCTCTTTCTAATGGTATATCATACTGTGGGGTTTGTGCTTTCATGGAAGCGCAGAATGCATTTGAAAGCTGAGAAATTGCTATTTTTCCCTGCGCTATGTTGTGTCATTTTTATTTTGCTATATGTTCTAAGCTTTGTAAATTAGAAATGCTACTGTATTATAAAAATATGTCTTTCGTGACCTTATAAGATGAGAATTTAGTCATCAACTGGCCTTTACTGAATAAAAATTGAAGAACGAGCAGTGATTTAACTGTAAATACTGCAAAAGTAGCATCTGTTATGAAATGTTAATTTTCTAGAGGTATTCACAGAATGGCAAGGTATGATAAAATAGTAATAAAATAAGACATATCTGAAACTATTTTGAACAGATAAGATCTACACTAATTCATTTTTACAATGAAATTTAATCTACAGATCATAACCTTAAAGAAAGAAAACTTTAAATGTTTTCTAGGTAGTGTCCATAGACAATAGTTTAAAGCTCACCTGATTACATCATATTGCACTTCAGTTTAACATTTTATTGTTTTCTACATTATACATGTACCAAGGCATAGATTGTAGAAAGCAACAAAGTTTTTGATAGATGTGACAAGGATTTCCTCTGAGTTGAGGAAAACATTGTCCCTAGACAGGTAGTGTCCGTAGACCAATATTTTGAAGTTCATATTTTAAGCTTTAGATCTCAAATTATGTACCTTACAATTATAAAATGGTGCTTCCATCTTTAAATTACGGTTATTAATTGATAACTCATCTTATTGTGTACAAAATAAAACAAATATGGGTAGTTTGCTACATACTCATTCTGTTGTCTAAAATATGAGTAAATTATAAAATTTCCTACAGTAGACAAATGAATGATTTAATGCTTAGTATACATTGGAACCATAATTCTTAAGCAAAAATATATTTGGCTATATTATGATAATAAACAATGAAATTCAATAAATTCATGTATGGTCTACGGACACTACACAAACCATATTGTATATGATAATTAACCATAGCCTTTTCCACACCAATAAACTAAGTGAAATAGATACAGAAGAAGAAAAGACAAAAAGGAGCCAATAAAGCAACCAAAATAAAAAGATATAGAGACAAAATGAAAACAGATACAGACAAATATGAGTAAATAAAGAAGGAATGAAGCAAAAGGAACGTGAAAATCAAAGAAAGAAAAAGAATGACATAGCAATGCTGGAGGAAATAAAGGAGAGCAAAAAAGAGAACAACAAAGAAGATACAGAGCAAAACAAAAAGCAAAAAACCAAGCAAACAAGCAAAGAAAGCCATTTGGTGCATCCTATTAAAGAAATGAATGGAAAAAAACCAAAGCATTTCAAAAAGAAAATGAGATAAGAAAAGCTGTCATTAGAACACAGAGATGGAGACTAAGAATCAAACTGCAAAAGGACAATACTGACAAACAACCAACAGTACCAGAGAAAAAATACTGTCAAATAACCAACAGTACCAGAAGAAAACACCTACAATAGTAGGTCCAATTATGACAGAGAAAAGAAAGAACAACAAAGTGTACTACAATTGGCCAGTCAGCATAGCATATCATGGGAGTGTAAAGATATTTTTCTTAAAAAAATGAAACCAAACATTGATGAACACATAAGTTCAAATAGATTTTTATATTACTTCTTTGAAAAGTTACTAGTTTTGGAAAACTGTTGAGATGTTCGTTTAGTCTTCAAGAATTTGTTTGTTTGTTCAAGTAAATTGTTTTAATGTTAGATATTGTTCTTTTTGTATTTAGGAAAATATGTAATGTCCGTAGACCACACGAGTATACATATCATTGTATAATTGATCATGTAAGGTGTTAATTCTTTTAAGAGTTGCGGGAGTGTGTTGAACTAAGAAGTATGAATTCAATTAAAGATAAAGAAGGAGGTATCAAACATCTTTCTTCTCATATTTTGCAAATAACTATAAAATAGAGTGATTTAATATGAAACATCCAAATATAGTGGAATTTTTTATTCCTTTACTTTATTTGGTTGTTTATGTAATTTTAGATGCTTGAAAGGTTAAATACAATTTGTTTATACATGTCCTTTTGTTTTGGTGTCATTTGTTAGTTTAAATTTCAACATAACACATTTGGTAGTGTCCGTAGACCTCCTCTTTAAGTCTGTTTACATAATTGTACATTTTTAAAATCATACTTTATTTTTAAATAATGTCAAGTTTATTAAATAAAATTCTATTAAGTAATACATTTCTTAATTTTGGGAAAGGTAATTTTAATATCTGAATGTAGACAGAAATTGTAAAAATGACATTTTTCATGACTAAAAATGTATCACTCTAGCATATGTTATGATATTTCTAAAAACTGCATTAGGTTGAAACCGTTGATGAAATTTTATGGATAGTAGTTATATATCTGACTGAGAGGTGTCTTAAGTTACATAGTATTATATATTTTGTTGTGAAAGAATGTTTTACATATAGTTTTGTAGTGTCCGTAGACCATTACCCTTGTGGTAATGAAAGTCAATTTGAAAAATTATGACAGGATAGAAAACAAAATCATGTTCGGGTAACATACCCCATACATCACAGTATCATTTCAGATAAAAAATAAAGTCTGCCAAACAGTTTTCATTTTTTGCAAAATGTGACACAAAAAATCCCCACCTGAGTGTGTTTTAGTCGTATCTTTAATCTCTGTTTCAGTACGCAGAAATGATACCACAGGGTCGTGATCAAAAGGTGCAACATCTATTTACGGGGTCCCGTCTCTGGTATCGGGGGAAACGGTGGTGCTTGTACTTTTGTCCTCTACCTCACCTGATTGTGTTTTAGCCGTATCTTTATTCTCTGTTTCAGTACTCATCAATGATACCACAGGATCGTGATAAAAAAGTGAAAGAACTTCCGTAACACCTGTTTCAGATTTTAGTGTCAAAGGTTTAATGTCGGACATTGCCAATGATTTAGAAGATATGTAGAAATCGATTGTATTTGGTTCCCGCCTTTCTGTTGGTGTGTATTTGTGTAAGACAAGTGGTGGTGATACCAGTGTCTTAATGGCCTTAATTTCCACGTTGAAGTCACCAGCTAAAATAACTGGCAATGATAGCTTCTCCGAGAGTTTTGAAATGTATTTAAGCATGCTTTTGAATTGTTTTTTTCTTTCTTCTAATTTCATTTTATATATCCCATGCCAAGAAATACAGATAAATTCAACGATTGGAACTCCCTTCGTCTTTATTTTTCTAAGACACATCCTTGGAAACGGTGTAAAGCCTTGCTGAATGTGTTTCATTCTGATAAGACCGCTAAGAGTATCGTCTAGAAATTTTTGAGGATATTCTTTCAGAGTTACTTCATTAATATCGAATAGAATACTTGCTTCTTTATGACCAGTGTACTGTAAATGTTCAGGCCAAATTGTGATCTTTCCAACCTCGACTATGAATACTTTTCCAATGAAACTCCTGAAATAAAACTAATGCAGCACGTGTGTTCGTGACAACAGCATAAATCGCTCGTTTCCTATTTTTGTCTTGGTCTTGGTCTTGGTCTTGGTCTTTTGTCTTGGTCTTGGTCTTTGGTCTTTGGTCTTGGTCTTGGTCTTGGTCTTGGTCTTGGGTCTTGGGTCTTGGTCTTGGTCTTGGTCTTTGGTCTTGGTCTTGGTCTTGGTCTTGGTCTTTGGTCTTTGGTCTTAGTCTTGGTCTTGGTCTTGGTCTTTGGTCTTGGTCTTGGTCTTGGTCTTGGTCTTTGGTCTTGGTCTTTCGTCTTGGTCTTGGTCTTGGTCTTGGTCTTGGGTCTTGGGTCTTGGGTCTTGGTCTTGGTCTTGGTCTTTGGTCTTTGGTCTTGGTCTTTGGTCTTGGTCTTGGTCTTGGTCTTTGGTCTTTGGTCTTAGTCTTGGTTTTGGTCTTGGTCTTTGGTCTTGGTCTTGGTCTTGGTCTTGGTCTTTGGTCTTGGTCTTTGGTCTTGGTCTTGGTCTTGGTCTTGGTCTTTGGTCTTGGTCTTGGTCTTGGTCTTTGGTCTTGGTCTTTCGTCTTGGTCTTGGTCTTGGTCTTTGGTCTTGGTCTTGGTCTTGGTCTTGGTCTTGGTCTTTGGTCTTTGGTCTTGGTCTTGGTCTTGGGTCTTGGGTCTTGGGTCTTGGGTCTTGGTCTTGGTCTTGGTCTTGGTCTTGGTCTTGGTCTTTGGTCTTTGGTCTTGGTCTTTGGTCTTGGTCTTGGTCTTGGTCTTGGTCTTTGGTCTTTGGTCTTAGTCTTGGTTTTGGTCTTGGTCTTTGGTCTTGGTCTTGGTCTTGGTCTTGGTCTTGGTCTTTGGTCTTGGTCTTTGGTCTTGGTCTTGGTCTTGGTCTTGGTCTTTGGTCTTGGTCTTGGTCTTGGTCTTGGTCTTGGTCTTGGTCTTTGGTCTTTGGTCTTGGTCTTGGTTTTGGTCTTGGTCTTGGTCTTTGGTCTTGGTCTTGGTCTTGGTCTTTGGTCTTTGATCTTGGTCTTGGTCTAGGTCTTGGTCTTTGGTCTTGGTCTTGGTCTTGGTCTTGGTCTTGGTCTTGGTCTTTGGTCTTTGATCTTGGTCTTGGTCTTGGTCTTGGTCTTGGTCTGAAAGATACAAAGAATAATTAATCCGACCCTTCACTTTTCAAAATTTCAAAAAGAAATTTTATTAAGGTTTTTATAATTTGATTTTTGCTTTGAATTCATGTGAAAATAAATAGTATGCCACTAATTGTGAAAATATCTACTTCCTAGTTAAAGAGGCATTAGCTACGATTTTGACCAAAACAATTATATGTTTTTGGAAATTGGTAAATAGCTTTAAAATGATGAAATAAAGGTAAATATTTCACATTAAGCAGTTTATCGTACCACTTTTCGCCTTTTGAGAACGAAAATTACCATCGATTTATTGTTTCCTTGCAAGCAAATAATTTGACCTCGCTTTCTCCGTATAGAACTGACCTTAATAGTGAGAGGAAAAAATGAATAATTTGTATTTTGTCGCTTATTAACTGCAAACTTGCATGGTTCTTTGTCCGTAATTAACGCCGACTAAAAGCAGATTCACCGAAAATAAGAAATATGTACATTGTTGTACTGATTTAATGACGATTCGGCAAACTCCGTAAACAATGCCGATAATTAATAAGATGGCGTCCATTTCTTGATCGATCTCAAAACACGAGCAGTTGTACCTTTTTTCCCCGATTCGCGTACATTTCATAACATTTATAAGTTACAGAAACACGTTTTATTAAGACATCAATAATATCTGATAGTTTTTATGGGTAACAAAAATTTACGATTTTGGCAGATAATGTCCCTTTAAAGTAATATGAATGGCAAATATCGTGGAATTTTTGGATTAAATATTTTCACTTAATTTGTCACTTAATTTTAACTAAAGTCAAATCGCAAAATATTTAACAGCAGATAATTCTGTTTTCCCGTACAGTAATGCAAATGATATGCGCGTGACCCAAGATTTGAACTCTTTCGGGGAGATTATCGCTCATGCGCACTGTTCAGTTGATGAAAACAATGTCGGATGCAAGTAAAAATATATTCCGTGTGTACCACATAAGAATAATTGTACCCCAAAAAATGGTTCACACGACATGAAACAGACAGATTCCTCAATAATCATTGTCAGGATCCATGATTGTTTATTTTTTCGTCACGAGGTCATGATCGGCAATCATCGGAACAAAACAACCGAAAGTTAATCAGTCTCCACAACTATGGCGAGGACAATAAACATGCACACGGATTTGCAGATTTCTAATTGTTGGGAACATATTTCGACTTGAAACATGCATGAATAGCTTAGTAAAGGTACCGCCGTATTCCAAATTGAATTTTCAGGGAACAAATTTCTTTACCCAAAACTGGTGTAATATTACTTTAAAATATCTTTGTATACACAATAGAAAAAACATGTGTAAAAATGAATACATACACAATTTATTATGTTCGCCATGGATTGATAGATGTATTTTAACGGATACCCTTGCATAATAATTAATTCATCTACAATATCAGAATATAAATATTTATATTTTTTATGTACATTATTCTATGCTTATATCACAAAACCACAGAGAAATCCCTAGAGAAGAAACATATATTATTCCAATCAAATAGTGATAAGACTTGTCACGAATTTGGCAAGAATGTGTTTTTACTTTCGTTTTAGAAAATAACAAATAATTTCATCGCTATTGAAACATTGGGTATTAAATAGACAATTTAACTTTAGGTGGGTCCTCTCACTGTCAAAAAAATATCCTTACGAAACAAAAACCAAATCATATATTTTTTCTCAAATTTTACCTGATTTTCGTTTTTTGAGTCAGGATATATTCATCTTTCAGGTTAGTTTAGTGTTTCTATAAAATTTGGCGACAGATATATTTTTTTCTCAGAAAGTTATTACTGTAACCACTACAAATTATTTGCGAGAGACTGTTTATAGTAGACAATTATTCAGATACTAAAAAGATGGCACTGGGATATGCATACGGGTGAGGTTTTGATAGCAACCATGCAGCAAAAAAAGGGGGAGGGGGTAATTGATACTAGGGTTGGAAAATTATGTCTTGAACAGATCACCAACAAGTCGTAACAAACTGTTATCTCGAAATTCGGAGCTGCATACGTGCCAGTGTCCAAACAAGAGGCATCAATCTAAATAACAACATGTAATATTGGATTCTTCTCGGATTACTCAGCAATTATCTTCGTGGAACATGGGTCCTATTTATTATACCGGGGAGGAGGTAAATACTTATGCCACACAAGTCAATATCAGGTAAGATCATAATTATACCCACAAAAAATAATATTTAAAATTCTGTAGAAATACACGAGGTCACATATTTCTTCATTTATCAATGTCTACATGAAATCGAGCCATTTTTTATCAATACAAAAATGTTGCAAATTGATATTTGACCCGTGAAACGATATTTCCTATGCATGCATTTCGAATCGAGAAACACCTTGCATGCATATTACTAGCTGCAATAATGTAGCTCCTGTGACAAACTAGTAAGCGAGCATTTAGGGTTTTATTATTAGAACTAGCATATTACCCGACTTGATTAATCGATCAAATCGATCATCGATCACTAATCGATCAGTTTTCGAACACTAATCGATTGATGAGTTTGGCTAATCGAACACTTATCGATCAAACTCTCTGAGGAGTTTGATCGATTAGTGATCGATTATTTTGATTAGATTTATTTGATCGATAAGTGATCGATTATTTTGATTAGATTTATTTGATCGATAAGTGATCGATACATGATCGATTATGATCAATTTGGATGGATATTGAATTTGTACATAATATAAGTAATTTAAAAAGCTTAAAATTATTTCACATTATAAAAAATCATACAGAAATGTAAATATCATGTAAATATCAACATTTCTTTAAAGCCCTAAACAATGTAAATGTTTTGGTATTTAAGATTTTGTCAGTTTCCATACAAAAAGTCCCACACACACCAACTATTTGCATGGAACACATTTCATTAGAGATAATTTTCATAATTAAACAGATTTTCTTATAGCTTTAAATAAATCCTCTGTTTTTCCATCTGACACATGTGTTACAACTGTGAGCATTACAAGGTTATATATCCACAGCAATGACATTTATGGTATATGTATTATTCCAGAATTATTGAATAATAAATACTTTATTCCACCTTGATCAGATCACCCGGATATACATTGGAAACTTGATACATTCAGTTGACAGATGACATAGGCATGTTGTATATACTTGTGTATGTCTTGTTGTTTAAAAGAAATGTTTTATTTGTTTCAATATTCACAATATTAACTAATACATTAGTTTGTAATGTACCAGTAATGAATTTTAATTCAAATATTTTACAAATACTTGTAACATTTCGAAATTAATTAAAAACTGAAAGGCAGTATGATGAGACTATTTATAAGCATATTTCAAACTTCATTGACATTATAAAATTAATAACAGCGTGTATTCTTAAGAGGATGGACTGTTACATATTGATTTTTTTTTGTGAACCCTTTTGCTTACTGTTTTTATTTCCATATATATCATGTAATTTAATCCAAATTATTTCAATATACAAATATATGTTACACCCAGGGTTACAGTGATGATGGTCAAAACATGTCTCTGTCTTAAAAGTTACATTCACTCTCTCTTTCTACTATCTTAGACACCTCCAATACATGTAATCTATTCAAAGATGCCAAAATATTTAGATGGAACTATTATAAATATGAAGATGTTACTTATAAATACATAGATATGATCAATGTCATATACCAATAATCTTATTATGTGAAAGTTGTATTTGACCAAAGATTTGTAGATAACATCTACAAGTAATTAATAGATACACTTCCCATATGTCACTGAGAAAGTTGTAAACCAAAAAATACATGTTTTTTGGTGTTTATAATACAACAAATGATTCTGGCAGTGATACATGTAGTGAAAAAGCTGAAAAAAGTAGTCATGAGACTGATGAAGCAACATACCCACAAGAAGAATCTGCACATATTGCTGCACAAAATATAGAAAGTGAAGCAACCAGAAATGCTGAAAATCAAAGTGAAAAGTGCAACAACAACACTGAAAAAAGTTCAAGTGACAATCAATCAGAAACTGACTACACTGATAGTACAAACAATAGCACAAAGGAGATTGACATAAATTTGACAACTAAACTTTTTATGATAAAACTATAAAAGTATGGAATTTCACAGAGACAGGCTGCACAAATTGTTCCCAGTCAAATCTGTCAGAAGCAAACATTAAAGCAAAAAGGCTGAAAATATCCAAAAGTATTTTCTACTAGAGGAATGTTCCTCTATATAAACATATGGAAAATGTGTAGGTGGTCATTCTGTCCAGAGAAGCACAGCACAGAAAAATACACAGCAAAAAATAGTAAGTTTGTAGTTATTTTTATGTATAGCTTTATGTCTGTCTGGGTCTTGTAATTAGGGACTGACCATTTAACTTGAAAGTGGGAGGAGGGGGGGTTATGGTTTTTTGTTTCGTTCAGAAATTTTATTTCAAACAACACAAGAGTTATAATATTTATTTTTTTTGTCGCGCAAAGCATGAAGTTTTCTTCCAGAATTTAACATTAGATTATGACAAAAATTCTGAATCAGATTATTTTTTTTTTCCTCCACCAAAATCAGAATATTTTTTTCAGCAACATTGGGAATCAGAATATATTTTTAGAAAAAAAACATAACCTCCCCTCCCTTAGTCCAAACCATTTCTGAATAATACAATTTTTTTTTTGTGATGAATATCATGCTGATACATTTTCCATGCATAAGTTCTGTCCTTTTAAAGCAGAAAAAATATAATGTTGTGGTTTTAATCTAAATATTTTCTTGTTTTATTTCAACTTAGTATTATATTAATATATAAATACATTGTATATTTACTGATTAAATTAATTAGGCACAAAATACATGTCAAGTTTCCCATTAGTTGTCAGTCAAGAAATTATAGCCCTTGTCCTTGAAAAAACTGAAGTCTTGAGTGTTTTCAGTATTATTATTATTTGCAAACAATTCTTGAATATATTTACAGTATAATATGACACATTGGAGATATGGAGTGGAGAAAAATTGTTGATGAATTCATTTGTTTAAATCTATTCTAGAATTTATAATGATCCTCATGTGCAACACACGCGCACATATTAATTATACACTCCGGATGTTGTGTCTGTCCTGATTATCTATAGTTAAGAATACACGTAGATAGTTTTTCTGTGTAATGTTATTTCTGCCTGATGCAGTTATCTAAAGTCTCCTGCAAGTAGACAACCATCGCAATTAACATGGTGGCAGCGGAAACCAACTAAGAGACATTGCAATAGTTTTGTTAACAGTAAGTTACCAAGATACTGTCGATTTTATCTCGGACAAAAGAGCCACGTGTACAAAATAGTGAACAATGGCTGCCGGCTACACCAACACATTTCGCCTGCCCCCATCTCTCAATGTAATAGAAGCAAATGTTTCCGAAAATTATTAAAAATGGAAACGGCAGGTTGAAGTTTATCTGATGGCGAGCGGCGCCGTAAAGAAAGACAAAGAAGTGCAAATAGCAATAATTCTGAATTGTGCGGGTCCCCAGATTATTGACATTTATGATCAATTCACATGGGATGAAGAGGGGGACGAAAAGAAACCGGATAAACTGTTCGAAAAACTGGAAGGCTATTGTAACCCCAGAAAAAATGAAGTATTGGAGTCCCATAGATTTTGGAGCGTGCAATACCAAGAACCATTCGATAACTTCTTAACAGAGTTAAGAACACGGGCGTCATCCTGCAATTTTGATAACAAAGATAGAATGATCAGAGACAAAACTGTATTTACAGTTCAAGGAAAACTACAAGAGCTTCTACTCCGTGAAGATAAACTTTCTCTTGATAAAGCTATTCAAATATGCCGTGCATATGAACAGCCAAACAAACATGTCAAAGAATTAAGAGAAAACAGCAGTACCTCACATGCAATCAATAAAGTGACACATGAAAACAAACAACCGAAAAGTAAGAAGCCAAACTACAAACAACAACCAAGAAGATTTCAAGATAAACCTGTGTTAACAACATGAAGTACTTTACATAAGGAATGTAGATTTTGTGGCTATAAACATGAAAATAAGAAAGAAAAATGTCCAGCATGGGGTAAAACTTGCAATGCGCGCAAGGGCCGAAACCATTTTGCAAGTCAAAGTGCAAGAAAGTCAATGTGAACTCCGTTTCAGCACTCGATGATAGTGATGATGACTGTTGGTTAAATGCAATTGATGCTGTCTCAGAAAAGTCTATATCCGTCGTTGAAGCTAATGTCGATAAGAAAGTAACAGCACTTATGAATGTCAACGATTGTGAAGTCCGTTTCCAGCTCGATAGTGCCGCTGATGTCAACACAATCTGCAAGAAATTTGTTCGCAAAGATCAAGTTAGACCGACATCGATTACACTTAGAATGTGGAACAAGACACCGATGAAACCGTTGGGCGAAGCAAATCTTACCGTGAAGAATCCGAGTACCGGTGACGAAAGAATAATAACACTGATCGTCGTGCCGAATGGACACGCGAATCTGCTAGGTTTTAAAACCGTACAGAATATGGGTCTAATTACCGTGAATAACGACCGTTTTATCGCAAACGTTGTTGTCCAAAAAATCGGTGATCTTGGAGTGGCGATTTTACAAGTCAACGACGAAGTTAAACCGAAAACGTTACCGTCCCGAAAATTACCGTTGTCGCTGCAAGATGACGTGAAACGTGAAATCGACAAACTTGTTGAGAGAAATGTTCTCGTACCCGTTACCGAGCCGACTGAATGGGTAAGCCAAATGGCTGTCGTGCGAAAATCTAACGATAAACTACGAATCTGTATTGATCCTCAACCGCTTAATACCGCGTTGATGCGTGAACATTACCGTTTGACGACGCTCGAAGATGTACTTCCAAAACTCGCGAACGCACGTATATTTAGCAAACTAGATATCCGAGAGGCGTACTGACATGTCAAGCTAAGCGAGAATTCGAGCCGATTGACCACGATGATAACACCATTCGGACGATATCGTTGGGCGCGATTACCGTTCGGATTGAAGGTATCGACCGAAATATCTCAAAGAAAATTGACCGAAGCAGTTGGTGATTTGAATGGTACGCTTACCATCGCCGATGACATTATCATCGCCGGGTGTGGTCAAACCGACGAAGAGGCTAAGCGCGATCACGAGACGAAACTTTGTAAGTTGTATGCCCGATGCAAAGAACAAAATAGTATACTGAATGATGAAAAGAAAGAAATCGGACTGAAAGAAATAACATTTCATGGTCACAAAATTACAAGTGATGGTGTAAAAGTCGACGATAAGAAAGTTAACGCGATCCGTGAAATGCCAACTCCAACCGATGTCGCGGGTGTAAAACGTTTGTGTGGAATGGTGCAGTACATGGCAAAATTCTTACCCGATCTCGCGAACGAGATGGAACCGATACGCGAACTGACAAGGAAAGACGTTTCTTGGAACTGGTCAAATGAGCGCGAGCGAGCATTTCAAAACGTCAAGAAAAGGCTTACGGAAGCTCCGATCCTAGCGTATTTCGATACGAACAAGGAAGTAGTCTTGCAAGTCGACAGTAGCAAGAACGGAGTCGGTGCCGTTTTGCTACAAGACGGAAAGCCCGTAGAATTTGCTTCGCGTGCGCTACGACAGTCCGAAAGAAACTGGGCGCAAATAGAGAAAGAAGCACTGTCCATGTTGTATGGACTCGAACGTTCTGACCAGTATACATATGGCCTCAAAGTAAATGTACAGAACGACCATAAACCGCTAGCCGCGATTCTGAGTAAACCTCTCAGCAGAGCACCGAAACGCTTACAAGATATCATGATGAAACTTTTTAGATATGACATTGAATTCCGATTCGTGAAAGGAGTCAATTTAATCGTGGCCGTTGCGTTAAGCAGAGCATTCGTGTGCAACGATAACGACGATGATTGTGAGCAACGATCCCGTATCATGAACGTGAATGCGTTTGATAATTTTCCGGACGCTAGACTTCTTGAAGTTAAGAATGCAACCGAGAAAGACGCGAGCTTACAATCCGTGACTGAATTAATCCTAAATGGATGGCCCGAAGATAAGGATCGAGTTCCCAAATCTGCGTTACCATTTTTCAATATACGTGACGAACTCAGTGCAGTAGATGGCGTTATTGTTAAAGGAGAAGCTATTTTCATTCTGAAAATGTTGCGAGCCGAAATGAAATCGAGATTACATAGTTCACATCTTGGATACGACAGTATGATGCGAAGGGCGCGAAACACGATAGTTTGGCCGGGAATCGCGAAAGACGTAAAACAACTCGATGTCAACTGTGAAATATGTCAGGAATCGAAACCGCGAAACTGTCGCGAAACGCTAAAACAACATGATAATGGTGCATATCCGTGGAACAAGATTGGACTTGATATTTTCGAAATAAAAGGTCGCAATTATCTGATAGCCGTAGATTATTATTCGAATTTTTATCGAAGTTGACTATCTACCGACAATGACTAGCTCTCAAATGATAGGAATTCTAAAGAAACATTTTGCGCGTTATGGAATACCGTCTATTGTAATGAGTGACAATGGTCCTCAATTCGTGAGTCGTGAATTCGAACTGTTTCTGTCGAACTGGAAAGATAATCATGCGACATCCTCGCCGGGACATCAACAGTCAAACGGAAAAGCCGAAGCTGCCGTGAAAATCGTTAAGACTTTGATGAAGAAAACAGTCAAGGATGGGCGCGATCAGTTCGAAGCGTTATTAGACAAGATACCGGTCTTAGTCCTGTCGAGATGATGTTTGGTAGAAAAACGCGGACGATGCTACCGTTTCGAAATAAATGTAACGAAACCAATCGTGGACGTGAAAACCGCAAATTAACTGTCAAGAAACATCATGATAAACGAACACGTGATCTACCGAAACTAAAAGAAGGACAATCTGTATTCTTCGAGCAGAAAGAAAATGAAAACTGGAAACTCGGGCACATAATCGATCAATGTAATCCAAGGTCTTACGTTGTGCAAAATGAAGATGGTGTTAAATATCGCCGAAATCGTGTCAAAATTAGACCCACTGACATTACCGCTAACATACGTGACCAATCACCACCTCGAAGTGTTACTACTGAAAAACCTGTGAACACCGAGAACCATGAGAGAAATGACATTTGCCGAAATAGTGATGACATTAACATTCAACCACCCGAAGTCCGACCAAAACGTGCGACTAAACCGCCGAAGTATCTTGATGACTATATCAAATATTAACTGTAAATAATGTTTTCATTTTAGTATAGACTAGCATAGTATTTCATTTGTGTTGCCATTCCAATAGTTTATAGTAACTGAATGAACAGTGATTTCAAAGTTTCAGTGAATTATCTGATTGACTTTAAAGTTAATATTTCGATATCTTCGATGTTTGTCTGAAATTCATAGATTTAATTTTGAATTTAAATTCATTTGATGCGAAATTATTTTCCTTAAAGAAAAGGGGATGTTGATGAATTCATTTGTTTAAATCTATTCTAGAAAAATAGCATACTATCACATTATGTTGTATTGAGTAATGCCTCACCATGAGCGGGATTCAAAACTTGCATTGATTGCACAGGTAGTTGTAAATTTATTAGGCATATATGATCAGACGGTTGTGTCTCATTTTTTTTTTTTTTTAAATATGTGCAGAAACCTCTGGGCCAATATATATTGTTTAAAACTACAATGTATAAATAAAACACTAATAATGATCTTTTCCGGTCATGTGACAAGGTAAATTGTTACAAAATTGTTTAATTACCAAATTGTAAACAAGTTTTATTGTTAAAGGAAGATTTTCCCTCTTTTGAGCTTAATTGTCCAAAAGCTGTCTGATCTACTACCATCATTTTGTGTCTGTCCGTCTGTTATTAACAATTTACATTTCAATCATCTCCTCTCTATTGGGCCAATTCAAACCATTTACAGGTACTATGCACTAAACAAAAGGTCCTCTATAAGATTACCTGATCTTGTTTTGTTTGGACAAAAACCACATTGGCAATTATTAGTTCTAATTGGCTGAATCTTAAAAAATCTTATAGGAAAGTGAAAGTCAAAATGCTATGTAAATTGGTAGATGTTCTAATTGACTGTCCCTCTTGAAAGTTTGTCTATTATTTTTATTATTATTTTAATAAATAAAATTAGTATTTTTTATTGCAGTGGTAAATATCATTTAAAAAATATATAGACTATATAGAATATAAATGGATATATGATCTTTAAATCAAACATAGTTGACAAGCCACAAAAAAAGTAAAAAATGTTCTACCAGGTATTATTGTTGCCTTTCATCTCAGTCGTGGTAGTTGTAAGGCCCTTAATTTCATGCTTTAAAATGTTTGAAGGTGTAAACCCCTCATTTTTCATCAGTACCCTCTAAAACTTGACCATTTATTTTATTAAATAATCGGCTGAATTCCCAAAATCCCCCCAAAAACCTGAATCAAAATACAGTATTAAAACTACAAACGAATCTCATGAAGTGTCTGGTCAACACCAAAATATTAAAAATCTACACCACTCACTTATCAATACAAACATGACCACGTGTTAATTTGCCTAGCAGATGATGTGTCATAAGGTCAAAATAACATTTAGTAAACCCAGATTAAAGATAAAATTATAAAAGTTTATGGTGCTAATTAGAGATTCTTGACCCTGTGTGATAAATTTCAGGAAAGTCTCAAGTCATGCAAACACAAATTTGATGGTGTAGAAATTCTTTGAGAATTGTAATTTTGGCATTTCATGCAAGCTGTCCTATGAAGTTAGAGATGCTTATGAAAATTGGGGATAAGAACCCCCCCCCCCCCCCTTTTCTCATTTTGGTGAATTGCATAATTTGTGCAAATGTGGGTAACGCAATAATGAATGAAATTCAAGAATAGAAGACAGAGAATTCTTCAACACTAAAAATGTTTCTGGACTGTATTAGTGGTGCATTTGATTTTTTAGACAAAAGATTTTTGTGGATTATTTTCCATTCTGAAGAAGAAAATAAATTGGTATAATCCTATTTTGTTCCTGTATTTAAATACTGTTACAGTGACAGCCGGAACCTTTGAACCGTAATGAGAGCGGGAGGTTTGGCGCCTTAAAATCTGATTCAACCCACCATTTCCTTAGAGGGCACACCACTATATATTCCACCATTGACTTACATTGTAAATAAAAAAATCATTAAAAATCCAAATGAATTTTCTGGATAACAAGACAACTATTTCCTATTATTTTGGTCCAAGCTCCACATTCTGATCCACTTTGAAACAAACATTGTATGTCAAATAAGAAAATAATCAGCTGTTTTCAATATCCGGTCAAAACAACAGTATTTACAGTATCCAGGAAATCCTTCCACACAGGGTGTAGTAATTTGACATCCATGTTTTTATATGTGGTTATATTTCAACAAATGACGTGTTTTTTTGCAGCTAAAACCTCACCAAATATGATAAGATTAACTGTAAAAAATATCATAGTCAAGAAACAACTGAAAAAAAAATTCATTTTCTACTGCTAAAACATGACTTTTTTCTGATACCTTGTTGTCTTACAAATAAAACATGACCATCAGAAAAAAAAACTTGCCCCTAAAAAGGGGGGATAATTTGAAAATACAAAAAGTGTCAAACAGTGAGAAAATTCAAAAGGTTTTGTTTTTAAAAAAAAGAAATGAAATGAGACATTAACAGGTTAAACAACTAAACAAGAGCTTATTCCACACAAATAAAGATAAGAAATGGGCTGGGATGAAAATATGGAGTTTTGCCAATTTTTTTACTGAAGATGTAAAAAAAAATCATATTTTTCCACAATTTTTTCGTTATATTGCTATTTATTTGGTTCCAGTTGGAGGTCAATTATTTGCATTAGGAGAGTACATTTTATTGGTCTCTTGATTACATAAAACTTTCAAGTAATTAGTTTGTCATGTGCTTGGGTGAGAAGGATATTAAAATGATGGTCAGATCTAAGATAAATATAAGAATGTTTATTACCTTTGAAATTAAAAGCCAATTACACGATAAAATCATTTCAAAGTCAATATCAATACAAGGGAATACACAAGTCTAAATTTAAAAAAATGTCGCAACGAGGTAGACTCACTATAAGGAGAAGATTCTTTCAAACGGTACATCCAAGGTTCAGAAAAAAAAATCAGCTTCAGAGTGCCTGGAGTCAACAATATCATCGAAAAGATTACCTGTATCTACATTCAAAGATGCTGTTCACCTGTCTCCTAATGATGAATACTAGCTGGTCACAGATTATGAGGATAATATTGGCAATATGCATTTCTTGCATCCAATACCAGAGCCACAAGTGACTAAACCGGAGCTCCTGCAAGAAAATAAGAATGACATTGTAGGGAACAAAACCTTACATTGTGGAAAATTAATGGACATGTTCAAGCAATTTTACAAGGAACATGGTCAAAATGAACCCAGATGTGAACTTTTATGCAACTGGAATACAAACAATTGTCAAAAGTGGGGATTGTCATGGCGTCTCAGATTAAAATGTGATAACTGTAACTTTTGTAGCGAGAAAACTAAAGTGTACACTGAAGCCTGGAATTATTTACATGTGGCGGTTCTAAACTTAGATGTAAAATATTAACACAAGTTTTTGAGTGACATAAATGAGACACATGATAATTTTCTGGATTCAGTTGAATACAACGTGTGTGAATCATGTATCTTAGTCATGTACATGCATTGGTACAAAACGTGAGTGTCCTGGCAATCGAACATCAATAACAGTGTAACCAGATTTTGTTTTTCTATCCTGTATATAAAATACATGTATTATTTAAACTTTTTTCTGTTTTCTTCATGATTCTGTCTAAATAATCGTTAGCAAAAACATCAGGCATACTGAAATCAGCTGCCTCGGCCATATTTTAGCTATATTCAAGACAAATTTTTAAATATTTGGAAAAAAATTCCCTAAATGTGATCATCAATATTCTAAAAGAATGGCTGACAAAGATGAATCCACATCGGATGCATTAACCATAGATACAAACCCGGGAAATTTGCTTGCACGCCCCCCTCCCCCCTCCCTTAAGAGGGCACACCACTATATATTCCACCATTGACTTACATTGTAAATAAAAAAAATCATTAAAAATCCAAATGAATTTTCTGGATAACAAGATAAATTTCAGGAAAGTCTCAAGTCATGCAAACACAAATTTGATGGTGTAGAAATTCTTTGAGAATTGTAATTTTGGCATTTCATGCAAGCTGTCCTATGAAGTTAGAGATGCTTATGAAAATTGGGGATAAGAACCCCCCCCTTTTCTCATTTTGGTGGATTGCATAATTTGTGCAAATGTGGGTAACGCAATAATGAATGAAATTCAAGAATAGAAGACAGAGAATTCTTCAACACTAAAAATGTTTCTGGACTGTATTAGTGGTGCATTTGATTTTTTAGACAAAAGATTTTGGTGGATTATTTTCCATTCTGAAGAAGAAAATAAATTGGTATAATCCTATTTTGTTCCTGTATTTAAATACTGTTACAGTGACAGCCGGAACCTTTGAACCGTAATGAGAGCGGGAGGTTTGGCGCCTTAAAATCTGATTCAACCCACCATTTCCTTAGAGGGCACACCACTATATATTCCACCATTGACTTACATCGTAAATAAAAAAATCATTAAAAATCCAAATGAATTTTCTGGATAACAAGACAACTATTTCCTATTATTTTGGTCCAAGCTCCACATTCTGATCCACTTTGAAACAAACATTGTATGTCAAATAAGAAAATAATCAGCTGTTTTCAATATCCGGTCAAAACAACAGTATTTACAGTATCCAGGAAATCCTTCCACACAGGGTGTAGTAATTTGACATCCATGTTTTTATATGTGGTTATATTTCAACAAATGACGTGTTTTTTTGCAGCTAAAACCTCACCAAATATGATAGGATTAACTGTAAAAAATATCATAATCAAGAAACAACTGTAAAAAAAATTCAAAGTTCCTGGTGATCTATTTTGTACTATTTTCGAGGACTGTCTCAATGCGGATTGTCTCAATGCGGATTGGACTGTCTCAATGCGGATTGGCTGGTTTACTGATGTGCCCCCTTTAGAAATGCCTGTACCAAGTCAGCGTCATTACAGTTTTCCGGTTGTTGACTGATTTTGTCTGTTTATTTAATTATGAGTTTTGACTTTCCCTTTGTAAGATTGTTCGGAGTTCGGTACTTTTGTTATTACCCTTATTTATTATCTAATTGGAATTTAGAGTTTTATTTATCTCCATGGAGTAAAATATGACAACTATTTATTACCCAATTTTCACTATGTTGGGAATGAAACTACTTTTTTTTTTACATAAACCATATATGTGACGTGGCGTCCTTTCGTCTTTTTAAACCAGTTCGATCTGAACCTCTTCATGATAACAACAGAAAATTCCTCCATATTCCGTTTGCTAACAAAGGAATCGATGCTATTAACATCAGCAACATTCTTAATAGAAAAGAGGTCGTAAAAGAAATTCCACCATATTTCAAAAATCAATCTGTTCCCATTGTCTCCTATAGCTACACTAACAGCATTGGCCGTAAAATTTTCAACTACAAAGAAGCATTGCAAGATATTAACATAGAAGAGTACCTTAAGAACCCTCTGACTTGTGACTGCTCCCACTCTCCTTTTCAATACAACCCATCTGGACATGTAATCACTGGTGATCTGAATATCATTCAACATGAGAGTCTCCGAAAGGTGATTTCTCATGGTCCTAAATTCAGAGAACCTCAACACATCAATTGGAAACATAATTTCAAGATAATTATGGATGCTGTTGAAGATTATGCCAGAAGGTGGATAAAGAGAGAAGTAGACCAAGATCCTGAGTTAGAGTCCTTGTCAGACTGGGTTAGAACAATTAGGTCTCTAGTACAAGGTCGGATTCACAAACTCAAAAATTTTGTTAATAGTCGACCTAAGTCTGTATTTAAAGACCAAGAAGCCGTTAAGTGTCTTTCCTCTCTTCATGACAAATATGTTATCGTTCCTGCGGACAAGGCTTCCAACAATATCGTGTTTGTATGTAAATCATATTACTTCGAATGCCTAATCAAGGAATTAGGCATAAATAGCAACACCTCTAGTAATACCACATACAAACCAAAGTGTTACTACTGAAAAACCTGTGAACACCGAGAACCATGAGAGAAATGACATTTGCCGAAATAGTGATGACATTAACATTCAACCACCCGAAGTCCGACCAAAACGTGCGACTAAACCGCCGAAGCATCTTGATGACTATATCAAATATTAACTGTAAATAATGTTTTCATTTTAGTATAGACTAGCATAGTATTTCATTTGTGTTGCCATTCCAATAGTTTATAGTAACTGAATGAACAGTGATTTCAAAGTTTCAGTGAATTATCTGATTGACTTTGAAGTTAATATTTCGATATCTTCGATGTTTGTCTGAAATTCATAGATTTAATTTTGAATTTAAATTCATTTGATGCGAAATTATTTTCCTTAAAGAAAAGGGGATGTTGATGAATTCATTTGTTTAAATCTATTCTAGAAAAATAGCATACTATCACATTATGTTGTATTGAGTAATGCCTCACCATGAGCGGGATTCAAAACTTGCATTGATTGCACAGGTAGTTGTAAATTTATTAGGCATATATGATCAGACGGTTGTGTCTCATTTTTTTTTTTTTTTAAATATGTGCAGAAACCTCTGGGCCAATATATATTGTTTAAAACTACAATGTATAAATAAAACACTAATAATGATCTTTTCCGGTCATGTGATAAGGTAAATTGTTACAAAATTGTTTAATTACCAAATTGTAAACAAGTTTTATTGTTAAAGGAAGATTTTCCCTCTTTTGAGCTTAATTGTCCAAAAGCTGTCTGATCTACTACCATCATTTTGTGTCTGTCCGTCTGTTATTAACAATTTACATTTCAATCATCTCCTCTCTATTGGGCCAATTCAAACCATTTACAGGTACTATGCACTAAACAAAAGGTCCTCTATAAGATTACCTGATCTTGTTTTGTTTGGACAAAAACCACATTGGCAATTATTAGTTCTAATTGGCTGAATCTTAAAAAATCTTATAGGAAAGTGAAAGTCAAAATGCTATGTAAATTGGTAGATGTTCTAATTGACTGTCCCTCTTGAAAGTTTGTCTATTATTTTTATTATTATTTTAATAAATAAAATTAGTATTTTTTATTGCAGTGGTAAATATCATTTAAAAAATATATAGACTATATAGAATATAAATGGATATATGATCTTTAAATCAAACATAGTTGACAAGCCACAAAAAAAGTAAAAAATGTTCTACCAGGTATTATTGTTGCCTTTCATCTCAGTCGTGGTAGTTGTAAGGCCCTTAATTTCATGCTTTAAAATGTTTGAAGGTGTAAACCCCTCATTTTTCATCAGTACCCTCTAAAACTTGACCATTTATTTTATTAAATAATCGGCTGAATTCCCAAAATCCCCCCAAAAACCTGAATCAAAATACAGTATTAAAACTACAAACGAATCTCATGAAGTGTCTGGTCAACACCAAAATATTAAAAATCTACACCACTCACTTATCAATACAAACATGACCACGTGTTAATTTGCCTAGCAGATGATGTGTCATAAGGTCAAAATAACATTTAGTAAACCCAGATTAAAGATAAAATTATAAAAGTTTATGGTGCTAATTAGAGATTCTTGACCCTGTGTGATAAATTTCAGGAAAGTCTCAAGTCATGCAAACACAAATTTGATGGTGTAGAAATTCTTTGAGAATTGTAATTTTGGCATTTCATGCAAGCTGTCCTATGAAGTTAGAGATGCTTATGAAAATTGGGGATAAGAACCCCCCCCTTTTCTCATTTTGGTGGATTGCATAATTTGTGCAAATGTGGGTAACGCAATAATGAATGAAATTCAAGAATAGAAGACAGAGAATTCTTCAACACTAAAAATGTTTCTGGACTGTATTAGTGGTGCATTTGATTTTTTAGACAAAAGATTTTGGTGGATTATTTTCCATTCTGAAGAAGAAAATAAATTGGTATAATCCTATTTTGTTCCTGTATTTAAATACTGTTACAGTGACAGCCGGAACCTTTGAACCGTAATGAGAGCGGGAGGTTTGGCGCCTTAAAATCTGATTCAACCCACCATTTCCTTAGAGGGCACACCACTATATATTCCACCATTGACTTACATCGTAAATAAAAAAATCATTAAAAATCCAAATGAATTTTCTGGATAACAAGACAACTATTTCCTATTATTTTGGTCCAAGCTCCACATTCTGATCCACTTTGAAACAAACATTGTATGTCAAATAAGAAAATAATCAGCTGTTTTCAATATCCGGTCAAAACAACAGTATTTACAGTATCCAGGAAATCCTTCCACACAGGGTGTAGTAATTTGACATCCATGTTTTTATATGTGGTTATATTTCAACAAATGACGTGTTTTTTTGCAGCTAAAACCTCACCAAATATGATAGGATTAACTGTAAAAAATATCATAATCAAGAAACAACTGTAAAAAAAATTCAAAGTTCCTGGTGATCTATTTTGTACTATTTTCGAGGACTGTCTCAATGCGGATTGTCTCAATGCGGATTGGACTGTCTCAATGCGGATTGGCTGGTTTACTGATGTGCCCCCTTTAGAAATGCCTGTACCAAGTCAGCGTCATTACAGTTTTCCGGTTGTTGACTGATTTTGTCTGTTTATTTAATTATGAGTTTTGACTTTCCCTTTGTAAGATTGTTCGGAGTTCGGTACTTTTGTTATTACCCTTATTTATTATCTAATTGGAATTTAGAGTTTTATTTATCTCCATGGAGTAAAATATGACAACTATTTATTACCCAATTTTCACTATGTTGGGAATGAAACTACTTTTTTTTTTACATAAACCATATATGTGACGTGGCGTCCTTTCGTCTTTTTAAACCAGTTCGATCTGAACCTCTTCATGATAACAACAGAAAATTCCTCCATATTCCGTTTGCTAACAAAGGAATCGATGCTATTAACATCAGCAACATTCTTAATAGAAAAGAGGTCGTAAAAGAAATTCCACCATATTTCAAAAATCAATCTGTTCCCATTGTCTCCTATAGCTACACTAACAGCATTGGCCGTAAAATTTTCAACTACAAAGAAGCATTGCAAGATATTAACATAGAAGAGTACCTTAAGAACCCTCTGACTTGTGACTGCTCCCACTCTCCTTTTCAATACAACCCATCTGGACATGTAATCACTGGTGATCTGAATATCATTCAACATGAGAGTCTCCGAAAGGTGATTTCTCATGGTCCTAAATTCAGAGAACCTCAACACATCAATTGGAAACATAATTTCAAGATAATTATGGATGCTGTTGAAGATTATGCCAGAAGGTGGATAAAGAGAGAAGTAGACCAAGATCCTGAGTTAGAGTCCTTGTCAGACTGGGTTAGAACAATTAGGTCTCTAGTACAAGGTCGGATTCACAAACTCAAAAATTGTGTTAATAGTCGACCTAAGTCTGTATTTAAAGACCAAGAAGCCGTTAAGTGTCTTTCCTCTCTTCATGACAAATATGTTATCGTTCCTGCGGACAAGGCTTCCAACAATATCGTGTTTGTATGTAAATCATATTACTTCGAATGCCTAATCAAGGAATTAGGCATAAATAGCAACACCTCTAGTAATACCACATACAAACCAACTTCGTTCGACAAAGATGAAATCCTAGCTAACCACAGATCATTCATGACCTCTTTAAACATTCCCTCTGGTAAAGAGTCTGAGGATTTATCCTATTTATATTGGATACCTAAACTCCATAAGACACCATACAAAGAAAGGTACATAGCGGGATCATCAACTTGTTCGACGAAAGAATTGTCTATTCACCTGACAAAGATTCTGTCTGCAGTAAAAGAGGGACAACAGAAATATTGTGAAACTGTTTACTCGCGTAGTGGCATAAATCACATGTGGATTTTGAAAAACTCTAAAGATCTTTTGGATAACCTGAAATCAAGATCTTTCTCTCAGGTATCCTCCATCAAAACTTTTGATTTTTCAACTCTATATACCACCCTACCGCATGACAAATTAAAAACCCGCTTAAAAGAAACAATTCATAAAGCTTTTAGTCATAGAAACTATGGCTCAAAATTTGTTGTGTTAGGCTACAATTCCACATATTTTTCAAACAAAATTCATAAAGGTAAAACATGCTACTCCGAGGAACAAGTGATCAGTATGCTGGAGTTCCTCATCGATAACATATTTGTCTCCTTTGGAGGGACACTGTTTCAGCAGGTCGTCGGCATACCAATGGGTACGAATTGTGCCCCTCTTCTAGCCGATTTATTTTTATACTCATATGAGTCGGAGTTTCTTCAAAAGCTTGTAAAAGATAAGAAGATGCATGAGGCTAGAGCCTTTAATTTCACATACAGGTATATTGATGACGTTTTATCTATCAATAATTCTAGATTTGCAGAATTTCTTCCATTGATATACCCTCCAGAGCTGGAAGTTAAAGAGACCACCGATACAGCTTCGTCCGCATCATTTTTGGACTTATACCTCGAATTTGACGACAGTGGTCAACTCAGTACTAAAATTTATGATAAGCGGGACGACTTCAATTTTAAAATCATAAATTTTCCAAACATGTGCAGCAATATACCAGCTTCTCCTGCATATGGTGTTTACATCTCGCAATTGATTCGCTATGCAAGGGCCAGTAGCAATTATTCTGATTTCCTGAAACGTCATCTTCATCTGAGAAACAGGCTACTGGACCAGGGCTATAAAAAGATTCGCCTTATTCGATCTCTTAAAAAGTTTATATTCCGATACCAATATCTTGTCGAAATATATTCCGTCTCTGCAGAAAAAATTATAAGCGATGCATTTTCATATAGTGAAAATGTATAAAGATAAAGAAGTCAAAAATGTCAAGAATTTTTTTTGTCAATGTGTGACGTAAACATATTTTTGACATTTACGTCACCGAATATGGTACTGCTTTGACTACTATTTTACCTATTTTGTTCCTGTATTTAAATACTGTTACAGTGACAGCCGGAACCTTTGAGCCGTAATGAGAGCGGGAGGTTTGGCGCCTTAAAATCTGATTCAACCCACCATTTCTTTAGAAATGCCTGTACCAAGTCAGGGTCATTACGGTTTTCACAGTTTTCCGGTTGTTGACTGATTTTGTCTGTTTATATAATTATGAGTTTTGACTTTCCCTTTGTAAGATTGTTCGGAGTTCGGTAATTTTGTTATTACCTTTATTTACTCAACTTTTTATCTTGTATGTTATTTTTATTGAGGAATTATTCTCATGTAATATAAATAATATCCAATAATTTGATTAACTTGAGTCTTAAAAATATAAATTTGAATTACTCAATTAGATTTGCATAAATTAGAGATCACAGGCAGATTCCTGTTTTTGACATAAAAGGAACCAAAACAGGGGAATTTCAAAATGTTGTTTTTTCGTTTATTTGCAAAACGATGGGCCTTAAAATGCTATTTTCTTTTCTTTGAATTGATTGTTTAATTATTTTCCATTATATTCCTTATACCATTTACTGTCTATGTTTTTATTCAGATTTGACCTAGCTGGTATAGTGTCTATTGTGGACCCCTTCTCTATGACAAACTTATGAAAGAGTTGGATATAATACAGGCTGACATTGAGGCCAGTATATAGATATGGCAAGGAGATATGGGAGATATGAGAGGAAGAATCCTCATTTGATTTTAAAAGAAAAATTGACCATCAAAACCAATTCTTGACCCTGAATAGCCCTATTTGAAATTATTCCATTTTGAAACCAAATTCTTCAAAAAGTAAACATTACGATTGATAACTGTGACATCCACCACTACAACGTTTCCTCATTTTGTTTGTTTTGAGTGGTCATGGTAGCTACAGTGTCACATACCTGTAGGTTCCTATTAATGAATCTTATAGAAAGTCATATTATCAACTTCTTTGAAACTTGCACTTTACCAATTCAGAATTGGGATCAAACTGGAAAGTGTATGGAAGGTCTTTTGTAAAGATACATCACTTCTTGCTGATTGGATAAAGCATGGCCACCAGAGGCAATTATTTATTCCAGTTTTTTTCTCTCATCTTGATGACTTAATACACACAATATAATGTAGCAAGTTAAGGATTACCTCCATAGTGTGTGTGTGTTTGCTTCAATATGGATATTATTTTACTGAACAGAATGAATTGGCTCTTACTGGCAATCTGATTTTTGTTTTTAGCCGAGTTGCAACGAAGTTGCAGTCGGCTTATGTTTTGGCGAAAGGCGGGCGGGCGTATGTTAGCCTATCTTCGTTAACGCGATAGCGCTCTTAGTTTTTGGCCGATCAACATAATTTTTGGTAGGAAGCATTATTACACTATTATTTAGAGCGAGTTCGAAATTCAGATTAATCTATTGTTTTTTTTTCTTGTAAAATCATGTTTTTTTTTATAGAAAAAGTACATATTTTGAGAATTATCTTCGTTAACGCGATAGCGCTCTTAGTTTTTGGCCGATCAACGTAATTTTTGGTAGGAAGCATTATTACACTATTATTTAGAGCGAGTTCGAAATTCAGATTATTCTATTGGTTTTTTCTTGTAAAATCTTGGTTTTTTTATAGAAAAAGTACATATTTTGAGAATTACACATTTCTCTGAAACTACAAAAGATAGAAACTTAATATTTGGCAAGGGTGGAGATGCCAATGTGAAGTTGTGCATTCAACATTTTTCATCCCTGGGGCTCAGCCCCACCCCACTGGGGAATCTGTTTAAAATAATGTGACCGAGATCCCCACCCTAAACCATATATATTTATGATCAGGGTGACTAGGCAAATTATATGCATTATAGCTTAGGCCCCAGGGTCATACCCCACCCCTACCTAAAGTGAACTTTTTAATGGTTGAGATCCCCACCCCTAAACCATATATATTTATGATCAGGGTGACTAGGCAAATTAAATTCCTTATAGCTCAGGCCCCGGGGAGGGGGTCATACCCCACCCCCTACCTGAAGTGAACTTTTTAATGGTTGAGATCCCCACCCTTAAACCATATATATTTATGATCAGGGTGACTAGGCAAATTAAATGCATTATAGCTCAGGCCCCGGGGGTCATACCCCACCCCTACCTGAAGTGAACTTTATAATGGTTGAGATCCCCACCCCTAAATCATATATATTTATAATCAGGGTGAATAGACAAATGAAATGCCCCAATAATTTATTTTTGTCCTCTGAAACTTGATGATATCTTCATCATACATACATTTATTCTTTAGTTTCTTACTTATTTATAAAACAAGACCAAATGATTTTGACTTGCAACTCGGCTGTTGCATCTCTGATGCTTTCTCGATTTTTTATATTTTCAATGGAAGCATAAAAAATGTATGTGTCTTGACCGGTAATACAAGCAATATGATAGGCTAAATATAATTTAACAGTTGCCTATGCAAATAACCAGTAGCAAAATATTAGAATGTTCCCTCAATTATTAGATTGTAATATTTTTAGCTTTTTTATTATTTATTTTTTCAGATGGAACTTTTTTTTGACTGCAAATAGAAGGATCAAACTGCAATTTGAAGATGAAGATCAAAGACCAATTTAAAAAATTGAATAATAATAACAATTATAAATGTGGCTACCTTTAACTGTTGGACTCAATGTTTTTCTTGTAATATATTAAAAAGATGTACATGTTTTGACAATCTTACATGTGTGATCCTATGATATTTACAAATTAATCCTGATGATAGTTAATAATATACTGATATCATTTCTGGATAAATTGACAGTACAATTTGAGTTTGATTTTTAAAAATTACTGCAAATCTTCAAGCTGAAACCCCCAAAATCCATGTGAATCTTGCACATCTACAGTTTTGAGTGAAGAAATATGTTTTTTGCATGGCTAATGATGTGCATATACATGTACATGAACCCATAGCCTATTCATATTAATTTTTTTCAAATCAGAACTGATCATAATCGATCATGTATCGATCATTTATCGATCAAATAAATCTAATCAAAATAATCGATCACTAATCGTAATCGATCAAACTCCTCAGAGAGTTTGATCGATAAGTGTTCGATTAGCCAAACTCATCAATCGATAAGTGTTTGAAAACTGATCGATTATTCAAGTCGGGATATTATGATTCTATTTGATTAATTTATAGTGCCTTCTATTAAACTGAGGACAAGGAACTCATAATACATTGTGCATGTGTTATTCTTATTTTTTTTCTTACTTGTAAGATATTTTTGTCTTTATTTTGTCACAAATCTGTTTTATGATTTAAATGACAATAAATATTGAATTGAAAAAAATATAAACGCATATTATCATAAACAGTACACACATCAACATAACTTTTAAATATACATACTTTGTTCCTGTGGTTCCTTCTACATGTAATGTGGCCGTTCAATCACCAGTTCTATTATCAGTAGATATGCCACGTCTTTATAGGTAAATTACCTGCATGCACATATACCCTCCCAGTATATCAAGTGTCAATACTGGGAATTTATCAACTTCCTTGTGAATTTCCTGAAAATGCTTTGAAAACGAGGTTAAAGCAATACATTTATATGTTAATAACAAAATGTTGGCTTAACCATATAAAAATAAAGTTCATATAGACGTTACAAAGGCAAGTGAAATTACAGTGTTATTTTGTTTCTTGACAATCGATATAAATGCCTTGAAACCAATGTAAAGAGGTTTAAAAGTTCCATAATGGTATGAAAAGTTTGAAGATAAAAAAAGGGGTAATCAGAAAACGGAATCGAAGAAGGAACATTACAATGGTCGAAGGAAAAAAAAACAACGATCTACAAACATATCAACAAAAACTAAAGATTGCGCAACACAAACCCTACTAAAAACCGGGGGTGAACTCAGGTGCTCCGGAAAGGTAAGCAGTTCCTGCTCCACATGTGCCACCCGTCGTGTTGCATTTTGACAAGCCCAACTCCTACGACGTTGGTTCCAGTCCCGTTATCCACCTGACATGTTGAAGTTTTCAAACATCAACATGTCAGCTTGATATATTTGGCCGCGCTTTCTTCTTCCATTCAGTCTGGTAGTTTTTATACTGAAAAATTGCTGAAATAAAATGAAAAACCAAGAATAGAACACTGTTGGAACTGTTTCAAAATCCAATAGAAAAATCGTTAGAAATAAGCAAAATCGATACCACAAACTCACAAATTACGCTCACTATCATAGCTTGGTATAGACACTTCAATAAAAAGTGGCGGTGTTAAACTAGCTTTATGGGCTCAAACCTCCTCTATAAGTGAAATGATGCGGTCATGCAAGTTTTTTCCACGTGAGGAAAAATCCAATCCTCTCATAACCTGGCGAACAGTGAAAGTGATGATAAAATAGCTTGGAATGTTCCTAGTAACATCAGTACTTAGCTCAAAACATCTACAACTTTGCATATGGTTAAATAATCGAGTTAAATCAGACAACCGCATCGGTGGCGTAATTGTTAGCGTGTTCGCCTCGAATGCGATAGGTCGTGGGTTCGAGCCCCAGTCGGGTCAAACCAAAGATTATAAAATTGGTATTTGGTGCTTCTCCACTAAGCACACAGCATCATACATGTTAACCCTCCCCCTTTTCGCGGGAATCTCCCGCGTAAGAGCCTTATCTCCCGCATGGACTGGGTCTCATGCGCGGGAGACATTAATCTCCCGCACACACCTTTTCCTCCCGCACGATATCCCCCCAACAAAAAAATCAAGTACAATGAAATCTTGACCTACATTTTGCGATCAATATTTCTGGAAATTCCCCATTTGGAACTCCCGCGCAGATGAAAAACACCGAGAGATACGAATGTAAATGATATCCGGTTATTGATCTGTTTGACACCTTTACAGGTAAATTGGGTCATGGAGATTAATTAAGGTGTTGATGATTATACAACAATTATCCACTGATTGACAGTTAATTGGGGATAAGGAAGTGGGTTTGTGGCAGACGCTTAGATGATTAGAAGTGTGATAGCGGCAATTAAAAATAGTTATAAACCGTTGTGCAAACCTTTGATGCCAAGGAAAACTTCTTATTTCGATCAAACGTGCAATGAATTCATCTCCGATTGAGTTGTTATGGCTTGTTTGGGACCAAAGCCGATCAAAGTATTATTTAAGGACTAAGTTCCAGGATGGAATTGATAAACCACAAAAATGCCAAAACGTATGCTATCACCCAACGCACAAGCAGCAAAGTGACTTTTTAATTTTAATGCTCTATGACTTTATTGTTCAGAGCATTTGTCTTCATTGTTATTGCTTTGTTATAACCTTATGATTATGAATGATTATGAATAAAATATAAATGCATTTTTATCCTTCATTCATCATATGAAACACTACTAATAAGACAGAAATGTAAACAATATATATTGAAATGGGATGCAGTTGGTTCAATACTGAAACAAACAAAGAGAAAACATCAATTAACAATAAAAACATGCATCAAATTCGTCGATAAAAAATCTCCAGTTATGAGACCAAATCTCCAGCCAAAAATTTACAAATCTCCAGTTGTAGTATAGCAACTCTATCACATGTATGCAACTACAAGGTACAATTTTGTGCGTTTAAAGGCGACGCACAAAATCCCCCCTCCCTTAGAAGAGTTGGTAGGGGGAGATCTCCCCCCTAGCAGTTGCCAGAGGTTAACAGGTATGCAGGATTAAGGGGAAAGAGCAAAGACTGGTCGGCTCGGAATAAGAATAATGTGTCCGAGTGGAGTGACATGTCGATATATTTAAGCAGTTATGGACAGTTCTATTAACCATACATGGCACTTAAAGTTGACCCGACCATAATAGTCATTTTACTTTATCTGTTGCATTTCAACTTGGTAAGACACCCACCCATACAGGTGAATTAAAAGTGCCATCTCTGGGTACCATGTTTTAATACAAGAGCCATAATGAAGAAAACCTCAATAAAACTATGCTTTAGAATTGTACCAAAGAAACATTCATAAAAAAAAAGAAACATTCATAAAAAAAAAGAAAAATGAAAGAAAAAAAAAGATTTTTGAGCTTCAGTTTCAAGAGCTCAATTATATAATTAATTTTATGTATAAAGAAAAATAATGTATACCTGTGCTACAGTTTCAAAATGTGCATGGCTTTTCTGTAAGGCCTTCCCTCTCTGTAGACTACTACCAATTGTTGTATACTTCTTTAAAAAAGCCATCACCATGGCTATCCAACCAGTCTATTACTTGTTGATATCCCAAAAATCATTAACAATATTTTGAGGAAACTTTATTTGTACTCTTAGACATATCAGAATCGAAATAAATCATTTTTTGAGTTTTAACATGGATTGGCGGATATTAGTAAATTTTATCCCTCGCTTCTGGCTCGGGATCAAATACTAATATCCGCCGATCCATGTTAAAACTCACAACACATTCTGGCTTCCATGATTTATTTCTTAACTATTTTTGATTTTATTCATATTACGACGTGCCTACATTAGTTATACATTGACTTTGTATTGAATTATATATATATATATATATATATATATATATATATATATATATATATCTACAAATGGGGAGGTTGGGCGAATATATATATTTTTGTATGTTGGGCGACACTTTTTAAACCACTATATCTCGATAACCGTATATTTTTTTCCGAGTGTCAGCGGTGAATTATTCTTTTCTTTAGGCAAACAATAAACATTACTTTAATGTTGGTAATTAAATCGTGTAATAAAAAAGTTCTCCCAAAGTCGTTTCGCCCAAACCTAATTTACTCTTTTAAAAACAGAAAATAGGGAGTTTGGGTGTATTTTATTTATTATGCGAGCTTAAGCGAGCTCTTTATGGTATAAAATATGTACTTAGGATTTTTTAACAAACATGGCTGAACAAATTGTCGAAGAAAAAAAATTCTACGTTTTGTATTTGTTATTCGAGTTATCGTTCCTTACGTTTTGTAAACACCGGTTTCCGGGTAACACACTAACACACTCAACTAATGAAGATCTTCTTAACATAAAGCGCAAAGGTGATCCTGAAGTCTCGTACCCTCTCTCGTAAGGAACGACAGCTCGATTGAATGAGACTAGATTCGGCCCTAAAAAAAAGTCGTCCCCAATATATCTCGGCCCAAAAAATCTCGACACTTTTTGATGAAATTGCCAGATAATTTTCAGATGCGCGAGCATTCAAGGCCGTGCCGGTTTCATATTAGTGGTATGAAGGGATTTGATGTTGTCGAAAAAAGTCATTTGCATTTATAAGCATGTTCCAATGTAAAGTATGATAAAACATATTAAAAGCCTATCATTACTGTGTTGATAGAAATAGCAAAACTGTTTATTTGACATACCACATATTTCGCACGATCCTATGTCTTACCTCAATAACATAGGGGCGTGACTATTGCTAGCTAAAATAGTACTCTCCCTTTTACTCTAAAACTATCGTTCATATTAACGATCAATTTAGTAGTCAGCAACTAAGGGAAACAACTTAGTAGGATCGTAAGTCAAGGTCGTTTTATTACCAACAAGAAATGCACGCTTAGTCGAACAGGTAATTTTATGCTATGAACTGACGGTAATTTTTTGCGCTTTGATTAAGTGAGGTGGTATTCTGTAGGTAAAACCCAAGAAAACAGAAAATATGTGTGATTTCGCGAAATCTGTCAAATTGCACACACGCAAAACTATCGAGAACTGATCATGATAATGCCCCAAAATCTAACCCGGGGTTCTATGGTACCGCGGTACTTAATGTTTAACGTCTGTGTAACGTAACTAGTTTTCGGAATTAATCCAAAAATGTTATATTTTATTCCCGATACAGAAACCTATTTTCCCCCACAATTCATTTTATTCTTTGAATTTGTTTAAAAATACGTCGCCACTTTTCTCTATGACAACGCCGATGTACCTCCCAGAAATGGTTTGCTATGATATCGCGGTAATTGCAAAATTAATGTTATGGGACACAATGTTTGATAAATCAAGACATCGTTTATAAATACTAAATCAAGGTGAATATCTGGCAAACTTATACCATAAAGAAAATCTTGATAATTTATCACATTTAATAAAGTAAAGTTACCATTTCGACTTAAAGGAAAACCTCATGGTCTTAACAAGTTTGCGTGAAAATTTAAATGACAGTAAATAAAAGACATTTGTAATATGAAACCGGCACGGCCATGAATGCTCGCGCATCTGAAAATTATCTGGCAATTTCACACTCATCCAGTGCATCAAAAAATGTCGAGATTTTTTGGGCCGAGATATATTGGGGACGACTTATTTTTAGGGCTGAATCTAGTCTCATTCAATCGAGCTGTCGTTCCTTACGAAATCTCAAAAGTTAACTTCCGCGTAGAAACAAAAATTCTTGTCAGTATGTCAGAAGAGATTAAATAAATTAAAAAATAAATGACTTTTATTACACACGGGTTCCGAGTTTCAGTGGTATCAGACGTACGAGAGAGGGTACGAGACTTCAGGATCACCTTTGCACTTTATGTTAAGAAGATCTTCATTAGTTGAGTGTGTTACCCGGAAACCGGTGTTTACAAAACGTAGAATTTTTTTTTCTTCGACAATATGTTCAGCCATGTTCGTTAAAAAATCCTAAGTACACATTTTATACCATAAAGAGCTCGCTTAAGCTCGCATATTAATGAATGTTAAAAATAGTATACCATAAGGTAGAATTTGGCAATTGAAGTTGCCTGTAGCACCAAATAATATATGGGGATCACCATTTTTCAGAACTCTTCAATGTGAGAAGACAAAAGGCATAATCCATTCTCGGATTATACCTGCAATTAAAGCTCTTCCGAAGGAGCAGTGACGTCACAATAGTGGTATCGTATATTATATCAGCATTGATCAGTTGCAATGTTATCATTAAAAATTATGTAAATCGTAAAATAAAGTCGTATATTTATCTTTTGATATTTACAATATCATTATGACTTTATTGCACTAAAGAAAAGGGAAAGTGTGAGAAGAATTTTTTTGTTGTAATTACCGATCAGGACTACCCTTGTCAACACATCGACCAGTGACCACAGGAAAGTACAATGTATGACATCATTGGCGACAATAAAGAAAAAAACATGTGTACGTACGCATAAAACAAGTTAAAACTGACAGTTATCAGTTATTTAACGTACGGTCAATCACGTAACACAGGAAATTATACGTACATGTAGATACCCCCCTCCCCCGCTCCCCCCAATGCAAATAAACTCATTTGTTTTATGAAAAGGTAACATGGGATGGCAATATTAAGAAAAAAAATTTAGGACGGTATACAATTGTAAACATTGTATTGCAGTTGATCTGATATTAAAACATAACCAAAAGGGAGCGATGTTGGGAAGTCAGATACAGTATTTATTCAACTAACATGATACGTCCCCGTGACGTCACATGAAGAGGTGTCATGGCCGCTTACACTACGACTGGAAATTCCAAATATTCATATATCTAATTGGGTATATTAATGTTAATAAAGGTGTTTTTTGTTTAATAATTAGTTATTTACGAATAAAAAGTTACAATGTATTGAATTATACAGTGTTCTAGCTAGGATTTCAAAAGGGCAGGGCGCTACTTCTGAAAAGGGCACTTTTAAACGTAAACGTTGGCTGAAAAAGGGCACTTTATTTTTGGATGGTTTTTACAATTAAATTGAAAAGAAACAACCTTCGTCACGAGCTGAAAAAATATATGTTAAAACGAGCTTTAATATCCCTTAAATATTTCCGTCCTTTGTGGGTGAAATTATTAAGAAGAAAAAAAATTATATTAAATGATCTAGTTTTTTACTTTCTTTCAACAGCTATTGTTATCTTAATTGTCATCGTAATTAGAATTAATCATTATGATTAGAAGAATGAAATTTCCTGACAAAAAGTTAAAATTCAACTTCAATCAATCGCCGAAAGCTATAAATAGCATAATCACACAATCAGCATGTGTTTACCTTGATCTGTTACCGCGCATTAATCGAATGTTGACAGAAATATATGCTGGGAACCAGTACTTCAGAATTCAATAATTTTCAAAATCACGATTATTTATTTATAAAATTGAAAGATTAAAACGGTATTTTCTATAGTAAGCAGTTTTAAATATTTAATATAAATAAGAAATAAACCCAAATAAACCAAAACAACAATAATAAATCATCACGTGAACAACTTACCTGTAAAAAAAATGGCAGTCTTACACAGATAACGCTAATCGTGACTTGATGCATCTAATATGAAAAAATCTATTATTATGAACTAGTAACAGGTATGGAAAAAGACATCCACGCTAGTCACAAAGGGCAGGGTGTCACTCGGACAAGGGCGGGCGCTGCGCCCTGTAAAAACGGGCTAGTGAGAACACTGTTATAACAATTGTTCAACTTATGTTCTAATTCACCATGTTCAAGCGAACATAAATTATTTATGTACAATAATCCAAGCTTAAGCAACTTCTGATTTGTTGATAAAACAAATAAAGACAAACTCGTAATGAAATTGTCTGGCGCAGTGACCATTTCGATTTATTATTTATCAATCATACATCATCACATACATATTATTATATACAATAATCAAAATCACATTTACTGTCCATCATGAAAAGAAACATTGTCTCTTCTTTTACTTTACAACTACATATCTATAAAGAAAAAATTCAATATTGAAATATACACAACAATTGTAGCCATAAGCATAATTAGCTTAATAAAATAAAAGTACCATAAAATAATACTTCAGCTAGTTAAACTTAAGGTGCATCCGATTTGGTCACTGCCCAACCTCGATATGGAACTACTTTAAACAATTTATTTTATACCACCCCGAACCAAACTACTAAACCCGCGAACATTCTGTATACGTGTACATGTATTACTACTCTCATAATACATAAATATATGGACTGGAGTTTTCCTTTAATAATCAAAGTCAAATATTTCTAGAAAAACAGAGTCTGTAGTGGTAATTTGCATACAATGTGTTTGTTTACATTCCACTGTGCATCTTAACCTATATTTACAACTCTGTTAGGCCACAGCAATTGTATTGTTTTCGTTTTGAAATTAAGTAATTAATTCCTGAGACAATTTTCAGGACAGCTATTTTAGAAATATTGATTATGCTACTTTCCTTTAAAGATAAATATACATTTGTATTAAAATACAATTTCCTGGGCCTATTGGTGTTCCACATGATTATTTTATGGTTGACCGATTTTAGGTAGCGTGACTTGGGCGCCATTACAAAACCTATGCAAACAAAATAGGTCAGTGAGCCGACTTAGGCGATCTTTTGGCATTTTATTTGGCAAGTACCCAAGTGAACATGGCCTTTATCTTTGATATAAATACCAATTTGAATAATGAGGAAATGTCTTGACTGACTGATTTACGGTCACAGGTGGATACATTTTACTTTCAAATTAAATCTCTTGAAATTTTTATTATGGCAATATGGCAACAAAAAGAAGCATATTTAAAAAATTAAAACATATAAAACGAGGAACGTAATTGGGAAATGCAGATAATTTTATTACAGTTGATATAGATACAAAACATGTACAATGTAAGTATGTATAGAACGGGTATCTCTTTGATTTTGATGGATATTTTCTGCCCAGGAATGCAAATTTTCAATGTTGTCTATTCCCATTATGCACACAAATTTTTTTTTCTTCAGAACTGAGGTGCAAGTCGTTGTAATGTAATCGAAAAGTTCCATGTGATTGTCTCATGACCCTTGCCCATGACTTACAGAATAAAATACATATTGTTCTATTGTTTATGCTTTCTCTAACCGTTTTTCTCTGAATATATACAGGATTTACTGACGGACACAATCTAGGATTTTTGCTAGTCGACTATATTTATTATATATCAGTCGATACACATCAACAACAGCCTTAACTTTAAGATCAGCCAGTCCGATACCATGATCTTACAAAGCATGACCCTTGAACACAAGTTTTGACATATTGAATTCACTCTTATCTTTGCTCACCACATAAACTAATGCAATTTAATTAAAATTAGATGTTTGTTGTATCTTTATTTGTCATCGTTTTTTTTTTAAATTGTCAGTTCAAATTAAATGGTGGTTAAATTTTGGAAGAGAATCTTTATAGAAAACAGAGAGGAATTCAGGATTTTTTTTTTGTGGAGGGGGGTGTTGATTAGTTACTATAAGTACTTGATCTTATTAGAAGGAAATAACATGTAATGATTAAGTTATTAATGCAAGGCAGGGTCACTGTATAGGGGATATTTGATGTCACACAACAATAAATCATTCTTTCTACACAGCTGCTGGGAAATAAAACCCAAGTTCATAATCATATTGTTGTTCCTCAGATTTTAATATCCACTTACTTGTTTTTATTTATTTGTGGGTTTTTTTTACAAGCCTGTCCTTATATTATAGGCATAACAGTATGGCAGATGGCATGTTCATAACAGTTTTTGAAGATGGTCAATAATTTCACATTTTCACTGGATTGAGTTTTGTGGCAGAGTATCCTATTTATTGTCTCTGTACTGATCTCAGTTCATTGTTATGTATTCTATCATCACAGTGATTTTATGTGGACTGTAATATAGTATAAATGGACAGTTGGATATAAAGGTAAGATGCATAACATTTTATGATCAACCATGATATACCTGAAAAATTGTTGAAAGTTGCATTAAACACCATAACCCTAACCCTAGTTTAGCAGAATAGATTATCGTCCTATATATAGTGAAACTGTGTAAACCGAAAACCAGTCTAAACGGTAAAACCAGACAGATTTTACAGTCCCATCTACTAAATATTTCTTTAATTTGAACCTGTGTAAACCAAACACCTGTCTAAACCGAACAAATTCTTCAGTTCCAAAGAGGTTCGGTTTAGACAGGTTTTACTGTATATATACATTGTACAAAGAACCATGAATGCAGATGGTGATTAATTCTCAAATCACTGATTCATAATTAATGTTTTTTTAATGCCCCTGCGACGAAGAGTCGGGGGGGGGGGGGGGGGGGGGGGGGGGGGGGGACTTACTAATTTACCCCTGTCCGTTCATCCAGATATAGATACGTGGTTTGTCTGGCTATCTCCTCCTACAGTTTTGGAGCTACAGCTTTAATATTTTGTAGGATGTTTATACACATAATGGAGGTGTGCATGTCCACAGGAATTTGATTTTCTTCAAATATTCTCAAAATGACAGGTAGTTGGACTTAGTCATTTTTTTCGTACTAGGTGCATAAAGGAAACATGGTTTGTCCGGCTGACTCCTCCTACAGTTTTAGAGCTACATGTTTATACACATAATGGAGGTATGCATGTCCACAGGATTTTGATTTTCATCAAATATTCTCTAAATGACAGGTAGTTGGTCATTTTGTTCGTTTCTCCGGATATAGATATGGTTTGTCCGGCTATCTCCTCCTACAGTTTTGGAGCTACAGCTTTAATATTTTGTATGATGTTTATGCAGATAATGGAGGTTGACTAGTTTATAATTTCTTATGGTCAGGCGGAGGGCATCATTTGTGTCTTACAGACGCACTTCATTTATTTTTAAATCACTCCTAACAAAACAACTTTGTCCATAATTATCAAGTGTGGGGGCATTCTTCTTTTCTAGTTTTCATCATTTTTTTTTATAACAAATCAGAAATCATTTTTGTGTGATAGTCAGTTTCATTGTTCATGTATATCTGACATGTACAATGTAACTGAATTAATATTAAATAGGGAGAACATCTTTGAATTTCTTTGTTGTATTAGATTTTTAAGTCACTGTGACCTACCTTTAAGTTTAATGTCAAGGTCAAACAAATTTATTTTTTATTTCAAGTTTGTATCACTAGATTTGGGGTGTGTGTTTTTGCGGTATTATTCAGCAAGCTTTGCTCATAGTATCCCCAGTTTTAGAACAGTTTTTTTTCTCAAAGAAATGTTCTGTTCTAGATCTGCCTTCAGTCAGATCAACCATATTTTTTAGATCTGATTTCCTATTCTTTTCATATGCTTAGTATATCAAATATCCTACAACATTTATCATGTTTTATATCCTCAATGTATTTTAAGATTTTAATTATTGTTGTTCTTGATAATAATTTATGTTTCTTTAATAAATTTTATCATTTTTATTCCATCTTACACAAAGGGTCAGATGAGCTTTTGCCATCACATTGTGTCTTGTCAGATGACCCCCTAATGTAAACTTAAAAAATCTTCTCTTCTACAAACTACTGGGCCTCAATTCAACCAAATTTGGTTTGAATCATCCTTTGCATGGTTACTTTCAAAATTGTATCCGATGATACTGTCAGTCATCCAACATGACTGCTGTAACTATATATAGAACAAATTGGGGGGTTGGGTTATATATAGACCCAATAAAGCAACATTTTCCCACCAAATGAACAGAAATATGAAAAGTCAGTCCATTTTATGAATTTTTGCCTAAACATGTACACGTTGATTTTTGCCAATAATATGCAAATTTACTTGATGTTCTCAAAAAAAATATAACGGTTGTTTCGAATCATGTCAATTCCAACCACATTCCGCCTTTTTCGTTTCTTGACGTCTGAACCGCTCGGCAGACGACTTCCGGTGTTTACGCTATTACTGTGACAACGTCAGCATGTCATAGTCGTAAATGCGGTAAATTATAAGTAATTGTAATATGGAGACGCCAAGGAAACAGCTGAATAAATACTGGTGTTCGGTACCTCACTGTCTGTCTGATATCAGAAATATATACATAAAGGCAGCTCGTTTTCCTTTCATGATGCTGACAGCCGCAAATAAAGAAATAAAACAAATTTAATTTTAAAGAAGTAATTGTCTCTGCATTGAAGTCTTTGATACAAATAAAATAATTTAATTGATATCTGTCTTTTACAGAAAATGTTAAGATGTTTTTGAAGTTGAGGATCGAACGTTAAAACGGCACATATCGATTGGAGTTTTTGTTGCGTACATTGACACCGGAAGTCCAGTGCTGTACCATCTTCGCTAGCCAAGGGCTGCGATTCAGGTCCCCCTTCTCTCCACCCTTGGCGGATCTAGAATACATTTTGAAATTCGCGCGCAATGCCACCTGGTGGTTTATCGAAGTTGCGCCCCTTAGATAGTCGTCATCGCCAGCCAATCAGAATCGTTTTGTTATACGTATGTTGGAGAGTTGAAAATGGCAGCGCCCAGTGAAGAAAAACTTATTTGTTATAAATTTAATTTGGAGGCACTTACTGTCAACCATGTGAAAGTTTCAAAGCTTTGGCAGACGGAAAAGATGTTTTCATTGGAACCAAAACGGGAAGTGGCAAATCGTTGTCATATGAGAGCATTCCGGTGCCATCTTAATTGTTTACATTTCGTCGATAACATGTGCTCCGTGTAAAGCGTCTTCTGATTGGATACGTGTACTGGTAACCGTAACCAATGAAATATTAAAGCGTGAATCCTCAAAATGTATTCTAGATTTGCCAAGGGTGGAGAGAAGGGGGACCCGAATCGTAACCCTTGGCTAGCGAAGATGGTGCTGTACATTCCATCGAAATCACGTGATCTGGCGGACGAAAATAACAAAATTTTGACGGAATGGAAATGATTCGAAACAATCGTATTATTCAGATAAATACCTAGCATATTCTTACAGGTGGTTACAGTAACTTACTATAGAACAGACAAATATATTGCCACATAATCATAGTAACTGTATTATACCATAAGAAACTAATAAAGCATATCAGACTCGCATGTATAATACTAACAATTCCAGAAAAGAATACGAATGAATTTATTTACAAACATTGAAACAATGATTCGTAGCGAAAATTGGTAGTTGTAGACCCTCATATTTTAAGGAACAGATGACGCGAGATTATTTCCCTTTGGCACCAAAAAGGCGTCAATAGCACATACAATTTACCGCACATACCCTGCATAATTGGTAACGCCACTACAAAGTATGAAGAATTTTTGTGGGGAAAAGCAATCAATCAGTCCGTTTTAATAAACCAAAATATAATCAAATGTTTATGATAATAGAAATTATAGACGAATCGCTAGGGTGACGAACTTTCATACATCAGGGATATCAGATAATCTGAAACCAATGTCAAAATAATGAAAATATAAATAAAAATCAATGTATACTAAAACAACGATCTCCGGGATCGATCTACACTGGAATTATCAAAAACACTTTTGGTTCATATATATTAAAGAACTACTAGTATAAAAATATTGACAATTAATAAGTACCAAACAATTGTGGTCAGTAAGGAATATTGTCTCATCCAAGTCCCGAACTGTCCAGTACCGAGTACCGAGATGTCCAGGTCAGTACCGAATGTCCAGGACCGAGTACCGAGATGTCCAAGTCAGTACCGAGATGTCTAGGATGCATACAATTTACCGAATGACTTATTTCTTGTGAAACAACTTAGTATATATAAACCAGCAACAAAAACACAGCTTTGGGAGTATATTTACCATAACACTTCTTCTGAAGATCAATTAATGTGGAGAAAGTCTCCAAGTTTGTAAATAAGTCCCATGCTATATATGCATACATTATCACATCAGAAGAACTGGGTTAGATGTCACACAAAGGGAGAAAACTCAAAAAAATAGGGACTGGTATTACAAATGGTAGCAAAAACAGGATTTGTTCCACCTGTTAATCTAAGGTCGGAATCTGCGAGCATTATTTGAATGGAATTAAAGTATTTTCTGAAAGGGAGTTAAAGGTGTGTCAAGCCTGATAGATGTACAATTATTCAGATATATTTCGTATATACCTAACAATTCTTACTGTGGCAATGCCGGTGGTTACTATAGAACACACTAGTGTATCCCACCTAGTAACTGTATTATACCGTAAGTAGCTAATTAGAAAGCATATCAGATACACATGTTTAAGGTGTGAAACCTATAATAAATTTCTTTAAGGTTTTCTACTAAATTTGCGTTTTTTCGAGCCTACCTGGCCATTTTATCTTAAGTTTAACCTTTCGAAGACCATACATTTTCTGAAACGTCCATGATTCCTCTACGTTCTGTCAAAATATCAGGCCATGTTTAAAGTCTTGCAGTGAAATGCCAGGCTATGGAAAATACCTACTCTAAAAATAGCTCTGTCATCCCCCAGAAATTCCCTATTTATAGGTCATGCATCAAATCCTCCATATCCATATTAAAATACAATTAAATCAATCAAATTTGGGCTCAAAATAATCGTTATACATTTAACTTCAATTATCAATTTAATTATTCCATTCCATTCAGTATTTGTCACGATACAACAAAGTGAAAGGAACTTTTTTTTTAAAAGGGACTACTTTTGTATATGTTCTTAGCTCTGATTGGTTGAATTACGGGTTTGACACATAAAGAGCAACAAAACATGCTTCTCTAACCCTTTATTGGCCTTATTTCTATTCCTTAGGCAATATCAACCACAAAAAACCTCATAAGGTATGTGGCTGTCTAATATTTGCGAGTATAAGTGTTCAAATGCAAAGGTACCCCCTTGAAGATTTTTAATGAAAACATCTCCATTTACAGCTGTTGAGTTCAGACTGTGTAATATACCAAAACTTACCTATTCTCTTATATATTACAGTTATTAAGTTAATTTCTAACATAATAAGCAATTTTTACACATATATATGCCTCAGTTGTATATTTAATAGCTAAATACTATGAAATGTTTGCATTTAGCCCCCCTTTTTTCGTTCCATAAAATGAGTTCACATCATTCTTAATTTTGTTAATTCATGCTTTAACCCCATGAATTATGTAGTTTAAGGCATGAAATAAGTTTTTGTATGTTCTTAGCTCTGATTGGTTGAATTACGCGTTTGACACCATAATACTAACAATTCCAGAAAAGAATGCGAATGAATTTATTTACAATCAATGATTCGTAGCGAAAATTGATATTTTAAGGAACAGGTTACCCGAGAATTTTTTCATTTGGCACCATTTCAATGGAATTAAAGTATTTTCTGAAAGGGAGTTAAAGGTGTGTCAAGCCTGATAGATATACAATTATTCAGATATATTTCGCATATACCTAACAATTCTTACTGTGGCAATGCCGGTGGCTACAATAGAACGCACTAGTGTATCCCACCTAGTAACTGTATTATACCGTAAGTAGCTAATTAGAAAGCATATCAGATACACATGTATAACATTAGCAATTCCAGAAAAGAATACGAATGAATTTATTTGCAAACAATGATTCGTAGCGAAAATTGATAGGTGGAGACCCTCATATTTTAAGGAACAGGTTACCCGAGAATTTTTCCATTTGGCACCAAAAAGGCGTCGATAGTACATACAATTTATCGAATGATTTATTTCTCGTGAAACAACTTTACATGGGTACATATGTTTTCAAAATATGTAAAATTCTGGAAATATCGAGTTGATTTGTTAATGAAATTATGATTTTAGAAATGATATATCGAAATCGTACAAAAAGACATGTTTGGGCGAAATCTACCAAAACCATATAATTTCCTTTTATATACGAAACGTCAGAATTCTATTAATTGTCAATAGCTTCATTGTATATTAGATGGAGATAACTGCTTTCAGAGTATTAGGAGGCATTGTGAACTATCAATTAGGAAACAATAGGGGCATTTAGAATAACTGCCTCTACTGAAAATTGGTGTGATACTTAGTATATATAAACCAGCAAGAAAAAACAGCTTTGGGAGTATATTTACCATAACACTTCTTCTGAAAATCAATTAATGTGGAGAAAGTCTCCAAGTTTGTAAGTAAGTCCCATGCTATATATGCATACATTATCACATCAGACGAACTGGGTTAGATGTCACACGAAGGAAGAACACTCAAAAAAATAGGGACTGGTATCACAAATGGTAGCAAAAACCGGATTTGTCCCACCTGTTAATCTAAGGTCGGAATCTGCGAAAATTATTTGAATGGAATTAAAGTATTATCTGAAAGGGAGTTAAAGGTGTGTCAAGCCTGAAAGATATACAATTATTCAGATATATTTCGTATATACTTAACAATTCGTACTGTGGCAATGCCGGTGGTTACTATAGAACACACTACTGTATTCCCACCTAGTAACTGTATTATACCGTAAGTAGCTAATTAGAAAGCATATCAGATACACATGTATAACATTAGCAATTCCAGAAAAGAATACGAATGAATTTATTTGCAAACAATGATTCGTAGCGAAAATTGATAGGTGGAGACCCTCATATTAAAAGGAACATGTTACCCTAGAATATTTCCATTTGGCACCAAAAAGGCGTCGATAGTACATACAATTTATCGAATGATTTATTTCTCGTGAAACAACTTTACATGGGTACACATGTTTTCAAAATATGTAAAATTCTGGAAATATCGAGTTGATTGGTTAATGAAATTATGATTTTAGAAATGATATATCGAAATCGTACAAAAAGAAATGCTTGGGCGAAATCTACCAAAACCATATAATTTCATTATATATAGAAAACGTCAGAACTCTATTAATTGTCAATAGCTTCATTGTATATTAGATGGAGATAACTGCTTTCAGAGTATTAGGAATCATTGTGAACTATCAACTAGGAAACAATAGGAGCATCTAGAATAACTGGCTCTACTGAAAATTGATGTGATACTTAGTACATATAAACTAGCAACAAAAAAACATATTTGGCAGTATATTTACCATAACACTTATTCTGAAAATCAATTAATGTGGAGAAAGTCTCCAAGTTTGTTAATAAGGCCCATACTATATATGCATACATCATCACATCAGAAGAACTGGGTTAGATGTCACACAAAGGGAGAAAACTCAAAAGAATAGGGACTGGTATTACAAATGGTAGCAAAAACCGGATGTGTTCCACCTGTTAATCTAAGGTCGGAATCTGCGAGCATTATTTGAATGGAATTAAAGTATTTTCTGAAATGGAGTAAAAGGTGTGTCAAGCCTGAAAGATATACAATTATTCAGATATATTTCGTATATATCTAACAATTCGTACTGTGGCAATGCCGGTGGTTACTATAGAACACACTAGTGTATTCCCACCTAGTAACTGTATTATACCGTAAGTAGCTAATTAGAAAGCATATCAGATACACATGTATAATACTAACAATTCCAGAAAAGAATACGAATGAATTTATTTACAAACAATGATTCGTAGCGAAAATTGATAGGTGGAGACCCTCATATTTTAAGGAACAGGTTACCCGAGAATTTTTCCATTTGGCACCAAAAAGGCGTCGATAGTACATACAATTTATCGAATGATTTATTTCTCGTGAAACAACTTTACATGGGTACATATGTTTTCAAAATATGTAAAATTCTGGAAATATCGAGTTGATTTGTTAATGAAATTATGATTTTAGAAATGATATATCGAAATCGTACAAAAAGACATGTTTGGGCGAAATCTACCAAAACCATATAATTTCCTTTTATATACGAAACGTCAGAATTCTATTAATTGTCAATAGCTTCATTGTATATTAGATGGAGATAACTGCTTTCAGAGTATTAGGAGGCATTGTGAACTATCAATAAGGAAACAATAGGAGCATTTAGAATAACTGCCTCTACTGAAAATTGGTGTGATACTTAGTATATATAAACCAGCAAGAAAAAACAGCTTTGGGAGTATATTTACCATAACACTTCTTCTGAAAATCAATTAATGTGGAGAAAGTCTCCAAGTTTGTAAGTAAGTCCCATGCTATATATGCATACATTATCACATCAGACGAACTGGGTTAGATGTCACACGAAGGAAGAACACTCAAAAAAATAGGGACTGGTATCACAAATGGTAGCAAAAACCGGATTTGTCCCACCTGTTAATCTAAGGTCGGAATCTGCGAACATTATTTGAATGGAATTAAAGTATTATCTGAAAGGGAGTTAAAGGTGTGTCAAGCCTAAAAGATATACAATTATTCAGATATATTTCGTATATACTTAACAATTCGTACTGTGGCAATGCCGGTGGTTACTATAGAACACACTACTGTATTCCCACCTAGTAACTGTATTATACCGTAAGTAGCTAATTAGAAAGCATATCAGATACACATGTATAACATTAGCAATTCCAGAAAAGAATACGAATGAATTTATTTGCAAACAATGATTCGTAGCGAAAATTGATAGGTGGAGACCCTCATATTTTAAGGAACAGGTTACCCGAGAATTTTTCCATTTGGCACCAAAAAGGCGTCGATAGTACATACAATTTATCGAATGATTTATTTCTCGTGAAACAACTTTACATGGGTACATATGTTTTCAAAATATGTAAAATTCTGGAAATATCGAGTTGATTTGTTAATGAAATTATGATTTTAGAAATGATATATCGAAATCGTACAAAAAGACATGTTTGGGCGAAATCTACCAAAACCATATAATTTCCTTTTATATACGAAACGTCAGAATTCTATTAATTTTCAATAGCTTCATTGTATATTAGATGGAGATAACTACTTTCAGAGTATTAGGAGGCATTGTGAACTATCAATTAGGAAACAATAGGGGCATTTAGAATAACTGCCTCTACTGAAAATTGGTGTGATACTTAGTATATATAAACCAGCAAGAAAAAACAGCTTTGGGAGTATATTTACCATAACACTTCTTCTGAAAATCAATTAATGTGGAGAAAGTCTCCAAGTTTGTAAGTAAGTCCCATGCTATATATGCATACATTATCACATCAGACGAACTGGGTTAGATGTCACACGAAGGAAGAACACTCAAAAAAATAGGGACTGGTATCACAAATGGTAGCAAAAACCGGATTTGTCCCACCTGTTAATCTAAGGTCGGAATCTGCGAACATTATTTGAATGGAATTAAAGTATTATCTGAAAGGGAGTTAAAGGTGTGTCAAGCCTGAAAGATATACAATTATTCAGATATATTTCGTATATACTTAACAATTCGTACTGTGGCAATGCCGGTGGTTACTATAGAACACACTACTGTATTCCCACCTAGTAACTGTATTATACCGTAAGTAGCTAATTAGAAAGCATATCAGATACACATGTATAACATTAGCAATTCCAGAAAAGAATACGAATGAATTTATTTGCAAACAATGATTCGTAGCGAAAATTGATAGGTGGAGACCCTCATATTTTAAGGAACAGGTTACCCGAGAATTTTTCCATTTGGCACTAAAAAGGCGTCGATAGTACATACAATTTATCGAATGATTTATTTCTCGTGAAACAACTTTACATGGGTACATATGTTTTCAAAATATGTAAAATTCTGGAAATATCGAGTTGATTGGTTAATGAAATTATGATTTTAGAAATGATATATCGAAATCGTACAAAAAGACATGTTTGGGCGAAATCTACCAAAACCATATAATTTCCTTTTATATACGAAACGTCAGAATTCTATTAATTGTCAATAGCTTCATTGTATATTAGATGGAGATAACTGCTTTCAGAGTATTAGGAGGCATTGTGAACTATCAATTAGGAAACAATAGGAGCATCTAGAATAACTGCTTCTACTGAAAATTGGTGTGATACTTAGTATATATAAACCTGGAACAAAAAACAGCTTTGGTAGTATATTTACCATAACACTTGTTCTGAAAATCAATTAATGTGGAGAGAGTCTCCAAGTTTGTAAATAAGTCCCATGCTATATATGCATACATTATCACATCAGAAGAACTGGGTTAGATGTCACACGAATGGAGAAAACTCAAAAAAATAGGGACTAGTATCACAAATGGTAGAAAAAACGGATGTGTTCCACCTGTTAATCTAAGGTCGGAATCTGCAAACATTATTTGAATGGAATTAAAGTATTTTCTGAAAGGGAGTTAAAGGTGTGTCAAGCCTGATAGATATACAATTATTCAGATATATTTCGCATATACCTAACAATTCGTACTGTGGCAATGCCGGTGGTTACTATAGAACACACTAGTGTATCCCACCTAGTAACTGTATTATACCGTAAGTAGCTAATTAGAAAGCATATCAGATTCACATGTATAATACTAACAATTCCAGAAAAGAATGCGAATGAATTTATTTACAATCAATGATTCGTAGCGAAAATTGATAGGTGGAGACCCTCATATTAAAAGGAACATGTTACCCTAGAATATTTCCATTTGGCACCAAAAAGGCGTCGATAGTACATACAATTTATCGAATGATTTATTTCTCGTGAAACAACTTTACATGGGTACACATGTTTTCAAAATATGTAAAATTCTGGAAATATCGAGTTGATTGGTTAATGAAATTATGATTTTAGAAATGATATATCGAAATCGTACAAAAAGAAATGCTTGGGCGAAATCTACCAAAACCATATAATTTCATTATATATAGAAAACGTCAGAACTCTATTAATTGTCAATAGCTTCATTGTATATTAGATGGAGATAACTGCTTTCAGAGTATTAGGAATCATTGTGAACTATCAACTAGGAAACAATAGGAGCATCTAGAATAACTGGCTCTACTGAAAATTGATGTGATACTTAGTACATATAAACTAGCAACAAAAAAACATATTTGGCAGTATATTTACCATAACACTTATTCTGAAAATCAATTAATGTGGAGAAAGTCTCCAAGTTTGTTAATAAGGCCCATACTATATATGCATACATCATCACATCAGAAGAACTGGGTTAGATGTCACACAAAGGGAGAAAACTCAAAAGAATAGGGACTGGTATTACAAATGGTAGCAAAAACCGGATGTGTTCCACCTGTTAATCTAAGGTCGGAATCTGCGAGCATTATTTGAATGGAATTAAAGTATTTTCTGAAATGGAGTAAAAGGTGTGTCAAGCCTGAAAGATATACAATTATTCAGATATATTTCGTATATATCTAACAATTCGTACTGTGGCAATGCCGGTGGTTACTATAGAACACACTAGTGTATTCCCACCTAGTAACTGTATTATACCGTAAGTAGCTAATTAGAAAGCATATCAGATACACATGTATAATACTAACAATTCCAGAAAAGAATACGAATGAATTTATTTACAAACAATGATTCGTAGCGAAAATTGATAGGTGGAGACCCTCATATTTTAAGGAACAGGTTACCCGAGAATTTTTCCATTTGGCACCAAAAAGGCGTCGATAGTACATACAATTTATCGAATGATTTATTTCTCGTGAAACAACTTTACATGGGTACATATGTTTTCAAAATATATAAAATTCTGGAAATATCGAGTTGATTTGTTAATGAAATTATGATTTTAGAAATGATATATCGAAATCGTACAAAAAGATATGTTTGGGCGAAATCTACCAAAACCATATAATTTCATTATATATACGAAACGTCAGAACTCTATTAATTGTCAATAGCTTCATTGTATATTAGATGGAGATAACTGCTTTCAGAGTATTAGGAGGCATTGTGAACTATCAATAAGGAAACAATAGGAGCATTTAGAATAACTGCCTCTACTGAAAATTGGTGTGATACTTAGTATATATAAACCAGCAAGAAAAAACAGCTTTGGGAGTATATTTACCATAACACTTCTTCTGAAAATCAATTAATGTGGAGAAAGTCTCCAAGTTTGTAAGTAAGTCCCGTGCTATATATGCATACATTATCACATCAGAAGAACTGGGTTAGATGTCACACGAATGGAGAACACTCAAAAAAATAGGGACTGGTATCACAAATGGTAGCAAAAACCGGATGTGTTCCACCTGTTAATCTAAGGTCGGAATCTGCGAACATTATTTGAATGGAATTAAAGTATTTTCTGAAAGGGAGTTAAAGGTGTGTCAAGCCTGATAGATATACAATTATTCAGATATATTTCGCATATACCTAACAATTCGTACTGTGGCAATGCCGGTGGTTACTATAGAACACACTAGTGTATCCCACCTAGTAACTGTATTATACCGTAAGTAGCTAATTAGAAAGCATATCAGATTCACATGTATAATACTAACAATTCCAGAAAAGAATGCGAATGAATTTATTTACAATCAATGATTCGTAGCGAAAATTGATAGGTGGAGACCCTCATATTAAAAGGAACATGTTACCCTAGAATATTTCCATTTGGCACCAAAAAGGCGTCGATAGTACATACAATTTATCGAATGATTTATTTCTCGTGAAACAACTTTACATGGGTACATATGTTTTCAAAATATGTAAAATTCTGGAAATATCGAGTTGATTGGTTAATGAAATTATGATTTTAGAAATGATATATCGAAATCGTACAAAAAGAAATGCTTGGGCGAAATCTACCAAAACCATATAATTTCATTATATATAGAAAACGTCAGAACTCTATTAATTGTCAATAGCTTCATTGTATATTAGATGGAGATAACTGCTTTCAGAGTATTAGGAATCATTGTGAACTATCAACTAGGAAACAATAGGAGCATCTAGAATAACTGGCTCTACTGAAAATTGATGTGATACTTAGTACATATAAACTAGCAACAAAAAAACATATTTGGCAGTATATTTACCATAACACTTATTCTGAAAATCAATTAATGTGGAGAAAGTCTCCAAGTTTGTTAATAAGGCCCATGCTATATATGCATACATCATCACATCAGAAGAACTGGGTTAGATGTCACACAAAGGGAGAAAACTCAAAAGAATAGGGACTGGTATTACAAATGGTAGCAAAAACCGGATGTGTTCCACCTGTTAATCTAAGGTCGGAATCTGCGAGCATTATTTGAATGGAATTAAAGTATTTTCTGAAAGGGAGTAAAAGGTGTGTCAAGCCTGAAAGATATACAATTATTCAGATATATTTCGTATATATCTAACAATTCGTACTGTGGCAATGCCGGTGGTTACTATAGAACACACTAGTGTATTCCCACCTAGTAACTGTATTATACCGTAAGTAGCTAATTAGAAAGCATATCAGATACACATGTATAATACTAACAATTCCAGAAAAGAATACGAATGAATTTATTTACAAACAATGATTCGTAGCGAAAATTGATAGGTGGAGACCCTCATAAATTAAGGAACAGGTTACCCGAAAAATTTTCCATTTGGCACCAAAAAGGCGTCGATAGTACATACAATTTATCGAATGATTTATTTCTCGTGAAACAACTTTACATGGGTACATATGTTTTCAAAATATGTAAAATTCTGGAAATATCGAGTTGATTTGTTAATGAAATTATGATTTTAGAAATGATATATCGAAATCGTACAAAAAGACATGTTTGGGCGAAATCTACCAAAACCATATAATTTCATTATATATACGAAACGTCAGAACTCTATTAATTGTCAATAGCTTCATTGTATATTAGATGGAGATAACTGCTTTCAGAGTATTAGGAGGCATTGTGAACTATCAATAAGGAAACAATAGGAGCATTTAGAATAACTGCCTCTACTGAAAATTGGTGTGATACTTAGTATATATAAACCAGCAAGAAAAAACAGCTTTGGGAGTATATTTACCATAACACTTCTTCTGAAAATCAATTAATGTGGAGAAAGTCTCCAAGTTTGTAAGTAAGTCCCATGCTATATATGCATACATTATCACATCAGAAGAACTGGGTTAGATGTCACACGAATGGAGAACACTCAAAAAAATAGGGCCTGGTATCACAAATGGTAGCAAAAACAGGATTTGTTCCACCTGCTAATCTAAGGTCGGAATCTGCGAACATTATTTGAATGGAATTAAAGTATTTTCTGATAGGGAGTTAAAGGTGTGTCAAGCCTGATAGATATACAATTATTCAGATATATTTCACATATACCTAACAATTCGTACTGTGGCAATGCCGGTGGTTACTATAGAACACACTAGTGTATCCCATCTAGTAACTGTATTATACCGTAAGTAGCTAATTAGAAAGCATATCAGATACACATGTATAATACTAACAATTCCAGAAAAGAATGCGAATGAATTTATTTACAATCAATGATTCGTAGCGAAAATTGATAGGTGGAGACCCTCATATTTTAAGGAACAGGTTACCCGAAAAATTTTCCATTTGGCACCAAAAAGTCGTCGATAGTACATACAATTTATCGAATGATTTATTTCTCGTGAAACAACTTTACATGGGTACATATGTTTTCAAAATATGTAAAATTCTGGAAATATCGAGTTGATTGGTTAATGAAATTATGATTTTAGAAATGATATATCGAAATCGTACAGAAAGACATGTTTGGGCGAAATCTACCAAAACCATATAATTTCATTATATATACGAAACGTCAGAACTCTATTAATTGTCAATAGCTTCATTGTATGTTAGATGGAGATAACTGCTTTCAGAATATTAGGAATCATTGTGAACTATCAACTAGGAAACAATAGGAGCATCTAGAATAACTGGCTCTACTGAAAATTGATGTGATACTTAGTACATATAAACTAGCAACAAAAAAACATATTTGGCAGTATATTTACCATAACACTTATTCTGAAAATCAATTAATGTGGAGAAAGTCTCCAAGTTTGTTAATAAGGCCCATACTATATATGCATACATCATAACATCAGAAGAACTGGGTTAGATGTCACACAAAGGGAGAAAACTCAAAAAAATAGGGACTGGTATTACAAATGGTAGCAAAAACGGATGTGTTCCACCTGTTAATCTAAGGTCGGAATCTGCGAGCATTATTTGAATGGAATTAAAGTATTTTCTGAAAGGGAGTAAAAGGTGTGTCAAGCCTGAAAGATATACAATTATTCAGATATATTTCGTATATATCTAACTATTCGTACTGTGGCAATGCCGGTGGTTACTATAGAACACACTAGTGTATTCCCACCTAGTAACTGTCTTATACCGTAAGTAGCTAATTAGAAAGCATATCAGATACACATGTATAATACTAACAATTCCAGAAAAGAATACGAATGAATTTATTTACAAACAATGATTCGTAGCGAAAATTGATAGGTGGAGACCCTCATATTTTAAGGAACAGATTACCCGAGAATTTTTCCATTTGGCACCAAAAAGGCGTCGATAGTACATACAATTTATCGAATGATTTATTTCTCGTGAAACAACTTTACATGGGTACATATGTTTTCAAAATATGTAAAATTCTGGAAATATCGAGTTGATTTGTTAATGAAATTATGATTTTAGAAATGATATATCGAAATCGCACAAAAAGATATGTTTGGGCGAAATCTACCAAAACCATATAATTTCATTATATATACGAAACGTCAGAACTCTATTAATTGTCAATAGCTTCATTGTATATTAGATGGAGATAACTGCTTTCAGAGGATTAGGAGGCATTGTGAACTATCAATAAGGAAACAATAGGAGCATTTAGAATAACTGCCTCTACTGAAAATTGGTGTGATACTTAGTATATATAAACCAGCAAGAAAAAACAGCTTTGGGAGTATATTTACCATAACACTTCTTCTGAAAATCAATTAATGTGGAGAAAGTCTCCAAGTTTGTAAGTAAGTCCCATGCTATATATGCATACATTATCACATCAGAAGAACTGGGTTAGATGTCACACGAATGGAGAACACTAAAAAAAAATAGGGACTGGTATCACAAATGGTAGCAAAACAGGATTTGTTCCACCTGCTAATCTAAGGTCGGAATCTGCGAACATTATTTGAATGGAATTAAAGTATTTTCTGAAAGGGAGTTAAAGGTGTGTCAAGCCTGATAGATATACAATTATTCAGATATATTTCGCATATACCTAACAATTCGTACTGTGGCAATGCCGGTGGTTACTATAGAACACACTAGTGTATCCCACCTAGTAACTGTATTATACCGTAAGTAGCTAATTAGAAAGCATATCAGATTCACATGTATAATACTAACAATTCCAGAAAAGAATGCGAATGAATTTATTTACAAACAATGATTCGTAGCGAAAATTGATAGGTGGAGACCCTCATATTAAAAGGAACATGTTACCCTAGAATATTTCCATTTGGCACCAAAAAGGCGTCGATAGTACATACAATTTATCGAATGATTTATTTCTCGTGAAACAACTTTACATGGGTACATATGTTTTCAAAATATGTAAAATTCTGGAAATATCGAGTTGATTGGTTAATGAAATTATGATTTTAGAAATGATATATCGAAATCGTACAAAAAGAAATGCTTGGGCGAAATCTACCAAAACCATATAATTTCATTATATATAGAAAACGTCAGAACTCTATTAATTGTCAATAGCTTCATTGTATATTAGATGGAGATAACTGCTTTCAGAGTATTAGGAATCATTGTGAACTATCAACTAGGAAACAATAGGAGCATCTAGAATAACTGGCTCTACTGAAAATTGATGTGATACTTAGTACATATAAACTAGCAACAAAAAAACATATTTGGCAGTATATTTACCATAACACTTATTCTGAAAATCAATTAATGTGGAGAAAGTCTCCAAGTTTGTTAATAAGGCCCATACTATATATGCATACATCATCACATCAGAAGAACTGGGTTAGATGTCACACAAAGGGAGAAAACTCAAAAGAATAGGGACTGGTATTACAAATGGTAGCAAAAACCGGATGTGTTCCACCTGTTAATCTAAGGTCGGAATCTGCGAGCATTATTTGAATGGAATTAAAGTATTTTCTGAAAGGGAGTAAAAGGTGTGTCAAGCCTGAAAGATATACAATTATTCAGATATATTTCGTATATATCTAACAATTCGTACTGTGGCAATGCCGGTGGTTACTATAGAACACACTAGTGTATTCCCACCTAGTAACTGTATTATACCGTAAGTAGCTAATTAGAAAGCATATCAGATACACATGTATAATACTAACAATTCCAGAAAAGAATACGAATGAATTTATTTACAAACAATGATTCGTAGCGAAAATTGATAGGTGGAGACCCTCATATATTAAGGAACAGGTTACCCGAAAAATTTTCCATTTGGCACCAAAAAGGCGTCGATAGTACATACAATTTATCGAATGATTTATTTCTCGTGAAACAACTTTACATGGGTACATATGTTTTCAAAATATGTAAAATTCTGGAAATATCGAGTTGATTTGTTAATGAAATTATGATTTTAGAAATGATATATCGAAATCGTACAAAAAGACATGTTTGGGCGAAATCTACCAAAACCATATAATTTCATTATATATACGAAACGTCAGAACTCTATTAATTGTCAATAGCTTCATTGTATATTAGATGGAGATAACTGCTTTCAGAGTATTAGGAGGCATTGTGAACTATCAATAAGGAAACAATAGGAGCATTTAGAATAACTGCCTCTACTGAAAATTGGTGTGATACTTAGTATATATAAACCAGCAAGAAAAAACAGCTTTGGGAGTATATTTACCATAACACTTCTTCTGAAAATCAATTAATGTGGAGAAAGTCTCCAAGTTTGTAAGTAAGTCCCATGCTATATATGCATACATTATCACATCAGAAGAACTGGGTTAGATGTCACACGAATGGAGAACACTCAAAAAAATAGGGCCTGGTATCACAAATGGTAGCAAAAACAGGATTTGTTCCACCTGCTATCTAAGGTTGGAATCTGCGAACATTATTTGAATGGAATTAAAGTATTTTCTGATAGGGAGTTAAAGGTGTGTCAAGCCTGATAGATATACAATTATTCAGATATATTTCACATATACCTAACAATTCGTACTGTGGCAATGCCGGTGGTTACTATAGAACACACTAGTGTATCCCACCTAGTAACTGTATTATACCGTAAGTAGCTAATTAGAAAGCATATCAGATACACATGTATAATACTAACAATTCCAGAAAAGAATGCGAATGAATTTATTTACAATCAATGATTCGTAGCGAAAATTGATAGGTGGAGACCCTCATATTTTAAGGAACAGGTTACCCGAAAATTTTTCCATTTGGCACCAAAAAGGCGTCGATAGTACATACAATTTATCGAATGATTTATTTCTCGTGAAACAACTTTACATGGGTACATATGTTTTCAAAATATGTAAAATTCTGGAAATATCGAGTTGATTGGTTAATGAAATTATGATTTTAGAAATGATATATCGAAATCGTACAGAAAGACATGTTTGTGCGAAATCTACCAAAACCATATAATTTCATTATATATACGAAACGTCAGAACTCTATTAATTGTCAATAGCTTCATTGTATGTTAGATGGAGATAACTGCTTTCAGAATATTAGGAATCATTGTGAACTATCAACTAGGAAACAATAGGAGCATCTAGAATAACTGGCTCTACTGAAAATTGATGTGATACTTAGTACATATAAACTAGCAACAAAAAAACATATTTGGCAGTATATTTACCATAACACTTATTCTGAAAATCAATTAATGTGGAGAAAGTCTCCAAGTTTGTTAATAAGGCCCATACTATATATGCATACATCATAACATCAGAAGAACTGGGTTAGATGTCACACAAAGGGAGAAAACTCAAAAAAATAGGGACTGGTATTACAAATGGTAGCAAAAACGGATGTGTTCCACCTGTTAATCTAAGGTCGGAATCTGCGAGCATTATTTGAATGGAATTAAAGTATTTTCTGAAAGGGAGTAAAAGGTGTGTCAAGCCTGAAAGATATACAATTATTCAGATATATTTCGTATATATCTAACTATTCGTACTGTGGCAATGCCGGTGGTTACTATAGAACACACTAGTGTATTCCCACCTAGTAACTGTCTTATACCGTAAGTAGCTAATTAGAAAGCATATCAGATACACATGTATAATACTAACAATTCCAGAAAAGAATACGAATGAATTTATTTACAAACAATGATTCGTAGCGAAAATTGATAGGTGGAGACCCTCATATTTTAAGGAACAGATTACCCGAGAATTTTTCCATTTGGCACCAAAAAGGCGTCGATAGTACATACAATTTATCGAATGATTTATTTCTCGTGAAACAACTTTACATGGGTACATATGTTTTCAAAATATGTAAAATTCTGGAAATATCGAGTTGATTTGTTAATGAAATTATGATTTTAGAAATGATATATCGAAATCGCACAAAAAGATATGTTTGGGCGAAATCTACCAAAACCATATAATTTCATTATATATACGAAACGTCAGAACTCTATTAATTGTCAATAGCTTCATTGTATATTAGATGGAGATAACTGCTTTCAGAGGATTAGGAGGCATTGTGAACTATCAATAAGGAAACAATAGGAGCATTTAGAATAACTGCCTCTACTGAAAATTGGTGTGATACTTAGTATATATAAACCAGCAAGAAAAAACAGCTTTGGGAGTATATTTACCATAACACTTCTTCTGAAAATCAATTAATGTGGAGAAAGTCTCCAAGTTTGTAAGTAAGTCCCATGCTATATATGCATACATTATCACATCAGAAGAACTGGGTTAGATGTCACACGAATGGAGAAAACTCAAAAAAATAGGGCCTGGTATCACAAATGGTAGCAAAAACAGGATTTGTTCCACCTGCTATCTAAGGTCGGAATCTGCGAACATTATTTGAATGGAATTAAAGTATTTTCTGATAGGGAGTTAAAGGTGTGTCAAGCCTGATAGATATACAATTATTCAGATATATTTCACATATACCTAACAATTCGTACTGTGGCAATGCCGGTGGTTACTATAGAACACACTAGTGTATCCCACCTAGTAACTGTATTATACCGTAAGTAGCTAATTAGAAAGCATATCAGATACACATGTATAATACTAACAATTCCAGAAAAGAATGCGAATGAATTTATTTACAATCAATGATTCGTAGCGAAAATTGATAGGTGGAGACCCTCATATTAAAAGGAACATGTTACCCTAGAATATTTCCATTTGGCACCAAAAAGGCGTCGATAGTACATACAATTTATCGAATGATTTATTTCTCGTGAAACAACTTTACATGGGTACATATGTTTTCAAAATATGTAAAATTCTGGAAATATCGAGTTGATTGGTTAATGAAATTATGATTTTAGAAATGATATATCGAAATCGTACAAAAAGAAATGCTTGGGCGAAATCTACCAAAACCATATAATTTCATTATATATAGAAAACGTCAGAACTCTATTAATTGTCAATAGCTTCATTGTATATTAGATGGAGATAACTGCTTTCAGAGTATTAGGAATCATTGTGAACTATCAACTAGGAAACAATAGGAGCATCTAGAATAACTGGCTCTACTGAAAATTGATGTGATACTTAGTACATATAAACTAGCAACAAAAAAACATATTTGGCAGTATATTTACCATAACACTTATTCTGAAAATCAATTAATGTGGAGAAAGTCTCCAAGTTTGTTAATAAGGCCCATACTATATATGCATACATCATCACATCAGAAGAACTGGGTTAGATGTCACACAAAGGGAGAAAACTCAAAAGAATAGGGACTGGTATTACAAATGGTAGCAAAAACCGGATGTGTTCCACCTGTTAATCTAAGGTCGGAATCTGCGAGCATTATTTGAATGGAATTAAAGTATTTTCTGAAAGGGAGTAAAAGGTGTGTCAAGCCTGAAAGATATACAATTATTCAGATATATTTCGTATATATCTAACAATTCGTACTGTGGCAATGCCGGTGGTTACTATAGAACACACTAGTGTATTCCCACCTAGTAACTGTATTATACCGTAAGTAGCTAATTAGAAAGCATATCAGATACACATGTATAATACTAACAATTCCAGAAAAGAATACGAATGAATTTATTTACAAACAATGATTCGTAGCGAAAATTGATAGGTGGAGACCCTCATATATTAAGGAACAGGTTACCCGAAAAATTTTCCATTTGGCACCAAAAAGGCGTCGATAGTACATACAATTTATCGAATGATTTATTTCTCGTGAAACAACTTTACATGGGTACATATGTTTTCAAAATATGTAAAATTCTGGAAATATCGAGTTGATTTGTTAATGAAATTATGATTTTAGAAATGATATATCGAAATCGTACAAAAAGACATGTTTGGGCGAAATCTACCAAAACCATATAATTTCATTATATATACGAAACGTCAGAACTCTATTAATTGTCAATAGCTTCATTGTATATTAGATGGAGATAACTGCTTTCAGAGTATTAGGAGGCATTGTGAACTATCAATAAGGAAACAATAGGAGCATTTAGAATAACTGCCTCTACTGAAAATTGGTGTGATACTTAGTATATATAAACCAGCAAGAAAAAACAGCTTTGGGAGTATATTTACCATAACACTTCTTCTGAAAATCAATTAATGTGGAGAAAGTCTCCAAGTTTGTAAGTAAGTCCCATGCTATATATGCATACATTATCACATCAGAAGAACTGGGTTAGATGTCACACGAATGGAGAACACTCAAAAAAATAGGGCCTGGTATCACAAATGGTAGCAAAAACAGGATTTGTTCCACCTGCTATCTAAGGTCGGAATCTGCGAACATTATTTGAATGGAATTAAAGTATTTTCTGATAGGGAGTTAAAGGTGTGTCAAGCCTGATAGATATACAATTATTCAGATATATTTCACATATACCTAACAATTCGTACTGTGGCAATGCCGGTGGTTACTATAGAACACACTAGTGTATCCCACCTAGTAACTGTATTATACCGTAAGTAGCTAATTAGAAAGCATATCAGATACACATGTATAATACTAACAATTCCAGAAAAGAATGCGAATGAATTTATTTACAATCACTGATTCGTAGCGAAAATTGATAGGTGGAGACCCTCATATTTTAAGGAACAGGTTACCCGAAAAATTTTCCATTTGGCACCAAAAAGGCGTCGATAGTACATACAATTTATCGAATGATTTATTTCTCGTGAAACAACTTTACATGGGTACATATGTTTTCAAAATATGTAAAATTCTGGAAATATCGAGTTGATTGGTTAATGAAATTATGATTTTAGAAATGATATATCGAAATCGTACAGAAAGACATGTTTGGGCGAAATCTACCAAAACCATATAATTTCATTATATATACGAAACGTCAGAACTCTATTAATTGTCAATAGCTTCATTGTATGTTAGATGGAGATAACTGCTTTCAGAATATTAGGAATCATTGTGAACTATCAACTAGGAAACAATAGGAGCATCTAGAATAACTGGCTCTACTGAAAATTGATGTGATACTTAGTACATATAAACTAGCAACAAAAAAACATATTTGGCAGTATATTTACCATAACACTTATTCTGAAAATCAATTAATGTGGAGAAAGTCTCCAAGTTTGTTAATAAGGCCCATACTATATATGCATACATCATCACATCAGAAGAACTGGGTTAGATGTCACACAAAGGGAGAAAACTCAAAAAAATAGGGACTGGTATTACAAATGGTAGCAAAAACGGATGTGTTCCACCTGTTAATCTAAGGTCGGAATCTGCGAGCATTATTTGAATGGAATTAAAGTATTTTCTGAAAGGGAGTAAAAGGTGTGTCAAGCCTGAAAGATATACAATTATTCAGATATATTTCGTATATATCTAACTATTCGTACTGTGGCAATGCCGGTGGTTACTATAGAACACACTAGTGTATTCCCACCTAGTAACTGTCTTATACCGTAAGTAGCTAATTAGAAAGCATATCAGATACACATGTATAATACTAACAATTCCAGAAAAGAATACGAATGAATTTATTTACAAACAATGATTCGTAGCGAAAATTGATAGGTGGAGACCCTCATATTTTAAGGAACAGGTTACCCGAGAATTTTTCCATTTGGCACCAAAAAGGCGTCGATAGTACATACAATTTATCGAATGATTTATTTCTCGTGAAACAACTTTACATGGGTACATATGTTTTCAAAATATGTAAAATTCTGGAAATATCGAGTTGATTTGTTAATGAAATTATGATTTTAGAAATGATATATCGAAATCGCACAAAAAGATATGTTTGGGCGAAATCTACCAAAACCATATAATTTCATTATATATACGAAACGTCAGAACTCTATTAATTGTCAATAGCTTCATTGTATATTAGATGGAGATAACTGCTTTCAGAGTATTAGGAGGCATTGTGAACTATCAATAAGGAAACAATAGGAGCATTTAGAATAACTGCCTCTACTGAAAATTGGTGTGATACTTAGTATATATAAACCAGCAAGAAAAAACAGCTTTGGGAGTATATTTACCATAACACTTATTCTGAAAATCAATTAATGTGGAGAAAGTCTCCAAGTTTGTTAATAAGGCCCATACTATATATGCATACATCATCACATCAGAAGAACTGGGTTAGATGTCACACAAAGGGAGAAAACTCAAAAAAATAGGGACTGGTATTACAAATGGTAGCAAAAACGGATGTGTTCCACCTGTTAATCTAAGGTCGGAATCTGCGAGCATTATTTGAATGGAATTAAAGTATTTTCTGAAAGGGAATAAAAGGTGTGTCAAGCCTGAAAGATATACAATTATTCAGATATATTTCGTATATATCTAACTATTCGTACTGTGGCAATGCCGGTGGTTACTATAGAACACACTAGTGTATTCCCACCTAGTAACTGTCTTATACCGTAAGTAGCTAATTAGAAAGCATATCAGATACACATGTATAATACTAACAATTCCAGAAAAGAATACGAATGAATTTATTTACAAACAATGATTCGTAGCGAAAATTGATAGGTGGAGACCCTCATATTTTAAGGAACAGGTTACCCGAGAATTTTTCCATTTGGCACCAAAAAGGCGTCGATAGTACATACAATTTATCGAATGATTTATTTCTCGTGAAACAACTTTACATGGGTACATATGTTTTCAAAATATGTAAAATTCTGGAAATATCGAGTTGATTTGTTAATGAAATTATGATTTTAGAAATGATATATCGAAATCGTACAAAAAGACATGTTTGGGCGAAATCTACCAAAACCATATAATTTCATTATATATACGAAACGTCAGAACTCTATTAATTGTCAATAGCTTCATTGTATATTAGATGGAGATAACTGCTTTCAGAGTATTAGGAGGCATTGTGAACTATCAATAAGGAAACAATAGGAGCATTTAGAATAACTGCCTCTACTGAAAATTGGTGTGATACTTAGTATATATAAACCAGCAAGAAAAAACAGCTTTGGGAGTATATTTACCATAACACTTCTTCTGAAAATCAATTAATGTGGAGAAAGTCTCCAAGTTTGTAAGTAAGTCCCATGCTATATATGCATACATTATCACATCAGAAGAACTGGGTTAGATGTCACACGAATGGAGAACACTCAAAAAAATAGGGACTGGTATCACAAATGGTAGCAAAAACAGGATTTGTTCCACCTGCTATCTAAGGTTGGAATCTGCGAACATTATTTGAATGGAATTAAAGTATTTTCTGATAGGGAGTTAAAGGTGTGTCAAGCCTGATAGATATACAATTATTCAGATATATTTCACATATACCTAACAATTCGTACTGTGGCAATGCCGGTGGTTACTATAGAACACACTAGTGTATCCCACCTAGTAACTGTATTATACCGTAAGTAGCTAATTAGAAAGCATATCAGATACACATGTATAATACTAACAATTCCAGAAAAGAATGCGAATGAATTTATTTACAATCAATGATTCGTAGCGAAAATTGATAGGTGGAGACCCTCATATTAAAAGGAACATGTTACCCTAGAATATTTCCATTTGGCACCAAAAAGGCGTCGATAGTACATACAATTTATCGAATGATTTATTTCTCGTGAAACAACTTTACATGGGTACATATGTTTTCAAAATATGTAAAATTCTGGAAATATCGAGTTGATTGGTTAATGAAATTATGATTTTAGAAATGATATATCGAAATCGTACAAAAAGAAATGCTTGGGCGAAATCTACCAAAACCATATAATTTCATTATATATAGAAAACGTCAGAACTCTATTAATTGTCAATAGCTTCATTGTATATTAGATGGAGATAACTGCTTTCAGAGTATTAGGAATCATTGTGAACTATCAACTAGGAAACAATAGGAGCATCTAGAATAACTGGCTCTACTGAAAATTGATGTGATACTTAGTACATATAAACTAGCAACAAAAAAACATATTTGGCAGTATATTTACCATAACACTTATTCTGAAAATCAATTAATGTGGAGAAAGTCTCCAAGTTTGTTAATAAGGCCCATACTATATATGCATACATCATCACATCAGAAGAACTGGGTTAGATGTCACACAAAGGGAGAAAACTCAAAAGAATAGGGACTGGTATTACAAATGGTAGCAAAAACCGGATGTGTTCCACCTGTTAATCTAAGGTCGGAATCTGCGAGCATTATTTGAATGGAATTAAAGTATTTTCTGAAAGGGAGTAAAAGGTGTGTCAAGCCTGAAAGATATACAATTATTCAGATATATTTCGTATATATCTAACAATTCGTACTGTGGCAATGCCGGTGGTTACTATAGAACACACTAGTGTATTCCCACCTAGTAACTGTATTATACCGTAAGTAGCTAATTAGAAAGCATATCAGATACACATGTATAATACTAACAATTCCAGAAAAGAATACGAATGAATTTATTTACAAACAATGATTCGTAGCGAAAATTGATAGGTGGAGACCCTCATATATTAAGGAACAGGTTACCCGAAAAATTTTCCATTTGGCACCAAAAAGGCGTCGATAGTACATACAATTTATCGAATGATTTATTTCTCGTGAAACAACTTTACATGGGTACATATGTTTTCAAAATATGTAAAATTCTGGAAATATCGAGTTGATTTGTTAATGAAATTATGATTTTAGAAATGATATATCGAAATCGTACAAAAAGACATGTTTGGGCGAAATCTACCAAAACCATATAATTTCATTATATATACGAAACGTCAGAACTCTATTAATTGTCAATAGCTTCATTGTATATTAGATGGAGATAACTGCTTTCAGAGTATTAGGAGGCATTGTGAACTATCAATAAGGAAACAATAGGAGCATTTAGAATAACTGCCTCTACTGAAAATTGGTGTGATACTTAGTATATATAAACCAGCAAGAAAAAACAGCTTTGGGAGTATATTTACCATAACACTTCTTCTGAAAATCAATTAATGTGGAGAAAGTCTCCAAGTTTGTAAGTAAGTCCCATGCTATATATGCATACATTATCACATCAGAAGAACTGGGTTAGATGTCACACGAATGGAGAACACTCAAAAAAATAGGGCCTGGTATCACAAATGGTAGCAAAAACAGGATTTGTTCCACCTGCTATCTAAGGTCGGAATCTGCGAACATTATTTGAATGGAATTAAAGTATTTTCTGATAGGGAGTTAAAGGTGTGTCAAGCCTGATAGATATACAATTATTCAGATATATTTCACATATACCTAACAATTCGTACTGTGGCAATGCCGGTGGTTACTATAGAACACACTAGTGTATCCCACCTAGTAACTGTATTATACCGTAAGTAGCTAATTAGAAAGCATATCAGATACACATGTATAATACTAACAATTCCAGAAAAGAATGCGAATGAATTTATTTACAATCACTGATTCGTAGCGAAAATTGATAGGTGGAGACCCTCATATTTTAAGGAACAGGTTACCCGAAAAATTTTCCATTTGGCACCAAAAAGGCGTCGATAGTACATACAATTTATCGAATGATTTATTTCTCGTGAAACAACTTTACATGGGTACATATGTTTTCAAAATATGTAAAATTCTGGAAATATCGAGTTGATTGGTTAATGAAATTATGATTTTAGAAATGATATATCGAAATCGTACAGAAAGACATGTTTGGGCGAAATCTACCAAAACCATATAATTTCATTATATATACGAAACGTCAGAACTCTATTAATTGTCAATAGCTTCATTGTATGTTAGATGGAGATAACTGCTTTCAGAATATTAGGAATCATTGTGAACTATCAACTAGGAAACAATAGGAGCATCTAGAATAACTGGCTCTACTGAAAATTGATGTGATACTTAGTACATATAAACTAGCAACAAAAAAACATATTTGGCAGTATATTTACCATAACACTTATTCTGAAAATCAATTAATGTGGAGAAAGTCTCCAAGTTTGTTAATAAGGCCCATACTATATATGCATACATCATCACATCAGAAGAACTGGGTTAGATGTCACACAAAGGGAGAAAACTCAAAAAAATAGGGACTGGTATTACAAATGGTAGCAAAAACGGATGTGTTCCACCTGTTAATCTAAGGTCGGAATCTGCGAGCATTATTTGAATGGAATTAAAGTATTTTCTGAAAGGGAGTAAAAGGTGTGTCAAGCCTGAAAGATATACAATTATTCAGATATATTTCGTATATATCTAACTATTCGTACTGTGGCAATGCCGGTGGTTACTATAGAACACACTAGTGTATTCCCACCTAGTAACTGTCTTATACCGTAAGTAGCTAATTAGAAAGCATATCAGATACACATGTATAATACTAACAATTCCAGAAAAGAATACGAATGAATTTATTTACAAACAATGATTCGTAGCGAAAATTGATAGGTGGAGACCCTCATATTTTAAGGAACAGGTTACCCGAGAATTTTTCCATTTGGCACCAAAAAGGCGTCGATAGTACATACAATTTATCGAATGATTTATTTCTCGTGAAACAACTTTACATGGGTACATATGTTTTCAAAATATGTAAAATTCTGGAAATATCGAGTTGATTTGTTAATGAAATTATGATTTTAGAAATGATATATCGAAATCGCACAAAAAGATATGTTTGGGCGAAATCTACCAAAACCATATAATTTCATTATATATACGAAACGTCAGAACTCTATTAATTGTCAATAGCTTCATTGTATATTAGATGGAGATAACTGCTTTCAGAGTATTAGGAGGCATTGTGAACTATCAATAAGGAAACAATAGGAGCATTTAGAATAACTGCCTCTACTGAAAATTGGTGTGATACTTAGTATATATAAACCAGCAAGAAAAAACAGCTTTGGGAGTATATTTACCATAACACTTATTCTGAAAATCAATTAATGTGGAGAAAGTCTCCAAGTTTGTTAATAAGGCCCATACTATATATGCATACATCATCACATCAGAAGAACTGGGTTAGATGTCACACAAAGGGAGAAAACTAAAAAAAATAGGGACTGGTATTACAAATGGTAGCAAAAACGGATGTGTTCCACCTGTTAATCTAAGGTCGGAATCTGCGAGCATTATTTGAATGGAATTAAAGTATTTTCTGAAAGGGAATAAAAGGTGTGTCAAGCCTGAAAGATATACAATTATTCAGATATATTTCGTATATATCTAACTATTCGTACTGTGGCAATGCCGGTGGTTACTATAGAACACACTAGTGTATTCCCACCTAGTAACTGTCTTATACCGTAAGTAGCTAATTAGAAAGCATATCAGATACACATGTATAATACTAACAATTCCAGAAAAGAATACGAATGAATTTATTTACAAACAATGATTCGTAGCGAAAATTGATAGGTGGAGACCCTCATATTTTAAGGAACAGGTTACCCGAGAATTTTTCCATTTGGCACTAAAAAGGCGTCGATAGTACATACAATTTATCGAATGATTTATTTCTCGTGAAACAACTTTACATGGGTACATATGTTTTCAAAATATGTAAAATTCTGGAAATATCGAGTTGATTTGTTAATGAAATTATGATTTTAGAAATGATATATCGAAATCGTACAAAAAGACATGTTTGGGCGAAATCTACCAAAACCATATAATTTCATTATATATACGAAACGTCAGAACTCTATTAATTGTCAATAGCTTCATTGTATATTAGATGGAGATAACTGCTTTCAGAGTATTAGGAGGCATTGTGAACTATCAATAAGGAAACAATAGGAGCATTTAGAATAACTGCCTCTACTGAAAATTGGTGTGATACTTAGTATATATAAACTAGCAAGAAAAAACAGCTTTGGGAGTATATTTACCATAACACTTCTTCTGAAAATCAATTAATGTGGAGAAAGTCTCCAAGTTTGTAAGTAAGTCCCATGCTATATATGCATACATTATCACATCAGAAGAACTGGGTTAGATGTCACACGAATGGAGAACACTCAAAAAAATAGGGACTGGTATCACAAATGGTAGCAAAAACAGGATTTGTTCCACCTGCTATCTAAGGTTGGAATCTGCGAACATTATTTGAATGGAATTAAAGTATTTTCTGATAGGGAGTTAAAGGTGTGTCAAGCCTGATAGATATACAATTATTCAGATATATTTCACATATACCTAACAATTCGTACTGTGGCAATGCCGGTGGTTACTATAGAACACACTAGTGTATCCCACCTAGTAACTGTATTATACCGTAAGTAGCTAATTAGAAAGCATATCAGATACACATGTATAATACTAACAATTCCAGAAAAGAATGCGAATGAATTTATTTACAATCAATGATTCGTAGCGAAAATTTATAGGTGGAGACCCTCATATTTTAAGGAACAGGTTACCCGAAAAATTTTCCATTTGGCACCAAAAAGGCGTCGATAGTACATACAATTTATCGAATGATTTATTTCTCGTGAAACAACTTTACATGGGTACATATGTTTTCAAAATATGTAAAATTCTGGAAATATCGAGTTGATTGGTTAATGAAATTATGATTTTAGAAATGATATATCGAAATCGTACAGAAAGACATGTTTGGGCGAAATCTACCAAAACCATATAATTTCATTATATATACGAAACGTCAGAACTCTATTAATTGTCAATAGCTTCATTGTATGTTAGATGGAGATAACTGCTTTCAGAATATTAGGAATCATTGTGAACTATCAACTAGGAAACAATAGGAGCATCTAGAATAACTGGCTCTACTGAAAATTGATGTGATACTTAGTACATATAAACTAGCAACAAAAAAACATATTTGGCAGTATATTTACCATAACACTTATTCTGAAAATCAATTAATGTGGAGAAAGTCTCCAAGTTTGTTAATAAGGCCCATACTATATATGCATACATCATAGCATCAGAAGAACTGGGTTAGATGTCACACAAAGGGAGAAAACTCAAAAAAATAGGGACTGGTATTACAAATGGTAGCAAAAACGGATGTGTTCCACCTGTTAATCTAAGGTCGGAATCTGCGAGCATTATTTGAATGGAATTAAAGTATTTTCTGAAAGGGAGTAAAAGGTGTGTCAAGCCTGAAAGATATACAATTATTCAGATATATTTCGTATATATCTAACTATTCGTACTGTGGCAATGCCGGTGGTTACTATAGAACACACTAGTGTATTCCCACCTAGTAACTGTCTTATACCGTAAGTAGCTAATTAGAAAGCATATCAGATACACATGTATAATACTAACAATTCCAGAAAAGAATACGAATGAATTTATTTACAAACAATGATTCGTAGCGAAAATTGATAGGTGGAGACCCTCATATTTTAAGGAACAGATTACCCGAGAATTTTTCCATTTGGCACCAAAAAGGCGTCGATAGTACATACAATTTATCGAATGATTTATTTCTCGTGAAACAACTTTACATGGGTACATATGTTTTCAAAATATGTAAAATTCTGGAAATATCGAGTTGATTTGTTAATGAAATTATGATTTTAGAAATGATATATCGAAATCGCACAAAAAGATATGTTTGGGCGAAATCTACCAAAACCATATAATTTCATTATATATACGAAACGTCAGAACTCTATTAATTGTCAATAGCTTCATTGTATATTAGATGGAGATAACTGCTTTCAGAGGATTAGGAGGCATTGTGAACTATCAATAAGGAAACAATAGGAGCATTTAGAATAACTGCCTCTACTGAAAATTGGTGTGATACTTAGTATATATAAACCAGCAAGAAAAAACAGCTTTGGGAGTATATTTACCATAACACTTCTTCTGAAAATCAATTAATGTGGAGAAAGTCTCCAAGTTTGTAAGTAAGTCCCATGCTATATATGCATACATTATCACATCAGAAGAACTGGGTTAGATGTCACACGAATGGAGAACACTCAAAAAAATAGGGACTGGTATCACAAATGGTAGCAAAAACAGGATTTGTTCCACCTGCTAATCTAAGGTCGGAATCTGCGAACATTATTTGAATGGAATTAAAGTATTTTCTGAAAGGGAGTTAAAGGTGTGTCAAGCCTGATAGATATACAATTATTCAGATATATTTCGCATATACCTAACAATTCGCACTGTGGCAATGCCGGTGGTTACTATAGAACACACTAGTGTATCCCACCTAGTAACTGTATTATACCGTAAGTAGCTAATTAGAAAGCATATCAGATTCACATGTATAATACTAACAATTCCAGAAAAGAATGCGAATGAATTTATTTACAATCAATGATTCGTAGCGAAAATTGATAGGTGGAGACCCTCATATTGTAAGGAACAGGTTACCCTAGAATTTTTCCATTTGGCACCAAAAAGGCGTCGATAGTACATACAATTTATCGAATGATTTATTTCTCGTGAAACAACTTTACATGGGTACATATGTTTTCAAAATATGTAAAATTCTGGAAATATCGAGTTGATTGGTTAATGAAATTATGATTTTAGAAATGATATATCGAAATCGTACAAAAAGAAATGCTTGGGCGAAATCTACCAAAACCATATAATTTCATTATATATAGAAAACGTCAGAACTCTATTAATTGTCAATAGCTTCATTGTATATTAGATGGAGATAACTGCTTTCAGAGTATTAGGAATCATTGTGAACTATCAACTAGGAAACAATAGGAGCATCTAGAATAACTGGCTCTACTGAAAATTGATGTGATACTTAGTACATATAAACTAGCAACAAAAAAACATATTTGGCAGTATATTTACCATAACACTTATTCTGAAAATCAATTAATGTGGAGAAAGTCTCCAAGTTTGTTAATAAGGCCCATACTATATATGCATACATCATCACATCAGAAGAACTGGGTTAGATGTCACACAAAGGGAGAAAACTCAAAAGAATAGGGACTGGTATTACAAATGGTAGCAAAAACCGGATGTGTTCCACCTGTTAATCTAAGGTCGGAATCTGCGAGCATTATTTGAATGGAATTAAAGTATTTTCTGAAAGGGAGTAAAAGGTGTGTCAAGCCTGAAAGATATACAATTATTCAGATATATTTCGTATATATCTAACAATTCGTACTGTGGCAATGCCGGTGGTTACTATAGAACACACTAGTGTATTCCCACCTAGTAACTGTATTATACCGTAAGTAGCTAATTAGAAAGCATATCAGATACACATGTATAATACTAACAATTCCAGAAAAGAATACGAATGAATTTATTTACAAACAATGATTCGTAGCGAAAATTGATAGGTGGAGACCCTCATATATTAAGAAACAGGTTACCCGAAAAATTTTCCATTTGGCACCAAAAAGGCGTCGATAGTACATACAATTTATCGAATGATTTATTTCTCGTGAAACAACTTTACATGGGTACATATGTTTTCAAAATATGTAAAATTCTGGAAATATCGAGTTGATTTGTTAATGAAATTATGATTTTAGAAATGATATATCGAAATCGTACAAAAAGACATGTTTGGGCGAAATCTACCAAAACCATATAATTTCATTATATATACGAAACGTCAGAACTCTATTAATTGTCAATAGCTTCATTGTATATTAGATGGAGATAACTGCTTTCAGAGTATTAGGAGGCATTGTGAACTATCAATAAGGAAACAATAGGAGCATTTAGAATAACTGCCTCTACTGAAAATTGGTGTGATACTTAGTATAAATAAACCAGCAAGAAAAAACAGCTTTGGGAGTATATTTACCATAACACTTCTTCTGAAAATCAATTAATGTGGAGAAAGTCTCCAAGTTTGTAAGTAAGTCCCATGCTATATATGCATACATTATCACATCAGAAGAACTGGGTTAGATGTCACACGAATGGAGAAAACTCAAAAAAATAGGGCCTGGTATCACAAATGGTAGCAAAAACAGGATTTGTTCCACCTGCTATCTAAGGTCGGAATCTGCGAACATTATTTGAATGGAATTAAAGTATTTTCTGATAGGGAGTTAAAGGTGTGTCAAGCCTGATAGATATACAATTATTCAGATATATTTCACATATACCTAACAATTCGTACTGTGGCAATGCCGGTGGTTACTATAGAACACACTAGTGTATCCCACCTAGTAACTGTATTATACCGTAAGTAGCTAATTAGAAAGCATATCAGATACACATGTATAATACTAACAATTCCAGAAAAGAATGCGAATGAATTTATTTACAATCAATGATTCGTAGCGAAAATTGATAGGTGGAGACCCTCATATTTTAAGGAACAGGTTACCCGAAAAATTTTCCATTTGGCACCAAAAAGGCGTCGATAGTACATACAATTTATCGAATGATTTATTTCTCGTGAAACAACTTTACATGGGTACATATGTTTTCAAAATATGTAAAATTCTGGAAATATCGAGTTGATTGGTTAATGAAATTATGATTTTAGAAATGATATATCGAAATCGTACAGAAAGACATGTTTGGGCGAAATCTACCAAAACCATATAATTTCATTATATATACGAAACGTCAGAACTCTATTAATTGTCAATAGCTTCATTGTATGTTAGATGGAGATAACTGCTTTCAGAATATTAGGAATCATTGTGAACTATCAACTAGGAAACAATAGGAGCATCTAGAATAACTGGCTCTACTGAAAATTGATGTGATACTTAGTAAATATAAACTAGCAACAAAAAAACATATTTGGCAGTATATTTACCATAACACTTATTCTGAAAATCAATTAATGTGGAGAAAGTCTCCAAGTTTGTTAATAAGGCCCATACTATATATGCATACATCATCACATCAGAAGAACTGGGTTAGATGTCACACAAAGGGAGAAAACTCAAAAAAATAGGGACTGGTATTACAAATGGTAGCAAAAACGGATGTGTTCCACCTGTTAATCTAAGGTCGGAATCTGCGAGCATTATTTGAATGGAATTAAAGTATTTTCTGAAAGGGAGTAAAAGGTGTGTCAAGCCTGAAAGATATACAATTATTCAGATATATTTCGTATATATCTAACTATTCGTACTGTGGCAATGCCGGTGGTTACTATAGAACACACTAGTGTATTCCCACCTAGTAACTGTCTTATACCGTAAGTAGCTAATTAGAAAGCATATCAGATACACATGTATAATACTAACAATTCCAGAAAAGAATACGAATGAATTTATTTACAAACAATGATTCGTAGCGAAAATTGATAGGTGGAGACCCTCATATTTTAAGGAACAGGTTACCCGAGAATTTTTCCATTTGGCACCAAAAAGGCGTCGATAGTACATACAATTTATCGAATGATTTATTTCTCGTGAAACAACTTTACATGGGTACATATGTTTTCAAAATATGTAAAATTCTGGAAATATCGAGTTGATTTGTTAATGAAATTATGATTTTAGAAATGATATATCGAAATCGCACAAAAAGATATGTTTGGGCGAAATCTACCAAAACCATATAATTTCATTATATATACGAAACGTCAGAACTCTATTAATTGTCAATAGCTTCATTGTATATTAGATGGAGATAACTGCTTTCAGAGTATTAGGAGGCATTGTGAACTATCAATAAGGAAACAATAGGAGCATTTAGAATAACTGCCTCTACTGAAAATTGGTGTGATACTTAGTATATATAAACCAGCAAGAAAAAACAGCTTTGGGAGTATATTTACCATAACACTTATTCTGAAAATCAATTAATGTGGAGAAAGTCTCCAAGTTTGTTAATAAGGCCCATACTATATATGCATACATCATCACATCAGAAGAACTGGGTTAGATGTCACACAAAGGGAGAAAACTCAAAAAAATAGGGACTGGTATTACAAATGGTAGCAAAAACGGATGTGTTCCACCTGTTAATCTAAGGTCGGAATCTGCGAGCATTATTTGAATGGAATTAAAGTATTTTCTGAAAGGGAATAAAAGGTGTGTCAAGCCTGAAAGATATACAATTATTCAGATATATTTCGTATATATCTAACTATTCGTATTGTGGCAATGCCGGTGGTTACTATAGAACACACTAGTGTATTCCCACCTAGTAACTGTCTTATACCGTAAGTAGCTAATTAGAAAGCATATCAGATACACATGTATAATACTAACAATTCCAGAAAAGAATACGAATGAATTTATTTACAAACAATGATTCGTAGCGAAAATTGATAGGTGGAGACCCTCATATTTTAAGGAACAGGTTACCCGAGAATTTTTCCATTTGGCACCAAAAAGGCGTCGATAGTACATACAATTTATCGAATGATTTATTTCTCGTGAAACAACTTTACATGGGTACATATGTTTTCAAAATATGTAAAATTCTGGAAATATCGAGTTGATTTGTTAATGAAATTATGATTTTAGAAATGATATATCGAAATCGCACAAAAAGATATGTTTGGGCGAAATCTACCAAAACCATATAATTTCATTATATATACGAAACGTCAGAACTCTATTAATTGTCAATAGCTTCATTGTATATTAGATGGAGATAACTGCTTTCAGAGTATTAGGAGGCATTGTGAACTATCAATAAGGAAACAATAGGAGCATTTAGAATAACTGCCTCTACTGAAAATTGGTGTGATACTTAGTATAAATAAACCAGCAAGAAAAAACAGCTTTGGGAGTATATTTACCATAACACTTCTTCTGAAAATCAATTAATGTGGAGAAAGTCTCCAAGTTTGTAAGTAAGTCCCATGCTATATATGCATACATTATCACATCAGAAGAACTGGGTTAGATGTCACACGAATGGAGAACACTCAAAAAAATAGGGACTGGTATCACAAATGGTAGCAAAAACAGGATTTGTTCCACCTGCTAATCTAAGGTCGGAATCTGCAAACATTATTTGAATGGAATTAAAGTATTTTCTGAAAGGGAGTTAAAGGTGTGTCAAGCCTGATAGATATACAATTATTCAGATATATTTCGCATATACCTAACAATTCGTACTGTGGCAATGCCGGTGGTTACTATAGAACACACTAGTGTATCCCACCTAGTAACTGTATTATACCGTAAGTAGCTAATTAGAAAGCATATCAGATACACATGTATAATACTAACAATTCCAGAAAAGAATGCGAATGAATTTATTTACAATCAATGATTCGTAGCGAAAATTGATAGGTGGAGACCCTCATATTGTAAGGAACAGGTTACCCGAGAATTTTTCCATTTGGCACCAAAAAGGCGTCGATAGTACATACAATTTATCGAATGATTTATTTCTCGTGAAACAACTTTACATGGGTACATATGTTTTCAAAATATGTAAAATTCTGGAAATATCGAATTGATTTGTTAATGAAATTATGATTTTAGAAATGATATATCGAAATCGTACAAAAAGACATGTTTGGGCGAAATCTACCAAAACCATATAATTTCATTATATATACGAAACGTCAGAACTCTATTAATTGTCAATAGCTTCATTGTATATTAGATGGAGATAACTGCTTTCAGAGTATTAGGAGGCATTGTGAACTATCAATTAGGAAACAATAGGAGCATTTAGAATAACTGCCTCTACTGAAAATTGGTGTGATACTTAGTATATATAAACCAGCAAGAAAAAAAAGCTTTGGTAGTATATTTACCATAACACTTCTTCTGAAAATCAATTAATGTGGAGAAAGTCTTCAAGTTTGTAAGTAAGTCCCATGCTATATATGCATACATTAACACATCAGAAGAACTGGGTTAGATGTCACACGAATGGAGAACGCTCAAAAAAATAGGGCCTGGTATCACAAATGGTAGCAAAAACAGCATTTGTTCCACCTGTTAATCTAAGGTCGGAATCTGCGAACATTATTTGAATGGAATTAAAGTATTTTCTGAAAGGGAGTTAAAGGTGTGTCCAGCCTGATAGATATACAATTATTCAGATATATTTCGCATATACCTAACAATTCTTACTGTGGCAATGCCGGTGGTTACTATAGAACACACTGGTGTATCCCACCTAGTAACTGTATTATACCGTAAGTAGCTAATTAGAAAGCATATCAGATACACATGTATAATACTAACAATTCCAGAAAAGAATGCGAATGAATTTATTTACAATCAATGATTCGCAGCGAAAATTGATAGGTGGAGACCCTCATATTGTAAGGAGCAGGTTACCCGAGAATTTTTCCATTTGGCACCAAAAAGGCGTCGATAGTACATACAATTTATCGAATGATTTATTTCTCGTGAAACAACTTTACATGGGTACATATGTTTTCAAAATATGTAAAATTCTGGAAATATCGAGTTGATTTGTTAATGAAATTATGATTTTAGAAATGATATATCGAAATCGTACAAAAAGACATGTTTGGGCGAAATCTACCAAAACCATATAATTTCATTATATATAGAAAACGTCAGAACTCTATTAATTGTCAATAGCTTCATTGTATATTAGATGGAGATAACTGCTTTCAGAGTATTAGGAATCATTGTGAACTATCAACTAGGAAACAATAGGAGCATCTAGAATAACTGGCTCTACTGAAAATTGATGTGATGCTTAGTACATATAAACTAGCAACAAAAAAAACATATTTGGCAGTATATTTACCATAACACTTCTTCTGAAAATCAATTAATGTGGAGAAAGTCTCCAAGTTTGTTAATAAGGCCCATACTATATATGCATACATCATCACATCAGAAGAACTGGGTTAGATGTCACACAAAGGGAGAAAACTCAAAAAAAATAGGGACTGGTATTACAAATGGTAGCAAAAACCGGATGTGTTCCACCTGTTAATCTAAGGTCGGAATCTGCGAGCATTATTTGAATGGAATTAAAGTATTTTCTGAAAGGGAGTAAAAGGTGTGTCAAGCCTGCAAGATATACAATTATTCAGATATATTTCGTATATACCTAACAATTCTTACTGTGGCAATGCCGGTGGTTACTATAGAGTAGACTAGTGTGTTCCCACCTAGTAACTGTATTATACCGTAAGTAGCTAATTAGAAAGCATATCAGATACACATGTATAATACTAACAATTCCAGAAAAGAATACGAATGAATTTATTTTCAAACAATGATTCGTAGCGAAAATTGATAGGTGGAGACCCTCATATTTTAAGGAACAGGTTACCCGAAAATTTTCCATTTGGCACCAAAAAGGCGTCGATAGTACATACAATTTATCGAATGATTTATTTCTCGTGAAACAACTTTACATGAGTACATATGTTTTCAAAATATGTAAAATTCTGGAAATATCGAGTTGATTTGTTAATGAAATTATGATTTTAGAAATGATATATCGAAATCGTACAAAAAGACATGTTTGGGCGAAATCTACCAAAACCATATAATTTCATTATATATACGAAACGTCAGAACTCTATTAATTGTCAATAGCTTCATTGTATATTAGATGGAGATAACTGCTTTCAGAGTATTAGGAGGCATTGTGAACTATCAATTAGGAAACAATAGGAGCATTTAGAATAACTGCCTCTACTGAAAATTGGTGTAATACTTAGTATATATAAACCAGCAAGAAAAAAAAGCTTTGGTAGTATATTTACCATAACACTTCTTCTGAAAATCAATTAATGTGGAGAAAGTCTCCAAGTTTGTAAGTAAGTCCCATGCTATATATGCATACATTAACACATCAGAAGAACCGGGTTAGATGTCACACGAATGGAGAACACTAAAAAAAAATAGGGACTGGTATCACAAATGGTAGCAAAAACAGGATTTGTTCCACCTGTTAATCTAAGGTCGGAATCTGCGAACATTATTTGAATGGAATTAAAGTATTTTCTGAAAGGGAGTAAAAGGTGTGTCCAGTCTGATAGATATACAATTATTCAGATATATTTCGCATATACCTAACAATTCTTACTGTGGCAATGCCGGTGGTTACTATAGAACACACTGGTGTATCCCACCTAGTAACTGTATTATACCGTAAGTAGCTAATTAGAAAGCATATCAGATACACATGTATAATACTAACAATTCCAGAAAAGAATGCGAATGAATTTATTTACAATCAATGATTCGTAGCGAAAATTGATAGGTGGAGACCCTCATATTGTAAGGAACAGGTTACCCGAGAATTTTTCCATTTGGCACCAAAAAGGCGTCGATAGTACATACAATTTATCGAATGATTTATTTCTCGGGAAACAACTTTACATGGGTACATATGTTTTCAAAATATGTAAAATTCTGGAAATATCGAGTTGATTTGTTAATGAAATTATGATTTTAGAAATGATATATCGAAATCGTACAAAAAGACATGTTTGGGCGAAATCTACCAAAACCATATAATTTCATTATATATAGAAAACGTCAGAACTCTATTAATTGTCAATAGCTTCATTGTATATTAGATGGAGATAACTGCTTTCAGAGTATTAGGAATCATTGTGAACTATCAACTAGGAAACAATAGGAGCATCTAGAATAATTGGCTCTACTGAAAATTGATGTGATGCTTAGTACATATAAACTAGCAACAAAAAAACATATTTGGCAGTATATTTACCATAACACTTCTTCTGAAAATCAATTAATGTGGAGAAAGTCTCCAAGTTTGTTAATAAGGCCCATACTATATATGCATACATCATCACATCAGAAGAACTGGGTTAGATGTCACACAAAGGGAGAAAACTCAAAAAAATAGGGACTGGTATTACAAATGGTAGCAAAAACCGGATGTGTTCCACCTGTTAATCTAAGGTCGGAATCTGCGAGCATTATTTGAATGGAATTAAAGTATTTTCTGAAAGGGAGTAAAAGGTGTGTCAAGCCTGCAAGATATACAATTATTCAGATATATTTCGTATATACCTAACAATTCTTACTGTGGCAATGCCGGTGGTTACTATAGAGCAGACTAGTGTGTTCCCACCTAGTAACTGTATTATACCGTAAGTAGCTAATTAGAAAGCATATCAGATACACATGTATAATACTAACAATTCCAGAAAAGAATACGAATGAATTTATTTTCAAACAATGATTCGTAGCGAAAATTGATAGGTGGAGACCCTCATATTTTAAGGAACAGGTTACCCGAAAATTTTCCATTTGGCACCAAAAAGGCGTCGATAGTACATACAATTTATCGAATGATTTATTTCTCGTGAAACAACTTTACATGAGTACATATGTTTTCAAAATATGTAAAATTCTGGAAATATCGAGTTGATTTGTTAATGAAATTATGATTTTAGAAATGATATATCGAAATCGTACAAAAAGACATGTTTGGGCGAAATCTACCAAAACCATATAATTTCATTATATATACGAAACGTCAGAACTCTATTAATTGTCAATAGCTTCATTGTATGTTAGATGGAGATAACTGCTTTCAGAGTATTAGGAGGCATTGTGAACTATCAATTAGGAAACAATAGGAGCATTTAGAATAACTGCCTCTACTGAAAATTGGTGTGATACTTAGTATATATAAACCAACAAGAAAAAAAAGCTTTGGTAGTATATTTACCATAACACTTCTTCTGAAAATCAATTAATGTGGAGAAAGTCTCCAAGTTTGTAAGTAAGTCCCATGCTATATATGTATACATTAACACATCAGAAGAACTGGGTTAGATGTCACACGAATGGAGAACACTCAAAAAAATAGGGACTGGTATCACAAATGGTAGCAAAAACAGGATTTGTTCCACCTGTTAATCTAAGGTCGGAATCTGCGAACATTATTTGAATGGAATTAAAGTATTTTCTGAAAGGGAGTTAAAGGTGTGTCCAGCCTGATAGATATACAATTATTCAGATATATTTCGCATATACCTAACAATTCTTACTGTGGCAATGCCAGTGTTTACTATAGAACACACTGGTGTATCCCACCTAGTAACTGTATTATACCGTAAGTAGCTAATTAGAAAGCATATCAGATACACATGTATAATACTAACAATTCCAGAAAAGAATGCGAATGAATTTATTTACAATCAATGATTCGTAGCGAAAATTGATAGGTGGAGACCCTCATATTGCATGGAACAGGTTACCCGAGAATTTTTCCATTTGGCACCAAAAAGGCGTCGATAGTACATACAATTTATCGAATGATTTATTTCTCGTGAAACAACTTTACATGGGTACATATGTTTTCAAAATATGTAAAATTCTGGAAATATCGAGTTGATTTGTTAATGAAATTATGATTTTAGAAATGATATATCGAAATCGTACAAAAAGACATGTTTGGGCGAAATCTACCAAAACCATATAATTTCATTATATATAGAAAAGATCAGAACTCTATTAATTGTCAATAGCTTCATTGTATATTAGATAAAGATAACTGCTTTCAGAGTATTAGGAATCATTGTGAACTATCAACTAGGAAACAATAGGAGCATCTAGAATAACTGGCTCTACTGAAAATTGATGTGATACTTAGTACATATAAACTAGCAACAAAAAAACATATTTGGCAGTATATTTACCATAACACTTCTTCTGAAAATCAATTAATGTGGAGAAAGTCTCCAAGTTTGTTAATAAGGCCCATACTATATATGCATACATCATCACATCAGAAGAACTGGGTTAGATGTCACACAAAGGGAGAAAACTCAAAAAAATAGGGACTGGTATTAGAAATGGTAGCAAAATCCGAAGTGTTCCACCTGTTAATCTAAGGTCGGAATCTGCGAGCATTATTTGAATGGAATTAAAGTATTTTCTGAAAGGGAGTAAAAGGTGTGTCAAGCCTGAAAGATATACAATTATTCAGATATATTTCGTATATATCTAACAATTCTTACTGTGGCAATGCCGGTGGTTACTATAGAACACACTAGTGTATCCCACCTAGTAACTGTATTATACCGTAAGTAGCTAATTAGAAAGCATATCAGATACACATGTATAATACTAACAATTCCAGAAAAGAATACGAATGAATTTATTTACAAACAATGATTCGTAGCGAAAATTGATAGGTGGAGACCCTCATATTTTAAGGAACAGGTTACCCGAAAATTTTTCCATTTGGCACCAAAAAGGCGTCGATAGTACATACAATTTATCGAATGATTTATTTCTCGTGAAACAACTTTACATGGGTACATATGTTTTCAAAATATGTAAAATTCTGGAAATATCGAGTTGATTTGTTAATGAAATTATGATTTTAGAAATGATATATCGAAATCGTGCAAAAAGATATGTTTGGGCGAAATCTACCAAAACCATATAATTTCATTATATATACGAAACGTCAGAACTCTATTAATTGTCAATAGCTTCATTGTATATTAGATGGAGATAACTGCTTTCAGAGTATTAGGAATCATTGTGAACTATCAATTAGGAAACAATAGGAGCATTTAGAATAACTGCCTCTACTGAAAATTGGTGTGATACTTAGTATATATAAACCAGCAAGAAAAAACAGCTTTGGTAGTATATTTACCATAACACTTCTTCTGAAAATCAATTAATGTGGAGAAAGTCTCCAAGTTTGTAAGTAAGTCCCAAGCTATATATACATACATTATCACATCAGAAGAGCTGGGTTAGATGTCACACAAAGGGAGAAAGCTAAAAAAAAATAGGGACTGGTATTACAAATGGTAGCAAAAACCGGATGTGTTCCACCTGTTAATCTAAGGTCGGAATCTGCGAGCATTATTTGAATGGAATTAAAGTATTTTCTGAAAGGGAGTAAAAGGTGTCTCAAGCCTGAAAGATATACAATTATTCAGATATATTTCGTATATACCTAACAATTCTTACTGTGGCAATGCCGGTGGTTACTATAGAGCAGACTAGTGTGTTCCCACCTAGTAACTGTATTATACCGTAAGTAGCTAATTAGAAAGCATATCAGATACACATGTATAATACTAACAATTCCAGAAAAGAATACGAATGAATTGATTTACAAACAATGATTCGTAGCGAAAATTGATAGGTGGAGACCCTCATATTTTAAGGAACAGGTTACCCGAGAATGTTTCCATTTGGCACCAAAAAGGCGTCGATAGTACATACAATTTATCGAATGATTTATTTCTCGTGAAAAACTTTACATGGGTACATATGTTTTCAAAATATGTAAAATTCTGGAAATATCGAGTTGATTTGTTAATGAAATTATGATTTTAGAAATGATATATCGAAATCGTACAAAAAGACATGTTTGGGCGAAATCTACCAAAACCATATAATTTCATTATATATACGAAACGTCAGAACTCTATTAATTGTCAATAGCTTCATTGTATATTAGATGGAGATAACTGCTTTCAGAGTATTAGGAGGCATTGTGAACTATCAATTAGGAAACAATAGGAGCATTTAGAATAACTGCCTCTGCTCAACATTGGTGTGATACTTAGTATATATAAACCAGCAAGAAAAAAAACTTTGGTAGTATATTTACCATAACACTTCTTCTGAAAATCAATTAATGTGGAGAAAGTCTCCAAGTTTGTAAGTAAGTCCCATGCTATATATGCATACATTAACACATCAGAAGAACTGGGTTAGATGTCACACGAATGGAGAACACTAAAAAAAATAGGGACTGGTATCACAAATGGTAGCAAAAACAGGATGTGTTCCACCTGTTAATCTAAGGTCGGAATCTGCGAACATTATTTGAATGGAATTAAAGTATTTTCTGAAAGGGAGTTAAAGGTGTGTCAAGCCTGATAGATATACAATTATTCAGATATATTTCGCATATACCTAACAATTCTTACTGTGGCAATGCCAGTGTTTACTATAGAACACACTGGTGTATCCCACCTAGTAACTGTATTATACCGTAAGTAGCTAATTAGAAAGCATATCAGATACACATGTATAATACTAACAATTCCAGAAAAGAATGCGAATGAATTTATTTACAATCAATGATTCGTAGCGAAAATTTAATAGGTGGAGACCCTCATATTGTAAGGAACAGGTTACCCGAGAATTTTTCCATTTGGCACCAAAAAGGCGTCGATAGTACATACAATTTATCGAATGATTTATTTCTCGTGAAACAACTTTACATGGGTACATATGTTTTCAAAATATGTAAAATTCTGGAAATATCGAGTTGATTTGTTAATGAAATTATGATTTTAGAAATGATATATCGAAATCGTACAAAAAGACATGTTTGGGCGAAATCTACCAAAACCATATAATTTCATTATATATAGAAAACGTCAGAACTCTATTAATTGTCAATAGCTTCATTGTATATTAGATGGAGATAACTGCTTTCAGAGTATTAGGAATCATTGTGAACTATCAACTAGGAAACAATAGGAGCATCTAGAATAACTGGCTCTACTGAAAATTGATGTGATACTTAGTACATATAAACTAGCAACAAAAAAACATATTTGGCAGTATATTTACCATAACACTTCTTCTGAAAATCAATTAATGTGGAGAAAGTCTCCAAGTTTGTTAATAAGGCCCATACTATATATGCATACATCATCACATCAGAAGAACTGGGTTAGATGTCACACAAAGGGAGAAAACTCAAAAAAATATGGACTGGTATTACAAATGGTAGCAAAAACCGGAAGTGTTCCACCTGTTAATCTAAGGTCGGAATCTGCGAGCATTATTTGAATGGAATTAAAGTATTTTCTGAAAGGGAGTAAAAGGTGTGTCAAGCCTGAAAGATATACAATTATTCAGATATATTTCGTATATACCTAACAATTCTTACTGTGGCAATGCCGGTGGTTACTATAGAGCAGACTAGTGTATTCCCACCTAGTAACTGTATTATACCGTAAGTAGCTAATTAGAAAGCATATCAGATACACATGTATAATACTAACAATTCCAGAAAAGAATACGAATGAATTTATTTACAAACAATGATTCGTAGCGAAAATTGATAGGTGGAGACCCTCATATATTAAGGAACAGGTTACCCGAAAATTTTTCCATTTGGCACCAAAAAGGCGTCGATAGTACATACAATTTATCGAATGATTTATTTCTCGTGAAACAACTTTACATGGGTACATATGTTTTCAAAATATGTAAAATTCTGGAAATATCGAGTTGATTTGTTAATGAAATTATGATTTTAGAAATGATATATCGAAATCGTACAAAAAGACATGTTTGGGCGAAATCTACCAAAACCATATAATTTCATTATATATACGAAACGTCAGAACTCTATTAATTGTCAATAGCTTCATTGTATATTAGATGGAGATAACTGCTTTCAGAGTATTAGGAGGCATTGTGAACTATCAATTAGGAAACAATAGGAGCATTTAGAATAACTGCCTCTACTGAAAATTGGTGTGATACTTAGTATATATAAACCAGCAAGAAAAAACAGCTTTGGTAGTATATTTATCATAACACTTCTTCTGAAAATCAATTAATGTGGAGAAAGTCTCCAAGTTTGTAAGTAAGTCCCATGCTATATATGCATACATTATCACATCAGAAGAACTGGGTTAGATGTCACACGAAGGGAGAACACTCAAAAAATAGGGACTGGTATCACAAATGGTAGCAAAAACAGGATTTGTTCCACCTGTTAATCTAAGGTCGGAATCTGCGAGCATTATTTGAATGGAATTAAAGTATTTTCTGAAAGGGAGTTAAAGGTGTGTCAAGCCTGATAGATATACAATTATTCAGATATATTTCGTATATACCTAACAATTCGTACTGTGACAATGCCGGTGGTTACTATAGAACACCTAGTGTATTCCCACCTAGTAACTGTATTATACCGTAAGTAGCTAATTAGAAAGCATATCAGATACACATGTATAATACTAACAATTCCAGAAAAGAATACGAATGAATTTATTTGCAAACAATGATTCGTAGCGAATATTGATAGGTGGAGACCTTCATATTTTAAGGAACAGGTTACCCGAGAATTTTTCCATTTGGCACCAAAAAGGCCTCGATAGTACATACAATTTATTGAATGATTTATTTCTCGTGAAACAACTTTACATGGGTACATATGTTTTCGAAATATGTAAAATTCTGGAAATATCGAGTTGATTTGTTAATGAAATTATGATTTTAGAAATGATTTATCGAAATCGTACAAAAAGACATGTTTGGGCGAAATCTACCAAAACCATATAATTTCATTATATATACGAAACGTCAGAACTCTATTAATTGTCAATAGCTTCATTGTATATTAGATGGAGATAACTGCTTTCAGAGTATTAGGAGGCATTGTGAACTATCAATTAGGAAACAATAGGAGCATTTAGAATAACTGCCTCTACTGAAAATTGGTGTGATACTTAGTATATATAAACCAGCAAGAAAAAACAGCTTTGGTAGTATATTTATCATAACACTTCTTCTGAAAATCAATTAATGTGGAGAAAGTCTCCAAGTTTGTAAGTAAGTCCCATGCTATATATACATACATTATCACATCAGAAGAACTGTGTTAGATGTCACACAAAGGGAGAAAGCTCAAAAAAATAGGGACTGGTATTACAAATGGTAGCAAAAACCGGATGTGTTCCACCTGTTAATCTAAGGTCGGAATCTGCGAGCATTATTTGAATGGAATTAAAGTATTTTCTGAAAGGGAGTAAAAGGTGTGTCAAGCCTGAAAGATATACAATTATTCAGATATATTTCGCATATACCTAACAATTCTTACTGTGGCAATGCCGGTGGTTACTATAGAACACACTAGTGTATCCCACCTAGTAACTGTATTATACCGTAAGTAGCTAATTAGAAAGCATATCAGATACACATGTATAATACTAACAATTCCAGAAAAGAATGCGAATGAATTTATTTACAATCAATGATTCGTAGCGAAATTTGATAGGTGGAGACCCTCATATTGTAAGGAACAGGTTACCCGAGAATTTTTCCATTTGGCACCAAAAAGGCGTCGATAGTACATACAATTTATCGAATGATTTATTTCTCGTGAAACAACTTTACATGGGTACATATGTTTTCAAAATATGTAAAATTCTGGAAATATCGAGTTGATTTGTTAATGAAATTATGATTTTAGAAATGATATATCGAAATCGTACAAAAAGACATGTTTGGGCGAAATCTACCAAAACCATATAATTTCATTATATATAGAAAACGTCAGAACTCTATTAATTGTCAATAGCTTCATTGTATATTAGATGGAGATAACTGCTTTCAGAGTATTAGGAATCATTGTGAACTATCAACTAGGAAACAATAGGAGCATTTAGAATAACTGGCTCTACTGAAAATTGATGTGATTCTTAGTATATATAAACCAGCAAGAAAAAACAGCTTTGGGAGTATATTTACCATAACACTTCTTCTGAAAATCAATTAATGTGGAGAAAGTCTCCAAGTTTGTAAGTAAGTCCCATGCTATATATGCATACATTATCACATCAGAAGAACTGGGTTAGATGTCACACGAAGGGAGAACACTCAAAAAATAGGGACTGGTATCACAAATGGTAGCAAAAACAGGATTTGTTCCACCTGTTAATCTAAGGTCGGAATCTGCGAACATTATTTGAATGGAATTAAAGTATTTTCTGAAAGGGAGTTAAAGGTGTGTCAAGCCTGATAGATATACAATTATTCAGATATATTTCGTATATACCTAACAATTCGTACTGTGACAATGCCGGTGGTTACTATAGAACACCTAGTGTATCCCCACCTAGTAACTGTATTATACCGTAAGTAGCTAATTAGAAAGCATATCAGATACACATGTATAATACTAACAATTCCAGAAAAGAATACGAATGAATTTATTTGCAAACAATGATTCGTAGCGAATATTGATAGGTGGAGACCTTCATATTTTAAGGAACAGGTTACCCGAGAATTTTTCCATTTGGCACCAAAAAGGCGTCGATAGTACATACAATTTATCGAATGATTTATTTCTCGTGAAACAACTTTACATGGGTACATATGTTTTCGAAATATGTAAAATTCTGGAAATATCGAGTTGATTTGTTAATGAAATTATGATTTTAGAAATGATTTATCGAAATCGTACAAAAAGACATGTTTGGGCGAAATCTACCAAAACCATATAATTTCATTATATATACGAAACGTCAGAACTCTATTAATTGTCAATAGCTTCATTGTATATTAGATGGAGATAACTGCTTTCAGAGTATTAGGAGGCATTGTGAACTATCAATTAGGAAACAATAGGAGCATTTAGAATAACTGCCTCTACTGAAAATTGGTGTGATACTTAGTATATATAAACCAGCAAGAAAAAACAGCTTTGGTAGTATATTTATCAATACACTTCTTCTGAAAATCAATTAATGTGGAGAAAGTCTCCAAGTTTGTAAGTAAGTCCCATGCTATATATACATACATTATCACATCAGAAGAACTGTGTTAGATGTCACACAAAGGGAGAAAGCTAAAAAAAATAGGGACTGGTATTACAAATGGTAGCAAAAACCGGATGTGTTCCACCTGTTAATCTAAGGTCGGAATCTGCGAACATTATTTGAATGGAATTAAAGTATTTTCTGAAAGGGAGTTAAAGGTGTGTCCAGCCTGATAGATATACAATTATTCAGATATATTTCGCATATACCTAACAATTCTTACTGTGGCAATGCCGGTGGTTACTATAGAACACACTGGTGTATCCCACCTAGTAACTGTATTATACCGTAAGTAGCTAATTAGAAAGCATATCAGATACACATGTATAATACTAACAATTCCAGAAAAGAATGCGAATGAATTTATTTACAATCAATGATTCGTAGCGAACATTGATAGGTGGAGACCCTCATATTGTAAGGAACAGGTTACCCGAGAATTTTTCCATTTGGCACCAAAAAGGCGTCGATAGTACATACAATTTATCGAATGATTTATTTCTCGGGAAACAACTTTACATGGGTACATATGTTTTCAAAATATGTAAAATTCTGGAAATATCGAGTTGATTTGTTAATGAAATTATGATTTTAGAAATGATATATCGAAATCGTACAAAAAGACATGTTTGGGCGAAATCTACCAAAACCATATAATTTCATTATATATAGAAAACGTCAGAACTCTATTAATTGTCAATAGCTTCATTGTATATTAGATGGAGATAACTGCTTTCAGAGTATTAGGAATCATTGTGAACTATCAACTAGGAAACAATAGGAGCATCTAGAATAACTGGCTCTACTGAAAATTGGTGTGATGCTTAGTACATATAAACTAGCAACAAAAAAACATATTTGGCAGTATATTTACCATAACACTTCTTCTGAAAATCAATTAATGTGGAGAAAGTCTCCAAGTTTGTTAATAAGGCCCATACTATATATGCATACATCATCACATCAGAAGAACTGGGTTAGATGTCACACAAAGGGAGAAAACTCAGAAAAATAGGGACTGGTATTACAAATGGTAGCAAAAACCGGATGTGTTCCACCTGTTAATCTAAGGTCGGAATCTGCGAGCATTATTTGAATGGAATTAAAGTATTTTCTGAAAGGGAGTTAAAGGTGTGTCAAGCCTGATAGATATACAATTATTCAGATATATTTCGCATATACCTAACAATTCGTACTGTGGCAATGCCGGTGGTTACTATAGAACACACTAGTGTATCCCACCTAGTAACTGTATTATACAGTAAGTAGCTAATTAGAAAGCATATCAGATACACATGTATAATACTAACAATTCCAGAAAAGAATGCGAATTAATTTATTTACAAACAATGATTCGTAGCGAAAATTGATAGGTGGAGACGCTCATATTTTAAGGAACAGGTTACCCGAAAATTTTCCATTTGGCACCAAAAAGGCGTCGATAGTACATACAATTTATCGAATGATTTATTTCTCGTGAAACAACTTTACATGAGTACATATGTTTTCAAAATATGTAAAATTCTGGAAATATCGAGTTGATTTGTTAATGAAATTATGATTTTAGAAATGATATATCGAAATCGTACAAAAAGACATGTTTGGGCGAAATCTACCAAAACCATATAATTTCATTATATATACGAAACGTCAGAACTCTATTAATTGTCAATAGCTTCATTGTATATTAGATGGAGATAACTGCTTTCAGAGTATTAGGAGGCATTGTGAACTATCAATTAGGAAACAATAGGAGCATTTAGAATAACTGCCTCTACTGAAAATTGGTGTGATACTTAGTATATATAAACCAGCAAGAAAAAAAAGCTTTGGTAGTATATTTACCATAACACTTCTTCTGAAAATCAATTAATGTGGAGAAAGTCTCCAAGTTTGTAAGTAAGTCCCATGCTATATATGCATACATTAACACATCAGAAGAACTGGGTTAGATGTCACACGAATGGAGAACACTCAAAAAAATAGGGACTGGTATCACAAATGGTAGCAAAAACAGGATTTGTTCCACCTGTTAATCTAAGGTCGGAATCTGCGAACATTATTTGATTTGAATTAAAGTATTTTCTGAAAGGGAGTTAAAGGTGTGTCAAGCCTGATAGATATACAATTATTCAGATATATTTCGCATATACCTAACAATTCTTACTGTGGCAATGCCGGTGGTTACTATAGAACACACTGGTGTATCCCACCTAGTAACTGTATTATACCGTAAGTAGCTAATTAGAAAGCATATCAGATACACATGTATAATACTAACAATTCCAGAAAAGAATGCGAATGAATTTATTTACAATCAATGATTCGTAGGGAAAATTGATAGGTGGAGACCCTCATATTGTAAGGAACAGGTTACCCGAGAATTTTTCCATTTGGCACCAAAAAGGCGTCGATAGTACATACAATTTATCGAATGATTTATTTCTCGGGAAACAACTTTACATGGGTACATATGTTTTCAAAATATGTAAAATTCTGGAAATATCGAGTTGATTTGTTAATGAAATTATGATTTTAGAAATGATATATCGAAATCGTACAAAAAGACATGTTTGGGCGAAATCTACCAAAACCATATAATTTCATTATATATAGAAAACGTCAGAACTCTATTAATTGTCAATAGCTTCATTGTATATTAGATGGAGATAACTGCTTTCAGAGTATTAGGAATCATTGTGAACTATCAACTAGGAAACAATAGGAGCATCTAGAATAACTGGCTCTACTGAAAATTGATGTGATGCTTAGTACATATAAACTAGCAACAAAAAAACATATTTGGCAGTATATTTACCATAACACTTCTTCTGAAAATCAATTAATGTGGAGAAAGTCTCCAAGTTTGTTAATAAGGCCCATACTATATATGCATACATCATCACATCAGAAGAACTGGGTTAGATGTCACACAAAGGGAGAAAACTCAAAAAAATAGGGACTGGTATTACAAATGGTAGCAAAAACCGGATGTGTTCCACCTGTTAATCTAAGGTCGGAATCTGCGAGCATTATTTGAATGGAATTAAAGTATTTTCTGAAAGGGAGTTAAAGGTGTGTCAAGCCTGATAGATATACAATTATTCAGATATATTTCGCATATACCTAACAATTCGTACTGTGGCAATGCCGGTGGTTACTATAGAACACACTAGTGTATCCCACCTAGTAACTGTATTATACCGTAAGTAGCTAATTAGAAAGCATATCAGATACACATGTATAATACTAACAATTCCAGAAAAGAATGCGAATGAATTTATTTACAATCAATGATTCGTAGCGAAAATTGATAGGTGGAGACCCTCATATTGTAAGGAACAGGTTACCCGAGAATTTTTCCATTTGGCACCAAAAAGGCGTCGATAGTACATACAATTTACCGAATGATTTATTTCTCGTGAAACAACTTTACATGGGTACATATGTTTTCAAAATATGTAAAATTCTAGAAATATCGAGTTGATTTGTTAATGAAATTATGATTTTAGAAATGATATATCGAAATCGTACAAAAAGACATGTTTGGGCGAAATCTACCAAAACCATATAATTTCATTATATATACGAAACGTCAGAACTCTATTAATTGTCAATAGCTTCATTGTATATTAGATGGAGATAACTGCTTTCAGAGTATTAGGAGGCATTGTGAACTATCAATTAAGAAACAATAGGAGCATTTAGAATAACTGCCTCTACTGAAAATTGGTGTGATACTTAGTATATATAAACCAGCAAGAAATAAAAGCTTTGGTAGTATATTTACCATAACACTTCTTCTGAAAATCAATTAATGTGGAGAAAGTCTCCAAGTTTGTAAGTAAGTTCCATGCTATATATGCATACATTATCACATCAGAAGAACTGGGTTAGATGTCACACGAATGGAGAACACTCAAAAAAATAGGGCCTGGTATCACAAATGGTAGCAAAAACAGCATTTGTTCCACCTGTTAATCTAAGGTCGGAATCTGCGAACATTATTTGAATGGAATTAAAGTATTTTCTGAAAGGGAGTTAAAGGTGTGTCCAGCCTGATAGATATACAATTATTCAGATATATTTCGCATATACCTAACAATTCTTACTGTGGCAATGCCGGTGGTTACTATAGAACACACTGGTGTATCCCACCTAGTAACTGTATTATACCGTAAGTAGCTAATTAGAAAGCATATCAGATACACATGTATAATACTAACAATTCCAGAAAAGAATGCGAATGAATTTATTTACAATCAATGATTCGTAGCGAAAATTGATAGGTGGAGACCCTCATATTGTAAGGAACAGGTTACCCGAGAATTTTTCCATTTGGCAACAAAAAGGCGTCGATAGTACATACAATTTATCGAATGATTTATTTCTCGGGAAACAACTTTACATGGGTACATATGTTTTCAAAATATATAAAATTCTGGAAATATCGAGTTGATTTGTTAATGAAATTATGATTTTAGAAATGATATATCGAAATCGTACAAAAAGACATGTTTGGGCGAAATCTACCAAAACCATATAATTTCATTATATATAGAAAACGTCAGAACTCTATTAATTGTCAATAGCTTCATTGTATATTAGATGGAGATAACTGCTTTCAGAGTATTAGGAATCATTGTGAACTATCAACTAGGAAACAATAGGAGCATCTAGAATAACTGGCTCTACTGAAAATTGATGTGATGCTTAGTACATATAAACTAGCAACAAAAAAACATATTTGGCAGTATATTTACCATAACACTTCTTCTGAAAATCAATTAATGTGGAGAAAGTCTCCAAGTTTGTTAATAAGGCCCATACTATATATGCATACATCATCACATCAGAAGAACTGGGTTAGATGTCACACAAAGGGAGAAAACTCAAAAAAATAGGGACTGGTATTACAAATGGTAGCAAAAACCGGATGTGTTCCACCTGTTAATCTAAGGTCGGAATCTGCGAGCATTATTTGAATGGAATTAAAGTATTTTCTGAAAGGGAGTAAAAGGTGTGTCAAGCCTGCAAGATATACAATTATTCAGATATATTTCGTATATACCTAACAATTCTTACTGTGGCAATGCCGGTGGTTACTATAGAGCAGACTAGTGTGTTCCCACCTAGTAACTGCATTATACCGTAAGTAGCTAATTAGAAAGCATATCAGATACACATGTATAATACTAACAATTCCAGAAAAGAATACGAATGAATTTATTTACAAACAATGATTCGTAGCGAAAATTGATAGGTGGAGACCCTCATATTTTAAGGAACAGGTTACCCGAAAATTTTCCATTTGGCACCAAAAAGGCGTCGATAGTACATACAATTTATCGAATGATTTATTTCTCGTGAAACAACTTTACATGAGTACATATGTTTTCAAAATATGTAAAATTCTTGAAATATCGAGTTGATTTGTTAATGAAATTATGATTTTAGAAATGATATATCGAAATCGTACAAAAAGACATGTTTGGGCGAAATCTACCAAAACCATATAATTTCATTATATATACGAAACGTCAGAACTCTATTAATTGTCAATAGCTTCATTGTATATTAGATGGAGATAACTGCTTTCAGAGTATTAGGAGGCATTGTGAACTATCAATTAGGAAACAATAGGAGCATTTAGAATAACTGCCTCTACTGAAAATTGGTGTGATACTTAGTATATATAACCCAGCAAGAAAAAAAAGCTTTGGTAGTATATTTACCATAACACTTCTTCTGAAAATCAATTAATGTGGAGAAAGTCTCCAAGTTTGTAAGTAAGTCCCATGCTATATATGCATACATTAACACATCAGAAGAACTGGGTTAGATGTCACACGAATGGAGAACACTAAAAAAAAATAGGGACTGGTATCACAAATGGTAGCAAAAACAGGATTTGTTCCACCTGTTAATCTAAGGTCGGAATCTGCGAACATTATTTGAATTGAATTAAAGTATTTTCTGAAAGGGAGTTAAAGGTGTGTCCAGCCTGATAGATATACAATTATTCAGATATATTTCGCATATACCTAACAATTCTTACTGTGGCAATGCCAGTGGTTACTATAGAACACACTGGTGTATCCCACCTAGTAACTGTATTATACCGTAAGTAGCTAATTAGAAAGCATATCAGATACACATGTATAATACTAACAATTCCAGAAAAGAATGCGAATGAATTTATTTACAATCAATGATTCGTAGGGAAAATTGATAGGTGGAGACCCTCATATTGTAAGGAACAGGTTACCCGAGAATTTTTCCATTTGGCACCAAAAAGGCGTCGATAGTACATACAATTTATCGAATGATTTATTTCTCGGGAAACAACTTTACATGGGTACATATGTTTTCAAAATATGTAAAATTCTGGAAATATCGAGTTGATTTGTTAATGAAATTATGATTTTAGAAATGATATATCGAAATCGTACAAAAAGACATGTTTGGGCGAAATCTACCAAAACCATATAATTTCATTATATATAGAAAACGTCAGAACTCTATTAATTGTCAATAGCTTCATTGTATATTAGATGGAGATAACTGCTTTCAGAGTATTAGGAATCATTGTGAACTATCAACTAGGAAACAATAGGAGCATCTAGAATAACTGGCTCTACTGAAAATTGGTGTGATGCTTAGTACATATAAACTAGCAACAAAAAAACATATTTGGCAGTATATTTACCATAACACTTCTTCTGAAAATCAATTAATGTGGAGAAAGTCTCCAAGTTTGTTAATAAGGCCCATACTATATATGCATACATCATCACATCAGAAGAACTGGGTTAGATGTCACACAAAGGGAGAAAACTCAAAAAAATAGGGACTGGTATTACAAATGGTAGCAAAAACCGGATGTGTTCCACCTGTTAATCTAAGGTCGGAATCTGCGAGCATTATTTGAATGGAATTAAAGTATTTTCTGAAAGGGAGTTAAAGGTGTGTCAAGCCTGATAGATATACAATTATTCAGATATATTTCGCATATACCTAACAATTCGTACTGTGGCAATGCCGGTGGTTACTATAGAACACACTAGTGTATCCCACCTAGTAACTGTATTATACCGTAAGTAGCTAATTAGAAAGCATATCAGATACACATGTATAATACTAACAATTCCAGAAAAGATTGCGAATGAATTTATTTACAATCAATGATTCGTAGCGAGAATTGATAGGTGGAGACCCTCATATTGTAAGGAACAGGTTACCCGAGAATTTTTCCATTTGGCACCAAAAAGGCGTCGATAGTACATACAATTTACCGAATGATTTATTTCTCGGGAAACAACTTTACATGGGTACATATGTTTTCAAAATATGTAAAATTCTAGAAATATCGAGTTGATTTGTTAATGAAATTATGATTTTAGAAATGATATATCGAAATCGTACAAAAAGACATGTTTGGGCGAAATCTACCAAAACCATATAATTTCATTATATATACGAAACGTCAGAACTCTATTAATTGTCAATAGCTTCATTGTATATTAGATGGAGATAACTGCTTTCAGAGTATTAGGAGGCATTGTGAACTATCAATTAGGAAACAATAGGAGCATTTAGAATAACTGCCTCTACTGAAAATTGATGTGATACTTAGTATATATAAACCAGCAAGAAATAAAAGCTTTGGTAGTATATTTACCATAACACTTCTTCTGAAAATCAATTAATGTGGAGAAAGTCTCCAAGTTTGTAAGTAAGTCCCATGCTATATATGCATACATTAACACATCAGAAGAACTGGGTTAGATGTCACACGAATGGAGAACACTCAAAAAAATAGGGACTGGTATCACAAATGGTAGCAAAAACAGGATTTGTTCCACCTGTTAATCTAAGGTCGGAATCTGCGAACATTATTTGATTTGAATTAAAGTATTTTCTGAAAGGGAGTTAAAGGTGTGTCCAGCCTGATAGATATACAATTATTCAGATATATTTCGCATATACCTAACAATTCTTACTGTGGCAATGCCGGTGGTTACTATAGAACACACTGGTGTATCCCACCTAGTAACTGTATTATACCGTAAGTAGCTAATTAGAAAGCATATCAGATACACATGTATAATACTAACAATTCCAGAAAAGAATGCGAATGAATTTATTTACAATCAATGATTCGTAGGTAAAATTGATAGGTGGAGACCCTCATATTGTAAGGAACAGGTTACCCGAGAATTTTTCCATTTGGCACCAAAAAGGCGTCGATAGTACATACAATTTATCGAATGATTTATTTCTCGTGAAACAACTTTACATGGGTACATATGTTTTCAAAATATGTAAAATTCTGGAAATATCGAGTTGATTTGTTAATGAAATTATGATTTTAGAAATGATATATCGAAATCGTACAAAAAGACATGTTTGGGCGAAATCTACCAAAACCATATAATTTCATTATATATAGAAAACGTCAGAACTCTATTAATTGTCAATAGCTTCATTGTATATTAGATGGAGATAACTGCTTTCAGAGTATTAGGAATCATTGTGAACTATCAACTAGGAAACAATAGGAGCATCTAGAATAACTGGCTCTACTGAAAATTGATGTGATGCTTAGTACATATAAACTAGCAACAAAAAAACATATTTGGCAGTATATTTACCATAACACTTCTTCTGAAAATCAATTAATGTGGAGAAAGTCTCCAAGTTTGTTAATAAGGCCCTTACTATATATGCATACATCATCACATCAGAAGAACTGGGTTAGATGTCACACAAAGGGAGAAAACTCAAAAAAATAGGGACTGGTATTACAAATGGTAGCAAAAACCGGATGTGTTCCACCTGTTTATCTAAGGTCGGAATCTGCGAGCATTATTTGAATGGAATTAAAGTATTTTCTGAAAGGGAGTTAAAGGTGTGTCAAGCCTGATAGATATACAATTATTCAGATATATTTCGCATATACCTAACAATTCGTACTGTGGCAATGCCGGTGGTTACTATAGAACACACTAGTGTATCCCACCTAGTAACTGTATTATACCGTAAGTAGCTAATTAGAAAGCATATCAGATACACATGTATAATACTAACAATTCCAGAAAAGAATGCGAATGAATTTATTTACAATCAATGATTCGTAGCGAAAATTGATAGGTGGAGACCCTCATATTGTAAGGAACAGGTTACCCGAGAATTTTTCCATTTGGCACCAAAAAGGCGTCGATAGTACATACAATTTACCGAATGATTTATTTCTCGGGAAACAACTTTACATGGGTACATATGTTTTCAAAATATGTAAAATTCTAGAAATATCGAGTTGATTTGTTAATGAAATTATGATTTTAGAAATGATATATCGAAATCGTACAAAAAGACATGTTTGGGCGAAATCTACCAAAACCATATAATTTCATTATATATACGAAACGTCAGAACTCTATTAATTGTCAATAGCTTCATTGTATATTAGATGGAGATAACTGCTTTCAGAGTATTAGGAGGCATTGTGAACTATCAATTAGGAAACAATAGGAGCATTTAGAATAACTGCCTCTACTGAAAATTGGTGTGATACTTAGTATATATAAACCAGCAAGAAATAAAAGCTTTGGTAGTATATTTACCATAACACTTCTTCTGAAAATCAATTAATGTGGAGAAAGTCTCCAAGTTTGTTAATAAGGCCCATACTATATATGCATACATCATCACATCAGAAGAACTGGGTTAGATGTCACACAAAGGGAGAAAACTCAAAAAAATAGGGACTGGTATTACAAATGGTAGCAAAAACCGGATGTGTTCCACCTGTTAATCTAAGGTCGGAATCTGCGAGCATTATTTGAATGGAATTAAAGTATTTTCTGAAAGAGAGTTAAAGGTGTGTCAAGCCTGATAGATATACAATTATTCAGATATATTTCGCATATACCTAACAATTCGTACTGTGGCAATGCCGGTGGTTACTATAGAACACACTAGTGTATCCCACCTAGTAACTGTATTATACCGTAAGTAGCTAATTAGAAAGCATATCAGATACACATGTATAATACTAACAATTCCAGAAAAGAATGCGAATGAATTTATTTACAATCAATGATTCGTAGCGAAAATTGATAGGTGGAGACCCTCATATTGTAAGGAACAGGTTACCCGAGAATTTTTCCATTTGGCACCAAAAAGGCGTCGATAGAAAATACAATTTACCGAATGATTTATTTCTCGGGAAACAACTTTACATGGGTACATATGTTTTCAAAATATGTAAAATTCTAGAAATATCGAGTTGATTTGTTAATGAAATTATGATTTTAGAAATGATATATCGAAATCGTACAAAAAGACATGTTTGGGCGAAATCTACCAAAACCATATAATTTCATTATATATACGAAACGTCAGAACTCTATTAATTGTCAATAGCTTCATTGTATATTAGATGGAGATAACTGCTTTCAGAGTATTAGGAGGCATTGTGAACTATCAATTAGGAAACAATAGGAGCATTTAGAATAACTGCCTCTACTGAAAATTGGTGTGATACTTAGTATATATAAACCAGCAAGAAATAAAAGCTTTGGTAGTATATTTACCATAACACTTCTTCTGAAAATCAATTAATGTGGAGAAAGTCTCCAAGTTTGTAAGTAAGTTCCATGCTATATATGCATACATTATCACATCAGAAGAACTGGGTTAGATGTCACACGAATGGAGAACGCTAAAAAAAATAGGGCCTGGTATCACAAATGGTAGCAAAAACAGCATTTGTTCCACCTGTTAATCTAAGGTCGGAATCTGCGAACATTATTTGAATGGAATTAAAGTATTTTCTGAAAGGGAGTTAAAGGTGTGTCCAGCCTGATAGATATACAATTATTCAGATATATTTCGCATATACCTAACAATTCTTACTGTGGCAATGCCGGTGGTTACTATAGAACACACTGGTGTATCCCACCTAGTAACTGTATTATACCGTAAGTAGCTAATTAGAAAGCATATCAGATACACATGTATAATACTAACAATTCCAGAAAAGAATGCGAATGAATTTATTTACAATCAATGATTCGTAGGGAAAATTGATAGGTGGAGACCCTCATATTGTAAGGAACAGGTTACCCGAGAATTTTTCCATTTGGCACCAAAAAGGCGTCGATAGTACATACAATTTATCGAATGATTTATTTCTCGGGAAACAACTTTACATGGGTACATATGTTTTCAAAATATGTAAAATTCTGGAAATATCGAGTTGATTTGTTAATGAAATTATGATTTTAGAAATGATATATCGAAATCGTACAAAAAGACATGTTTGGGCGAAATCTACCAAAACCATATAATTTCATTATATATAGAAAACGTCAGAACTCTATTAATTGTCAATAGCTTCATTGTATATTAGATGGAGATAACTGCTTTCAGAGTATTAGGAATCATTGTGAACTATCAACTAGGAAACAATAGGAGCATCTAGAATAACTGGCTCTACTGAAAATTGATGTGATGCTTAGTACATATAAACTAGCAACAAAAAAACATATTTGGCAGTATATTTACCATAACACTTCTTCTGAAAATCAATTAATGTGGAGAAAGTCTCCAAGTTTGTTAATAAGGCCCATACTATATATGCATACATCATCACATCAGAAGAACTGGGTTAGATGTCACACAAAGGGAGAAAACTCAAAAAAATAGGGACTGGTATTACAAATGGTAGCAAAAACCGGATGTGTTCCACCTGTTAATCTAAGGTCGGAATCTGCGAGCATTATTTGAATGGAATTAAAGTATTTTCTGAAAGGGAGTAAAAGGTGTGTCAAGCCTGCAAGATATACAATTATTCAGATATATTTCGCATATACCTAACAATTCGTACTGTGGCAATGCCAGTGTTTACTATAGAACACACTGGTGTATCCCACCTAGTAACTGTATTATACCGTAAGTAGCTAATTAGAAAGCATATCAGATACACATGTATAATACTAACAATTCCAGAAAAGAATGCGAATGAATTTATTTACAATCAATGATTCGTAGCGAAAATTTAATAGGTGGAGACCCTCATATTGTAAGGAACAGGTTACCCGAGAATTTTTCCATTTGGCACCAAAAAGGCGTCGATAGTACATACAATTTATCGAATGATTTATTTCTCGTGAAACAACTTTACATGGGTATATATGTTTTCAAAATATGTAAAATTCTGGAAATATCGAGTTGATTTGTTAATGAAATTATGATTTTAGAAATGATATATCGAAATCGTACAAAAAGACATGTTTGGGCGAAATCTACCAAAACCATATAATTTCATTATATATAGAAAACGTCAGAACTCTATTAATTGTCAATAGCTTCATTGTATATTAGATGGAGATAACTGCTTTCAGAGTATTAGGAATCATTGTGAACTATCAACTAGGAAACAATAGGAGCATCTAGAATAACTGGCTCTACTGAAAATTGATGTGATACTTAGTACATATAAACTAGCAACAAAAAAACATATTTGGCAGTATATTTACCATAACACTTCTTCTGAAAATCAATTAATGTGGAGAAAGTCTCCAAGTTTGTTAATAAGGCCCATACTATATATGCATACATCATCACATCAGAAGAACTGGGTTAGATGTCACACAAAGGGAGAAAACTCAAGAAAATATGGACTGGTATTACAAATGGTAGCAAAAACCGGAAGTGTTCCACCTGTTAATCTAAGGTCGGAATCTGCGAGCATTATTTGAATAGAATTAAAGTATTTTCTGAAAGGGAGTAAAAGGTGTGTCAAGCCTGAAAGATATACAATTATTCAGATATATTTCGTATATACCTAACAATTCTTACTGTGGCAATGCCGGTGGTTACTATAGAGCAGACTAGTGTATTCCCACCTAGTAACTGTATTATACCGTAAGTAGCTAATTAGAAAGCATATCAGATACGCATGTATAATACTAACAATTCCAGAAAAGAATACGAATGAATTTATTTACAAACAATGATTCGTAGCGAAAATTGATAGGTGGAGACCCTCATATATTAAGGAACAGGTTACCCGAAAATTTTTCCATTTGGCACCAAAAAGGCGTCGATAGTACATACAATTTATCGAATGATTTATTTCTCGTGAAACAACTTTACATGAGTACATATGTTTTCAAAATATGTAAAATTCTGGAAATATCGAGTTGATTTGTTAATGAAATTATGATTTTAGAAATGATATATCGAAATCGTACAAAAAGACATGTTTGGGCGAAATCTACCAAAACCATATAATTTCATTATATATACGAAACGTCAGAACTCTATTAATTGTCAATAGCTTCATTGTATGTTAGATGGAGATAACTGCTTTCAGAGTATTAGGAGGCATTGTGAACTATCAATTAGGAAACAATAGGAGCATTTAGAATAACTGCCTCTACTGAAAATTGGTGTGATACTTAGTATATATAAACCAGCAAGAAAAAAAAGCTTTGGTAGTATATTTATCATAACACTTCTTCTGAAAATCAATTAATGTGGAGAAAGTCTCCAAGTTTGTAAGTAAGTCCCATGCTATATATGCATACATTAACACATCAGAAGAACTGGGTTAGATGTCACACGAATGGAGAACACTCAAAAAAATAGGGACTGGTATCACAAATGGTAGCAAAAACAGCATTTGTTCCACCTGTTAATCTAAGGTCGGAATCTGCGAACATTATTTGAATGGAATTAAAGTATTTTCTGAAAGGGAGTTAAAGGTGTGTCCAGCCTGATAGATATACAATTATTCAGATATATTTCGCATATACCTAACAATTCTTACTGTGGCAATGCCAGTGTTTACTATAGAACACACTGGTGTATCCCACCTAGTAACTGTATTATACCGTAAGTAGCTAATTAGAAAGCATATCAGATACACATGTATAATACTAACAATTCCAGAAAAGAATGCGAATGAATTTATTTACAATCAATGATTCGTAGCGAAAATTGATAGGTGGAGACCCTCATATTGTAAGGAACAGGTTACCCGAGAATTTTTCCATTTGGCACCAAAAAGGCGTCGATAGTACATACAATTTATCGAATGATTTATTTCTCGTGAAACAACTTTACATGGGTACATATGTTTTCAAAATATATAAAATTCTGGAAATATCGAGTTGATTTGTTAATGAAATTATGATTTTAGAAATGATATATCGAAATCGTACAAAAAGACATGTTTGGGCGAAATCTACCAAAACCATATAATTTCATTATATATAGAAAAGATCAGAACTCTATTAATTGTCAATAGCTTCATTGTATATTAGATAAAGATAACTGCTTTCAGAGTATTAGGAATCATTGTGAACTATCAACTAGGAAACAATAGGAGCATCTAGAATAACTGGCTCTACTGAAAATTGATGTGATACTTAGTACATATAAACTAGCAACAAAAAAACATATTTGGCAGTATATTTACCATAACACTTCTTCCGAAAATCAATTAATGTGGAGAAAGTCTCCAAGTTTGTTAATAAGGCCCATACTATATATGCATACATCATCACATCAGAAGAACTGGGTTAGATGTCACACAAAGGGAGAAAACTCAAAAAAATAGGGACTGGTATTACAAATGGTAGCAAAAACCGGATGTGTTCCACCTGTTAATCTAAGGTCGGAATCTGCGAGCATTATTTGAATGGAATTAAAGTATTTTCTGAAAGGGAGTTAAAGGTGTGTCAAGCCTGATAGATATACAATTATTCAGATATATTTCGCATATACCTAACAATTCGTACTGTGGCAATGCCGGTGGTTACTATAGAACACACTAGTGTATCCCACCTAGTAACTGTATTATACCGTAAGTAGCTAATTAGAAAGCATATCAGATACACATGTATAATACTAACAATTCCAGAAAAGAATGCGAATGAATTTATTTACAATCAATGATTCGTAGCGAAAATTGATAGGTGGAGACCCTCATATTGTAAGGAACAGGTTACCCGAGAATTTTTCCATTTGGCACCAAAAAGGCGTCGATAGTACATACAATTTACCGAATGATTTATTTCTCGGGAAACAACTTTACATGGGTACATATGTTTTCAAAATATGTAAAATTCTGGAAATATCGAGTTGATTTGTTAATGAAATTATGATTTTAGAAATGATATATCGAAATCGTACAAAAAGACATGTTTGGGCGAAATCTACCAAAACCATATAATTTCATTATATATACGAAACGTCAGAACTCTATTAATTGTCAATAGCTTCATTGTATATTAGATGGAGATAACTGCTTTCAGAGTATTAGGAGGCATTGTGAACTATCAATTAGGAAACAATAGGAGCATTTAGAATAACTGCCTCTACTGAAAATTGGTGTGATACTTAGTATATATAAACCAGCAAGAAATAAAAGCTTTGGTAGTATATTTACCATAACACTTCTTCTGAAAATCAATTAATGTGGAGAAAGTCTCCAAGTTTGTTAATAAGGCCCATACTATATATGCATACATCATCACATCAGAAGAACTGGGTTAGATGTCACACAAAGGGAGAAAACTCAAAAAAATAGGGACTGGTATTACAAATGGTAGCAAAAACCGGATGTGTTCCACCTGTTAATCTAAGGTCGGAATCTGCGAGCATTATTTGAATGGAATTAAAGTATTTTCTGAAAGGGAGTAAAAGGTGTGTCAAGCCTGCAAGATATACAATTATTCAGATATATTTCGCATATACCTAACAATTCGTACTGTGGCAATGCCAGTGTTTACTATAGAACACACTGGTGTATCCCACCTAGTAACTGTATTATACCGTAAGTAGCTAATTAGAAAGCATATCAGATACACATGTATAATACTAACAATTCCAGAAAAGAATGCGAATGAATTTATTTACAATCAATGATTCGTAGCGAAAATTTAATAGGTGGAGACCCTCATATTGTAAGGAACAGGTTACCCGAGAATTTTTCCATTTGGCACCAAAAAGGCGTCGATAGTACATACAATTTATCGAATGATTTATTTCTCGTGAAACAACTTTACATGGGTACATATGTTTTCAAAATATGTAAAATTCTGGAAATATCGAGTTGATTTGTTAATGAAATTATGATTTTAGAAATGATATATCGAAATCGTACAAAAAGACATGTTTGGGCGAAATCTACCAAAACCATATAATTTCATTATATATAGAAAACGTCAGAACTCTATTAATTGTCAATAGCTTCATTGTATATTAGATGGAGATAACTGCTTTCAGAGTATTAGGAATCATTGTGAACTATCAACTAGGAAACAATAGGAGCATCTAGAATAACTGGCTCTACTGAAAATTGATGTGATACTTAGTACATATAAACTAGCAACAAAAAAACATATTTGGCAGTATATTTACCATAACACTTCTTCTGAAAATCAATTAATGTGGAGAAAGTCTCCAAGTTTGTTAATAAGGCCCATACTATATATGCATACATCATCACATCAGAAGAACTGGGTTAGATGTCACACAAAGGGAGAAAACTCAAGAAAATATGGACTGGTATTACAAATGGTAGCAAAAACCGGAAGTGTTCCACCTGTTAATCTAAGGTCGGAATCTGCGAGCATTATTTGAATAGAATTAAAGTATTTTCTGAAAGGGAGTAAAAGGTGTGTCAAGCCTGAAAGATATACAATTATTCAGATATATTTCGTATATACCTAACAATTCTTACTGTGGCAATGCCGGTGGTTACTATAGAGCAGACTAGTGTATTCCCACCTAGTAACTGTATTATACCGTAAGTAGCTAATTAGAAAGCATATCAGATACACATGTATAATACTAACAATTCCAGAAAAGAATACGAATGAATTTATTTACAAACAATGATTCGTAGCGAAAATTGATAGGTGGAGACCCTCATATATTAAGGAACAGGTTACCCGAAAATTTTTCCATTTGGCACCAAAAAGGCGTCGATAGTACATACAATTTATCGAATGATTTATTTCTCGTGAAACAACTTTACATCAGTACATATGTTTTCAAAATATGTAAAATTCTGGAAATATCGAGTTGATTTGTTAATGAAATTATGATTTTAGAAATGATATATCGAAATCGTACAAAAAGACATGTTTGGGCGAAATCTACCAAAACCATATAATTTCATTATATATACGAAACGTCAGAACTCTATTAATTGTCAATAGCTTCATTGTATGTTAGATGGAGATAACTGCTTTCAGAGTATTAGGAGGCATTGTGAACTATCAATTAGGAAACAATAGGAGCATTTAGAATAACTGCCTCTACTGAAAATTGGTGTGATACTTAGTATATATAAACCAGCAAGAAAAAAAAGCTTTGGTAGTATATTTACCATAACACTTCTTCTGAAAATCAATTAATGTGGAGAAAGTCTCCAAGTTTGTAAGTAAGTCCCATGCTATATATGCATACATTAACACATCAGAAGAACTGGGTTAGATGTCACACGAATGGAGAACACTCAAAAAAATAGGGACTGGTATCACAAATGGTAGCAAAAACAGCATTTGTTTCACCTGTTAATCTAAGGTCGGAATCTGCGAACATTATTTGAATGGAATTAAAGTATTTTCTGAAAGGGAGTTAAAGGTGTGTCCAGCCTGATAGATATACAATTATTCAGATATATTTCGCATATACCTAACAATTCTTACTGTGGCAATGCCAGTGTTTACTATAGAACACACTGGTGTATCCCACCTAGTAACTGTATTATACCGTAAGTAGCTAATTAGAAAGCATATCAGATACACATGTATAATACTAACAATTCCAGAAAAGAATGCGAATGAATTTATTTACAATCAATGATTCGTAGCGAAAATTGATAGGTGGAGACCCTCATATTGCATGGAACAGGTTACCCGAGAATTTTTCCATTTGGCACCAAAAAGGCGTCGATAGTACATACAATTTATCGAATGATTTATTTCTCGTGAAACAACTTTACATGGGTACATATGTTTTCAAAATATATAAAATTCTGGAAATATCGAGTTGATTTGTTAATGAAATTATGATTTTAGAAATGATATATCGAAATCGTACAAAAAGACATGTTTGGGCGAAATCTACCAAAACCATATAATTTCATTATATATAGAAAAGATCAGAACTCTATTAATTGTCAATAGCTTCATTGTATATTAGATAAAGATAACTGCTTTCAGAGTATTAGGAATCATTGTGAACTATCAACTAGGAAACAATAGGAGCATCTAGAATAACTGGCTCTACTGAAAATTGGTGTGATACTTAGTACATATAAGCTAGCAACAAAAAAACATATTTGGCAGTATATTTACCATAACACTTCTTCTGAAAATCAATTAATGTGGAGAAAGTCTCCAAGTTTGTTAATAAGGCCCATACTATATATGCATACATCATCACATCAGAAGAACTGGGTTAGATGTCACACAAAGGGAGAAAACTCAAAAAAATATGGACTGGTATTACAAATGGTAGCAAAATCCGGAAATGTTCCACCTGTTAATCTAAGGTCGGAATCTGCGAGCATTATTTGAATGGAATTAAAGTATTTTCTGAAAGGGAGTAAAAGGTGTGTCAAGCCTGAAAGATATACAATTATTCAGATATATTTCGTATATATCTAACAATTCTTACTGTGGCAATGCCGGTGGTTACTATAGAACACACTAGTGTATCCCACCTAGTAACTGTATTATACCGTAAGTAGCTAATTAGAAAGCATATCAGATACACATGTATAATACTAACAATTCCAGAAAAGAATACGAATGAATTTATTTACAAACAATGATTCGTAGCGAAAATTGATAGGTGGAGACCCTCATATTTTAAGGAACAGGTTACCCGAAAATTTTTCCATTTGGCACCAAAAAGGCGTCGATAGTACATACAATTTATCGAATGATTTATTTCTCGTGAAACAACTTTACATGGGTACATATGTTTTCAAAATATGTAAAATTCTGGAAATATCGAGTTGATTTGTTAATGAAATTATGATTTTAGAAATGATATATCGAAATCGTACAAAAAGACATGTTTGGGCGAAATCTACCAAAACCATATAATTTCATTATATATACGAAACGTCAGAACTCTATTAATTGTCAATAGCTTCATTGTATATTAGATGGAGATAACTGCTTTCAGAGTATTAGGAGGCATTGTGAACTATCAATTAGGAAACAATAGGAGCATTTAGAATAACTGCCTCTACTGAAAATTGGTGTGATACTTAGTATATATAAACCAGCAAGAAAAAACAGCTTTGGGAGTATATTTACCATAACACTTCTTCTAAAAATCAATTAATGTGGAGAAAGTCTCCAAGTTTGTAAATAAGTCCCATGCTATATATGCATACATTATCACATCAGAAGAACTGGGTTAGATGTCACACGAATGGAGAACACTCAAAAAAATAGGGACTGGTATCACAAATGGTAGCAAAAACAGCATTTGTTCCACCTGTTAATCTAAGGTCGGAATCTGCGAACATTATTTGAATGGAATTAAAGTATTTTCTGAAAGGGAGTTAAAGGTGTGTCCAGCCTGATAGATATACAATTATTCAGATATATTTCGCATATACCTAACAATTCTTACTGTGGCAATGCCAGTGTTTACTATAGAACACACTGGTGTATCCCACCTAGTAACTGTATTATACCGTAAGTAGCTAATTAGAAAGCATATCAGATACACATGTATAATACTAACAATTCCAGAAAAGAATGCGAATGAATTTATTTACAATCAATGATTCGTAGCGAAAATTGATAGGTGGAGACCCTCATATTGTAAGGAACAGGTTACCCGAGAATTTTTCCATTTGGCACCAAAAAGGCGTCGATAGTACATACAATTTATCGAATGATTTATTTCTCGTGAAACAACTTTACATGGGTACATATGTTTTCAAAATATATAAAATTCTGGAAATATCGAGTTGATTTGTTAATGAAATTATGATTTTAGAAATGATATATCGAAATCGTACAAAAAGACATGTTTGGGCGAAATCTACCAAAACCATATAATTTCATTATATATAGAAAAGATCAGAACTCTATTAATTGTCAATAGCTTCATTGTATATTAGATAAAGATAACTGCTTTCAGAGTATTAGGAATCATTGTGAACTATCAACTAGGAAACAATAGGAGCATCTAGAATAACTGGCTCTACTGAAAATTGATGTGATACTTAGTACATATAAACTAGCAACAAAAAAACATATTTGGCAGTATATTTACCATAACACTTCTTCCGAAAATCAATTAATGTGGAGAAAGTCTCCAAGTTTGTTAATAAGGCCCATACTATATATGCATACATCATCACATCAGAAGAACTGGGTTAGATGTCACACAAAGGGAGAAAACTCAAAAAAATAGGGACTGGTATTACAAATGGTAGCAAAAACCGGATGTGTTCCACCTGTTAATCTAAGGTCGGAATCTGCGAGCATTATTTGAATGGAATTAAAGTATTTTCTGAAAGGGAGTTAAAGGTGTGTCAAGCCTGATAGATATACAATTATTCAGATATATTTCGCATATACCTAACAATTCGTACTGTGGCAATGCCGGTGGTTACTATAGAACACACTAGTGTATCCCACCTAGTAACTGTATTATACCGTAAGTAGCTAATTAGAAAGCATATCAGATACACATGTATAATACTAACAATTCCAGAAAAGAATGCGAATGAATTTATTTACAATCAATGATTCGTAGCGAAAATTGATAGGTGGAGACCCTCATATTGTAAGGAACAGGTTACCCGAGAATTTTTCCATTTGGCACCAAAAAGGCGTCGATAGTACATACAATTTACCGAATGATTTATTTCTCGGGAAACAACTTTACATGGGTACATATGTTTTCAAAATATGTAAAATTCTGGAAATATCGAGTTGATTTGTTAATGAAATTATGATTTTAGAAATGATATATCGAAATCGTACAAAAAGACATGTTTGGGCGAAATCTACCAAAACCATATAATTTCATTATATATACGAAACGTCAGAACTCTATTAATTGTCAATAGCTTCATTGTATATTAGATGGAGATAACTGCTTTCAGAGTATTAGGAGGCATTGTGAACTATCAATTAGGAAACAATAGGAGCATTTAGAATAACTGCCTCTACTGAAAATTGGTGTGATACTTAGTATATATAAACCAGCAAGAAATAAAAGCTTTGGTAGTATATTTACCATAACACTTCTTCTGAAAATCAATTAATGTGGAGAAAGTCTCCAAGTTTGTTAATAAGGCCCATACTATATATGCATACATCATCACATCAGAAGAACTGGGTTAGATGTCACACAAAGGGAGAAAACTCAAAAAAATAGGGACTGGTATTACAAATGGTAGCAAAAACCGGATGTGTTCCACCTGTTAATCTAAGGTCGGAATCTGCGAGCATTATTTGAATGGAATTAAAGTATTTTCTGAAAGGGAGTAAAAGGTGTGTCAAGCCTGCAAGATATACAATTATTCAGATATATTTCGCATATACCTAACAATTCGTACTGTGGCAATGCCAGTGTTTACTATAGAACACACTGGTGTATCCCACCTAGTAACTGTATTATACCGTAAGTAGCTAATTAGAAAGCATATCAGATACACATGTATAATACTAACAATTCCAGAAAAGAATGCGAATGAATTTATTTACAATCAATGATTCGTAGCGAAAATTTAATAGGTGGAGACCCTCATATTGTAAGGAACAGGTTACCCGAGAATTTTTCCATTTGGCACCAAAAAGGCGTCGATAGTACATACAATTTATCGAATGATTTATTTCTCGTGAAACAACTTTACATGGGTACATATGTTTTCAAAATATGTAAAATTCTGGAAATATCGAGTTGATTTGTTAATGAAATTATGATTTTAGAAATGATATATCGAAATCGTACAAAAAGACATGTTTGGGCGAAATCTACCAAAACCATATAATTTCATTATATATAGAAAACGTCAGAACTCTATTAATTGTCAATAGCTTCATTGTATATTAGATGGAGATAACTGCTTTCAGAGTATTAGGAATCATTGTGAACTATCAACTAGGAAACAATAGGAGCATCTAGAATAACTGGCTCTACTGAAAATTGATGTGATACTTAGTACATATAAACTAGCAACAAAAAAACATATTTGGCAGTATATTTACCATAACACTTCTTCTGAAAATCAATTAATGTGGAGAAAGTCTCCAAGTTTGTTAATAAGGCCCATACTATATATGCATACATCATCACATCAGAAGAACTGGGTTAGATGTCACACAAAGGGAGAAAACTCAAGAAAATATGGACTGGTATTACAAATGGTAGCAAAAACCGGAAGTGTTCCACCTGTTAATCTAAGGTCGGAATCTGCGAGCATTATTTGAATAGAATTAAAGTATTTTCTGAAAGGGAGTAAAAGGTGTGTCAAGCCTGAAAGATATACAATTATTCAGATATATTTCGTATATACCTAACAATTCTTACTGTGGCAATGCCGGTGGTTACTATAGAGCAGACTAGTGTATTCCCACCTAGTAACTGTATTATACCGTAAGTAGCTAATTAGAAAGCATATCAGATACACATGTATAATACTAACAATTCCAGAAAAGAATACGAATGAATTTATTTACAAACAATGATTCGTAGCGAAAATTGATAGGTGGAGACCCTCATATATTAAGGAACAGGTTACCCGAAAATTTTTCCATTTGGCACCAAAAAGGCGTCGATAGTACATACAATTTATCGAATGATTTATTTCTCGTGAAACAACTTTACATCAGTACATATGTTTTCAAAATATGTAAAATTCTGGAAATATCGAGTTGATTTGTTAATGAAATTATGATTTTAGAAATGATATATCGAAATCGTACAAAAAGACATGTTTGGGCGAAATCTACCAAAACCATATAATTTCATTATATATACGAAACGTCAGAACTCTATTAATTGTCAATAGCTTCATTGTATGTTAGATGGAGATAACTGCTTTCAGAGTATTAGGAGGCATTGTGAACTATCAATTAGGAAACAATAGGAGCATTTAGAATAACTGCCTCTACTGAAAATTGGTGTGATACTTAGTATATATAAACCAGCAAGAAAAAAAAGCTTTGGTAGTATATTTACCATAACACTTCTTCTGAAAATCAATTAATGTGGAGAAAGTCTCCAAGTTTGTAAGTAAGTCCCATGCTATATATGCATACATTAACACATCAGAAGAACTGGGTTAGATGTCACACGAATGGAGAACACTCAAAAAAATAGGGACTGGTATCACAAATGGTAGCAAAAACAGCATTTGTTTCACCTGTTAATCTAAGGTCGGAATCTGCGAACATTATTTGAATGGAATTAAAGTATTTTCTGAAAGGGAGTTAAAGGTGTGTCCAGCCTGATAGATATACAATTATTCAGATATATTTCGCATATACCTAACAATTCTTACTGTGGCAATGCCAGTGTTTACTATAGAACACACTGGTGTATCCCACCTAGTAACTGTATTATACCGTAAGTAGCTAATTAGAAAGCATATCAGATACACATGTATAATACTAACAATTCCAGAAAAGAATGCGAATGAATTTATTTACAATCAATGATTCGTAGCGAAAATTGATAGGTGGAGACCCTCATATTGCATGGAACAGGTTACCCGAGAATTTTTCCATTTGGCACCAAAAAGGCGTCGATAGTACATACAATTTATCGAATGATTTATTTCTCGTGAAACAACTTTACATGGGTACATATGTTTTCAAAATATATAAAATTCTGGAAATATCGAGTTGATTTGTTAATGAAATTATGATTTTAGAAATGATATATCGAAATCGTACAAAAAGACATGTTTGGGCGAAATCTACCAAAACCATATAATTTCATTATATATAGAAAAGATCAGAACTCTATTAATTGTCAATAGCTTCATTGTATATTAGATAAAGATAACTGCTTTCAGAGTATTAGGAATCATTGTGAACTATCAACTAGGAAACAATAGGAGCATCTAGAATAACTGGCTCTACTGAAAATTGGTGTGATACTTAGTACATATAAGCTAGCAACAAAAAAACATATTTGGCAGTATATTTACCATAACACTTCTTCTGAAAATCAATTAATGTGGAGAAAGTCTCCAAGTTTGTTAATAAGGCCCATACTATATATGCATACATCATCACATCAGAAGAACTGGGTTAGATGTCACACAAAGGGAGAAAACTCAAAAAAATATGGACTGGTATTACAAATGGTAGCAAAATCCGGAAATGTTCCACCTGTTAATCTAAGGTCGGAATCTGCGAGCATTATTTGAATGGAATTAAAGTATTTTCTGAAAGGGAGTAAAAGGTGTGTCAAGCCTGAAAGATATACAATTATTCAGATATATTTCGTATATATCTAACAATTCTTACTGTGGCAATGCCGGTGGTTACTATAGAACACACTAGTGTATCCCACCTAGTAACTGTATTATACCGTAAGTAGCTAATTAGAAAGCATATCAGATACACATGTATAATACTAACAATTCCAGAAAAGAATACGAATGAATTTATTTACAAACAATGATTCGTAGCGAAAATTGATAGGTGGAGACCCTCATATTTTAAGGAACAGGTTACCCGAAAATTTTTCCATTTGGCACCAAAAAGGCGTCGATAGTACATACAATTTATCGAATGATTTATTTCTCGTGAAACAACTTTACATGGGTACATATGTTTTCAAAATATGTAAAATTCTGGAAATATCGAGTTGATTTGTTAATGAAATTATGATTTTAGAAATGATATATCGAAATCGTACAAAAAGACATGTTTGGGCGAAATCTACCAAAACCATATAATTTCATTATATATACGAAACGTCAGAACTCTATTAATTGTCAATAGCTTCATTGTATATTAGATGGAGATAACTGCTTTCAGAGTATTAGGAGGCATTGTGAACTATCAATTAGGAAACAATAGGAGCATTTAGAATAACTGCCTCTACTGAAAATTGGTGTGATACTTAGTATATATAAACCAGCAAGAAAAAACAGCTTTGGGAGTATATTTACCATAACACTTCTTCTAAAAATCAATTAATGTGGAGAAAGTCTCCAAGTTTGTAAATAAGTCCCATGCTATATATGCATACATTATCACATCAGAAGAACTGGGTTAGATGTCACACGAAGGGAGAACACTCAAAAAATAGGGACTGGTATCACAAATGGTAGCAAAAACAGGATTTGTTCCACCTGTTAATCTAAGGTCGGAATCTGCGAACATTATTTGAATGGAATTAAAGTATTTTCTGAAAGGGAGTTAAAGGTGTGTCAAGCCTGATAGATATACAATTATTCAGATATATTTCGTATATACCTAACAATTCGTACTGTGACAATGCCGGTGGTTACTATAGAACACCTAGTGTATTCCCACCTAGTAACTGTATTATACCGTAAGTAGCTAATTAGAAAGCATATCAGATACACATGTATAATACTAACAATTCCAGAAAAGAATACGAATGAATTTATTTGCAAACAATGATTCGTAGCGAATATTGATAGGTGGAGACCTTCATATTTTAAGGAACAGGTTACCCGAGAATTTTTCCATTTGGCACCAAAAAGGCATCGATAGTACATACAATTTATCGAATGATTTATTTCTCGTGAAACAACTTTACATGGGTACATATGTTTTCGAAATATGTAAAATTCTGGAAATATCGAGTTGATTTGTTAATGAAATTATGATTTTAGAAATGATTTATCGAAATCGTACAAAAAGACATGTTTGGGCGAAATCTACCAAAACCATATAATTTCATTATATATACGAAACGTCAGAACTCTATTAATTGTCAATAGCTTCATTGTATATTAGATGGAGATAACTGCTTTCAGAGTATTAGGAGGCATTGTGAACTATCAATTAGGAAACAATAGGAGCATTTAGAATAACTGCCTCTACTGAAAATTGGTGTGATACTTAGTATATATAAACCAGCAAGAAAAAACAGCTTTGGTAGTATATTTATCATAACACTTCTTCTGAAAATCAATTAATGTGGAGAAAGTCTCCAAGTTTGTAAGTAAGTCCCATGCTATATATACATACATTATCACATCAGAAGAACTGTGTTAGATGTCACACAAAGGGAGAAAGCTAAAAAAAATAGGGACTGGTATTACAAATGGTAGCAAAAACCGGATGTGTTCCACCTGTTAATCTAAGGTCGGAATCTGCGAGCATTATTTGAATGGAATTAAAGTATTTTCTGAAAGGGAGTAAAAGGTGTGTCAAGCCTGAAAGATATACAATTATTCAGATATAATTCGTATATATCTAACAATTCGTACTGTGGCAATGCCGGTGGTTACTATAGAGCAGACTAGTGTGTTCCCACCTAGTAACTGTATTATACCGTAAGTAGCTAATTAGAAAGCATATCAGATACACATGTATAATACTAACAATTCCAGAAAAGAATACGAATGAATTTATTTACAAACAATGATTCGTAGCGAAAATTGATAGGTGGAGACCCTCATATTGTAAGGAACAGGTTACCCGAAAATGTTTCCATTTGGCACCAAAAAGGCGTCGATAGTACATACAATTTATCGAATGATTTATTTCTCGTGAAACAACTTTACATGGGTACATATGTTTTCAAAATATGTAAAATTCTGGAAATATCGAGTTGATTTGTTAATGAAATTATGATTTTAGAAATGATATATCGAAATCTTACAAAAAGACATGTTTGGGCGAAATCTACCAAAACCATATAATTTCATTATATATAGAAAACGTCAGAACTCTATTAATTGTCAATAGCTTCATTGTATATTAGATGAAGATAACTGCTTTCAGAGTATTAGGAATCATTGTGAACTATCAACTAGGAAACAATAGGAGCATCTAGAATAACTGGCTCTACTGAAAATTGATGTGATACTTAGTACATATAAACTAGCAACAAACAAACATATTTGGCAGTATATTTACCATAACACTTCTTCTGAAAATCAATTAATGTGGAGAAAGTCTCTAAGTTTGTTAATAAGGCCCATACTATATATGCATACATCATCACATCAGAAGAACTGGGTTAGATGTCACACAAAGGGAGAAAACTCAAGAAAATATGGACTGGTATTACAAATGGTAGCAAAAACCGGAAGTGTTCCACCTGTTAATCTAAGGTCGGAATCTGCGAGCATTATTTGAATGGAATTAAAGTATTTTCTGAAAGGGAGTAAAAGGTGTGTCAAGCCTGAAAGATATACAATTATTCAGATATATTTCGTATATATCTAACAATTCTTACTGTGGCAATGCCGGTGGTTACTATAGAACACACTAGTGTATCCCACCTAGTAACTGTATTATACCGTAAGTAGCTAATTAGAAAGCATATCAGATACACATGTATAATACTAACAATTCCAGAAAAGAATACGAATGAATTTATTTACAAACAATGATTCGTAGCGAAAATTGATAGGTGGAGACCCTCATATTTTAAGGAACAGGTTACCCGAAAATTTTTCCATTTGGCACCAAAAAGGCGTCGATAGTACATACAATTTATCGAATGATTTATTTCTCGTGAAACAACTTTACATGGGTACATATGTTTTCAAAATATGTAAAATTCTGGAAATATCGAGTTGATTTGTTAATGAAATTATGATTTTAGAAATGATATATCGAAATCGTATAAAAAGACATGTTTGGGCGAAATCTACCAAAACCATATAATTTCATTATATATACGAAACGTCAGAACTCTATTAATTGTCAATAGCTTCATTGTATATTAGATGGAGATAACTGCTTTCAGAGTATTAGGAGGCATTGTGAACTATCAATTAGGAAACAATAGGAGCATTTAGAATAACTGCCTCTACTGAAAATTGGTGTGATACTTAGTATATATAAACCAGCAAGAAAAAACAGCTTTGGGAGTATATTTACCATAACACTTCTTCTAAAAATCAATTAATGTGGAGAAAGTCTCCAAGTTTGTAAATAAGTCCCATGCTATATATGCATACATTATCACATCAGAAGAACTGGGTTAGATGTCACACGAAGGGAGAACACTCAAAAAATAGGGACTGGTATCACAAATGGTAGCAAAAACAGGATTTGTTCCACCTGTTAATCTAAGGTCGGAATCTGCGAACATTATTTGAATGGAATTAAAGTATTTTCTGAAAGGGAGTTAAAGGTGTGTCAAGCCTGATAGATATACAATTATTCAGATATATTTCGTATATACCTAACAATTCGTACTGTGACAATGCCGGTGGTTACTATAGAACACCTAGTGTATTCCCACCTAGTAACTGTATTATACCGTAAGTAGCTAATTAGAAAGCATATCAGATACACATGTATAATACTAACAATTCCAGAAAAGAATACGAATGAATTTATTTGCAAACAATGATTCGTAGCGAATATTGATAGGTGGAGACCTTCATATTTTAAGGAACAGGTTACCCGAGAATTTTTCCATTTGGCACCAAAAAGGCGTCGATAGTACATACAATTTATCGAATGATTTATTTCTCGTGAAACAACTTTACATGGGTACATATGTTTTCGAAATATGTAAAATTCTGGAAATATCGAGTTGATTTGTTAATGAAATTATGATTTTTGAAATGATTTATCGAAATCGTACAAAAAGACATGTTTGGGCGAAATCTACCAAAACCATATAATTTCATTATATATACGAAACGTCAGAACTCTATTAATTGTCAATAGCTTCATTGTATATTAGATGGAGATAACTGCTTTCAGAGTATTAGGAGGCATTGTGAACTATCAATTAGGAAACAATAGGAGCATTTAGAATAACTGCCTCTACTGAAAATTGGTGTGATACTTAGTATATATAAACCAGCAAGAAAAAACAGCTTTGGTAGTATATTTATCATAACACTTCTTCTGAAAATCAATTAATGTGGAGAAAGTCTCCAAGTTTGTAAGTAAGTCCCATGCTATATATACATACATTATCACATCAGAAGAACTGTGTTAGATGTCACACAAAGGGAGAAAGCTAAAAAAAATAGGGACTGGTATTACAAATGGTAGCAAAAACCGGATGTGTTCCACCTGTTAATCTAAGGTCGGAATCTGCGAGCATTATTTGAATGGAATTAAAGTATTTTCTGAAAGGGAGTTAAAGGTGTGTCAAGCCTGAAAGATATACAATTATTCAGATATAATTCGTATATATCTAACAATTCGTACTGTGGCAATGCCGGTGGTTACTATAGAGCAGACTAGTGTGTTCCCACCTAGTAACTGTATTATACCGTAAGTAGCTAATTAGAAAGCATATCAGATACACATGTATAATACTAACAATTCCAGAAAAGAATACGAATGAATTTATTTACAAACAATGATTCGTAGCGAAAATTGATAGGTGGAGACCCTCATATTGTAAGGAACAGGTTACCCGAAAATGTTTCCATTTGACACCAAAAAGGCGTCGATAGTACATACAATTTATCGAATGATTTATTTCTCGTGAAACAACTTTACATGGGTACATATGTTTTCAAAATATGTAAAATTCTGGAAATATCGAGTTGATTTGTTAATGAAATTATGATTTTAGAAATGATATATCGAAATCTTACAAAAAGACATGTTTGGGCGAAATCTACCAAAACCATATAATTTCATTATATATAGAAAACGTCAGAACTCTATTAATTGTCAATAGCTTCATTGTATATTAGATGAAGATAACTGCTTTCAGAGTATTAGGAATCATTGTGAACTATCAACTAGGAAACAATAGGAGCATCTAGAATAACTGGCTCTACTGAAAATTGGTGTGATACTTAGTACATATAAGCTAGCAACAAAAAAACATATTTGGCAGTATATTTACCATAACACTTCTTCTGAAAATCAATTAATGTGGAGAAAGTCTCCAAGTTTGTTAATAAGGCCCATACTATATATGCATACATCATCACATCAGAAGAACTGGGTTAGATGTCACACAAAGGGAGAAAACTCAAAAAAATATGGACTGGTATTACAAATGGTAGCAAAATCCGGAAATGTTCCACCTGTTAATCTAAGGTCGGAATCTGCGAGCATTATTTGAATGGAATTAAAGTATTTTCTGAAAGGGAGTAAAAGGTGTGTCAAGCCTGAAAGATATACAATTATTCAGATATATTTCGTATATATCTAACAATTCTTACTGTGGCAATGCCGGTGGTTACTATAGAACACACTAGTGTATCCCACCTAGTAACTGTATTATACCGTAAGTAGCTAATTAGAAAGCATATCAGATACACATGTATAATACTAACAATTCCAGAAAAGAATACGAATGAATTTATTTACAAACAATGATTCGTAGCGAAAATTGATAGGTGGAGACCCTCATATTTTAAGGAACAGGTTACCCGAAAATTTTTCCATTTGGCACCAAAAAGGCGTCGATAGTACATACAATTTATCGAATGATTTATTTCTCGTGAAACAACTTTACATGGGTACATATGTTTTCAAAATATGTAAAATTCTGGAAATATCGAGTTGATTTGTTAATGAAATTATGATTTTAGAAATGATATATCGAAATCGTACAAAAAGACATGTTTGGGCGAAATCTACCAAAACCATATAATTTCATTATATATACGAAACGTCAGAACTCTATTAATTGTCAATAGCTTCATTGTATATTAGATGGAGATAACTGCTTTCAGAGTATTAGGAGGCATTGTGAACTATCAATTAGGAAACAATAGGAGCATTTAGAATAACTGCCTCTACTGAAAATTGGTGTGATACTTAGTATATATAAACCAGCAAGAAAAAACAGCTTTGGGAGTATATTTACCATAACACTTCTTCTAAAAATCAATTAATGTGGAGAAAGTCTCCAAGTTTGTAAATAAGTCCCATGCTATATATGCATACATTATCACATCAGAAGAACTGGGTTAGATGTCACACGAAGGGAGAACACTCAAAAAATAGGGACTGGTATCACAAATGGTAGCAAAAACAGGATTTGTTCCACCTGTTAATCTAAGGTCGGAATCTGCGAACATTATTTGAATGGAATTAAAGTATTTTCTGAAAGGGAGTTAAAGGTGTGTCAAGCCTGATAGATATACAATTATTCAGATATATTTCGTATATACCTAACAATTCGTACTGTGACAATGCCGGTGGTTACTATAGAACACCTAGTGTATTCCCACCTAGTAACTGTATTATACCGTAAGTAGCTAATTAGAAAGCATATCAGATACACATGTATAATACTAACAATTCCAGAAAAGAATACGAATGAATTTATTTGCAAACAATGATTCGTAGCGAATATTGATAGGTGGAGACCTTCATATTTTAAGGAACAGGTTACCCGAGAATTTTTCCATTTGGCACCAAAAAGGCATCGATAGTACATACAATTTATCGAATGATTTATTTCTCGTGAAACAACTTTACATGGGTACATATGTTTTCGAAATATGTAAAATTCTGGAAATATCGAGTTGATTTGTTAATGAAATTATGATTTTAGAAATGATTTATCGAAATCGTACAAAAAGACATGTTTGGGCGAAATCTACCAAAACCATATAATTTCATTATATATACGAAACGTCAGAACTCTATTAATTGTCAATAGCTTCATTGTATATTAGATGGAGATAACTGCTTTCAGAGTATTAGGAGGCATTGTGAACTATCAATTAGGAAACAATAGGAGCATTTAGAATAACTGCCTCTACTGAAAATTGGTGTGATACTTAGTATATATAAACCAGCAAGAAAAAACAGCTTTGGTAGTATATTTATCATAACACTTCTTCTGAAAATCAATTAATGTGGAGAAAGTCTCCAAGTTTGTAAGTAAGTCCCATGCTATATATACATACATTATCACATCAGAAGAACTGTGTTAGATGTCACACAAAGGGAGAAAGCTAAAAAAAATAGGGACTGGTATTACAAATGGTAGCAAAAACCGGATGTGTTCCACCTGTTAATCTAAGGTCGGAATCTGCGAGCATTATTTGAATGGAATTAAAGTATTTTCTGAAAGGGAGTAAAAGGTGTGTCAAGCCTGAAAGATATACAATTATTCAGATATAATTCGTATATATCTAACAATTCGTACTGTGGCAATGCCGGTGGTTACTATAGAGCAGACTAGTGTGTTCCCACCTAGTAACTGTATTATACCGTAAGTAGCTAATTAGAAAGCATATCAGATACACATGTATAATACTAACAATTCCAGAAAAGAATACGAATGAATTTATTTACAAACAATGATTCGTAGCGAAAATTGATAGGTGGAGACCCTCATATTGTAAGGAACAGGTTACCCGAAAATGTTTCCATTTGGCACCAAAAAGGCGTCGATAGTACATACAATTTATCGAATGATTTATTTCTCGTGAAACAACTTTACATGGGTACATATGTTTTCAAAATATGTAAAATTCTGGAAATATCGAGTTGATTTGTTAATGAAATTATGATTTTAGAAATGATATATCGAAATCTTACAAAAAGACATGTTTGGGCGAAATCTACCAAAACCATATAATTTCATTATATATAGAAAACGTCAGAACTCTATTAATTGTCAATAGCTTCATTGTATATTAGATGAAGATAACTGCTTTCAGAGTATTAGGAATCATTGTGAACTATCAACTAGGAAACAATAGGAGCATCTAGAATAACTGGCTCTACTGAAAATTGATGTGATACTTAGTACATATAAACTAGCAACAAACAAACATATTTGGCAGTATATTTACCATAACACTTCTTCTGAAAATCAATTAATGTGGAGAAAGTCTCTAAGTTTGTTAATAAGGCCCATACTATATATGCATACATCATCACATCAGAAGAACTGGGTTAGATGTCACACAAAGGGAGAAAACTCAAGAAAATATGGACTGGTATTACAAATGGTAGCAAAAACCGGAAGTGTTCCACCTGTTAATCTAAGGTCGGAATCTGCGAGCATTATTTGAATGGAATTAAAGTATTTTCTGAAAGGGAGTAAAAGGTGTGTCAAGCCTGAAAGATATACAATTATTCAGATATATTTCGTATATATCTAACAATTCTTACTGTGGCAATGCCGGTGGTTACTATAGAACACACTAGTGTATCCCACCTAGTAACTGTATTATACCGTAAGTAGCTAATTAGAAAGCATATCAGATACACATGTATAATACTAACAATTCCAGAAAAGAATACGAATGAATTTATTTACAAACAATGATTCGTAGCGAAAATTGATAGGTGGAGACCCTCATATTTTAAGGAACAGGTTACCCGAAAATTTTTCCATTTGGCACCAAAAAGGCGTCGATAGTACATACAATTTATCGAATGATTTATTTCTCGTGAAACAACTTTACATGGGTACATATGTTTTCAAAATATGTAAAATTCTGGAAATATCGAGTTGATTTGTTAATGAAATTATGATTTTAGAAATGATATATCGAAATCGTATAAAAAGACATGTTTGGGCGAAATCTACCAAAACCATATAATTTCATTATATATACGAAACGTCAGAACTCTATTAATTGTCAATAGCTTCATTGTATATTAGATGGAGATAACTGCTTTCAGAGTATTAGGAGGCATTGTGAACTATCAATTAGGAAACAATAGGAGCATTTAGAATAACTGCCTCTACTGAAAATTGGTGTGATACTTAGTATATATAAACCAGCAAGAAAAAACAGCTTTGGGAGTATATTTACCATAACACTTCTTCTAAAAATCAATTAATGTGGAGAAAGTCTCCAAGTTTGTAAATAAGTCCCATGCTATATATGCATACATTATCACATCAGAAGAACTGGGTTAGATGTCACACGAAGGGAGAACACTCAAAAAATAGGGACTGGTATCACAAATGGTAGCAAAAACAGGATTTGTTCCACCTGTTAATCTAAGGTCGGAATCTGCGAACATTATTTGAATGGAATTAAAGTATTTTCTGAAAGGGAGTTAAAGGTGTGTCAAGCCTGATAGATATACAATTATTCAGATATATTTCGTATATACCTAACAATTCGTACTGTGACAATGCCGGTGGTTACTATAGAACACCTAGTGTATTCCCACCTAGTAACTGTATTATACCGTAAGTAGCTAATTAGAAAGCATATCAGATACACATGTATAATACTAACAATTCCAGAAAAGAATACGAATGAATTTATTTGCAAACAATGATTCGTAGCGAATATTGATAGGTGGAGACCTTCATATTTTAAGGAACAGGTTACCCGAGAATTTTTCCATTTGGCACCAAAAAGGCGTCGATAGTACATACAATTTATCGAATGATTTATTTCTCGTGAAACAACTTTACATGGGTACATATGTTTTCGAAATATGTAAAATTCTGGAAATATCGAGTTGATTTGTTAATGAAATTATGATTTTAGAAATGATTTATCGAAATCGTACAAAAAGACATGTTTGGGCGAAATCTACCAAAACCATATAATTTCATTATATATACGAAACGTCAGAACTCTATTAATTGTCAATAGCTTCATTGTATATTAGATGGAGATAACTGCTTTCAGAGTATTAGGAGGCATTGTGAACTATCAATTAGGAAACAATAGGAGCATTTAGAATAACTGCCTCTACTGAAAATTGGTGTGATACTTAGTATATATAAACCAGCAAGAAAAAACAGCTTTGGTAGTATATTTATCATAACACTTCTTCTGAAAATCAATTAATGTGGAGAAAGTCTCCAAGTTTGTAAGTAAGTCCCATGCTATATATACATACATTATCACATCAGAAGAACTGTGTTAGATGTCACACAAAGGGAGAAAGCTCAAAAAAATAGGGACTGGTATTACAAATGGTAGCAAAAACCGGATGTGTTCCACCTGTTAATCTAAGGTCGGAATCTGCGAGCATTATTTGAATGGAATTAAAGTATTTTCTGAAAGGGAGTTAAAGGTGTGTCAAGCCTGAAAGATATACAATTATTCAGATATAATTCGTATATATCTAACAATTCGTACTGTGGCAATGCCGGTGGTTACTATAGAGCAGACTAGTGTGTTCCCACCTAGTAACTGTATTATACCGTAAGTAGCTAATTAGAAAGCATATCAGATACACATGTATAATACTAACAATTCCAGAAAAGAATACGAATGAATTTATTTACAAACAATGATTCGTAGCGAAAATTGATAGGTGGAGACCCTCATATTGTAAGGAACAGGTTACCCGAAAATGTTTCCATTTGGCACCAAAAAGGCGTCGATAGTACATACAATTTATCGAATGATTTATTTCTCGTGAAACAACTTTACATGGGTACATATGTTTTCAAAATATGTAAAATTCTGGAAATATCGAGTTGATTTGTTAATGAAATTATGATTTTAGAAATGATATATCGAAATCTTACAAAAAGACATGTTTGGGCGAAATCTACCAAAACCATATAATTTCATTATATATAGAAAACGTCAGAACTCTATTAATTGTCAATAGCTTCATTGTATATTAGATGAAGATAACTGCTTTCAGAGTATTAGGAATCATTGTGAATTATCAACTAGGAAACAATAGGAGCATCTAGAATAACTGGCTCTACTGAAAATTGATGTGATACTTAGTACATATAAACTAGCAACAAACAAACATATTTGGCAGTATATTTACCATAACACTTCTTCTGAAAATGAATTAATGTGGAGAAAGTCTCTAAGTTTGTTAATAAGGCCCATACTATATATGCATACATCATCACATCAGAAGAACTGGGTTAGATGTCACACAAAGGGAGAAAACTCAAGAAAATATGGACTGGTATTACAAATGGTAGCAAAAACCGGAAGTGTTCCACCTGTTAATCTAAGGTCGGAATCTGCGAGCATTATTTGAATGGAATTAAAGTATTTTCTGAAAGGGAGTAAAAGGTGTGTCAAGCCTGAAAGATATACAATTATTCAGATATATTTCGTATATATCTAACAATTCTTACTGTGGCAATGCCGGTGGTTACTATAGAACACACTAGTGTATCCCACCTAGTAACTGTATTATACCGTAAGTAGCTAATTAGAAAGCATATCAGATACACATGTATAATACTAACAATTCCAGAAAAGAATACGAATGAATTTATTTACAAACAATGATTCGTAGCGAAAATTGATAGGTGGAGACCCTCATATTTTAAGGAACAGGTTACCCGAAAAATTTTCCATTTGGCACCAAAAAGGCGTCGATAGTACATACAATTTATCGAATGATTTATTTCTCGTGAAACAACTTTACATGGGTACATATGTTTTCAAAATATGTAAAATTCTGGAAATATCGAGTTGATTTGTTAATGAAATTATGATTTTAGAAATGATATATCGAAATCGTACAAAAAGACATGTTTGGGCGAAATCTACCAAAACCATATAATTTCATTATATATACGAAACGTCAGAACTCTATTAATTGTCAATAGCTTCATTGTATATTAGATGGAGATAACTGCTTTCAGAGTATTAGGAGGCATTGTGAACTATCAATTAGGAAACAATAGGAGCATTTAGAATAACTGCCTCTACTGAAAATTGGTGTGATACTTAGTATATATAAACCAGCAAGAAAAAACAGCTTTGGGAGTATATTTACCATAACACTTCTTCTAAAAATCAATTAATGTGGAGAAAGTCTCCAAGTTTGTAAATAAGTCCCATGCTATATATGCATACATTATCACATCAGAAGAACTGGGTTAGATGTCACACGAAGGGAGAACACTCAAAAAATAGGGACTGGTATCACAAATGGTAGCAAAAACAGGATTTGTTCCACCTGTTAATCTAAGGTCGGAATCTGCGAACATTATTTGAATGGAATTAAAGTATTTTCTGAAAGGGAGTTAAAGGTGTGTCAAGCCTGATAGATATACAATTATTCAGATATATTTCGTATATACCTAACAATTCGTACTGTGACAATGCCGGTGGTTACTATAGAACACCTAGTGTATTCCCACCTAGTAACTGTATTATACCGTAAGTAGCTAATTAGAAAGCATATCAGATACACATGTATAATACTAACAATTCCAGAAAAGAATACGAATGAATTTATTTGCAAACAATGATTCGTAGCGAATATTGATAGGTGGAGACCTTCATATTTTAAGGAACAGGTTACCCGAGAATTTTTCCATTTGGCACCAAAAAGGCGTCGATAGTACATACAATTTATCGAATGATTTATTTCTCGTGAAACAACTTTACATGGGTACATATGTTTTCGAAATATGTAAAATTCTGGAAATATCGAGTTGATTTGTTAATGAAATTATGATTTTAGAAATGATTTATCGAAATCGTACAAAAAGACATGTTTGGGCGAAATCTACCAAAACCATATAATTTCATTATATATACGAAACGTCAGAACTCTATTAATTGTCAATAGCTTCATTGTATATTAGATGGAGATAACTGCTTTCAGAGTATTAGGAGGCATTGTGAACTATCAATTAGGAAACAATAGGAGCATTTAGAATAACTGCCTCTACTGAAAATTGGTGTGATACTTAGTATATATAAACCAGCAAGAAAAAACAGCTTTGGTAGTATATTTATCATAACACTTCTTCTGAAAATCAATTAATGTGGAGAAAGTCTCCAAGTTTGTAAGTAAGTCCCATGCTATATATACATACATTATCACATCAGAAGAACTGTGTTAGATGTCACACAAAGGGAGAAAGCTCAAAAAAATAGGGACTGGTATTACAAATGGTAGCAAAAACCGGATGTGTTCCACCTGTTAATCTAAGGTCGGAATCTGCGAGCATTATTTGAATGGAATTAAAGTATTTTCTGAAAGGGAGTTAAAGGTGTGTCAAGCCTGAAAGATATACAATTATTCAGATATAATTCGTATATATCTAACAATTCGTACTGTGGCAATGCCGGTGGTTACTATAGAGCAGACTAGTGTGTTCCCACCTAGTAACTGTATTATACCGTAAGTAGCTAATTAGAAAGCATATCAGATACACATGTATAATACTAACAATTCCAGAAAAGAATACGAATGAATTTATTTACAAACAATGATTCGTAGCGAAAATTGATAGGTGGAGACCCTCATATTGTAAGGAACAGGTTACCCGAAAATGTTTCCATTTGGCACCAAAAAGGCGTCGATAGTACATACAATTTATCGAATGATTTATTTCTCGTGAAACAACTTTACATGGGTACATATGTTTTCAAAATATGTAAAATTCTGGAAATATCGAGTTGATTTGTTAATGAAATTATGATTTTAGAAATGATATATCGAAATCTTACAAAAAGACATGTTTGGGCGAAATCTACCAAAACCATATAATTTCATTATATATAGAAAACGTCAGAACTCTATTAATTGTCAATAGCTTCATTGTATATTAGATGAAGATAACTGCTTTCAGAGTATTAGGAATCATTGTGAACTATCAACTAGGAAACAATAGGAGCATCTAGAATAACTGGCTCTACTGAAAATTGATGTGATATTTAGTACATATAAACTAGCAACAAACAAACATATTTGGCAGTATATTTACCATAACACTTCTTCTGAAAATGAATTAATGTGGAGAAAGTCTCTAAGTTTGTTAATAAGGCCCATACTATATATGCATACATCATCACATCAGAAGAACTGGGTTAGATGTCACACAAAGGGAGAAAACTCAAGAAAATATGGACTGGTATTACAAATGGTAGCAAAAACCGGAAGTGTTCCACCTGTTAATCTAAGGTCGGAATCTGCGAGCATTATTTGAATGGAATTAAAGTATTTTCTGAAAGGGAGTAAAAGGTGTGTCAAGCCTGAAAGATATACAATTATTCAGATATATTTCGTATATATCTAACAATTCTTACTGTGGCAATGTCGGTGGTTACTATAGAACACACTAGTGTATCCCACCTAGTAACTGTATTATACCGTAAGTAGCTAATTAGAAAGCATATCAGATACACATGTATAATACTAACAATTCCAGAAAAGAATACGAATGAATTTATTTACAAACAATGATTCGTAGCGAAAATTGATAGGTGGAGACCCTCATATTTTAAGGAACAGGTTACCCGAAAAATTTTCCATTTGGCACCAAAAAGGCGTCGATAGTACATACAATTTATCGAATGATTTATTTCTCGTGAAACAACTTTACATGGGTACATATGTTTTCAAAATATGTAAAATTCTGGAAATATCGAGTTGATTTGTTAATGAAATTATGATTTTAGAAATGATATATCGAAATCGTACAAAAAGACATGTTTGGGCGAAATCTACCAAAACCATATAATTTCATTATATATACGAAACGTCAGAACTCTATTAATTGTCAATAGCTTCATTGTATATTAGATGGATATAACTGCTTTCAGAGTATTAGGAGGCATTGTGAACTATCAATTAGGAAACAATAGGAGCATTTAGAATAACTGCCTCTACTGAAAATTGGTGTGATACTTAGTATATATAAACCAGCAAGAAAAAACAGCTTTGGGAGTATATTTACCATAACACTTCTTCTAAAAATCAATTAATGTGGAGAAAGTCTCCAAGTTTGTAAATAAGTCCCATGCTATATATGCATACATTATCACATCAGAAGAACTGGGTTAGATGTCACACGAAGGGAGAACACTCAAAAAATAGGGACTGGTATCACAAATGGTAGCAAAAACAGGATTTGTTCCACCTGTTAATCTAAGGTCGGAATCTGCGAACATTATTTGAATGGAATTAAAGTATTTTCTGAAAGGGAGTTAAAGGTGTGTCAAGCCTGATAGATATACAATTATTCAGATATATTTCGTATATACCTAACAATTCGTACTGTGACAATGCCGGTGGTTACTATAGAACACCTAGTGTATTCCCACCTAGTAACTGTATTATACCGTAAGTAGCTAATTAGAAAGCATATCAGATACACATGTATAATACTAACAATTCCAGAAAAGAATACGAATGAATTTATTTGCAAACAATGATTCGTAGCGAATATTGATAGGTGGAGACCTTCATATTTTAAGGAACAGGTTACCCGAGAATTTTCCCATTTGGCACCAAAAAGGCGTCGATAGTACATACAATTTATCGAATGATTTATTTCTCGTGAAACAACTTTACATGGGTACATATGTTTTCGAAATATGTAAAATTCTGGAAATATCGAGTTGATTTGTTAATGAAATTATGATTTTAGAAATGATTTATCGAAATCGTACAAAAAGACATGTTTGGGCGAAATCTACCAAAACCATATAATTTCATTATATATACGAAACGTCAGAACTCTATTAATTGTCAATAGCTTCATTGTATATTAGATGGAGATAACTGCTTTCAGAGTATTAGGAGGCATTGTGAACTATCAATTAGGAAACAATAGGAGCATTTAGAATAACTGCCTCTACTGAAAATTGGTGTGATACTTAGTATATATAAACCAGCAAGAAAAAACAGCTTTGGTAGTATATTTATCATAACACTTCTTCTGAAAATCAATTAATGTGGAGAAAGTCTCCAAGTTTGTAAGTAAGTCCCATGCTATATATACATACATTATCACATCAGAAGAACTGTGTTAGATGTCACACAAAGGGAGAAAGCTCAAAAAAATAGGGACTGGTATTACAAATGGTAGCAAAAACCGGATGTGTTCCACCTGTTAATCTAAGGTCGGAATCTGCGAGCATTATTTGAATGGAATTAAAGTATTTTCTGAAAGGGAGTTAAAGGTGTGTCAAGCCTGAAAGATATACAATTATTCAGATATAATTCGTATATATCTAACAATTCGTACTGTGGCAATGCCGGTGGTTACTATAGAGCAGACTAGTGTGTTCCCACCTAGTAACTGTATTATACCGTAAGTAGCTAATTAGAAAGCATATCAGATACACATGTATAATACTAACAATTCCAGAAAAGAATACGAATGAATTTATTTACAAACAATGATTCGTAGCGAAAATTGATAGGTGGAGACCCTCATATTGTAAGGAACAGGTTACCCGAAAATGTTTCCATTTGGCACCAAAAAGGCGTCGATAGTACATACAATTTATCGAATGATTTATTTCTCGTGAAACAACTTTACATGGGTACATATGTTTTCAAAATATGTAAAATTCTGGAAATATCGAGTTGATTTGTTAATGAAATTATGATTTTAGAAATGATATATCGAAATCTTACAAAAAGACATGTTTGGGCGAAATCTACCAAAACCATATAATTTCATTATATATAGAAAACGTCAGAACTCTATTAATTGTCAATAGCTTCATTGTATATTAGATGAAGATAACTGCTTTCAGAGTATTAGGAATCATTGTGAACTATCAACTAGGAAACAATAGGAGCATCTAGAATAACTGGCTCTACTGAAAATTGATGTGATACTTAGTACATATAAACTAGCAACAAACAAACATATTTGGCAGTATATTTACCATAACACTTCTTCTGAAAATGAATTAATGTGGAGAAAGTCTCTAAGTTTGTTAATAAGGCCCATACTATATATGCATACATCATCACATCAGAAGAACTGGGTTAGATGTCACACAAAGGGAGAAAACTCAAGAAAATATGGACTGGTATTACAAATGGTAGCAAAAACCGGAAGTGTTCCACCTGTTAATCTAAGGTCGGAATCTGCGAGCATTATTTGAATGGAATTAAAGTATTTTCTGAAAGGGAGTAAAAGGTGTGTCAAGCCTGAAAGATATACAATTATTCAGATATATTTCGTATATATCTAACAATTCTTACTGTGGCAATGCCGGTGGTTACTATAGAACACACTAGTGTATCCCACCTAGTAACTGTATTATACCGTAAGTAGCTAATTAGAAAGCATATCAGATACACATGTATAATACTAACAATTCCAGAAAAGAATACGAATGAATTTATTTACAAACAATGATTCGTAGCGAAAATTGATAGGTGGAGACCCTCATATTTTAAGGAACAGGTTACCCGAAAAATTTTCCATTTGGCACCAAAAAGGCGTCGATAGTACATACAATTTATCGAATGATTTATTTCTCGTGAAACAACTTTACATGGGTACATATGTTTTCAAAATATGTAAAATTCTGGAAATATCGAGTTGATTTGTTAATGAAATTATGATTTTAGAAATGATATATCGAAATCGTACAAAAAGACATGTTTGGGCGAAATCTACCAAAACCATATAATTTCATTATATATACGAAACGTCAGAACTCTATTAATTGTCAATAGCTTCATTGTATATTAGATGGAGATAACTGCTTTCAGAGTATTAGGAGGCATTGTGAACTATCAATTAGGAAACAATAGGAGCATTTAGAATAACTGCCTCTACTGAAAATTGGTGTGATACTTAGTATATATAAACCAGCAAGAAAAAACAGCTTTGGGAGTATATTTACCATAACACTTCTTCTAAAAATCAATTAATGTGGAGAAAGTCTCCAAGTTTGTAAATAAGTCCCATGCTATATATGCATACATTATCACATCAGAAGAACTGGGTTAGATGTCACACGAAGGGAGAACACTCAAAAAATAGGGACTGGTATCACAAATGGTAGCAAAAACAGGATTTGTTCCACCTGTTAATCTAAGGTCGGAATCTGCGAACATTATTTGAATGGAATTAAAGTATTTTCTGAAAGGGAGTTAAAGGTGTGTCAAGCCTGATAGATATACAATTATTCAGATATATTTCGTATATACCTAACAATTCGTACTGTGACAATGCCGGTGGTTACTATAGAACACCTAGTGTATTCCCACCTAGTAACTGTATTATACCGTAAGTAGCTAATTAGAAAGCATATCAGATACACATGTATAATACTAACAATTCCAGAAAAGAATACGAATGAATTTATTTGCAAACAATGATTCGTAGCGAATATTGATAGGTGGAGACCTTCATATTTTAAGGAACAGGTTACCCGAGAATTTTTCCATTTGGCACCAAAAAGGCGTCGATAGTACATACAATTTATCGAATGATTTATTTCTCGTGAAACAACTTTACATGGGTACATATGTTTTCGAAATATGTAAAATTCTGGAAATATCGAGTTGATTTGTTAATGAAATTATGATTTTAGAAATGATTTATCGAAATCGTACAAAAAGACATGTTTGGGCGAAATCTACCAAAACCATATAATTTCATTATATATACGAAACGTCAGAACTCTATTAATTGTCAATAGCTTCATTGTATATTAGATGGAGATAACTGCTTTCAGAGTATTAGGAGGCATTGTGAACTATCAATTAGGAAACAATAGGAGCATTTAGAATAACTGCCTCTACTGAAAATTGGTGTGATACTTAGTATATATAAACCAGCAAGAAAAAACAGCTTTGGTAGTATATTTATCATAACACTTCTTCTGAAAATCAATTAATGTGGAGAAAGTCTCCAAGTTTGTAAGTAAGTCCCATGCTATATATACATACATTATCACATCAGAAGAACTGTGTTAGATGTCACACAAAGGGAGAAAGCTCAAAAAAATAGGGACTGGTATTACAAATGGTAGCAAAAACCGGATGTGTTCCACCTGTTAATCTAAGGTCGGAATCTGCGAGCATTATTTGAATGGAATTAAAGTATTTTCTGAAAGGGAGTAAAAGGTGTGTCAAGCCTGAAAGATATACAATTATTCAGATATAATTCGTATATATCTAACAATTCGTACTGTGGCAATGCCGGTGGTTACTATAGAGCAGACTAGTGTGTTCCCACCTAGTAACTGTATTATACCGTAAGTAGCTAATTAGAAAGCATATCAGATACACATGTATAATACTAACAATTCCAGAAAAGAATACGAATGAATTTATTTACAAACAATGATTCGTAGCGAAAATTGATAGGTGGAGACCCTCATATTGTAAGGAACAGGTTACCCGAAAATGTTTCCATTTGGCACCAAAAAGGCGTCGATAGTACATACAATTTATCGAATGATTTATTTCTCGTGAAACAACTTTACATGGGTACATATGTTTTCAAAATATGTAAAATTCTGGAAATATCGAGTTGATTTGTTAATGAAATTATGATTTTAGAAATGATATATCGAAATCTTACAAAAAGACATGTTTGGGCGAAATCTACCAAAACCATATAATTTCATTATATATAGAAAACGTCAGAACTCTATTAATTGTCAATAGCTTCATTGTATATTAGATGAAGATAACTGCTTTCAGAGTATTAGGAATCATTGTGAACTATCAACTAGGAAACAATAGGAGCATCTAGAATAACTGGCTCTACTGAAAATTGATGTGATACTTAGTACATATAAACTAGCAACAAACAAACATATTTGGCAGTATATTTACCATAACACTTCTTCTGAAAATGAATTAATGTGGAGAAAGTCTCTAAGTTTGTTAATAAGGCCCATACTATATATGCATACATCATCACATCAGAAGAACTGGGTTAGATGTCACACAAAGGGAGAAAACTCAAGAAAATATGGACTGGTATTACAAATGGTAGCAAAAACCGGAAGTGTTCCACCTGTTAATCTAAGGTCGGAATCTGCGAGCATTATTTGAATGGAATTAAAGTATTTTCTGAAAGGGAGTAAAAGGTGTGTCAAGCCTGAAAGATATACAATTATTCAGATATATTTCGTATATACCTAACAATTCTTACTGTGGCAATGCCGGTGGTTACTATAGAGCAGACTAGTGTATTCCCACCTAGTAACTGTATTATACCGTAAGTAGCTAATTAGAAAGCATATCAGATACACATGTATAATACTAACAATTCCAGAAAAGAATACGAATGAATTTATTTACAAACAATGATTCGTAGCGAAAATTGATAGGTGGAGACCCTCATATATTAAGGAACAGGTTACCCGAAAATTTTTCCATTTGGCACCAAAAAGGCGTCGATAGTACATACAATTTATCGAATGATTTATTTCTCGTGAAACAACTTTACATGGGTACATATGTTTTCAAAATATGTAAAATTCTGGAAATATCGAGTTGATTTGTTAATGAAATTATGATTTTAGAAATGATATATCGAAATCGTACAAAAAGACATGTTTGGGCGAAATCTACCAAAACCATATAATTTCATTATATATACGAAACGTCAGAACTCTATTAATTGTCAATAGCTTCATTGTATATTAGATGGAGATAACTGCTTTCAGAGTATTAGGAGGCATTGTGAACTATCAATTAGGAAACAATAGGAGCATTTAGAATAACTGCCTCTACTGAAAATTGGTGAGATACTTAGTATATATAAACCAGCAAGAAAAAACAGCTTTGGGAGTATATTTACCATAACACTTCTTCTAAAAATCAATTAATGTGGAGAAAGTCTCCAAGTTTGTAAGTAAGTCCCATGCTATATATGCATACATTATCACATCAGAAGAACTGGGTTAGATGTCACACGAAGGGAGAACACTCAAAAAATAGGGACTGGTATCACAAATGGTAGCAAAAACAGGATTTGTTCCACCTGTTAATCTAAGGTCGGAATCTGCGAACATTATTTGAATGGAATTAAAGTATTTTCTGAAAGGGAGTTAAAGGTGTGTCAAGCCTGATAGATATACAATTATTCAGATATATTTCGCATATACCTAACAATTCGTACTGTGACAATGCCGGTGGTTACTATAGAACACACTAGTGTATTCCCACCTAGTAACTGTATTATACCGTAAGTAGCTAATTAGAAAGCATATCAGATACACATGTATAATACTAACAATTCCAGAAAAGAATACGAATGAATTTATTTGCAAACAATGATTCGTAGCGAAAATTGATAGGTGGAGACCTTCATATTTTAAGGAACAGGTTACCCGAGAATTTTTCCATTTGGCACCAAAAAGGCGTCGATAGTACATACAATTTATCGAATGATTTATTTCTCGTGAAACAACTTTACATGGGTACATATGTTTTCGAAATATGTAAAATTCTGGAAATATCGAGTTGATTTGTTAATGAAATTATGATTTTAGAAATGATTTATCGAAATCGTACAAAAAGACATGTTTGGGCGAAATCTACCAAAACCATATAATTTCATTATATATACGAAACGTCAGAACTCTATTAATTGTCAATAGCTTCATTGTATATTAGATGGAGATAACTGCTTTCAGAGTATTAGGAGGCATTGTGAACTATCAATTAGGAAACAATATGAGCATCTAGAATAACTGGCTCTTCTCAGAATTGGTGTGATACTTAGTATATATAGACCAGCAACAAAAAAACAGCTTTGGGAGTATATTTACCATAACACTTCTTCTGAAAATCAATAATGGTGGAGAAAGTCTCCAAGTTTGTAAATAAGTCCTATGCTATATATGCATACATTATCACATCAGAAGAACTGGGTTAGATGTCACACAAAGGGAGAAAACTCAAACAAATGGTAGCAAAAACCGGATTTGTTCCACCTGTTAATCTAAGGTCGGAATCTGCGAACATTATTTGAATGGAATTAAAATATTTTTATGAAAGGGAGTTAAAGATGTGCTAAGTCTGAAAAATATACAATTATTCAGATAAATACCTAACAACTCTTATTGTGGCAATGCCGGTGGTTACCATAGAACTGACAAGTGTATTCTCACCTAGTAACTGTATTATACTGTAAGTAACTAATAAGAAAGTATATCAGACACACATGTATAATACTGACTATTCTAGAAAAGAATACGAATGAATATATTTACAGACAGTAATTCGTAGCGCAAATTGGTAGTTGTAGACCCTCATATTTTAAGGAACAGGTGACCTGATATTATTTTCCATTGGGACCAAAAAGGCGTCAATAGCACATACAATTTACAGAATGATGTATTTCTCGTGAAACAACTGTGCATGGGTACATATATTTTCGAAATATGTAAAATTCTGGAAATATCGAGTTGAATTGTTAATGGAATTATGATTTTGGAAATGATTTATCGAAATCGTACAGAAATGTTTGGGCGAAATCTATCAAAGCCATATGTTGTCATTATAAATACGAAACGTCAGAACTCTTAAATGTCCAATAGCTTCATTCTACATTAGATGGAGATAACTGCTTTCAGAGTATTAGGAGGCGTTATGAACTATAAAATAGGAAACAATAGGAGCATTTAGAATAACTGGCTCTACTGTATTTTTGAAAGTGTTTATATAATCTCATTTTAAGTTACTTATTGCATATTTATGTTATTTGGATTGAATTATACAAGTATACATTTTTTAGTTTCTATTACTTAATTCGGATCATTGAATTTTCTCACAAATCAGGATTGGTACATGTGATATTTCTATAAATGGACAAAAAAGGCAACTTTGGGAGAATATTTACCATAACCCTTTTTTCTGAAAACTAATTAATATACAGAAAGCCTCCAAATTAATAAATACGGTCCATGCAAATATTATCACACCAGATGCTGTTTTCAGACTGATGGAAACAAACGCGATCAATAAGACACCAGACCAACAATTCTAACATGACGTCCTGCATTAATATTGGCTATATAAATAAAGCTGTGTTAAAAATCATGATACAGGTTTATTAGCAGATGCGTAATTGCTGAGCAAATTATTAAGAAGAGTGAAGATACCAAAGAAGTAATCTTAATTCGCAGAGAAGAAGCAGCCAGCACAATGAACAGAAGAAAATAATGATAAAAGGACAAACAACGATCTACAAAACACCAGAGAACAAAAGATCGGGAAACACGAACCCCACTAAAAATGGTGGTGTACTCAGGTGTTCCGGAGGGGTGTGCAGTTCCTGTTCCAGTAATAGCATCCGTCGTGTTAGTCTAGTTACAAATCCGGTGATAAGTCATGAGTGAGGAAATGCCTGCAAAGTGCTTGCGACAAGTGGAACATATTCATAGATATCTGTTACACAGATATTTCGCAACTGTTAATCAAGTCATGGTGGCGACGAAATGAAGTGAACTTGACCAACATGAACCCTTGGTTCAGTAGAATCCTTGTTAGCAGCAACCATCTATCAGAGAAATCACGATAGGAACCGCAAACTCTGGAATATCGGATCAACCGAGAGACATATACTCTATATACATACATACATATACTGCTGGAATGTTCAAATGGGAAAATTGAAATCATCTCTTTTGTTTCGTTCTTAACCGGCCCTCACTTGCCCAAGTTGTCAAAGTATGAAGCAGATCTAGCTGTATCTGTGGTATCCTTTATCTCAAGCTTAATGGGGTAGATGCGATCAACAAAATCGCCCAACTTAGAATTTCTTAGTGAAAGGACATCATCTATATAGCAGAACGTGAAATTAAAGGATCGGGTTAGCTTCTCTTTGTTCTTCTGGAGAAGCTGTTATATGAAGCCTGCCTTGTACGAATAAAGTCAGCGAGATGAGAACAGTTTGCACTTATAGGTACATGTATACATATTATCTGTTGGAAAACACGTCCACCAAACATAATATGTTGTCAAAAACTCGAGCATTATGATGATATCAGTTTCAGAGAACTTTTTGGAAGAATCAAACTGTTTTTTGTTTTTTTTAGCAAAATAAGATTTGTCTCTTCCTAATAAAAGGTGTTTGTATATACCTTGGCCACTATTTTATAAAACAGTTGGACTAATTCTTTTAATCTCTCTTTCTTTGGAAATGTCTGTACCAAGTCAGGGTCATTACGGTGTTCTCAGTTTTTCGGTTGTTGACTGATTTTGTCTGTTTATATACCTGTACTTAGAAGTTCTTCAAAATCCAAATCCGATTCACACCACGCTTGACTAGCTAGTGTCACTGTAACTCTGAATCCTGGTTTTGATCGATGATAGAATCTATGTTAATAATTTGAAAGTGGTTTCGTGGAGTATTTGCCAGACACAGTAATATAACGCTTTGTATGGGGACACTAATGTAATTTAGGAATCCAGTAGTGACGGTAGATCCAGTTCATCTATGGCTGAATAACTAAGGAACACAAAACAGACCGATGATTGTCCAGGATTTCCTCTTTCGTATATATTGTCGGTGTATATGTAGGGTTGCCAAGTTAATTGTCAATACCTAATTCTTTTATTAAGCAGTCTACAAAATGTGACTTACACACAAAAACAATATTGTTAGGGGCCTTGTCGGCAAGTACAACAACATAATTGCCATGGAGATGAGACAGGTGTTTAGCAACTTTGGGTATTTAAAGAATGATGTTTTGCGAGTGCTTATTGAACCATTGAGATTTTTAATTCTAATTCTTAAGTAACTTCATGTATTCATACAGGACCATGGTGCATACAAACATAAAACTGGACGCTTTGCTTCTTTACATTTTCATATTTTTCTTAAAAAATTAATAAAGTCAACAATCTATCGACTTTGACTTCTGGTGATGTAATTTTCAATTGAACCTGGTTTCTGATTTATTTGATGATTTTGTGAGCATCTTACTTACGTAAGCTGCTAAAATCAAAATGCCATTAAATTGAAAAATATCAGTAACTTAATTGCAACACCATCTAGTTATCAGTATAATAAAAACAGCTGTAAGCAGGAAAGTTAGTGGATTTTATTATGACATGCATTTCCATTACTGACTTCCACTTCAAGAAATAAGATATAATTTCTCTACTATAATTGAAATAATTAATGGAAGCCATAGTTTGCATAAAGTTTTAACATGGGTAATATTATCTTCGCTTCATGGTGGCATTTTATCCCTCGTTGTCGCTTAGAATTAATTTTTTACAAAATTGATATTACTCAAGTTAAAATTAGATACATCTATAGCTTCCATGAATTATTTCTTAATTAGAAAATTGTTGCTGTCACATACATTTGATAGAGTTGCTATGCTACAACTAGAGATTTGCAAATTTTTGGCTGGAGATTTGGTCTCGTAACTGGAGATTTTTTATCGACGTATTTGATGCATGTTTTCATTGTTTATTGATGTTTTCCTTTTGTTTGTTTCAGTATTGAACCAACTGCATCCCATTTCAATATATATTGTTTACATTTCTGTCTTATTAGTAGTGTTTCATATGATGAATGAAGGATAAAAACTGTATTTATAATTTATTCATAATCATAAGGTTATAACAAAGCAATAACAATGAAGACAGAATGTTCTGAACAATAAAGTCATTATACATAGAGCACTAAAATTAAAAAGTCACTTTGCTGCTCGTGCGTTGGGTGATAGCATACGTTTCGGCATTTTTGTGGTTTATCAATTCCATCCTGGAACTTAGTCCTTAAATAATACTTTGATCGGCTTTGGTCCCAAACAAGCCATAACAACTCAATCCGAGATGAATTCATTGCACGTTTGATCGAAATAAGAAGTTTTCCTCGGCATCAAAGGTTGTCCGACTCCTGTTTGCACAACGGTTTATATCTATTTTTAATTGCCGATATCACACTTCTAATCATTTAAGCATGTGCCACAAACCCACTTCCTTATCCCCAATTAACTGTCAATCAGTGGATAATTGTTGTATAATCATCAACACCTTAATTAATCACCATGACCCAATTTACCTGTAAAGATGTCAAACAGATCAAAAACCGGATATCATTAAATATGACATTCACCTTTACCATTCGTATCTCTCTGCGTTTTTCGTCAGCACGGGAGTTCCAAATGGGGAAATTCCAGAAATATTGATTGCAAAATGTAGGTCAAGATTTTATTGTACTTGATTTTTTTCACAGGCAGAAGATTTTGAAAGTTGACGGGATGACGGAAGGGATCCTCAAAATCGGGAGAAAAATGCTCCCGCCGGAAGGTTCACATGTATGCTGTCATAAAAAAAGAAATTACGTTCTCTGCTCAGTGTGAGTCCATCAATGACTGTGTTGTACTCCTTGGTTGTTATAAGTTGGAAAAAGAATAATTTATGGTAAAATGATATGTTTCCTTTCATAGAAGGACAGTCCAAAAGATTATTATAGGGTAACCTTATCGATAACAGAAAATCTTAATAAGACTGACAAAAGAACACATTAATATTAATAAGAATATTTATTATGAAAATATGCCATGAATGGTTATTTATGAAGTATTTATACAAAACACTTGCTAAAAATCTCCTTCCTAGCTATTCAATTTTCATATAATGTCTACGATATTTCAATTTTATAGATTTCGGAATTCCTTCAAACACTCAACAATTTATGCCCCTAACTGGAGAATTTCTTAGAGAAATTGAAAATTAGTTCCTATAATATTAACTATTTCACATCATGTGGGTTGTTTTAATTGTAATCAACAATTAGTTGAAACTTTATTAGCATGATAAAACAGCTAGAAGGTGACTTTTTGCAAGTACATAAGGGTACAATGTGATATGCATAAAAAATAAAAAATTGTAAAAATATATTGGTTACTGTAACGCAGAGCATTACAAATGTCTCCCAAATGAACAATACATGTACTAGTGGTATGAATGAAGAATAGTGTGAGAACATAGCAAGAAATAATTAGAGCCCAGTTTTTGACTATCATGTCTAGAGAAGTACCAAATTTCGCCCAAATCGGAGGATTTTTGTATTTTGGTGGTCATTTTGGATTCAAAATGGCCACCATAGCAAACTGAAATGGTCGCAATATGGTGCAGCATGTCTTACTCCCTGTAAATATCCATTTCCATGGAAATCTTTTAATCTTTGAATTTTTAACGATTGTTTTAATTTTTATATTGGTGGCCATTTTGAAAATTTTTAAAACAAAGAGCACAACTTTGAGCAATGATCTATTTTTGTGTCAAGTTTCAAAAGGATCCGCTGTTTGGAGTGAATTTAACATTTTTTGCACCTTGGTTACCATGGCAACAGCTGCCATTTTGAATTTTTTCAACCCCTCAAAAGCTGCGACACACTACGTTGGATATTCCTACAAAATTTCATGAAGTTTGATGAAAGGAATCAATTTTTTTTTAAATCCCCCCTTTTTTTGTTTCCATGGCAACTGCGGCAAAGTTTGTCCAACCGATTCCGATTTTTTTTGGCTTATTAACCCTAACCCTAACCCTATCAAGTTTCATCAATTTCTGTTTGGCGAGTAACCTGCTGTGATCATTTTTGTGTTTTTCAATTTTTTAGCATTTTGGCCGTTTCCATGCAACGGTAGCTATTTTGAAAAAATCAACCCTTAGTTGCAGACCTTCACATGGCATATGATATTCCTACAAGGTTTCATAAAGTTTGATCAAGGCATCTCTGAGAAATCGAGCGAACAAAAATGTGTGGAAGAATAATAAAAAATAATAGTGAAAATGAAACCTAGAATAGCAATACATCATACTTCGTTTGGGGGACATAAATATGCAACAAATGTAAATAAAACATTATAATAACCATAATTACATGATAAATAAATATTGTCATCAGTTAGAATTCTTCATTTAAAAAATATACCACAAAATATTTGTTTTAACATGTTTAATGACAAGTCAATATTTTTTTTCTTTAAATGCAGTATTTTGGCATACATTCAGTCAGAATATTTTGCATTATATTTTTTAGATGAAGAATGCAAACCAATGACATTATTATCATGTGATCTTTATGATGGACATAAATATATAAATGATATATTTAAAGTAATTTCTAAATAAGATAAATTTTGTGCAAATTTTATATACATTGCAACATTAATAAATAACAACTTTTAAGATTTATAAAATTCATTCTACATGCAAGACAACGGTCACTGAACAGAAGCCATGTCCCATCGTATCATGTTTTGGTAGCAATTAGATGAAATAAGAAATAAAATAAAAATACATTTAGAAAAAATATACATTTTAAAAGAGACATTTACAGGAAATGTCGATGGAAAATACAGTGTATTAATAAAATGACTTCAAATAGCTACACTCAAAATTTAGAATTATATGCCTGTATTATCCTTGATTTGTTTTACGAAAATAGATTTCTCAGAACAATATCGCATCGAAGGTGAGCCCCGAGATGCGAGTTCATTTTGAGCAAAACATACCATAATTAGTATGTTTATCAAGGATTTGTCATGGTAACTTCAGTGACATTGGTGTGACATGAAAGAGTTAGATAGAAATTAATGATAGTATTTCAGATCATGTTTGTTGCTTGATAATATATATTATCATGTGCAAAGATCAATGTAAAAATTTACATCCTAGTACCATAAATTAAGACCAAATTATGACAATGCCGTCTTTTCAGGTATAATTTGTAATTGGATAAATATTTCACCGCATGCCAACTTTTTAATTATTTTTCTTTATGATGGTTTCTTTTTAATATTTTAGATAGAAGAAATATTTTTTTTATATTCTTGATTGATAGTTAAGTTTTTACAGAACTGAAATGTTTTATAGACATGATTTAAAGCTTTAATTTATCGAAATTTATATAGTCTCTCATAATTCTTTATAGAATGGCACTTGTATTTTATCTATAAAACTTCTGTTTTAATGTATATATTGTGATGATTGTGTATTATATGTATTACAAGTGGTGAGACTTTAATAAAATATTGAATCTGAATCTTTTAAAACATTAATATTATGAAATTAAAAGACGCTTCTTTCTTAATTAGAATTTATTCTTTTTTGATGAGTAACAATAAAGAAATATTTTTATGACGTTATACGAAATAGTATTTCTCATAAACTATATAAAAATAATATCTATAAACGAAAAAAATAAAAAAAATTCTCATGTCAGAAAACGGGTTCCGTAAACTATTTCGCATTAACAAATTAAAATTCTCATATCAGTTACTGGGCTCCACAATAAAGCAACATATTAATATACATTTAGCTTTTTCCTTTTCCCCTTTCATATGAATTTCAAATATAAATATTTTGTGCGGGCAGCAGAATCATGAACGTTCAACGATGGAAACTGGCAGAGCAGCAGCATAACAATCCTGGATATTGCCAATGGTATAATTGCCTGCAAATTTAATAAGCCATGTGAGGTAGAAATCATTAAATTAGGCCTGCGTTCAACAACATCGCAACTGTATAGCGAAATCCGTTCACGAAAATAATAAACCGAATTGTTTTCCTTTTTTTTGGAAAATTTTACGTTCACGATTTAACGCTTATCATTGACTGTATGGAATTAATATTGATAGTGTCTGTATTCAATATAATATCGTAAGTATGTGTTTCGTCGGTAGAAAAAAAGTCACAGGAAAAAAAGTCACAATATATTTTTTCCACATTTACTATTCCCCGGAAAGTCAGAGTGTGTATAATTATTTTTGTTCTGTTTTTGTTTTTGACGTTTTGCTTTGTTTTTTATTTATTTGTTTGTGTGTTTTTTTGCTTTGATATTTATTCAAGACTTTGATTGAGAACCAAATTCGATTGATGTCTCATTGATATGTATTCAATCCCAACTCCTTCTAATTATAAAGGAATGATTCTTATAGATACCTTGATTATATGAGAACCAAAATTTGACTCATTGATATTCACCCATCTAACTCTTTCTAATTAGAAAATAATAAAAAAGAAAACACCAATAAATTAGCATTTACATTTAATTAATCACATCAATGATTGGAGCATTTATAAGTCATATAAAAAATAACATATGAAATATATCAAATCATAACGATATAATGATGAACATACAAACATTGAATATTTCCATTTAAAATTGTAAATGTTCATAATGTCAATTGTCTTTTAAGCACTAATGTTGGTGATTGAGTCTGATGTTCCACTCAACTCCATACAAGAACTCGGCAATGGTCTTCTGGCCAGTATTGAGGTCTCTGCATAGGCTCTGGAACCGCTCCTGGAGCTGATCATGTCTCTGTTGAGTACGCTTAACTGGTGGATTACCAACGGCATCTTGCTGGATAATAGTACGGACAGTAGCTTCTTCCTTTTGACACCACTCGATGACACGCCATATAGACGGATGGGCATGTCCTACAAGGTTGAAGAACTTGTTGTTCCAGCCCTCGCACATGTTGTTGGTTCTGGCATCACCATTGACTGTGGCATCATGTACGTTCCAAATAGCTGGTGGAAACATAGGTGGGCTGCGTTTTAAGACCAGACGGACTGCTTGATTTTGTGCTGGATTCTGCTGTCTAAATCTACCACTGATATAAGTTGAATCAAAGTAATCTAGGAGCTCAGCTGCCTCTGGTGGGTCATCAGAGCATAGTGTTCTAAGCAGATGAATACCATTGGTCAAATCAGGTACTGGTAAAAAGGCAAGACCATCCATCTTACCACAGAACAGTCTGAAGTCGTCGTCGCACTTGTAGAGATGCACCAAACCAAGCTGCTGTATCTTTCGCCATGATGCTTGTGTCAGGTGGTAGAAACAGCCATGGTGGTTGATGTGGCGACCAAATACAGCTGTAACTGCACGAAGGACTGTTTCATCAAAGTCTGGGCATTGAATTGTAGATTGCTGGCATGGCAGTTGTCAACAATAGACTGGAAGAGTTCTCTGTAAGTATCTTGACATTTATTTGGCAGGAACGCATATACTGCAGTGCCTGTTACATCTTTGAATGGAACCCGGATGATGTACAGCTGTTTAAATGGGTGCGGAGCTACAGAGAATGTACCGTCCATGAAGATGAAGAAGGTCTGTGCATTGGCTAATCTTTTCAAACTGTCTGGTGAGTAGAAGACTAACATTCTGTTTTCTGCATTCTGGCCGTTGTCGTATTGCAGGAACTGTTGGTTGTTGGTAGTTGTGTAATCTTCAGGCAATCTGACATCTGCATAGGTGGCTGAGACTGGAGGAGTTGGACGCTGGTATCGAATTGTGCGTTTGCGGTTTTATTCACGGGGCAGCAAAGCTTGGACATTGTCGTCACACTGGGACACAACCTTGGCAAAGATCTGGCTGGGTTTGTCTCTGGTGTTGGTTGCCAGGTCTTTCATGGCATTTCTGGTTTTTGAGTACTTGATGCTTGTATCACTGGGAGCGTGATTGTGTGGCTACCCAGGAACTGGATTTTCATTCTGAAGTGTAGTGCTAAGGCTTCCTCTGCATCATGTACTTGACCGTTTAGCACACTTCCACCACTGATTGGTCTTCCTGGTAGCATGTTTGGTATACATGTTCCCCTGGTAACACAGCTTGGAACCACCTCTGTTGCCTGGTATCATCTCCATTTTGGTTTAATGATAGTGAAAGTTAACTTTTTCCTTTTATACAAAAAGTGAAAGAAACCATACATTTTGCTCTGAATTGACTAGGGCATGGAATACACCAGGTATGGTTTCACCATATGTTGATGTTCAACAATTTCTTTCATAATTGTATTCTTAACTATTAAAAATGACCTATGTATGTCTGTGTATAGACATTATGACAATAGCAATCAAGTGGCTTCTTTTTAAAAATTACCCCTTTCCATTTCAATCATTATGGTTTCTGAGTCATTTATGAATTAAATACATGTACTAAATAAACAACAGGGTCTCTATTCAGGAAGAATATATTAATTACAGTATACACAAATTAAAGATGAAGGTATTGAAATAATTTTTCAAAAACTTTTATTATCTGAAAGATGACATTATATATGTGACTTTTTTTCCTGTGACTTTTTTCTTGTGACTTTTTTTCCTGTGACTTTTCATCCATGACTTTTTTTCCGTGACTTTTTTTCCTGTGACTTTTTCCCCTACATTCACTCCATATACATTGTTATTGTATGTAAGTGTACTGGTATAGTGTAAACGTAAAGGGTCTCCTTTCAAATTCAAATGGACTTACACCCGGCGACCACCCCTACAATTTGTTTTCTATTATACAAGTGTGGACACAGAAATGCGCTGTCCAAAAGGCAAGTGTGGATGTCAATATTTCATATTATTAACTTTAAAAAAAATAAAAATTCATGGACACAGGGGTCTTGGATTTGTTTTATAAAAAACTAATCCTGGATTCTTATTTTTGCTTAAAGTCCGGTCCTGTGTTTTTATTTCAAATTTTAATCATAGCCCCCTCCCCCTCCCAAGGGATATAAAATTGTATCATTAATAATAAATTAATAAATTCAGATTTTCTATTTAAAATACATCTCATTTACAAAACCACTGATATTTGTTCAATTTTTAACGCTGATTTAAGCTTTAGTGGCAACAAATTTTTATTTTTCTCTTTAAACTGTCGAAACATAACATTTATTTAACTGTAAAATTCAGGAATAAAAACATGTTCTGAAACTGTATTATGAAATTAAAGTGAACGAATAGTAATGTCACAACGTCACCCATTTTCGACGGTCTCCTGTTTTCGACGGTTTGTTTCACGTGATAAAATCTCTCATTATTTTGATCGCTTCATTTGTCAGAGGTTATATTATGATGCTGAAATTGCACCAATGATCTCAAGAAATCTGATCTAAAAATGTCATCTTTAAATGTAAGAACTACGTACCACATCTATTATTTCACGTTCAAATTGTATTTTTTCGTAATTCATTTTTTCGTCACCTTAACAAAGCTTTAATCATTTAATAAATATATCTCATACAGACCAATTTTGGTTTCATCGTCTGCTATGACATTGATAATGTACATATTGAGATCATATCAATTCAGAAACTTATTAACATTGATTATCGAAAACTGGTCGAAATTTTGGTATTAACCTTAAAGAAGTAATAGATAGATTTATTTGAGGAATAGAACTTTGTCATATTTGAAATATTTTTAAACACTTTTTTAACCGTACTTTATTCTTAACGACAACCAATGTTATGATATATTCCAGTACATTTTTACGGACAACCATCATAAATCTATAAAAAAAAAATGCCAAGGTGCGGGTTGAGAGAACTTGATAACGTAAAATAAAGCATTTGGTTTTGCAGTTTCTAATAAAAAGATTAAATATTAATATGAAAAGTTATGGATAACAGACGACGGACACTAAATGATATTATTTCTACGATTTTTCTATTGAATATTGGAACTGTTCCGACAGAGTGATATATATTTTTTCATTTTATTATACGCTATGAAAAAAAACAGCTGAGTTGCAATTGTTAAAAAAAAATATGGTTGTGATCGTCTTCCGTAATTAAAATCGTCAAAATGAAATACAACCGAATTGATATCAAATGGCAACATGTTTCAACCTCATTTAAAATATACCTCGATATACTTTCATACTTTTACATGACGTTCACGATATTTTATTATAACACTATTTCACTCAAGGGTAATTTTTTTTCTGTTCTAGTTAAAGGACTTTATCAAACAGAATAATACAGCTTACATGTAATGCAGTTAATACGCATTTAAACCACAGAAGAATATTTCTATTTCCCACACCTTGTGGTGGTGGGTCGCTATTGTGCATGCGAAATATTAATTGCAAACCCCATTGACTGGCTATATGCTGCCTGTCTAGAATATTTAATTGTTTTCTTGGTCGACAGTTCAGAAGCTAGAAAACAATATGATGAATATTGTCCGTCAATCTTGCAAACAATAACTTATGCACATGACAGAACGCATATACGGATTCTGATTGCCCCTGTGGTATCTTCAAACTCTTCCTAAGGATATGTTGGATTGTGCCCAAAAAATATCTACTCCTTTTGGATCAAACTACTTTAATTCATTTTAGAAGTAGCATCGATAGACCATTAAACCTACCTCAGTATCCCGGTAGTAATAACTATTTCAGCATCCCGGGAGAAAATATATAATCAATAATTGGGGGCTTATGAAAAAAAAACTATTTTGGATGAAGTGGTGTTTATTTTATTTTTATGTTATATAACTGTTACGTGCCGACATACCATCGTTTTTTATGGCAACTATTGTTTCTCAAACATCAAAACGTCATCTAAGCGCTTGTAATATTTGAACATTTTTCCATCGTTTTTCAAGAAATTTAACACCTCGTGCACCAAAAAAATACTTTAACAGTAGTTGTGTTTTATTTATTTTAATAATCTGGTAAAATATTGTCTGGTTCACGACTACGGAGGTGCTTAATTTCTTCGAAAACCGTAGAAATATCGCGGGCAAAATTCCACGAAATACAGAAAACAGATAGCGCTCATGACGTCACAATGACGTCAAATACGTATCGATTTTATTGGAAACAAGATTTAACATCAAAAGTATGATGTCGTCTATAAAATAAAACACATCAAATTTTAATCAAGTATTTTCTAAGATAATGATTCATTAAATATGGGGCCATATATGGAACTTATAGTCCCCAGTTCTTTTCATGGCGTTGACGCCGGACTGCATGCACTGAGTTTTTCTCCTGGTTTCAATGTATGCAAACTGTATTTAAAATAAACACAATTATTTACAGAAACAAGTTATTTACTGATGAATTTCATTACTTGAAATGAATCATAAAATGTACAGAGATTGTGTATTTATACATAATGGTATCATATATACAATCAGAAGAGTGAAAATATTGATTTTAAGGGTCTGGCCGAGGTTATAAATACATTAATATTTAACAACCTCCACAATCCTCCACCAACAAAATATTTTGATACAATCATTAACCCTCTATACTCAAAACAACTGCTCAATTTGGTGTTGGTGGAAGACTGTGGAGGTATATAAAATAGCTAAAATGTACATTGAATATGTCGTTTATAGTCCATTTTTAGCATTATCCGTCTAATCATGATGTCATTATGACGTCATAGCGCACCCAATCTCACGGAAAAAAATTATTTTTTGAAAATTTGTAAATATACTAATTAAATTAGTAAATTGTTTTTATTCTATGTGAAGCATTATTTTTTGATAAAATGAGGGGCCTTAACGCCTCTCCCTCTTTATGAAACTGGAAAATTTTGAAATTTTGAAATTTTTTGCCATGTTTTATACACTTTATCATACATGTATATTTAAACAGGAGAGTATACAGGGTAGGAGTATGATACAGGGTAGGGGTATGATAAATGGTAGGCATCTGGCACTTTATCAAATATTCAAAACTACTGTATTTACCACTAAATATATGATAAATATCGATATTTTATTGAATTGGTCAACAATAAAGAACCTCGAACCTAAGATGGTGTTATTTATGCCCCTAAAAAGGCACATACTACACTTGTATGACCATATCCGACAACCCTGTTATTCAGAGGAAGCTAAGGAACTGACATGCCCTAAACCAACTGTTCCAAAGAAGGAAATATACCTTACAAATCAAGAACAAAGAGGGAAGGAAAAAGGCCTTTTTTTTTATTTTACTGTTTTTCAATTGGCCAGAAGCAATACACATGACATTCCATTTTCTAACATATTGATTAGCAAAAAGCAATTTCTGTGCAATAAGTATATGTTATCTGGATGTGAATTGATTGATACCGAAAATATTAGCCTGCCGAACCGGAATATGAAGTTTGTTGGCGAGTGAGCGAAGCAAGCGAGTCACAAGCTTCATATTCTGTCGAGCAGGCTGATATTTTTCAGTATCAATCATATTCACATTCAAATGACATATTTATCATCCTTAAATCAACCATAAACACGGATACATATATATTTGTATTTTCGAGGGAAAAATTACATGATTCAAAATATTCAAAATATGCTTCCCTAAAACCGTAGTTCATAAGTAGTTTGCAAATACACCATTCATTTTTACAGGTTTATATCAACGTTAAGATTGTTGCATTTTTCCTTTAATTGTGATATTCATTGGTTTTTTCTTATTACAAACATCAAAGCCACCCATTTTCATTAAAGGTTTTGTTTACCAAAGCCGTTCCGGTTTAGAAAACATGAACGTCACAACCTTCCTGATGACGTAAAAAATTATGACGTCTCAGCAGAGGTTATCAAGAATTGTGTAGAGTACATTTTTGTAGGACGGTGTTTGTTGATATTTCTAACACGACAGTTCCTAATTTGATATATGTTTAAAAAAAATAATGTTAACTAGCTAATGGTGTCGATGAATTTTATTTATTTGTGCCATCTTCACAGGAATTATGGTTTAAATGTTAGGAGAATTTGGTGATAACTCCTGCTCACTGTTGATAAGTCCTGCTCAGCTCACGCGGACTTTGATACAAGTTTTTGTTATGGAGCCAACAGGTAGATATAACCGGAGGGAAAGATGATAAAAAAACCATATTAGCACTGTCGTGCAAAATCAATGAATGAAATTTCAGTTTTCATAAAATTTCAAAATTTTAATATTTAAATAATAATATTGAAAAACATGTAATATAAAAAAAAAATTAAATTTCAAAACATTTCAAAATTTCAAAAAACACAGGTACCATCTATGCCAGGTTTGGACCTTACATAGATGCTTCCTGCCAAGTTTGGCTCCATTTGGCCAAGCTGTTTCAGAGGAGAAGATTTTTTTAACATTAGCTATTCAGAAAAAAGAATTAATCTTGGCGGCCATGTTTGTTGGTCGAATGGAACCAAATGAAGAAGCTTTAGATGATCTTACATAGATGCTTCCTGCCAAGTTTGGCTCCATTTTGCCAAGCAGTTTCAGAGGAGAAGATTTTTTAAACAGTAGCCAATCAGAAACAAGAATTGCCCTTGACGGCCATATTTGTTGGTGGAACGGAACGAAATGGAGAAACTTTATAGAGGACCTGATAGATGCTTACTGCCAAGTTGTTTCAGAGGAGAAGATTAAAATATGAAAAATTTAAAGGACGGACGACGGACGCCAAGTTGATGGCTATACCTTACATGGCCCTTTGGGCCAGGTGAGCTAAAAAATGATGAAAAAAGGGGAATAACTCCTCGATGGGTAATCAGATTTACTTCAAAATTGCAGAGTATGTCGATCTTGACATGCTGAACATGTTTGCTGTTTAAACTTAACATATATCTCTTATAGTTTTTGAAATAAAGGACAAAAAGTATTAACATTGTGAAAAGTTGATGAAAAAAGAGTAAGAACTCCAAATTGGGTACTCAGATTAACTTCAAAATTTCAGGGTAGGTAGATCTTGATATGCTGCACATTTTTGCAATTTTAGCTTAACCTTTATCCCTAATAGTTTTTTGAAATATCAGACAAAAATGTTTAAATTAAAAAAATAATAATGAAAAAATGGCAATAACTCCTAGACGGGTAATCAGATTTACTTCAAAATTGCAGAGTATGTCGATCTTGACAAGCTGAACATGTTTTTAGTTTACACTTAACATCTATCTCTTATAGTTTTTGAAATAAAGGATGAAAATTATTAAAATTATGAAAATTTGATGAAAAAAGGGCAATAACTCCAAGACATGTAAACAGATTTTCTTCAAACTTTCAGGGTAGCTAGATCTTGCTGTGCTAATCATTTTTTCGCCGTCAGATTTCTGATATTATTAATGGTTTTTGAGTTATTACCAAAAACGTGCAATTTTACCATATGCTTTATTTTTAGTAATAGCGACCATGTTTGTTGGCCGAATGGAACCAAATGAAGAAGTTTTATAGAGGATCTTACATAGATGCTTCCGGGTACCTATAAAGTGCGAAACGAAATAGAAACGAAACGAAACGAAACGAAACGAAACGAAACGAAATCAACGAAAACGAAACGAAACGAAACGAAATTAACGAAATGGAAACGAAATGAAACGAAACCAACGAAAGCAAAACGAAATAGACTGATATGAAGAAAATGGAAGGAAAAAAATAAGACAAAACGAAATAAAGAAAAAAAAAGAAAAGATAATTCGATTTTTTAAATACAATAATTTTGTTTAATTATAACCCATCTTGCATGCGCATGTCTGTCCGTTACAGTACCCCTCACGTACATTACCCGCAACTCAATCCAAGCCGGGTTTGCTTGCCGACAAACTTTCAGAAGTTCAAATGTCATATTGTTGTTTGTGTGTGTGTGTCAGTATTTATGAATTATGAAATTTCTTGGAGTGGGCATATAGAAAAAAAATGGGGGATATGAGGGGGTATTTTCATAGATTGGGATATTGAGGGTTCATTATTCGTCTGATTTTATTACGTTTTTCGTTCCTATTTTACATAAATTTGCCTATTCGCAAATCAAACAGGATGGTCTTGAGTTTCAGATTCTGGGCACTATTTGACTACTGGATTTTCCCGACTTGTCACGTTTAATCCCCATGCACCCCCCCCCCCCCCATTTGCCAATATGTCGGAATTATTAGCGACTGGTCATGCAAGTGGGAGGTTCGACCCACCATTTTCTTGGGAATTGCCTGTGCCAAGCCGGGAATATGATAGTTGTATTCTAGTTTCACATTTGGTTATGTTTTAGGATTAGAGAATTTACATGTACCGATTGTTTTTATACTTGGTAACGTCTTATGGTTAGACGAGTGGCATCTGCCTATCTACTATCAGAACCCACCATTTTCCTTGGAAAATGCCTGTACCAAGTCAGGAATGTGTTGTTTTTCAGTTGTTCCGTTGATTGAAAACTCAGATGGTTGAGCTTCTTATCGGTCTTGTCTGTTTTTGTTGACTTTCCCTTTTGAATGCACCTGGTACCATTGTTATTACCTTTATTCGGTAGTGTGCCAACAGATCTGGCGTAATGTCTTACCGTTGTTCTTTCCGAGCTATACAGGGGTCAAAAAGACCCAACACTATAAACTTATTATTTCAAATCCTATTGTTCTATTTTGAAGAACTGAAAAAAAACCAACAGCAACATAACAGGATGTACAGTGAGCGCCCTCCTTACAGGAGAACTTCTGGAAAAATTATGCTTGCAAAAACTAAACATAAGAAATTCTGGAAGTTTTATTGAAATCCATTCTGTTGTTTAGGAACAGTTATGGATAACGCAACAGTATCCTCTCACTATTGTATAGCCTTGTATGGCAATTACATAGCCTTAAATGACAAAATCCAAAAGTGAAGAAATTTTAGCAAAACTGTTGAAATGGGAAAGCAAAAATAGAAGGTGGACAATGCCATTTGGTACTAAAGAATTCATGAAATTAATGAACCTTGCCATATGGTATTGAAGATTTCCTGTAAGATTCATTCAATTCCATGAAGTTGCTAAGGAGGAATTGCATAGGCAGTGAGGGAAGAACTCACGGACAAACGGACATATACTATATATCCCTCTCCCGCTGGATAGCGGGGGTATAAAAATATGTGCCGTATCAAATTTTATTAATACCGGAAATTTTTTTGGAGGAGGGGGGGGGGGGGGGATTGGTTTTTTTTTTAATATGAAAAGGGATCAAAGGGAAAAAAGGTACTTTTACAAGATATGTAGATTTTTTTAAATTTCTAAAGTTAATTTTTGATAGGATTTGTATACCTCCGCCAAAAAAAGATTGGGGTATATAGGACTTCTGCTGTCCGTTCGCTCGTTTGTTCGTCCGATCGTCACACTTTTTCGTCTCTCCGACACACTTTTAAATTTTGCTCGGACGGAGGTATTTATTAGTGAACTTTAACCACTGCACTTCTGTTATTTTAATTCCTCTCCTTTCAACAGACTTGACGTTGCTCTTATGGTTCCCAAATATAAAAGAAGCCACTAAGTGAAAAGGACAGACTCCCGCTGAATAAATGCATAGTATTCTTGTTCAATTGGGATCAAATCTTGTCCTCTCCTGATGAAAGACAGACATGTGTGGGAAGTAGTCTAGCATCGTAATTGTGAAAATAGGTTTGATTTCTTTTAGGCCCCTTTTAATTTTTCTTCCATTTTCTATTTCGTTTTGTTTTCGTTGATTTCGTTTTGCTTTCGCTGGTTTCGTTTTATTTCGTTTTCATTTCGTTGATTTCGTTTCGTTTTTGTTGATTTCGTTTCGTTTCGTTTTCGTTGATTTCGTTTCGTTTCGTTTCGTTTCTATTTCGTTTGGCACTTTATAGGTACCCGATGCTTCCTGCCAAGTTTGGCTCAATTTGGCCCAGTAGTTTCAGAGGAGAAGATTGTTTTAACATTAATCAATCAGAAACAAGAATTGCCCTTGGCGGCCATATTTGTTGGGACGAAATGAAGAAACTTTATAGAGGACCTTATATACATTTGAAAAGTGTTACAGTAAGTAAGATTTGGTTACAAAAAATTCAAATTAACCATAAAAATTAAAATTTTACAATAGATTTTTGGAATTGTTATGGATGTAAATAAATATTAGAATTGGACAAAAACTTACAAATATAACAATTTGAATACATATGAATTTGTTTTTTAAAATGATAAATTTAAAAGGGGAAGTAACTCTATTCAGATAGAAATATAGTGAATATCTAAATACATGTATTATCAAAGGCATGGTTGAAATATATGATATAATGAACTTTACATGTCAAAATTTGTATCACATGTCGTATCAACACTCGCCCTATATCACCCCTCGGGCCGGTGGCCCTTGGGGTGATATATGGTTCTCGGGTTGATACGGCATGTGATACAGATTTTGACATGTAATATTCAGTATATATCGTGGCGGTCAGTTATATTGGTGGAGAAGACCGGAGTACGTGGAGAAGCATGTCAAGAAATAGAATATTTTCTTTTCAAATTATAAATAACTTGACCTTGAAGTAAAAAGTCAAGGTCACATATAATAGCATATGGTAAATCTATTTCAACCTTTCCCTTCTTCATTAAGTATATATATATAATGCATTATTGTGTATAATTATATTATGTCATATATTTTATCATGTTTCAGATAAAAGTTGTATAATGAGGAATTGTCAAAGATTTAATTTTAATATATCTCATATTTTTTTGTAAGGCTTAAATATAATTTGATTGTTGCAAATATTAAAGAGCTATCAATTGGTAATTAAAAACAGGGGTGTACTGGCAGCAGTAAAGCTTGGTCACACTAGGATATTTATAAATATAAAAAAAATACATGGTATAAAAATTGTTATAAGTATGTCGGATTCCGAACAGTTACGAGCAGATGGCGACATTTGGTCACTCGACGGGACAACCAGAAAAATACATATGTAAAAACTTAACTCTAAGGACCATCCAAACAAAACAATTCCATGGAAACTGAGAAGAGTTGTCGTGTCGATTGACAATATGTTGCTGTCTACTGAATTGATAGAGTCTGACATACAAAATAGAATACAGAAAACACAACTGTAAATAAGGAAATGTTTATTGTAGAGAAGTTATATAGTGTTGATGACATGTTGTACCTCCAACATATAAGGGCTTTAAGAGGAAGACAATTATCTTCACATGCTGTTAGCATACCCCACAGCGCAATAATTTGACAGAGAATAATATTATACTTTTCTTTGTGTGGAAAAATGAATATGGAAAGAGTTGATAACTTGATAATAATAACGAATAAAGTAGATGTTTTCTGAATTATTTTATCTATCAGTAATTGTGTGAAAGAATTGTTGAATAATTTTATCAATGCCTATGCATATATAGGTGTGTATGTAAATATATATATATATACTTGTTTAATAATACATGTGTTATATATTTTTCAGAATGATCAATAGTCAGCCAGTTTTGGAAATCTTCAGTTTTATATAGTTTTTTTTTTTGTTTTTGTTTGTTTTTGTTTTTTTTAAAGATAGAATAGAAGATACATTTCAAAAATAATTGAAGAAGTTATTCATTTCTTTGTGTAAATCTGAGAAAAAAAAATTCATGATATTATTTTTATTAACAAAATAGAGGCTGGCTGGGGAATTGAGACTTGCCTATAAAGTTCCCAGCTCGTGGAACGAGCTAGTGGACCAGCGGGGATCTGTCAGAATAGAAAAATCAAGAAAAAAATATGATGACTGCCTAACATATAAAAACATCGTTTGGCCTCTGTCCAGTTACGAAAACCAGTCTAATGCCAATAGTAAAATTATTTCAGAGAAAAAAAGTACAGGGTGAAAAAGTCAAGGTCGCTTAAAAAACCGTGATGATCGGGATCATCACCTAACCGAATTTGGCTTAAGAATTCAAGGGAAAAAATAGTTCCCGCGCAAGAAAAGAAAATATTAAGAATAGAATAAATATATATATTCAGGAAAAAATCTAAACAGAAAGTATGGAAAGAAATATATGAAAACCTTTTAATATCGAAAGAAAATAAATAAAAAGAAATCAGAAGTAAGAAAATGAAAGAGGGTCGAAAGGTCGAGTGATGATCCCTCAAGTAGTATAAAAAGAGGAGAAATTCCAGTGTGTGGCAGTCAACAAATAAAATCAGATTCCTGCTGGACTACTTAATTTTGTGCTTATTATTTAAATATTATAGGTAGGTCTCTGTTATTTTGTTTTATTATTTTATCTTAATGATAATTTCAAATTTCTTTAGTTTCATATGAAATTTATGTTATTAAATATCATTAGTATGGATTGTTAAAAATAAAAGAAATTTGTTTTTCCAGCATGAGAATCAGAATTAATTAAAATAATTTATGCATCTTAAATGAATAAGTGAATGAAAATATTCAAATGATTAATTATATTGATAAGCATATTGTGAATGAATGTTGTACTTTATTGGTAGGAACCTATGTGAGATAGACTTTCGAGGTATACATTTGATTAATTAAAAATTGTATTTTAAAGGTGAAATTTTAAATACTTAAATTGTATTTTTTCTAATGTTAAAGAGATAAGAATAATTAGATGACTTAGTCTCGATTTCAATTTACTTACTATACTTTCGATTTTCCTTTTTATATAATGCATTGTTATACTTTCAAACTGTTGATATTTTTCTTTTTTATTCCTTTGTGTACTGAAATTATTTATATTAAGTCAACAAATAAAATCACATTCCTGTTGAATTACTTGTGTTTATTTAAATATTATAGATCCCGGTATTCCCCAAAGTGACAGAACTGTGTCAAGGAAATCAGATCAATAACACCAAACCAGTCAATGTCACACATACAAAAGACAATGTATTTTATTTAAGCGTAATAAAGTAGATCGAGATCAAATACAAAGAACATGATATCTGTGTAAATCCTGTGTTCTTCTTTCATTGTACATATCCGGTGTCCTATAATTATTAGCTACCATAATTATTAGCTACTTTTTGACGTTCGGAACTAGATTTTCGTAAACCACTAAGGTGTTCCAAATGATAGCCATGAAAATTAGCTACCTTAATAATACATTAAAAGTACTATGCCAGTTATTCCCCTTTTGCCATGTTTTGATAGATTCTTGGTAATTAGTATTTTTGAACGAAAAAAGGGGGGTGGATGTAGGCGAGGAAATCTATTTAATTAAATAGATTTATCCCAGAAATGGATAGCAAACTCCTATTCATTCATTTACACCAAGGATTTATATATATATATATATATACGTCTGAAAATTAAACCAAACAGTATTAAAATTAGATTTTTGCGCTGTCAAATTTTTGTTCTTCCCTCGACTATATATATATATATAAATCCTTGTTTACATGGAGCAAAATCTGGATGAAAATAAGTTATTTCGATATTAAATATATGATTGATTGATTGATTGATTGATTGGTTGGTGTTTAACGTCCAGCGAGCATTTTTTTCAGCTATATTCAGGTCGAGAACATTAAAAAATTTAAACGCCACGGGACTCGAAACAAGGAAAGGTGTATGGGTAGGGACGGATAATTTAGCCAGTGCAACAGGACTCATATGCTCATAATGAGCTGTTACAGTACACTGGGTTCTTTAACGTGCGAAGAGGATGGCAATCTCTCAACACGGGACCTCGGTATTATTTACGTCTCGTCCGAAGGACGGGTTGGTTGTGAATTTATACATCCCGCACAACCGACGGACGCCCCTTCAAGCCGAAGAAGCTCTCGGTCCCATTTCTATACACCGGGGTTCCCGCGGGGTTGTATATATATATATATATATATATATAATATAAATAAATTCAAGTCTAATAATATTTTTAAAAAATTATATATTTATAGTGACATGAACAAGTTTCTATATATCAATCACCATATTATTTATCTGTACATAATGCATTTTCTGCTTTCCATATATACAAAAATGTGTATATCTATTCCATTTATATGTGTATTATCATAATGTGTAATATTGAATTAATTAATACAATATGTTTATACTATATCTATTCCAAAGAAATAAGATGCTTAGTTATAACAAGCAATAACGCTCCTGTGGTGAAATAGTTACGAGTACTCGCATCATGTGCGGTAGATCGTGGTTTCGATCAATGATCTGATCAAACCAAAAACTATACAATTTATATTGACACATGGCGTAAAAGAATAAAGACAAAGACTAGTCAGCATAATTTCTTCATTACATGGGATAGAAGTCATGAAGTTTTCCATGAATATAAGCTACCTTGTATCTGTCCAGTGTATGACATAGGTTTCAAAGTGTTATCCATGAAAATAAACTACCTTGCACCGTTCAAACATGAGCATAAGCATCTGAAGCTTGTCCATGAAAATTAGCTACTCGACCTTTCTTCATTGCATGGAATAGGAGTCACGAAGTGTTCAATGAAAATAAGCTACCTTACATCTGTTCAATGTATGACACAGGTGTCAAAGTGTTATCCATAAAAATAAAATACCTGGCACCATTCAAGCATAAGCATTGACATGAGAAGTTTGCCCATGAAAATTAGCTACCTCGCATTCCTTCGTTACATTGGATAGGAGTCATGACGTTTTCCATGAAAATAAGCTACCTTACATCTGTTCAATGTATGACACAGGTGTCAAAGTGTTGTCCATGAAAATAAACTACCTGGCACCATTCAAACATAAGCATAAGCATCAGAAGTTTGCCCATGAAAATTAGCTACCTCGCATTCCTTCGTTACATTGGATAGGAGTCATGACGTTTTCCATGAAAATAAGCTACCTTACATCTGTTCAATGTATGACACAGGTGTCAAAGTGTTGTCCATGAAAATAAACTACCTGGCACCATTCAAACATAAGCATAAGCATCAGAAGTTTGCCCATGAAAATTAGCTACCTCGCATTCCTTCGTTACATTGGATAGGAGTCATGACGTTTTCCATGAAAATAAGCTACCTTACATCTGTTCAATGTATGACACAGGTGTCAAAGTGTTATCCATAAAAATAAACTACCTGGCACCATTCAAACATAGGCATAAGCAACAGAAGTTTGCCCATGAAAATTAGCTACCTCTCATTTCTTCGTTTCATGGTCCATGAAAATTAGCTACCTGCCCATGAAAATTAGCTACCTCGCATTCCTTCGTTGCATTGGATAGGAGTCATTACGTTTTCCATGAAAATAAGCTACCTTGCATCTGTTCAATGTATGACACAGGTGTCAAAGTGTTATCCATGAAAATAAACTACCTGGCACCATTCAAACATAAGCATAAGCATCAGAAGTTTGCCCATGAAAATTAGCTACCTCGCATTCCTTCGTTACATTGGATAGGAGTCATGACGTTTTCCATGAAAATAAGCTACCTTACATCTGTTCAATGTATGACACAGGTGTCAAAGTGTTATCCATAAAAATAAACTACCTGGCACCATTCAAACATAGGCATAAGCAACAGAAGTTTGCCCATGAAAATTGGCTACCTCTCATTTCTTCGTTTCATGGTCCATGAAAATTAGCTACCTCCCCATGAAAATTAGCTACCTCGCATTCCTTCGTTGCATTGGATAGGAGTCATTACGTTGTCCATGAAAATAAGCTACCTTACATCTGTTCAATGTATGACACAGGTGTCAAAGTGTTATCCATGAAAATAAACTACCTGGCACCATTCAAGCATAAGCATAAGCAACAGAAGTTTGCCCATGAAAATTAGCTACCTCGCATTCCTTCGTTACATTGGAGGTTCCCCGCTGATTTGTTGTAACTTTTACTGTTGGAGAGATGTGACAGAATCAAAAATCATATATTTATTTGTTAAATTCGAAATTTATAAAATATTTTTTTAACAAAATCTATACTTTATTGAACATAAACTGTATAAGTGACCAGGTGAGTAATTCAGGCTCAGTTAAAATGACCCGCTAATTAAGAAATAAATCATGGAAGCCAGAATGTGTTTTGAGTTTTAACATGGATTGTTGGATATTAGTATTTTATCCCGAGTCAGAGGGATAAAATTTACTAAAATCCGCCAACCCATGTTAAAACTCAAAACACATTCATGCTTCCATGATTTATTTCGATTCTGATATGTCTAAGATTACAAATACGGTAGTATACTTTGATTGGAAGACGGTAATTTATATTTACGTTTGCGGAAAGTGTCACACTCCATTTATGCTGCCAATGGAAAAGTCAGTCACATTCACCGGCACATGTGTGAACGAGATTATACCATCGATAAATCGCTCGTTTGTCTACAAAGCGTAAGAAGAACGTCGTGTTAGAATTTGTGTTGTACTCTGGTATTCATCAAAGCTTTTGAGCAGACGTTGTCAAAGGGAACATGAGCTATTGCGATCATTTGATCCGTCGTCCGTCTGTAAACATTTTACATTTTAATCTTCTGCTCTGAAACCCCTTAGCTCAATGAACTGAAGCTTAGTAGGAAGCATCTATGCAAGGTTCTCTATAAAGATTTTTCATTTCGTCATGATCCATTAACAAACATGGCCACCATAGGCAATTCTTATTGCTGATTGGTCGATTTCTAAAAAATCTTCACCTCTGAAATCGAATAGCCATAGGCAGTTATTGTTTCTAGTTGGTCAATTTCTAAAAATCTCTGAAACCGCTTGGCCAAATGAATTGAAACTTGGTAGGAAGCATATATGGAAGGTCCTCTATAAAGATTGTTCATTTCGGCTCAATTCGTAGCAAACATGGCCGCCACAGGCAGTTCTTGATGCTGATTGGTCGATTCCTAAAAAAATCTTCTCCTCTGAAACCGCTTGACCAAATGAATCTAATTTGGTAGGAAGCATCTATGGAAGGCCCTCTGTAAAGATTGCTCATTTAGTCCTGACCCCTTAGCAAACATGGTCGGCACAGGCAATTCTTGTTGCTGATTGGTCGATTCCTAAAACATCTTCTACTCTGAAACTGTTTGGCCAAATGAACCGAAACGTGGTAGGTAGCATCTATGGAAGGCCCTCTATAAAGATTGCTTATTTGGGATCCGTTAACAAACATGGCCAGCACAGGCAATTCGTGTTGCTGATTGGTAGATTCTCTAAAAATCATTTACTCCGAAACCGCTTGACCAAATGAACCGAAACGTGGTAGGTAGCATCTATGGAAGTCCCTCTATAAAGATTGCTCATTTTGGATCTGTTAACAAACATGGCCAGCACAGGCAATTCGTGTTGCTGATTGGTCGATTCATAAAAAATCTTCTCCTCCGAAACCGCTTGGCAAAATGAACCGAAACTTGATAGGTAGCAGCTATGGAAGGCCCTCTATAAAGAATGCTCATTTCGTCCCGATCCGTTAACAAACATGTCCACCACAGGCAATTCTTGTTGCTGATTGGTTGATTTCTAAATAATATTCTCAACCTACTGAGCCTCTAGTCTATATATTGTATTGTATTATATGTATGCTAATGTTCCACCATGCCTGTCTGAGTTTTTCAATAAAATCTTTAAGAAATAACTTGTGTTAAGATACTTAGTGTGTGAGATATTATCATGTATATATGGCTGTTATTTAATTATTAAATTGGCAAGTATGTGTGATACAAGTATCTGTACTTACAAAACATACCAGCATGATGCAAAATATTTATTTGGGCTATATTCAATGACATTACAGACATTTTCATATGTTGTACCAGCGTCTGGCAATCTACTTTCTAAAGGTTGAGTACATCATCCAAGTGATGAACAGTGCAGTGAAAGATAAATGAGGTGTAGGCAGCCCTTTAAACCTCTCTCCCATCAAGGCCCAGATTCAATACAAACACAAACCTCTAAACATTTATTGATAAAGAATAGAGATACATGTACATAAGAAATTAGGATGCAGGCACCCTAAAGTACTACTGTTATTCCAAGATGTATAAATTTGTAGGCCCTTCTGAAGTTATATCCTCAAAACAGAAAAAAACAGAAATAAAATTAGATATTAATCTGTTATCAAAAACAAACAAATACAAAACAAAACAAACCAATCAAAAATATCAAAAAGAAAGAAAAAAAACCCAACATGAATGCACCTTTTATCAATCTGACTTAGTTCTGTACACATAATTTTCATAAGAGATACAGGTAACTAATTTACCTGGAAATTTTACATACATTTTGTATCTATCATATTAAACAATGAGTGTATCTTGTTTTCAAAGAAAACATTCAGATAGCTACATTGCTAAAAAGAGGTAATAAAAACGTAGATATCAAATTTAGTGCACATGAACGTTTCTGGAATAACCTTCATCAGGTAGCTCAAGATCAAAAGATTGGAAAGCCAAATAATTTAATAGTTTTGGGAGTACAAAATCTATGGGTATTGATGTTATGTAGGAGTTTCTTTTACACCTGCTAGAGATATTGGGAGTGCTGTTTTTATGATGTGGGTTTTGGTGCAGTCGGGGATGTTGTCTTGTGATTCTACGGTGAATACGGACTGACACTGTTGGGGATGTTGGATTTTTGCTTTGTGTCAGCTGTGATCTGTCCATCGCTCCTCATTGGTGTGACATCTGTTTTGTCTGTACCTAAGGATTTTATATATAACAGCTTCTTTCATCACATATTGCTTAAGATTTTCACCAAGATATAGTTTTTCTGGTAACTGATTCATGTCGAGCGACGCCGAGAAACTTACACTATAAGCGCGGACGTCTAAAACGCTTAGAACGATGTCTGTTTCTGCTCTTTTTAGACAATTTGCCAGTTGTTTTTTTTAACTATAAGACATTGCAGAATAAACACAATATACGTACATTGTCGGGGAAATATAAAAACTGTACGTAACAGCTTTAGTGAGTGAGCGATTGTTTTTTAACGCCAACTCAGCAATTTTATAGCTATATCATGGCGAGACCAAGTTAATGAGATGATGATGATGTCCGCTTTTTTCTAGACCAACACGCTTAGTTTTTTTTTATAGTGTTAGCTAACGGAAACAACAGTCCGCGGATATACATGTCGCTCCACTCTGACACATTATCCTGATTCCGAAGCAATCAGTCTTTGCTCTTTCTCCTTAATTCTGCGTGCTTTGCATTATAAGCAACAAATACCAATTGGTAATCTTTGGTTTGAAATATGAATTTGCTTATATACATGTACTCAAAAAGTCGCTTTTTATGTGTCTTCTGTCGAAGGATTGTGATAGCGCGAAAAGTTGACCGTGCGTTGCGCAATGTATTTTGTATTGTTACGTTATCTATTGTCATTTATGTAGACAACAGGGGCGGATCCAGGGGGCGCGCATTCGGCGCCCCTCCCCCCCCCCCCCTCCCCTTAAAATTTGAAAAAATAAGATTTTTTGGCATAAAATAGTGATTTTTCACACGAAATACCCCAAGATTTTTCGCGCCTCCCTCCGCTCGGCGCAATTTTAAAAAATCCCCCCCCCTAACTTGAAATCCTGGATCCGCCCCTGGACAATATAAGAATAAGAATAAGAATTTTTTATTGCCAATTAAGGGCCCACAAGGGGCAAACAATTTAATACAATGATTGAAATGATTGGAGACATACATGTAAACACACACACAAAACAGGAAAACATATTTATGTTCAGTGACTGCACGGCCAGATCAGAGCCTATCAAATACCACCATAAATCAATTCACATTTAATATAATATAACATGTATAATAACTATAATAATTCACCTAACCTAATGATATCTATTGGATCAATTGTGTCCTCGCAGCAAAAAACATTCCTCTATAAAACTACCTAATTTTTTCAAAACTTGTTCATGTTCATTAGTAAATAGCCAGACAAATTTTGATGATGTGTCCATGTATCTAAAATTTGGACATAAGTCAATAACTTTATCAAAAAATTTACTCTAATATTTTCATATAAGGGACAGTCGACAACAAAGTGAAATATATGTATTCGCTGAGAAACAGACCAGAAATGCTCACCAAAGACTCTCATCGGTAGTGTAATCGTTAGCGTGCTCGCCTCGAATGCGGTAGATCGTGGGTTCGAGTCCCGATCGGGTCAAACCATGTTCTGTACACATATTTTGCCATCTTCCACATTCTGTTGGAAATTTATGATTTAGGGTTCTATTTTTACAAAATCCAAATAAGAAATTGTCATCAAGAGTGTGCAAATAGTTTCAGTTTCGAATTGAAATTAATCTAATAGCTACCAGTTCTTTAATATTGTAATAAATAAAGTTCCCAACTTTCATTATTAAATATATATGGAACATAATTTTATTTATTTCTTGAATTCAGAAGATAGTGTCAATAAGTAAGTAAATGAGTTAATTTCTTTATTTCAAGAGGGTAACACGGTTAGCAATAATAAAAGTGTGATTAATAATTATCATATATGATGTTATTAAGTTAAAGAATAATTTGCATAGTTTGAACATCACATAAATATTAAATTCTACCATATATAGTCCACCAATCTATTTTTTAATAGCTGTAAAAATGATTCATCGCGATGGTAAATTGAAAAAAGATAGTTTGTAACTTAATCACATGCTATACAGCCATATAGGTAGCATTTTGTTTTTCAACTATGAACACCACTAATATCTATTGTTTATTGTGTACAGATCCAGGGGGCGGATCCAGGATTTCAAGTTAGGGTGGGGGGGGGGGGGGGGCGCACTTAAATAAAATGCGCCGAGCGGAGGGGGACACGAACATGTTTGGGGTACTTCGTGTGAAAAATCACGATTTTACGCCAAAAAAATTATATTTTTTCCAATTTTTGGGGGGCGCTCCCCCTCCCCCTGGATCCGCCCCTGAGATCTATATGTCTCTCTTTGTCAATCAGTAACTCTTTTCCTGCTTATGTACATGCAGTTTTTCATTTTGTCTCTCCATTGGAAATACACAATCTGTATTTTGGTAAACATAATAAGGGAGACAAATCCTATAAGTTTATGCTACAAGTAGCTAATTTTTATAGGTAGCTAATTATTATGCTCCGCCGTATGAAAATTAGCTACCGGAAGTTTGAGGTAGCTAATTTTCATGGGTAGCTAAAAATTTTACGACACCGGTACACAACATCTCGTCGGCATTTTAACGTAACGTTTTCAGATCGGCAATGACGTTGCCATTTAGATTACATTGGTTACAAGGTTTATCGGAAAACAAACGTTTTCCTAACCACCGTTGGTACAGCGACGCCACCTGGGGGGAAAATGGGTGAATGGTCTCCATTATACTGAACCGCTAAAGAAACGTCGGGTAAATTAGTGTATCAAACTGCCTTTTCTTTTTAAAGTAATATTACACAAGTTTTGGGTGAAGACAATTTGTCCCTGAAAATTCAATTTGGAATACGGCGGTACCTTTACTAACCTATTCATGCATGTTTCAACGCAGGTGTGTTAAGGCTGTTTCTAAGATTGCATGCAATAAAAAAGGGGGGTCAGGTATGTAATACAAATTAATGAGTAAAACATAACAATATTTGATGCATATTGCAACCTGCAGTTATTTATACATGTTCGAAAGTGAAAATGTTTCAACTTTGTGCGAGTCAACGTGGATTTCTGTTGATAAAATGATGGTCATGTGACTACAATCAGTGCCTTAACTAATTTCGAAAAGTTCTAGTATTTAGAGTGAAAGTTGAATTAAAAACTGGATATTTTCTGAAAGATTTTTTGTTTTTGTTTAAGAAAAGTGCTACGAGAGCTACTATGCAGCCAACAATGGAGATTAAGACAAGATAAAACGCGGAAAATGGAGACCATTCACCCATTTCCCCCCAGGTGGCGTCGCTGTACTAACGGTGGTTAGGAAAACGTTTGTTTTCCGATAAACGCTTGTAACCAATGTAATCAAATGGCAATACCTACGTGGTGTCCTTGTTCTGAAGCGTTGCGTAATATGACGGTAGGCACGGCCTATACTATAGAGAGGACGGAAGTGAACATAATAGATTTTAATTTGATATTTCCAATACCTTTTTTTCTAGTTTATTTCACAGTGACCGGTAACAATCATAGCCTATAGGGCCCAATGCCTGCAATGGCAATGTAAAATTGCATGTACGTATTTTTTTGTTTTTTTTTACCTCATTTTGGTGTCTAATGACGTAAAATTGCACACGATTTTTTTTTTACTTCATTTGTTCTCTAATGACATAAAATTGCATACGAGTTTTCAGACTAAATTGAACCAGATTGAAAATTGTACACGTATTTTTTTCACACTGTATAGGGTCTAACCATGTAAAGGAGTGAGTATGATAAGGGTAGATTTTGGCCCAATCTCAGAAACTGTTTATACAGATATAATATTAAACACAATCATTGAAAGGTAAGAAATTTTTTTTTTTTGATGATTTCACTTTGTCCTTTGTTGCTTAGCAACGTAATTGAAGGAGGGTCCAATTAATCATTGGAAATTCAAATATGGTGGTTTTATATTACATATCTTGCATAGTCTTTTCGACAAAATGTTATATTCTGTGTATGTACACTCTAAAAATAATATTCCAATTCTCTATGGTAGTATATAGTATTTTTGTGTAGTTTTGTCACCCTAGCAACGGTTTTGTAAACATTAAATTAGCCTATATTATTGCAATTAATGGTTGAATTTTGACATCTACGATCTTTTGACTTGATATTTGATTAAACGGTACATTTTTGTCAAGCTATACACACTACAAATGTCATTTCATATTTCAAAAATACATTTTGATATTTTTATTCATAGCTATGCCCCGTCCATAGCAACAGGTTTCCCTATGCACAGTATTTTCCTGTAGATCTCATGGACCTTTTATTTAATCAAGAAAAAAAATACTACAACAACAACTTAGCAGATCTAGAGGAATCTTATCATTTACTAACCAGTATATATTATAAGAGTTCCTTAAACCTTACAATGTCCCTAGTAACCAAATATTATTCCTAGCAACCGCAGAAACTCGTCAATGCTGAGCTCTGTAAATTGCTTTTTTTTCAAATTTTTATAACCGAATGTTGATCTTTTTATTTTTTAAATCATGAGAGGAAATTATTCTCAGTAATTAGAATGTCAAAGGAACCAAGTCAACTGCATAACATGGTAAAGCAGCGCTACAGCGGCAGGAGAGGATATAATCCATGTTGAATAATTAAGAAATAAATCATGGAAGCCAGAATGTGTTGGGAGTTTTAACATGGATTGGCGGATATTATACGTTATTAGTCTCGAGAATAAATATAACATCTAGAGACTGATAACATTTTAATCTGAATGTTCCAACATTAATAAGTATGTCCTAATTATAGGAAAAACATAAATACGTGTATCTTTGGACAAAGATCACAGAGAGCGATTATTGATTTTCTATCATCTTGTGAAATGTGTGTCGTCTGCTGTGCACAATGTAAATGGACAGCACATAGGTGAGAGCGATTATTGATTTTCTGTCACCGCACGGCTTCCCTGAAGTTTTAAAAGTACCTTTTTAGCCAATCAAAATTCTACTTGCCACGAGAACATCAGAGAATAGTATTTTATCCCGAGCCAGAAGCGAGGGATAAAATTTACTAATATCCGCCAATCCATGTTAAAACTCAAAACACATTTTGGCTTCCATGATTTATTTCGATTCTGATATGTCTAAGAGTACAAATACGGTAGTATACTTTGATTGGAAGACGGTAATTTATATTTACGGTATCTTCAAACTTTTTTTGTTGAGAAAAGTAAAACGTGATAGATTATAGAATGCTTGGTAATACCAAGGACGTATTCTATATACGTCCTTGGTAATACAGTATTATCGGTCATGGCCCATTAAAGTAAGATCATACCACTAAAATTCCAAGTAATACTACACATTTAGCACTGACTCATAAACGATAGACTATATCAATGAAATTCTTAGTAAGGATAACAAAAGGACCATTATAAACAAAACACCGAATATGTAAATCAAACCCGACATCCGTGTACTATGTTAAAACATGCACGTTATATCGTTATATGTACTGTATTGGATGAGTTACGAATTATCAAATATATTGTTTGTTTTTCCATACTTTATTGTAATAAGTAAGAATACAATATTGATCTCACGATGTTGTTATCGGCAGTCATGTGTGCTAAACCATTGCGCCACCGCAACGTTAATATTTTATGCAAGAAGAGTTTTAAGATCCCCAAGCGCAAGGGCAGGCAATACAATGGCCAAAAAGAAAAAGGACAATCACTGATCTACAAAACACTACACAGAAAACTAATCATTTCCACTACAGCGATATATTTTTTCACAGGAAACAAAAATAAGATTTTTACTTTTTGGACATAAAAAAAATCAGTAATTTCCCTTCAAATTTTTATCATAAATTTCTCGTTGAGAACTGTAGGGCCGGATTAATGATATTTTTGCATCTTTCGTGTCAATTTATTTTGTTTCTTTAAAATTTCACCACAATTAATATATTTTTTTTTCAGAAAAAAACATTCTAAAAGTTAAATGGTCGTCCCCTTAATGACATGAATGTGTGTCTCGGCCGCGTCCATGCAGCTTCGTATAATACGAACCGCATCGGTGGCGTAATGGTTAGAGTGCTCGCCTCGAGTGCGGTAGATCGTGGGTTCGAGCCCCGGTCGGGTCATACCAAAGACTTATTTTATTAATTAATTCAATATTACACATTATGATAATACACATATAAATGGAATAGATATACACATTTTTGCATATATGCAAAGCAGAAAATGCATTATGTACAGATAAATAATATGGTGATTGATATATAGAAACTTGTTCATGTCACTATAAATATATAATTTTTTTTAAATATTATTAGACTTGAATTTATTTATATTATAGATATATATATATACAACCCCGCGGGAACCCCGGTGTATAGAAATGGGACCGAGAGCTTCTTCGGCTTGAAGGGGCGTCCGTCGGTTGTGCGAGATGTATAAATTCACAACCAACCCGTCCTTTGGACGAGACGTAAATAATACCGAGGTCCCTTGTTGAGAAATTGCCATCCTCTTCGCACGTTAAAGAACCCAGTGTACTGTAACAGCTCATTATGAGCATATGAGACCTGTTGCACTGGCTAAATTATCCGTCCCTACCCATACACCTTTCCTTGTTTCGAGTCCCGTGGCGTTTAAATTTTTTAATGTTCTCGTCCTGAATATAGCTGAAAAAATGCTCGCTGGACGTTAAACACCAACCAATTAATCAATCAATCAATCAATCAATCATATATTTTATATCGAAATAACTTATTTTCATCCAGATTTTGCTCCATGTAAACAAGGATTTATATATATATATATAGTCGAGGGAAGAACAAAAATTTGACAGCTCAAAAATCTAATTCTAATACTGTTTGGTTTAATATTCAGACGTATATATATATATAAATCCTTGGTGTAAATGAATGAATAGGAGTTTGCTATCCATTTCTGGGATAAATCTATTTAATTAATTAGATTTCCTCGCCTACATCCACCCACCTTTTTTTCGTTCAAAAATACTAATTACCAAGAATCTATCAAAACATGGTAAAAGGGGAATAACTGGCATAGTACTTTTAATGGATTATTAAGGTAGCTAATTTTCATGACTATCATTTGGAACACCTTAGTGGTTTACGAAAATCTAGTTCCGAACGTCAAAAAGTAGCTAATATGCGAGCTTAAGCGAGCTCTTTATGGTATAAAATATGTACTTAGGATTTTTTAACAAACATGGCTGAACAAATTGTCGAAGAAAAAAAAATTCTACGTTTTGTATTTGTTATTCGAGTTATCGTTCCTTACGTTTTGTAAACACCGGTTTCCGGGTAACACACTAACACACTCAACTAATGAAGATCTTCTTAACATAAAGCGCAAAGGTGATCCTGAAGTCTCGTACCCTCTCTCTCGTAAGGAACGACAGCTCGATTGAATGAGACTAGATTCGGCCCTAAAAAAAAGTCGTCCCCAATATATCTCGGCCCAAAAAATCTCGACACTTTTTGATGAAATTGCCAGATAATTTTCAGATGCGCGAGCATTCAAGGCCGTGCCGGTTTCATATTAATTATAGGACACCGGCAAGCTAAATTTGTATATATTCGTCCTTGTTTTGACTAATCCCAGAACCAATTAAATATGTAAATCTAATGAAACATAAAATAAATATTATGCGAGCTTAAGCGAGCTCTTTATGGTATAACATATGTACTTAGGATTTTTTAACAAACATGGCTGAACAAATTGTCGAAGAAAAAAAAATTCTACGTTTTGTATTTGTTATTCGAGTTATCGTTCCTTACGTTTTGTAAACACCGGTTTCCGGGTAACACACTAACACACTCAACTAATGAAGATCTTCTTAACATAAAGCGCAAAGGTGATCCTGAAGTCTCGTACCCTCTCTCGTAAGGAACGACAGCTCGATTGAATGAGACTAGATTCGGCCCTAAAAAAAAGTCGTCCCCAATATATCTCGGCCCAAAAAATCTCGACACTTTTTGATGAAATTGCCAGATAATTTTCAGATGCGCGAGCATTCAAGGCCGTGCCGGTTTCATATTATAAGCATAAAAGTATGAAATAATTGTGTGAGACTTGACAGGTCCAGTGCGAGCCATGGGTTCACATTGCGGCAGAGAAAGGAGAAAAGCGACACCGAAATTGGTGTTAAAATTCTACGATTCGTGTTACGGCGGGAAACAGAGTTATCGATCGTTATTTTTTTATCAAAGTTATTGATGCGCTTTATGCTTTATCATTGTTTCCTTTGGAGAAAAGCATACAACAATTTTGACCGCATGTAACACTTCCGAAGCGAACGTACTGCACCTCAAGTTGACACGGCGGTAAGCTACAGTTGTCCCAAAGTGCATTTCACAATGATATGTAGAATTTGTAGGAAAGATTTTAACAGTGTCAATTCTTACATCAAGCATATACAATGTATCTTTAATCCACAGAGGGGATCCAAATTTTAATATAGCATGTGGAATAGAAGGATGCTATAGCACCTTGAGGAGGTTTTCCTCTTTCACAAGCCACATTTCAAGAAAACACGTGTTCAACAAAATACAGAATGTCAGCATACACAATTTTTTTTTGTCCACACTGTCAAAAATCACAACCCTGCAAAACTGAGTGATTTGGTTGGACATTTAGGAACACACATACGAAATGATGAATCTTTAATATGTCCACATGAAAACTGCAATAGGACATACCAATTTGTATTCATCTTACGGTTGGTTGATTCTTGCCAGAGTTATGTGCCTAATGGGTATGGTTCATTTTTGTGTCTTGTGCACAGGACCTTGTTACTATCCAGGTAAATATACTATCAATGTATAAACATATACAAGGGCGGACATCTTTTTTTACCCCCGCTCGCTTCAAGTCGTGTTTGTTTTTTAAATTCCTTCTAATATATTCAAATACCTGTTTGGTTCAACTCCCAAGACCTTATTCTTTTCAAAAAATATCATGACCTCCCCTCGACTACCTCTTGTGAAGGCGCAGCAGTCGTTTTTGTCAGGAATTCGCCCGAGTAGAGAACAACATGGACCCAAAGTGAAAGTAACAGCGCCACCTAAAAAAAACACGGAAGTTCGGAACTCTCGGGGTTTTAGCTTTGAGGTAAGGAAAATACCATTAAGATTCAAACATCATTAAACGAGCGGGACGATTTGAAGTGAAAACTGAACATTTTTGACTTGTACATACATTGAATGATAAATGCCATTTTCAAGGCTTTTTCTTGATTGCTGTCCATTTTCTTTAATTTATTATTTCGTATGTTATTTCCCGCGGTATCTTATACTTAGAAACACGATAACTAGCGAGAAAACCAAATATCGAATGGTAAAACCCCGAGAGTTCTGAACTTCCGTTTTTTTTATAGGTGGCGCTGTTACTTTCACTTTGGGTCCACGTTGTTCTCTACTCAGGCGAATTCCTGACAAAAACGACCGCTGCGCCTTCACAAGAGGTAGTCGAGGGGAGGTCATGATATTTTTTGAAAAGAATAAGGTCTTGGGAGTTGAACCAAACAGGGTTTTGAATATATTAGAAGGAATTTAAAAAACAAACACGACTTGAAGCGAGCGGGGGTAAAAAAGATGTCCGCCCTTGTATATGTTTATACATTGATAGTATATTTACCTGGATAGTGATAAGTCCCTGTGTCTTGTGTATGCAACTAGTCATTTATTATTTGGCGGATTTTGTTCATATTTGGTATAACGGTTGGGTATGATCTGAGCATGTGCATATTATACCGATTTTTACTGTCCTTTTACTGAAGAAAAATATGGGAAAATGGTGATTTTATCATTTAATGTTAAATATGTTTTATTTTCAGCAATATAAGTTGGTTTACACTCCCAAAACAGCCAGTTAGGCAGGTGTGGGGTACCTCTGCCCAAATTTTTGAAAAATTAAGGCTCCAAAGGGTGTTTTTATTGATTTTTAAGGATAAAAAGGGATAAAAACATTATAGATAATCATATTGAAGTTGTGTATACATTTTTAGTATTTATTTCGCAATAGTATTAGACTAATGCCCTCAGACCAGCCTGGTTAGGTTTGGAACCCCTTCCAATTTTTTTTTAATATTGGGGTTCTAGAAGGGGCTTTTTATTGATTTTGCACTGAGACAAGGGTTAAAGCAACCCCTACCCAATTTTTTTTTATGATAGGGATCCAGACATGGTTTGAATTATCTATAAATTATTTTGAAGATTTTTGGGTCGAGTGGAAAAAAGGGGTTTCTTATTTTTTTCAGGGGTTTAAATATGAATCCATAAGTACACCAAAAATCACTGACAAAGTGGGAGCGAGTGGGGTATTATATTTAGCATGACAACGTGTGCAGTTTCATTTAATATAGGGGTCCAAAATTATAACAAAGGCTTTATTCGGGAAAAAGCTTTTAAAATCTTCTTTAGAACCAGCAATGGTCAGATTTTGAATGAAGCACAAGAAGATCATGAGTGTTCAAGTTTATACATCTACAAATGAAGGTCTAGGGATCCTGGCAGTGGGAGTCTATATTTTGATATGGGTTTCAATAGGGTAAACTAAATATTTTTGAGAACTATCGATGGAAGTGCAATAATTGACAGGAATCATTAATGGTACATGATTATTCAAGTTGGTACAAAACATGTTCCAGGGGTCTATGGATAGCTTATTTAGGTCAGGTCATTTTCGCTAACCAAGGGTTACGATCCGCTCTACTCATCTAGCGGATCGTAGCCCTTGGCTAGCGAAGATGAGGTCAGGTGAGCGATACAGGATCCCTTGAGCCTCGAGTTGTATAAAAAAAACTTTAAGAATTTTTCAGTGGTTACTTTCCGGATTAATCCTAGTCAATGGCATTTCTTGGCAATTTTTATTTTTATTTTAGATAATGTTTTGACATGGTGAAGTTTCTGGTGAAATATGGAATTCATGCAAAAGGCATAAGTGTAGAGGAGACTGAACTGACAAAAGTGAAAGATATAATAAAGGAATCATTTAATATTGAGGATGACATAATCATACAAAGATTTGATAAAACTTGGAAAGAATTTATTGATATCAATTGTAATGAGGAGTTACAGGATTGTGATAAATTAAAGATACAAATTTTGCCTGGAACCCACTGAAAATCCAACATTGCATAAAAGCTTGTCTGCACCTAAAGAATCTGACATTACCATTGCATCAGCTAACTTGCAGATTGATGAAGTAAGTGATTCAGTCATCGTTCAGTCTACCTGGCCAAAAATATTTACAATATGTTCTGAAAATTTTTCATAACGATTGATTGAAATGCTTACAAAGGAAACTTATGCTGGATTGGAATTGTAAACATGAATTTCTAATCCACATTACAGAGCAGATGACAACTTATACATATTATCCGTCATGTCATCAAGTATACGACGTTGCAAAGGCTATTATTCAAAAGTTTCCCTATCTTTGTGAAAAAATAGGCAGTGGGTATGATGGGTGGTACATTTGTATAAAGGACAAGCTTAAAAATGTGCGTAGGAAGTCTGACGAACCAACCATCAGCGACTTGTAGAAAGAAACTCAAAATGTCAGACAAGATTCTAACAAGTGTTGCTAGAAAAAGATCCTTTCCAAAAGCAAGCTCAAATATTACAAAACATCTGAAGGAAATGGAAGATGCAATAAATGACCTTGAAGAACAAACACCAAAGGCGGTTGCATATGAAAGATGTGTAACAGCTATCATGTTAATCCCAGAGATGCTAGGAGAGAAAAGTGATGGTATGATCAGAGTATATGATGTAAGTTTCAAAACAATTTAAATCTTATCATATTATACCCATGCTCCGAAGGAGTTGATAAGGTATACTGGTTTTCTTCAATATGCATTTGCTTATATCACTTATTGCAATTGGAGGATCTCAGAACACATTTTAAGGAAGTAATTCACTTCATTATTCAACTTTATAATTACCAGTGTATGGAAAGTGCAAACTGGTAAATAGTTGATTGATGTTTGCGAACCGATAAAACTGTTGATTAGTGTTCTTACCTGGAGCACCAGTCAACCATTTTATCGGTTCACAAATAACACCATTCAATAGTTTTATCGGTTTGCATACACCAATCAACCATGTATTGGTTCACACTTTCCATACATTGATTACACATATAGGTAATTTGTAACATTGTCTTAATTTTAGTTACTGTAAATCCAGAATTTATTGCATGCATTTATTATTGCAAATCTTTTGACAGATGATGGTTATTTGATTTCTCTTATCATGATTGTTGTGATTGTTGCTCATTTTAAAACAGAATACAAATGTAACACTAGAAAATGTAGACACATGCAAGTTTTGATGATTGCAATGGTCATCTAGTATCATTTTTCACGTTAATAAAACATCATAATAATTTCTGAATTTACAGCAATTTTACATTTTATTTTAAACATTCACTGTTTGTAAAAGAACCTAAAGAAATAAAAGAAAGTTCAGTGATAGAAAGGTTAAAAGTCTTCACTATGCAAATTATTATTTGCTTAACTTCTTTGGCAAATTCCTTAGATAGATTACAGTCTGGATAATGTGTCAAAGTTTAGTAACTAACAAACAGATGATAGTGCAGAGCTAGCTTAATGAAAGAAAATATCAATCATGTGGACATGATAGAGATGAAAACATCAGCTGAAAAGTTGCCTTCTTATAAGCTTTTAACATTCTTTATTTGTTCTCTTATAATTTTAATGATGAGCTAATACCCTGCTACACACAGTGGTTGGTTGTTATGTGATGTCCTTCCATCTGTCTATATGTACATCTTTTCCCCAATTGTACATGTATTTAGCTTCTTGTCACAAAACTGAGATCAAGTACTATTTTTTGTGTGTTTATGGTTGTGAAGATTAGGCCATGAAATTATATAGCATGTGATTGTTATTGTTTTTAGCTGACCTGGCCCTGGGACAAAAGGTCATGTAAGCTTTTGTCTTCACTGGGTGTCTGTCATCTTCCATCCGTTGTTTGCTTTTTCACATTTTAATCATTTCCTCTGAAACCACTGGGCCGATTTGAACCAAGATTTGCATGGATGTTGCATCAATGGTCTCCTTTCAGAATTGTATCTGACTACTCTAAAACTAGAAGGCAGAACACTGAATAGGTCACAAAAAATACAAGAGTATTGTTAAATAGAAGATGTTTTATAAAATAAAACTGCAGTGTAGGCTATTTGGAATTGGTGATTTAAGTGTCTGTGGTTATATTTTGGTTAAGTTAGCATTTAATCCCAGAAAAACAAGAAGAATTTTGTAGTTCTTAAGTAACAAAATTAATCTGAAGAGTTTTGAAAAATTTCCAGATGGTACATAAACATTTAAAAATCATTTAAATACAGTGCCTTCTAGTACATGTAATTACTAAAGCTGCAGTGGGCCAGTTTACATTCAGGTGAGCAATATAGGCTCACATGAGCATCTAGTTCGAATATGATTATAAAATATGACAGGGTATCTTTTAGCATCTGTTTAAGAACTGCAGTTTTTTTTTTCAGGAAAGTATCACAAAAGAAGACATACTGAAAGGAGATATACCAAGGACACCATTTCTTGCTTTCATTGTGCCTTTTGGTAAAACCATACATGATGCAGAAACCTTTTATGTTGTTGAAGGTCAGGTGGTAATAAATGGAGTGGAAATTATAGAGGCATTATTTCTGACTTACAGCCAGTTTTACATTTTTAACATAGAATACTACCAGGACAATATAGCTTCTTGGCAATTTATACAGCATGTCATTGCAGAAAATAAAGGTGGCAAGGTGCTGAAAAAAGTTATCACTCTTACTCAAATTTATGTATGCATTGTATGTTTCTTTTTTTGAGGGGATGTCAGTCACTTGATATTCAAAATGATCCAACTATAAAAATTGCATTGTGTCCAAATGTACTTCTATTGTCCATATATTTTCCACATGCATGTACCGGTATTCATTTTTGCAAGATAATTATAATACTTCAGAGCTTTGGTATTTTATTAGAAGTAAAGATGAGTGAATTGCTGAATTTGCCAGATTTAGCATTGGAACGAGTATTGTTATATGTTGGAGTTGAATCTTTATTGAGGAATGTTGTTCGAGTAAATAAATATATGTATATCTTCATACATAGTCATCCACATGTATTGCAACATTATTTTTTTTAGGAGTAAATAAAGTACCAATTTTCCAAGATCCTGCTCAAATAGAAAAGATATTGAAACATGCTAGGATTTTTCATTGTTTTGAATTACCATACATGACATATACATTTGACAAAAGCACTGAATTTATGGACCATTGTATGAACAAATATTTTGTTCAGTCTGCTATATATAATAATAATCTAGAATGGTTAGATCTTTCAGGTACACAGATTTCAAAGTTATCATTTTTGAAACATTTATATAATTTGGATACTTTGGTTCTTGATTCTTGTCAAAAAATTGATGTCAAAGAATTTGAAAATCTAAAATTCTGTTATCAGTTAAGTAACTTAAATGCTGGATTTACAAACTTGGATGGAGAAACATTGGTCAAGGTTATTAAACCTCCAATTGTTCACATTGATATTTCTGGTATCATGCTAGATTTAGATCATGTAAAAGGCTTGTTGAAAGTCTGTAATTCAATTTTGCTAACTGTTCATTGTGGAATAAACAATTCTGTAAGCAAAGAACAATTTGAAGATGTAAATAGACAATATAGAGATGTCTGATTTAGTTTTTCCCCACCTCGTTATGATTTTTATTGGTAAAACTGTAGTTGGTCAGACTTTGACGAAGAAGTTGGATAAAGTTGTATGTGTATTTCATTTATAATGTACTTCACTAGAAAGACTGTTTGATTCATTTTCTCATCCAACACCATATTTAACTTAGAAAAAAATCCTAATTTTGCAGCCACTTAAGGCAGGTCAAGTTGAAAATTCCACTTTTGTAACCCCTGGTTAATGCCCCTTTATAAAGTACAAAAGGTTAAAATTTGAGGCTTCCTTTTGATTACTTGTATTTGGATCAACCATTTGATTGAAATTTGGATATGATGTAAGGAACCAGGTCAAGTTCTAGTTTGACAAATTTCACTTTTGTTCCCCAATTATGGCTTACGCTAAAAATTATGGTTTCCATTCAATAATTTGTGTCTGACCCAATCATTTTGTTTGTTATAATGAATCATGTGTTCAATTTCAAAGCACAACTTACATGTAGTAGCAGACAAACTTTCAAATTCTGCCATTTTAACTCATCACTGTAATACAAATGGGAGGTTTGGTGCACGGTAAAACCAGGTTTAACCCACCATTTTCTTCAGGAAATACATGTGCAAAGTCAGGAATATGACAATTGTTTTCAAATTGTTCCGCTGGTTGATATGGTTAAGCTTCTCTTCAGTTTTTGTAGACTTTCCCTCTTGAATACACCTTGGAATATGGTACATTTGTTAGAACCTTTATTAACTTATTTATAGCAGATGTTCAAGTGCCTCGGGGAGGTTTTGAAGGTAGGGTTATTAATATTTACATAAACATACAGTAAAAAGTAATTAAATTTTGAAGAAAAAGGGGGGAAAATATGGTTTTGGTCAGATTTTAATATGGTGTTTATGGCTATAAAATCAAGGTCAAGGTTGATTTTGATAATTTTACCTTTTGTGGTTCAAGAGTTATGGTTCTTCATTATTTGAAAAACATAATTGTTTCCTTTTCTCTTCCATAAAGTAACCTTTAACCAAATCTTTTCAGATTTTAATATGGTGTTAATGGTTTTAAAATCAAGGTCAAGTTGATGTGATGATTTTACCCTTTGCGGTAAAAGAGTTGTGGTTCTTTTTTATTCGAAAAAATGTCATTGTTTTTCATTTTTAGTTCAATAACTTGAGTATCCTTTAACCAGGTCTTTTCAAATTTCAATATGGTGTTTATAGCTATAAAATCAAGAATTATGGTTCTTTAATATTTCCACAAAATATGGAAAACCCAGTTTGCTGTCTATAAGACAGCTTTTCCATTTGTTTGAATTTTAATTAGGTGTTGGATAAGGAAATTAGTTCAATGGTCTTAACCGTGATAAACACTATGTCATAAAGAATTATGACTACATATGAATGGTGCAAGTTATATTTTTTTCTGTTGTTAGCATATTTTTCTGAATATGAAACTTTCAAAAGAGTAATTATAGTTGATAGATATGTGTGTTTTAGCTAAACAATATTTTAAAGATATTAATTTGGAAAAACATTGTAAAACAATGAGTAAATGAATGGTGATTGTAAAACTGTGAAAAAATGGTGACAAACTTGGAAAAATAAAATATTTGTGAAGCAATGAAGAAATGATTGATGACATTAACTTAGACATACAGGTAGGTTGTTTGTAAAACAAGGAGTAAATGAATGGCGACAAATATAGAAAAACTTATAAAGTATGTGAGTCAATGAGTAAACGAATGGTGATTGTAAAACTATGAGTAAATAGTGACAAACATAGAAAAATAGAACGTTTGTGAAGCAATGATGAAATGATTGATGATATTAACTTAGACATAGGTTGTTGGTAAAACAAGGAGTAAATGAATGGTGACAAATATTGAAAAACTTATAAAGTATGTGAGTCAATGAGTAAACGAATGGTGATTGTAAAACTATGAGTAAATGAATGGAGACAAGGAGACAAACATAGAAAAAATTAAACAGGCTGGGCACAATGACTGAAAGGGCATATAATGGGTCATTTGGCAGATAATAGGTGAACAAATGACTTATAATTTTACAGTGCAAAATTTTCAATTTTTGGATTTCAAAGTTTCTTATTCAAAAGTGCATTTATTTACTAGTATGTGAAAATCAGCAACTTTTGTTTAGTAACTTTTTGTTTAACTTAACTGTTAAGGAGATCATAGCCTCAAAAATTGTTACAGAAAAAGTTTCAAAACAAAAGTTGCTGCTTTTTACCTAGATAAATGCACTTTTCAATAAAAACTTTGAAATCCAAAATTGAAAAAAATGACACTGTAAATATATAGACTATTTGTCCAATAATATGCAAAATTACCTATTATATGCCGTTTCAGCCATTGTACCCAACCTGTTAAAATGTTTGTGAAGCAATGAGTAAATGAATGTTGATTGTAAAACAATGAATAAATGATAGATGGCATAAACCTTTGATGAAATGTTACACATACATGTATTCAGATACAACATTTTTGTATTGCTTCTGTACATAGAATATAAGATGCAACATGATGCTATAATATTGATTTATGCTAATCTGGCCCAAAGACTATTGGAGCCTTGATTTGTTTTTCTTTTTTATACAACCTTAAAAAATTGTAGTAGCTTATTGGTTAATGGGCTATTGTGGCCTTTGGCTTCGATTTTGTCTGTAGACACTCATTTCCATGCAAAAACTTTAGTTGTAGTTGGCAGATCCTTGTGAAATTTTATACAAGATAGGTTCCTTGGCACTAAAGGCAGATTGGTATTGATTTTGGGAGGTTGTGGGCCCTTCTGGTAATTAAAAGTGCATGGATATATTGTAGATGTGCACCATACATGTATATTTTCTTATTTTTCTTTTGTCATTTTTAACGTTTTTTTTTATCTTGCCATTTAGTAGGTCAGTAGATGTTATATTGTTAATCTGCAATTCATCCTAGACTACTTTACAGAAACAAACCAAATTTGCAGAGATGCTTCTGTGGGGAGTGAAGTTGTGCACCTATTACAATTTTTGGTCACTTCTATTTTTGAGGTTTCTCAGAAGCAAAAACATAGGCGACGACATGTCTTTTATGGAAGACTGACGTCAAAGTTTTTCTCCTTACAGAATGTAATAATTGATTTGTCCAATCAGAATTGAGGTAGCTGTCGGGGTTTTCTAACTAAGGGACCGAAGGGGCCAAACATCACACTTTTATATGGTACCTGAATTTTTTTCATCCAGTTTGAATGGGATTTTTTATTTGGTTCTTCTTGATGAGGGCTTTCAGTTGTATGTTTAACAGACTTTAAGTATCTCTTACAGTTTCAGAGTTTTCACACTATTACATACTACTTAGAATTTGTATTTTCCATCCAATTTGGTGGGATTTTTTAAATTTGGTTCCTCTTGACGACAGCTTTCAACATATACAGTTTTTGAACACATTAGGAAACAAATCAGAATGTAAGTCAAATGATCAAACACTGCAACTAATGAATAAGTTCACAAAAGCATGAAGATTTTTACTTTTTGGTAAAGTTTTTAAACATTAAGCATGTATCTTTGATTTACAGAGGAAATTACAGCTTTGGAGATAAGAGGGTCTAAAAGGAGCCATATTTATAACTGGAGATCCACCTTAAAATAAAAAATTGGGATGGGTTTAGGACCGCTAATGCCATTTCACCACTCTTCAGATCAAATCCGTTTTTATACCTTCTATTTTATTTTGCTGTAAGTCTTGAAGTTTCACTGTTCTTACAAGATACTATTGTAATAGAGTATGACCACATGACTTCTATGAAGGGACTTGATCATAACTTGATGTAATATTTATGTGATTGTACATGTATGCTACCGTATTTGTCCGATTAAGCACCCAGGGCGTTAAAAAAAAATTGAAAACGGGGGCACTTATTGAGATCAGCAAAATCCAGACTTTTTACCTGTCCGAAACTGTTTCCAATACAGAATTACCTTTAAAGTTGTGTTTCCGGTTTGAAAATCATGGGAAGATAGCAAATATTGATGTCTTTCTGCCAAAAAAAGTGGTAATTTATGATGATTTTAGAGGGCGCTTATTCATGTTTTGTTGGTAAATTAGGTAGGGGCGCTTATAGGGGCAGGGGTGCTTAATAGGATGAATACGGTATTTAAAGTATGTTTTTTTAAGTTAATTTGTACTTGCAGTCGGGGAACAATGCAGACTTGTTATATTAAATATTGATACACATAACCTGTTATTTTAATGTTTCAAGCCTCTTTGCTAGTTGGCTCTTTACTCAGAAAATTTGGGAACTGGTTTAGAGCCATTGTCTAGAACATGTGTCTCTTTTTCGACAATGCTAAAGTAGATGAAAGGGGCCGAACAAATCATAATATCAACAACCTATAAAGGAACGAAAAGTTCTCTTATGAGCAAAATCAATATTCAGAACACAAGAAAAACATTAACTTGAATTTAGAAACCTTGAGAAAGTCCATCAAGAGTTTCATTATATGATCATCATTTTAATCATATTCATTTTTATAGATTTGACACAATTTCCTCTTTTTGACATTTTACTCATTTACTTACTGTAGTGTTTATTTTTTGTAACCTGTGAAAGAAAATTGATATACTGCAAACAAAAAATGCATGTTGGTTTGAAGTTACACTATATTTGGTGGCATCTCTGCTGCCACTCATATACTTGTGTAAGGTTACTCTATGAGGTTTGGTGTAAGGTTACTCCAAGAGGGGTGTTGTAAGGTTACTCCAGGAAGGGTGGTGTAAGGTTACTCTATGAGTTTTGGTGAAAGGTTACCCTAGATATGGTGATAAGTAATGTAACTAACACATAATTTGGTGTTAGTTGTCTTATGAAAGGGTGTAAAGTTTCCTGTCATACAGATGATGTTTTACACCACATAGGAGTTAAATTACATTACTTAGGAGTTATGTTACACCACTTAAGAGTAATGTTACACTAGTGCAGAGTTATGTCACACCTCATATAGAGGGTAAACGTTACACCAATATTGATAGCAGCTGAGCTGCCACCATTTTTAGTTGACCTGGACCAAAGGTCCATGTGAACTATTGCCATCACTTGGCGTCCGTCGTCTGTCGTCTGTCGTCTGTAAACTTTCACATTTCAAGCTTCTTCTCCGAAACCACTTGGCCGATTGGAACCGAACTTAGCAGGAATGTTCCTTGGATGGTCCTCTACAAAGTTACTGTTTTTTGTTCCAGTCGAATATTCAATATGGCTGCCAGGGCCAATAATATGCTCTGATTGGCTGAAATTTCAAAGATCTTCTTCTCTGAAACTAATGAACTGACTGAACCCAAACTGTAAAGGAATGATCATTGGAATGTCCTTTACCAAGTTACTGTTTTTTATGCCGATCGGAAATCCAAGATGGCCGCCATCGCAGGACATAGATTAACATTGGACCCTATGGGAAAATGTTCAAATGCCTTCTTCTCAGAAACTACAAATATGATTAAAGCCAAACTGTACATGAATGTTCATTGGATGGTCCTCTACAATCTTAAGGTTTTTTGTTCCGGTATGAAATTCAAAATGGCGGCTATGGCAGGACTTAGTTTAACATTGGACCCTATGGGAAAAATGTTTCAAAATGCTTCTTCTCTGAAACCACTTGGATAATTGAAACCAAACTGCCCAGGAATGATCATTGGAAGGTCCTCTACAAGGTGTGTGTTTTTTATGCCGATCGGAAATCCAAGATGGCCACCACCGCAAGACATAGATTAACATTGGACCCTATGGGAAAATGTTCAAATGCCTTCTTCTCAGAAACTGCAAATATGATTAAAGCCAAACTGTACATGAATGTTCATTGGATGGTCCTCTACAAACTGTACGTTTTTTGTTCCGATATGAAATTCAAAATGGCGGCTACGGCAGGACTTAGTTTAACATTGGACCCTATGGGAAAAATGTTTCAAAATGCTTCTTCTCTGAAACCACTTGGACAGTTGAAACCAAACTGCCCAGGAATGATCATTGGAAGGTCCTCTACAAAGTTTCTGTTTTTTATGCCGATCGGAAATCCAAGATGGCCGCCACCGCAGGACATAGATTAACATTGGACCCTATGGGAAAATATTCAAATGCCTTCTTCTCAGAAACTACAAATATGATTAAAGCCAAACTGTACATGAATGTTCATTAGATGGTCCTCTACAAACTGTACGCTTTTTGTTCCGGTATGAAATTCAAAATGGCGGCTACGGCGGGACTTAGTTTAACATTGGACCCTATGGGAAAAATGTTTCAAAATGCTTCTTCTCTGAAACCACTTGGACAGCTGAAACCAAACTGCCCAGGAATGATCATTGGAAGGTCCTCTACAAAGTGTCTGTTTTTTATGCCGATCGGAAATCCAAGATGGCCACCACCGCAGGACATAGATTAACATTGGACCCTATGGGAAAATATTCAAATGCCTTCTTCTCAGAAACTACAAATATGATTAAAGCCAAACTGTACATGAATGTTCATTAGATGGTCCTCTACAAACTGTACGTTTTTTGTTCCGGTATGAAATTCAAAATGGCGGCTACGGCGGGACTTAGTTTAACATTGGACCCTATGGGAAAAATGTTTCAAAATGCTTCTTCTCTGAAACCACTTGGATAATTGAAACCAAACTGCCCAGGAATGATCATTGGAAGGTCCTCTACAAGGTGTGTGTTTTTTATGCCGATCGGAAATCCAAGATGGCCACCACCGCAAGACATAGATTAACATTGGACCCTATGGGAAAATGTTCAAATGCCTTCTTCTCAGAAACTGCAAATATGATTAAAGCCAAACTGTACATGAATGTTCATTGGATGGTCCTCTACAAACTGTACGTTTTTTGTTCCGATATGAAATTCAAAATGGCGGCTACGGCAGGACTTAGTTTAACATTGGACCCTATGGGGAAAATGTTTCAAAACGCTTCTTCTCTGAAACCACTTGGACAGTTGAAACCAAACTGCCCAGGAATGATCATTGGAAGGTCCTCTACAAAGTTTCTGTTTTTTATGCCGATCGGAAATCCAAGATGGCCACCACCGCAGGACATAGATTAACATTGGACCCTATGGGAAAATATTCAAATGCCTTCTTCTCAGAAACTACAAATATGATTAAAGCCAAACTGCACATGAATGTTCATTAGATGGTCCTCTACAAACTGTACGTTTTTTGTTCCGGTATGAAATTCAAAATGGCGGCTACGGCGGGACTTAGTTTAACATTGGACCCTATGGGAAAAATGTTTCAAAATGCTTCTTCTCTGAAACCACTTGGATAATTGAAACCAAACTGCCCAGGAATGATCATTGGAAGGTCCTCTACAAGGTGTGTGTTTTTTATGCCGATCGGAAATCCAAGATGGCCACCACCGCAAGACATAGATTAACATTGAACCCTATGGGAAAATGTTCAAATGCCTTCTTCTCAGAAACTGCAAATATGATTAAAGCCAAACTGTACATGAATGTTCATTGGATGGTCCTCTACAAACTGTACGTTTTTTGTTCCGATATGAAATTCAAAATGGCGGCTACGGCAGGACTTAGTTTAACATTGGACCCTATGGGGAAAATGTTTCAAAACGCTTCTTCTCTGAAACCACTTGGACAGTTGAAACCAAACTGCCCAGGAATGATCATTGGAAGGTCCTCTACAAAATTTATGTTTTTTATGCCGATCGGAAATCCAAGATGGCCGCCACCGCAATAAATAGATTAACATTGGACCCTATGGGAAAATGTTCAAATGCCTTCTTCTCAGAAACTACAAATATGATTAAAGCCAAACTGTACATGAATGTTCATTGGATGGTCCTCTACAAACTTTACGTTTTTTGTTCCGGTATGAAATTCAAAATGGCGGCTACGGCGGGACTTAGTTTAACATTGGACCCTATGGGAAAAATGTTTCAAAACGCTTCTTCTCTGAAACCACTTGGATAATTGAAACCAAACTGCCCAGGAATGATCATTGGAAGGTCCTCTACAGGGTGTGTGTTTTTTATGCCGATCAGAAATCCAAGATGGCCACCACCGCAGGACATAAATTAACATTGGACCCTATGGGAAAATGTTCAAATGCCTTCTTCTCAGAAACTGCAAATATGATTAAAGCCAAACTGTACATGAATGTTCATTGGATGGTCCTCTACAAACTTTGCGTTTTTTGTTCCGATAAGAAATTCAAAATGGCGGCTACGGCAGGACTTAGTTTAACATTGGACCCTATGGGAAAAATGTTTCAAAACGCTTCTTCTCTGAAACCACTTGGATAATTGAAACCAAACTACCCAGGAATGTTCATTGGAAGGTCCTCTACAAAGTTTCTGTTTTTTTTAATGCCGATCGAAAATTCAAGATGGCCACCACCGCAGGACATAGATTAACATTGGACCCTATGGGAAAATGTTAAAATGCCTTCTTCTCAGAAACTACAAATATGATTAAAGCCAAACTGTACATGAATGTTCATTAGATGGTCCTCTACAAACTTTACGTTTTTTGTTCCGGTATGAAATTCAAAATGGCGGCTACGGCGGGACTTAGTTTAACATTGGACCCTATGGGAAAAATGTTTCAAAACGCTTCTTCTCTGAAACCACTTAGATAATTGAAACCAAACTGCCCAGGAATGATCATTGGAAGGTCCTCTACAGGGTGTGTGTTTTTTTATGCCGATCGGAAATCCAAGATGGCCACCACCGCAGGACATAGATTAACATTGGACCCTATGGGAAAATGTTCAAATGCCTTCTTCTCAGAAACTGCAAATATGATTAAAGCCAAACTGTACATGAATGTTCATTGGATGGTCCTCTACAAACTGTACGTTTTTTGTTCCGATATGAAATTCAAAATGGCGGCTACGGCAGGACTTAGTTTAACATTGGACCCTATGGGAAAAATGTTTCAAAATGCTTCTTCTCTGAAACCACTTGGACAGTTGAAACCAAACTGCCCAGGAATGATCATTGGAAGGTCCTCTACAAAGTTTCTGTTTTTTATGCCGATCGGAAATCCAAGATGGCCGCCACCGCAGGACATAGATTAACATTGGACCCTATGGGAAAATATTCAAATGCCTTCTTCTCAGAAACTACAAATATGATTAAAGCCAAACTGTACATGAATGTTCATTAGATGGTCCTCTACAAACTGTACGCTTTTTGTTCCGGTATGAAATTCAAAATGGCGGCTACGGCGGGACTTAGTTTAACATTGGACCCTATGGGAAAAATGTTTCAAAATGCTTCTTCTCTGAAACCACTTGGACAGCTGAAACCAAACTGCCCAGGAATGATCATTGGAAGGTCCTCTACAAAGTGTCTGTTTTTTATGCCGATCGGAAATCCAAGATGGCCACCACCGCAGGACATAGATTAACATTGGACCCTATGGGAAAATATTCAAATGCCTTCTTCTCAGAAACTACAAATATGATTAAAGCCAAACTGTACATGAATGTTCATTAGATGGTCCTCTACAAACTGTACGTTTTTTGTTCCGGTATGAAATTCAAAATGGCGGCTACGGCGGGACTTAGTTTAACATTGGACCCTATGGGAAAAATGTTTCAAAATGCTTCTTCTCTGAAACCACTTGGATAATTGAAACCAAACTGCCCAGGAATGATCATTGGAAGGTCCTCTACAAGGTGTGTGTTTTTTATGCCGATCGGAAATCCAAGATGGCCACCACCGCAAGACATAGATTAACATTGGACCCTATGGGAAAATGTTCAAATGCCTTCTTCTCAGAAACTGCAAATATGATTAAAGCCAAACTGTACATGAATGTTCATTGGATGGTCCTCTACAAACTGTACGTTTTTTGTTCCGATATGAAATTCAAAATGGCGGCTACGGCAGGACTTAGTTTAACATTGGACCCTATGGGGAAAATGTTTCAAAACGCTTCTTCTCTGAAACCACTTGGACAGTTGAAACCAAACTGCCCAGGAATGATCATTGGAAGGTCCTCTACAAAGTTTCTGTTTTTTATGCCGATCGGAAATCCAAGATGGCCACCACCGCAGGACATAGATTAACATTGGACCCTATGGGAAAATATTCAAATGCCTTCTTCTCAGAAACTACAAATATGATTAAAGCCAAACTGCACATGAATGTTCATTAGATGGTCCTCTACAAACTGTACGTTTTTTGTTCCGGTATGAAATTCAAAATGGCGGCTACGGCGGGACTTAGTTTAACATTGGACCCTATGGGAAAAATGTTTCAAAATGCTTCTTCTCTGAAACCACTTGGATAATTGAAACCAAACTGCCCAGGAATGATCATTGGAAGGTCCTCTACAAGGTGTGTGTTTTTTATGCCGATCGGAAATCCAAGATGGCCACCACCGCAAGACATAGATTAACATTGAACCCTATGGGAAAATGTTCAAATGCCTTCTTCTCAGAAACTGCAAATATGATTAAAGCCAAACTGTACATGAATGTTCATTGGATGGTCCTCTACAAACTGTACGTTTTTTGTTCCGATATGAAATTCAAAATGGCGGCTACGGCAGGACTTAGTTTAACATTGGACCCTATGGGGAAAATGTTTCAAAACGCTTCTTCTCTGAAACCACTTGGACAGTTGAAACCAAACTGCCCAGGAATGATCATTGGAAGGTCCTCTACAAAATTTATGTTTTTTATGCCGATCGGAAATCCAAGATGGCCGCCACCGCAATAAATAGATTAACATTGGACCCTATGGGAAAATGTTCAAATGCCTTCTTCTCAGAAACTACAAATATGATTAAAGCCAAACTGTACATGAATGTTCATTGGATGGTCCTCTACAAACTTTACGTTTTTTGTTCCGGTATGAAATTCAAAATGGCGGCTACGGCGGGACTTAGTTTAACATTGGACCCTATGGGAAAAATGTTTCAAAACGCTTCTTCTCTGAAACCACTTGGATAATTGAAACCAAACTGCCCAGGAATGATCATTGGAAGGTCCTCTACAGGGTGTGTGTTTTTTATGCCGATCAGAAATCCAAGATGGCCACCACCGCAGGACATAAATTAACATTGGACCCTATGGGAAAATGTTCAAATGCCTTCTTCTCAGAAACTGCAAATATGATTAAAGCCAAACTGTACATGAATGTTCATTGGATGGTCCTCTACAAACTTTGCGTTTTTTGTTCCGATAAGAAATTCAAAATGGCGGCTACGGCAGGACTTAGTTTAACATTGGACCCTATGGGAAAAATGTTTCAAAACGCTTCTTCTCTGAAACCACTTGGATAATTGAAACCAAACTACCCAGGAATGTTCATTGGAAGGTCCTCTACAAAGTTTCTGTTTTTTTTAATGCCGATCGAAAATTCAAGATGGCCACCACCGCAGGACATAGATTAACATTGGACCCTATGGGAAAATGTTAAAATGCCTTCTTCTCAGAAACTACAAATATGATTAAAGCCAAACTGTACATGAATGTTCATTAGATGGTCCTCTACAAACTTTACGTTTTTTGTTCCGGTATGAAATTCAAAATGGCGGCTACGGCGGGACTTAGTTTAACATTGGACCCTATGGGAAAAATGTTTCAAAACGCTTCTTCTCTGAAACCACTTAGATAATTGAAACCAAACTGCCCAGGAATGATCATTGGAAGGTCCTCTACAGGGTGTGTGTTTTTTTATGCCGATCGGAAATCCAAGATGGCCACCACCGCAGGACATAGATTAACATTGGACCCTATGGGAAAATGTTCAAATGCCTTCTTCTCAGAAACTGCAAATATGATTAAAGCCAAACTGTACATGAATGTTCATTGGATGGTCCTCTACAAACTTGACGTTTTTTGTTCCGATATGAAATTCAAAATGGCGGCTACGGCAGGACTTAGTTTAACATTGGACCCTATGGGGAAAATGTTTCAAAACGCTTCTTCTCTGAAACCACTTGGACAGTTGAAACCAAACTGCCCAGGAATGATCATTGGAAGGTCCTCTACAAATTTTATGTTTTTTATGCCGATCGGAAATCCAAGATGGCCGCCACCGCAATACATAGATTAACATTGAACCCTATGGGAAAATGTTCAAATGCCTTCTTCTCAGAAACTGCAAATATGATTAAAGCCAAACTGTACATGAATGTTCATTGGATGGTCCTCTACAAACTTTACGTTTTTTGTTCCGATAAGAAATTCAAAATGGCGGCTACGGCAGGACTTAGTTTAACATTGGACCCTATGGAAAAAATGTTTCAAAACGCTTCTTCTCTGAAACCACTTGGATAATTGAAACCAAACTGCCCAGGAATGTTCATTGGAAGGTCCTCTACAAAGTTTCTGTAATTTATGCCGATCGAAAATTCAAGATGGCCACCACCGCAGGACATAGATTAACATTGGACCCTATGGGAAAATGTTCAAATGCCTTCTTCTCAGAAACTACAAATATGATTAAAGCCAAACTGTACATGAATGTTCATTGGATGGTCCTCTACAAACTTTACGTTTTTTGTTCCGGTATGAAATTCAAAATGGCGGCTACGGCGGGACTTAGTTTAACATTGGACCCTATGGGAAAAATGTTTCAAAACGCTTTTTCTCTGAAACCACTTAGATAATTGAAACCAAACTGCCCAGTAATGATCATTGGAAGGTCCTCTACAAGGTGTGTGTTTTTTATGCCGATCGGAAATCCAAGATGGCCGCCACCGCAATACATAGATTAACATTGGACCCTATGGGAAAATGTTCAAATGCCTTCTTCTCAGAAACTACAAATATGATTAAAGCCAAACTGTACATGAATGTTCATTGGATGGTCCTCTACAAACTTTACGTTTTTTGTTCCAATAAGAAATTCAAAATGGCGGCTACGGCAGGACTTAGTTTAACATTGGACCCTATGGAAAAAATGTTTCAAAACGCTTCTTCTCTGAAACCACTTGGATAATTGAAACCAAACTGCCCAGGAATGTTCATTGGAAGGTCCTCTACAAAGTTTCTGTTTTTTATGCCGATCGAAAATTCAAGATGGCCACCACCGCAGGACATAGATTAACATTGGACCCGATGGGAAAATGTTCAAATGCCTTCTTCTCAGAAACTACAAATATGATTAAAGCCAAACTGTACATGAATGTTCATTGGATGGTCCTCTACAAACTTTACGTTTTTTGTTCTGATATGAAATTCAAAATGGCGGCTATGGCAGGACTTAGTTTAACATTGGACCCTATGGGAAAAATGTTTCAAAATGCTTCTTCTCTGAAACCACTTGGATAATTGAAACCAAACTGCCCAGGAATGATCATTGGAAGGTCCTCTACAAGGTGTGTGTTTTTTATGCCGATCGGAAATCCAAGATGGCCACCACCGCAGGACATAGATTAACATTGGACCCTATGGGAAAATGTTCAAATGCCTTCTTCTCAGAAACTACAAATATGATTAAAGCCAAACTGTACATGAATGTTCATTGGATGGTCCTCTACAAACTGTACGTTTTTTGTTCTGATATGAAATTCAAAATGGCGGCTATGGCAGGACTTAGTTTAACATTGGACCCTATGGGAATTTTTTTTCAAAATGCTTTCTTCTCTGAAACCACTTGGACAGTTGAAACCAAACTGCCCAGGAATGATCATTGGAAGGTCCTCTGTTTTTTATGCCGATCGGAAATCCAAGATGGCTGCCACCACAGGTCATAGTATTAACACAGAACCATATGGGGAAAATACAGAAATATATTCTTCTCTGAAGCTATTGCACTGATTGAACCTAAACTGTGCATCAATCATTGGAAGGTCCTTTACAAACTTTGTGTTTTTTATGTTGATCGTAATTCCAAGATGACTACCACTGCAGGACATAGTTTTTACATAGGACCAATTGGTTTTTTTTATTACCAGGTGAACGATACAGGCTCTTGAGAGCCTCTGGTTAGTGTAAAGTTCCACTTTTTTTTTTACAGTGTAAGGTTAAAGAATGTAAATGGGATATGTTGTACTACTACAAAGGCTTACTAAATTTAGGTGCAATGTGTGCAGCTTCTTTGATTAAAGTATGCAATAAAAGTAAAGGTTCTAACTATGCATCAAATAGTTTGTATTGTATGTAATATACACTTTGTTTTCATCGGATTTCATAAGTAGAACGGTGAACTTATAAATTTTGCTATTATTAGAACAGGCGTTTTAAAAAATCCATCTTCGATTTGTATATTTATAAGTATAAATACAAATCGATGATGGATTTTTTAAAACTGTTTGGTATGGAAGGGTCATTATTTGATGATTAATCAGATTATCTTATGTTTAAATCAAAAATAAAAGCCGACGGATACTACATACTTTTTTCGTAGTTTTTGCAAAAAAAGGGGTTTGGATATCCTGTCCATGAGTATACGTACAGGTCTGTGAAAAATTTACAAAACAGCTATACATTGTACCTAATCTAGCAAGGCTAAAAGTGTACAGAATATGGGTATATTTTTATTCTTTGATGAATGTTTCTACAGAAACACGTCGTACCACGGAATTCGAAATCTACATTTTTATTATTTTTTCCTCCTGTGAATGATTAGTCAACGATTTTAAACAAAAAAGTACTTTTCATAAAGGTTACCGTTCTACTTATATGTGTATTGAAACTGGAAAATTACTGAAAACGAAGTTTAAATGACAGAATATAATATTATGCAATATTGTTGGTTATATAGTTAAAGAATTTACTTCTATTTCAAAATTTCGTCATAGCAACTAACTAAATCTATCAAGTAGCAACTAACTAAATCTATCAAGATTTTTGTTGTCAAAAACAAAACAATATCGCAATCATTTATGTTGTGAACGTTGAAATAATCAGTAAAAAGACGAGAGATAAAAATGGCTTAGTATAACAGACTCTAGAAATGATTTATATAGTATAATAAAACAAAACAATAATACCTCACTGTCGAGACAATTCCGAAAAATCGAAGAGAGGGTGCAAAATGGCTAACTTTCCTGGTTTGGGGCAATGTTGGTGACATTTGGAAAGCATCATTCATTCTCAGTGTTATATCATTTGCTTAATATCTTAACATTAAACTCTTTATTTGTTGATATAACAAGATTATAAATAAAATTAAAGAAAAAATATATTACACTTAATTTCGTGAAAGATTTTAAAGCTATATTCCCATTGTTAACAAAAACTCGAAAACACAAACGTTTCAATTCTGTAATGGTCAGTGGTAAGTTTATTTCAAGATATATGTTATGATACAGGCTAGAGGAAGTCTCACTAAGCAAACGTTATAGAATACAAAAAAGGCAATCAAGAATGTATAATCCAGAGACACATGCAACATTGCGCCTAACATAAAGAACGAAGACAGCAAAACGCAATACAGAAAACTAATGGACTCCACCAAAACACCGGATGATGGCGATTAGTCAGCAGTGCTTGTTCCTTATAAAAGATCTTAGCCGTTACGGAATATCTGTGTCACAAATGGGGTCATCTAATCAACTTTGAGGTATGTCTTAAGAGGTAGGTCTCAGAATTATTTTTGAGGAATTTGCTATACTGCAATTAGCGGCCGTCTCACACTCAGTATGCAGTAGGTGTTATACTACAGTTAAAAACTGTCTAACTTAGTTTGAGATAAGCATTAGGCTACAGGTAGGGGTCGTCTAACTTACTGTGAGGTATCTGTTATACTTCAACTAAAGGGCGCAAAATTAACTTTGATGAATGTGTTGTACTACAGGTAGGGGCCGTCTAACTTACTGTGAGGTATCTGTTATACTTCAACTAAAGGGCGCAAAATTAACTTTGATCAATGTGTTGTACTACAGGTAGGGGCCGTCTAACTTACTGTGAGGTATCTGTTATACTTCAACTAAAGGGCGCAAAATTAACTTTGATGAATGTGTTGTACTACAGGTAGGGGCCGTCTAACTTACTGTGAGGTATCTGTTATACTTCAACTAAAGGGCGCACAATTTACTTTGATCAATGTGTTGTACTACAGGTAGGGGCCGTCTAACTTACTGTGATGTATCTGTTATACTTCAGTTAAGGGGGGTAACATTAACTTTGATGAATGTGTTGTACTACAGTTAGGGGTCGTCTAACTTACTGTGAGGTATCTGTTATACTTCAACTAAAGGGCACACAATTAACTTTGATGAATGTGTTGTACTACAGGTAAGGGCCGTCTAACTTACTGTGAGGTATCTGTTATACTTCAGTTAAGGGGGGTAACATTAACTTTGATGAATGTGTTGTACTACAGGTAGGGGCCGTCTAACTTACTGTGAGGTATCTGTTATACTTCAACTAAAGGGCGCAATATTAACTTTGATGAATGTGTTGTACTACAGGTAAGGGCCGTCTAACTTACTGTGAGGTATCTGTTATACTTCAGTTAAGGGGGGTAAAATGAACTTTGATGAATGTGTTGTACTACAGGTAGGGGCCGTCTAACTTACTGTGAGGTATTTGTTATACTTCAGTTAAGGGGGGTAAAATTAACTTTGATGAATGTGTTGTACTACAGGTAGGGGCGTCTAACTTACTGTGAGGTATCTGTTATACTTCATTTAAGGGGGGTAAAATTAACTTTGATGAATGTGTTGTACTACAGGTAGGGGCCGTCTAACTTACTGTGAGGTATCTGTTATACTTCAGTTAAGGGAGGTAACATTAACTTTGATGAATGTGTTGTACTACAGGTAGGGGCCGTCTAACTTACTGTGAGGTATCTGTTATACTTCATTTAAGGGGGGTAAAATTAACTTTGATGAATGTGTTGTACTACAGGTAGGGGCCGTCTAACTTACTGTGAGGTATCTGTTATACTTCAGTTAAGGGAGGTAACATTAACTTTGATGAATGTGTTGTACTACAGGTAAGGGCCGTCTAACTTACTGTGAGGTATCTAGATCTGTTATACTTCAGCTAAGGGGGGTAAAATTAACTTTGATGAATGTGTTGTACTACAAGTAGGGGCCGTCTAACTTACTGTGAGGTATCTGTTATACTTCTGTTAAGGGGGGTAACATTAACTTTGATGAATGTGTTGTACTACAGTTAGGGGCCGTCTAACTTACTGTGAGGTATCTGTTATACTTCAGTTAAGGGGGGTAACATTAACTTTGATGAATGTGTTGTACTAGAGGTGGGGCCTTCTAACTTACTGTGAGGTATCTGTTATACTTCAGTTAAGGGAGGTAACATTAACTTTGATGAATGTGTTGTACTACAGTTAGGGGCCGTCTAACTTACTGTGAGGTATCTGTTATACTTCAGTTAAGGGGGGTAACATTAACTTTGATGAATGTGTTGTACTAGAGGTGGGGCCGTCTAACTTACTGTGAGGTATCTGTTATACTTCAGTTAAGGGGGGTAACATTAACTTTGATGAATGTGTTGTACTACAGGTAAGGGCCGTCTAACTTACTGTGAGGTATCTGTTATACTTCAGTTAAGGGGGGTTAAATTAACTTTGATGAATGTGTTGTACTACAGTTAGGGGCCGTCTAACTTACTGTGAGGTATTTGTTATACTTCAGTTAAGGGAGGTAACATTAACTTTGATGAATGTGTTGTACTACAGGTAGGGGCCGTCTAACTTACTGTGAGGTATCTGTTATACTTCATTTAAGGGGGTAAAATTAACTTTGATGAATGTGTTGTACTACAGGTAGGGGCCGTCTAACTTACTGTGAGGTATCTGTTATACTTCAGTTAAGGGAGGTAACATTAACTTTGATGAATGTGTTGTACTACAGGTAGGGGCCGTCTAACTTACTGTGAGGTATCTGTTATACTTCAGTTAAGGGGGGTAAAATTAACTTTGATGAATGTGTTGTACTAGAGGTGGGGCCGTCTAACTTACTGTGAGGTATCTGTTATACTTCAGCTAAGGGGGGTAACATTAACTTTGATGAATGTGTTGTACTACAGGTAAGGGCCGTCTAACTTACTGTGAGGTATCTGTTATACTTCAGTTAAGGGGGGTTAAATTAACTTTGATGAATGTGTTGTACTACAGGTAGGGGCCGTCTAACTTACTGTGAGGTATCTGTTATACTTCAGTTAAGGGAGGTAACATTAACTTTGATGAATGTGTTGTACTACAGGTAGGGCCGTCTAACTTACTGTGAGGTATCTGTTATACTTCATTTAAGGGGGGTAAAATTAACTTTGATGAATGTGTTGTACTACAGGTAGGGGCCGTCTAACTTACTGTGAGGTATCTGTTATACTTCAGTTAAGGGAGGTAACATTAACTTTGATGAATGTGTTGTACTACAGGTAGGGGCCGTCTAACTTACTGTGAGGTATCTGTTATACTTCAGTTAAGGGGGGTAACATTAACTTTGATGAATGTGTTGTACTACAGGTAGGGGCGTCTAACTTACTGTGAGGTATCTAGATCTGTTATACTTCAGCTAAGGGGGGTAAAATTAACTTTGATGAATGTGTTGTACTACAGGTAGGGGCCGTCTAACTTACTGTGAGGTATCTGTTATACTTCAGTTAAGGGGGGTAACATTAACTTTGATGAATGTGTTGTACTACAGGTAGGGGCCGTCTAGCTTACTGTGAGGTATCTGTTATACTTCAGTTAAGGGGGGTAACATTAACTTTGATGAATGTGTTGTACTAGAGGTGGGGCCGTCTAACTTACTGTGAGGTATCTGTTATACTTCAGTTAAGGGGGGTAACATTAACTTTGATGAATGTGTTGTACTACAGTTAGGGGCCGTCTAACTTACTGTGAGGTATATGTTATACTTCAGTTAAGGGAGGTAACATTAACTTTGATGAATGTGTTGTACTAGAGGTGGGGCCGTCTAACTTACTGTGAGGTATCTGTTATACTTCAGTTAAGGGGGGTAACATTAACTTTGATGAATGTGTTGTACTACAGGTAAGGGCCGTCTAACTTACTGTGAGGTATCTGTTATACTTCAGTTAAGGGGGGTTAAATTAACTTTGATGAATGTGTTGTACTACAGGTAAGGGCCGTCTAACTTACTGTGAGGTATCTGTTATACTTCAGTTAAGGGAGGTAACATTAACTTTGATGAATGTGTTGTACTACAGGTAAGGGCCGTCTAACTTACTGTGAGGTATCTGTTATACTTCAGTTAAGGGGGGTAACATTAACTTTGATGAATGTGTTGTACTACAGGTAAGGGCCGTCTAACTTACTGTGAGGTATCTGTTATACTTCAGTTAAGGGGGGTTAAATTAACTTTGATGAATGTGTTGTACTAGAGGTAGGGGCCGTCTAACTTACTGTGAGGTATCTAGATCTGTTATACTTCAGTTAAGGGGGGTTAAATTAACTTTGATGAATGTGTTGTACTACAGGTAGGGGCCGTCTAACTTACTGTGAGGTATCTGTTATACTTCAGTTAAGGGAGGTAACATTAACTTTGATGAATGTGTTGTACTACAGGTAGGGGCGTCTAACTTACTGTGAGGTATCTGTTATACTTCAGTTAAGGGGGGTAACATTAACTTTGATGAATGTGTTGTACTACAGTTAGGGGCCGTCTAACTTACTGTGATGTATCTGTTATACTTCAGTTAAGGGGGGTAACATTAACTTTGATGAATGTGTTGTACTAGAGGTGGGGCCGTCTAACTTACTGTGAGGTATCTGTTATACTTCAGTTAAGGGGGGTAACATTAACTTTGATGAATGTGTTGTACTACAGGTAAGGGCCGTCTAACTTACTGTGAGGTATCTGTTATACTTCAGTTAAGGGGGGTAACATTAACTTTGATGAATGTGTTGTACTACAGGTAGGGGCCGTCTAACTTACTGTGAGGTATCTATTATACTTCATTTAAGGGTGGTAACATTAACTTTGATGAATGTGTTGTACTACAGGTAGGGGCCGTCTAACTTACTGTGAGGTATCTGTTATACTTCAGTTAAGGGAGGTAACATTAACTTTGATGAATGTGTTGTACTACAGGTAGGGGCCGTCTAACTTACTGTGAGGTATCTATTATACTTCATTTAAGGGGGGTAACATTAACTTTGATGAATGTGTTGTACTACAGGTAAGGGCCGTCTAACTTACTGTGAGGTATCTGTTATACTTCAGTTAAGGGGGGTAACATTAACTTTGATGAATGTGTTGTACTACAGGTAGGGGCCGTCTAACTTACTGTGAGGTATCTATTATACTTCATTTAAGGGTGGTAACATTAACTTTGATGAATGTGTTGTACTACAGGTAGGGGCCGTCTAACTTACTGTGAGGTATCTGTTATACTTCAGTTAAGGGAGGTAACATTAACTTTGATGAATGTGTTGTACTACAGGTAGGGGCCGTCTAACTTACTGTGAGGTATCTATTATACTTCAGTTAAGGGGGGTAACATTAACTTTGATGAATGTGTTGAACTACAGGTAGGAGTCGTCTAACTTACTGTGAGGTATCTATTATACTTCATTTAAGGGGGGTAACATTAACTTTGATGAATGTGTTGTACTACAGGTAAGGGCCGTCTAACTTACTGTGAGGTATCTGTTATACTTCAGTTAAGGGGGGTTAAATTAACTTTGATGAATGTGTTGTACTAGAGGTGGGGCCGTCTAACTTACTGTGAGGTATCTAGATCTGTTATACTTCAGTTAAGGGGGGTAACATTAACTTTGATGAATGTGTTGTACTACAGGTAAGGGCCGTCTAACTTACTGTGAGGTATCTGTTATACTTCAGTTAAGGGGGGTAACATTAACTTTGATGAATGTGTTGTACTACAGGTAGGGGCCATCTAACTTACTGTGAGGTATCTGTTATACTTCAGTTAAGGGGGGTTAAATTAACTTTGATGAATGTGTTGTACTACAGGTAGGGGCCGTCTCGCTAACTTTTAGGCATACTCTAGCTAAGAACCGTCTAACAAGATGATTGTTGTATTACAATTAGGAGCCGTATAACACTCATTTTGAGGTATATGTGAAACACATCATTGATGATCTCACAGTGATTTGTGTTGAAGAACTACAATAACAGCGATGTTCCCTTACTTTTCATTGTTATCTCAGTTTTGGGTGAGATTTCCTCCTGAACATCCCGTCGTATTAAATGTCCAGTCTATACCACCTACAAATAGTTAAGTTACCTAGCCTGTTATCACCTACGAGAGAATGGGTATTGTGAAACGTTACATTTATTTTACTTAGGTATATTTATTGACCTTGATTTAATCTGACAACGACATTAAAATTAACGAAATAAAAATAGCACTCTCATATTTTGACCGTTCTACTTACGATAACGAATCAATCGTATTCACTCTAGAATATGACTCAATAGGGGGGTGTCATTTTTAGGACACAATTATTGGATATATAGCTCGAAACTTTAATTTTTTTTACTTCAAAATTTGGACAGAGCAGCTAACTAACTCTAGCAAACAGAACATAGCAATAATTAGCTTTTATTTATTATTAATTATATTGAAATACTCAGCCAACAACGAAATATAAGAATGTCACAGATTGTAGGAACATGGAAATTAGACCGTTCTACCTATCAAAATTTTGATGCATTTTGGAAAGAAACAGGTATTTATAAGACTGTATTAATATTTCATCTTTATAATAGTTGTTTTAATTTATGCATAACAGTTATAAATTCTTGAATTACACTTTGATTCAATTAAAGCATGTACAGGGAAAGTATATATACAATATACGTATATCGCCGGAAAATATAAAATTTATTTGTACGTATTTAAGCTGTAGAAATGTAGAAATAGGTGGAAAAGCGAGTCATTGGCGAACTTTCTGTCCTGTTTGGCAGCGAGGTGAAATGAATTTTATATATACTGATTATAATCGTATATTTTTTGTTTATCCTGCAATGTAAAAAAAACAACAGCCAAATTGTCTAAAAAGAGCTGAAACAAACGTCGTTCTAATGTTTTTTTTCTATGAACTCTGTGCTAACACTGTTACCGCTTCTTACAGTTTAATCTTGATCAGTGACCGTATAACACAAATTATCCAATCAATGCAATTTGACTGCTCAAATAGAACCAGTGCACCATAAACATGATTGCCAGCACAATCAATTAACCAATATTGACCTTTGTTTTGAAATGATCAGTCTAACAACCAAATAATACAAACAACCTTGTTAGCCGCTAGTACTAAAACGTAGATATCAAATTTAGTGCGCACAACGCGTTTCTGAAACAACCTTCATCAGGTACATATGGATGTAAAGGAACATGGGAAAGAATCCAATTTTACACTTAGATACAAAAATGAAAGTAAAGGAACAACCCTTTAATTGCTGATCTATATTTAAGAGTCACTATAATATGAGGTCAGACCTATAACCCGACAGCCCGATAGTCCGACAGTACGGTAGTCCGACAGTCCGATAGTCCGACTGACTAAGTACATTTAATAGTTATTCTATGAAAATAAAATATATGTTCTTTATGAGAAATTTTCGCTTAGTCAAGTTTTGTGTGTGAAAGCAAGATCCGTCGTCAAACTGGCGTTGCAAGATTCTTATTGCGGTTTACTCATGCATATATTAAAAACTGGTGTTGAAATATTCTTATAAGGTTTACTGAAGCATATATTTAAAATAGTTTCATCAAGTTAATTTTCAAGACATTTACTTTAGAGAATTAAAGAAAACAGATCTGAATATATTGTCCAGATCCGGAAGACGTAGCCTTTGCTTTTATTCCGGTTGGCTCATCTAGTCAAGACAGTCTTTTCAGTCCGGAACAAATCGCATCGGTGGAGTAATGGTTAGCGTGTTCGTCTAGAGTGCGGTAGATCGTGGGTTCGAACCCCGGTTGGGTCAAACCAAAGACTATAAAATTGGTATTTGTTGCTTCTCCGCTAAGCACGCAGCATTAAGGAGAAAGAGCAAAGACTGGTTGGCTCGGAATCAGAATAATGTGTCCGAGTGGAGCGACATGTCTATCCGCGGACTATTGTTACCGTGAGCTAGCACTATACAAATCCAACTCAGCGTGTTGGTCTAGTACAAAGCGGACCTCGTCATCATCTCATTGAAAATTTACTTGTTCTCCTCATGATATAGCTGAACAATTGCTGAATAGGCGTTAAACAACAATCACTCACACAGTCCAGAACAAATTGCCTGCTACATCGGCTCTGTCGGAAAAATAATAATTTAGCGGCGAAGAAGACGAAAAGATTTAATTTGATCCAAAATACCCCCTCGAAAATCGTATGGTAGTGACTTTGAGATTATCATTGAATTAAAGAAGTTTTCTATTTCTTCATTTAAGTGAATGAAAAAATTCCGTCATACAAGTACAAATACAAACAAAAATTCAAGAAAATTGATTAAACTAAAGCTTTAGATCTTTAGATGTATTCCCTGGAATGTTTACTTTGTTGTTGTTCTTACTTGAACGGTGAAAGTGAAAAACAAACACATCTCTGTCGGACTATCGAGCTGTCGGACAATCGCAATGTCGGACCAGCGGGCTGTCGGACTGACGGGCTGTCAGATTATACCTACGCTCCCCTATAATATAGGGTTTCCACTAATGAACATAACGCATTTGCTAAAATGAGTGTGAATGGTCCCTTGTGTAACGATTGCTGTGCTGGTCTTGAGTGGGAAAATGGTGTTTACTGCTAATTGTTGGTTTGAAATGAAACTCAAAACGTTGCTGTACTACAAAACAAGCATGTGTGAGAGGATGAGCTGAAAAGTTTCATTATAATGTCCATGTTCAAATACAAATCACGTACTCTTTCATAAACAACAGAACATAATGTCCTTGTACTTTGTCAAAAAGCGAGCTGATTAGCTGATTATGGCTAGTAACTATCCACATGTCTCAGTGGGACAGTCATGGTCGTTATCGTATGGTAGATAAATTTACAACTACCTGTGCAATCAGTGCCTATCACCACTAAAGTTGTGTGTTCGAATCCCGCTCGGGCGAGGTGCAATCGATACAACATTATGTGATAAACTTTGTCAGTGACTGTCGCCATGTCGATGTTTTTCTCCGGATACTCCGGTTTCCTCAACCAATGAAACTGACCACCACGATATAGCTGAAATACTGTGAAAGTGGCGTTAAACTCCATAACCATAACCCTAACCCTAACATGTCTCAGTAACACAAAATTTAAACTGCCTTCTTTTTTTAAGCTTATGAGTAGAATATGCACGTTGTAGTTAGTTGAACCCTTCGTTTTGAATTGAAACTTAAAAGTAAACATTGGTTTGAACATTCGTACCACATAAGTAAAACTATTACCACTAAAGGATACAAGTGTGAATGAGCATGAACAACTTTCCAACATCCCATTTTTGGACACAAATTAATATAAAGGACCTATGTTTTTATTGCTGCTCCACATTTCAGTCACTGTCATGAGATATCATTATATTTTCATGACATATCACTCACATATGATCTATAATGGGGTTTTCTTAGATCTCCCGCGCTGCAACACATTAGTAAAGGAGGGGTTATGTGAGAGATGTAATTTTAATCAGATTGCTTGGTTTTCAATCTATACTTGATGTCTAAAAGGTGCTGCAGATGAAATGGTAGAGAAGTTCCGAACTGCAGAAACTACTATTATTGTAAAGAAAGATGGCGACATGTGGCAGTACACAATAAAGAGTTCACTTATTCCCGAAAAAACAATCCATTTTAAGTCGGGGGAAGAAGTAGTTACCGATTTCTTGGGGAAAGGGATAAAGGTAATATAAGCACTAGTCTATTAATATAATGTATGTACTTTACAGAATATGTTTTTCTGTTGTGCTACAAAGTTTTCAGAGGTCAGTATTGACGAATTTCATTAGTAAAGCATAAAGACACGATCTCCTGAAAACCATTTTGAATGATAAAATGAGACGATTCTTTAAAGACAATCCTTGATTTAATAGTTTAGCATTCAGAATACGGTGACATTGTAAAAAGTCCGAATACAAACTGCAAGCTCGAGCGTAGCATGTGATTTGTGCATATCAGGGGGTGGTTGGTATACTACTATTAAGGTATAGAAAATTCATAAAATTTATATATCGGTATTTATAAACAGACCAAACATACCACAGCTATAATAAATAGTTTAACATTAGACAACAGTCATGTATCGACCATATTACAAACTAGTGAATAAACGTTAGAGAAAACCGAAGAGGCAATTAAGTATGAACAATCTAGAGACATTGCCAACATTGCGTACAGAAGACACAAGGGCAACATTGGATACATAAGACACAGGACGAAGAAAAAAAACAACACAGAAAACTAAAAATGATGAACAACACATTCTCCATTAAAAAGTGGAGGCGAATCCATGTGGTCGCGACGGGTAAGTATTTCCTGGTTTAGCACAAGTACCCATGTGGTCGCGACGGGTAAGCATTTCCTCGTTTAGCACAATTTGTGGTCCTGTCAACAGTATAATATGTATACCTTTATTTTAGTTTACTATAACTGATGTATCTGATACAAAACAGACGCAGGTTGAAACTGCTGAAATGATGGGTTGGAAGCCATTGAACATCGTACGCGAGGTCAAAGGAGACACCATGTACAGCGTAAGTCAATGTGAAAGAACACAGTATTAATGAGTAAGAACACACAGTATTAATGAGTAAGAACACACAGAATTAATGAGTAAGAACACACAGTATTAATGAGTAAGAACACACAGTATTAATGAGTAAGAACACACAGTATTAATGAGTAAGAACACACAGTATTAATGGGTAAGAACACACAGTATTAATGAGTAAGAACACACAGTATCAATGAGCAAGAACACACAGTATCAATGAGTAAGAACACATAATATTAATGAGTAAGAACACACAGTATTGATGAGTAAGAACACACAGTATTAACGAGTAAGAGCACACAGTATGAACGAGTAAGAACACACAGTATTAACGAGTAAGAACACACAGTATTAACGAGTAAGAACACACAGTATTAATTAGTAAGAACACACAGTATTAATGAGTAAGAACACAGTATTAACGAGTAAGAACACACAGTATAAATGAGTAAGAACACACACTATTAATGAGTAAGAACACAGTATTAATGAGTAAGAACACACAGTATTAATGAGTAAGAACACAGTAATAATGAGTAAGAACACACATTATTAATTAGTAAGAACACACAGTATTGATGAGTAAGAACACAGTATTAATGAATAAGAACACACAGTATTAATGAGTAAGAACACAGTATTAACGAGTAAGAACACACAGTATCAATGAGTAAGAACACACACTATTAATGAGTAAGAACACAGTATTAATGAGTAAGAACACACAGTATTAATGAGTAAGAACACAGTAATAATGAGTAAGAACACACATTATTAATTAGTAAAAACACACAGCATTGATGAGTAAGAACACAGTATTAATGAGTAAGAACACACAGTATTAATGAGTAAGAACACACAGTATTAATGAGTAAGAACACACAGTATTAATGAGTAAGAACACACAGTATTAATGAGCAAGAACACACAGTATCAATGAGTAAGAACACACAATGTTAATGAGTAAGAACACACAGTATTAATGAGTATGAACACACAGTATTAATGAGTAAGAACACACAGTATTAATGAGTAAGAACACACATTATTAATGAGTAAGAACACACAGTATTAATGAGTAAGAACACACAGTATTAATGAGTAAGAACACACATTATTAATGAGTAAGAACACACAGTATTAATTAGTAAGAACACACAATATTAATGAGTAAGAACACACAGTATTAATGAGTAAGAACACACAGTATTAATGAGTAAGAACACACAGTATTAATGAGTAAGAACACACAGTATTAATGAGCAAGAACACACAGTATCAATGAGTAAGAACACACAATATTAATGAGTAAGAACACACAGTATTAATTAGTAAGAACACACAGTATTAATGAGTAAGAACACAGTATTAATGAGTAAGAACACACATTATTAATGAGTAAGAACACACATTATTAATGAGTAAGAACACACAGTATTAATGAGTAAGAACACACAGTATTAATGAGTAAGAACACAGTATTAATGAGTAAGAACACACAGTATTAATGAGTAAGAACACACAATATTAATGAGTAAGAACACACATTATTAATGAGTAAGAACACACCGTATTAATGAGTAAGAACACACAGTATTAATGAGTAAGAACACACAGTATTAATGAGTAAGAACACACAGTATTAATGAGTAAGAACACACAGTATTAATGAGTAAGAACACACAGTATTAATGAGTAAGAACACACAGTATTAATGAGTAAGAACACAGTATTAACGAGTAAGAACACACAGTATAAATGAGTAAGAACACACACTATTAATGAGTAAGAACACAGTATTAATGAGTAAGAACACACAGTATTAATGAGTAAGAACACAGTAATAATGAGTAAGAACACACATTATTAATTAGTAAGAACACACAGCATTGATGAGTAAGAACACAGTATTAATAAATAAGAACACACAGTAATAATGAGTAAGAACACAGTATTAACGAGTAAGAACACACAGTATCAATGAGTAAGAACACACACTATTAATGAGTAAGAACACAGTATTAATGAGTAAGAACACACAGTATTAATGAGTAAGAACACAGTAATAATGAGTAAGAACACACATTATTAATTAGTAAGAACACACAGTATTGATGAGTAAGAACACAGTATTAATGAGTAAGAACACACAGTATTAATGAGTAAGAACACACAGTATTAATGAGTAAGAACACACAGTATTAATGAGTAAGAACACACAGTATTAATGAGCAAGAACACACAGTATCAATGAGTAAGAACACACAATGTTAATGAGTAAGAACACACTATTAATGAGTATGAACACACAGTATTAATGAGTAAGAACACACAGTATTAATGAGTAAGAACACACATTATTAATGAGTAAGAACACACAGTATTAATGAGTAAGAACACACAGTATTAATGAGTAAGAACACACATTATTAATGAGTAAGAACACACAGTATTAATTAGTAAGAACACACAATATTAATGAGTAAGAACACACAGTATTAATGAGTAAGAACACACAGTATTAATGAGTAAGAACACACAGTATTAATGAGTAAGAACACACAGTATTAATGAGCAAGAACACACAGTATCAATGAGTAAGAACACACAATATTAATGAGTAAGAACACACAGTATTAATTAGTAAGAACACACAGTATTAATGAGTAAGAACACAGTATTAATGAGTAAGAACACACATTATTAATGAGTAAGAACACACATTATTAATGAGTAAGAACATACAGTATTAATGAGTAAGAACACACAGTATTAATGAGTAAGAACACAGTATTAATGAGTAAGAACACACAGTATTAATGAGTAAGAACACACAATATTAATGAGTAAGAACACACATTATTAATGAGTAAGAACACACAGTATTAATGAGTAAGAACACACAGTATTAATGAGTAAGAACACACAGTATTAATGAGTAAGAACACACAGTATTAATGAGTAAGAACACACAGTATTAATTAGTAAGAACACACATTATTAATGAGTAAGAACACAGTATTAATGAGTAAGAACACACAGTATTAATGAGTAAGAACACACAATATTAATGAGTAAGAACACACAGTATTAATGAGTAAGAACACACAGTATTAATGAGTAAGAACACACAGTATTAATGAGTAAGAACACACAGTATTAATGAGTAAGAACACACAGTATTAATGAGTAAGAACACACAGTATTAATGAGTAAGAACACACAGTATTAACGAGTAAGAACACACAGAATTAATGAGTAAGAACACACAGTATTAACGAGTAAGAACACACAGTATTAATGAGTAAGAACACACAGTATTAATGAGTAAGAACACACAGTATTAATGAGTAAGAACACACAGTATTAACGAGTAAGAACACACAGTATTAACGAGTAAGAACACACAGTATTAATGAGTAAGAACACACAGTATTAATGAGTAAGAGCACAGTATTAATGAGTAAGAACACACCGTATTAATGAGTAAGAACACAGTATTAATGAGTAAGAACACACAGTATTAATGAGTAAGAACACAGTATTAAAGACTAAGAATACACCGTATTAATGAGTAAGAACACACAGTATTAATGAGCAAGAACACACAGCATTAATGAGTAAGAACACACAATATTAATGAGTGAGAACACACAGTATTAATGAGTAAGAACACACAGTATTAATTAGTAAGAACACACAGTATTAATGAGTAAGAACACAGTATTAATGAGTAAGAACACACAGTATTAATGAGTAAGAACACACAATATTAATGAGTAAGAACACACAGTATTAATGAGTAAGAACACACAGTATTAATGAGTAAGAACACACAGTATTAACGAGTAAGAACACACAGTATTAATGAGTAAGAACACACAGTATTAACGAGTAAGAACACACAGTATTAATGAGTAAGAACACACAATATTAATGAGTAAGAACACACAGTATTAACGAGTAAGAACACACAGTGTTAATTAGTAAGAACACACAGTATTAACGAGTAAGAACACACAGTATTAATTAGTAAGAACACACAGTATTAATGAGTAAGAACACACAGTATTAATGAGCAAGAACACACAGTATTATTGAGTAAGAACACAGTATTAATGAGTAAGAATACACCGTATTAATGAGTAAGAACACACAGTATTAATGAGCAAGAACACACAGCATTAATGAGTAAGAACACACAATATTAATGAGTGAGAACACACAGTATTAATGAGTAAGAACACACAGTATTAATGAGTAAGAACACACAGTATTAATTAGTAAGAACACACAGTATTAACGGGTAAGAACACACAGTATTAACGAGTAAGAACACACAGTATTAATGAGTAAGAACACACAGTATTAATGAGTAAGAACACAGTATTAACGAGTAAGAACACACAGTATCAATGAATAAGAACACACACTATTAATGAGTAAGAACACAGTATTAATGAGTAAGAACACACAGTATTAACGAGTAAGAACACACAGTATTAACGAGTAAGAACACAAAGTATTAACGGGTAAGAACACACAGTATTAACGAGTAAGAACACACAGTATTAATGAGTAAGAACACACAGTAATAATGAGTAAGAACACAGTATTAACGAGTAAGAACACACAGTATCAATGAATAAGAACACACACTATTAATGAGTAAGAACACAGTATTAATGAGTAAGAACACACAGTATTAATGAGTAAGAACACAGTAATAATGAGTAAGAACACACATTATTAATTAGTAAGAACACACAGTATTGATGAGTAAGAACACAGTATTAATGAGTAAGAACACATAGTATTAATGAGTAAGAACACATAGTATTAATGAGTAAGAACACAGTATTAACGAGTAAGAACACACAGTATCAATGAGTAAGAACACACACTATTAATGAGTAAGAACACAGTATTAATGAGTAAGAACACACAGTATTAATGAGTAAGAACACAGTAATAATGAGTAAGAACACACATTAATAATTTGTAAGAACACACAGTATTGATGAGTAAGAACACAGTATTAATGAGTAAGAACACACAGTATTAATGAGTAAGAACACACAGTATTAATGAGTAAGAACACACAGTATTAATGAGCAAGAACACACAGTATTAATGAGTAAGAACACACAATATTAATGGGTAAGAACACACAGTGTTAATGAGCAAGAACACACAGTATCAATGAGTAAGAACACACAATGTTAATGAGTAAGAACACACAGTATTAATGAGTAAGAACACACAATATTAATGAGTAAGAACACACAGTATTAATGAGTAAGAACACACAGTATTAATGAGTAAGAACACACAGTATTAATGAGTAAGAACACACAGTATTAATGAGTAAGAACACACAGTATTAATGAGTAAGAACACACAATATTAAGGAGTAAGAACACACAGTATTAATGAGTAAGAACACACAGTATTAATGAGCAAGAACACACAGTATTAATGAGCAAGAACACACAGTATTAATGAGCAAGAACACACGGTATCAATGAGTAAGAACGCACAATATTAATGAGTAAGAACACACAGTATTAATGAGTAAGAACACAGTATTAATGAGTAAGAACACACAGTATTAATGAGTAAGAACACACATTATTAATGAGTAAGAACACACAGTATTAATGAGTAAGAACACACAGTATTAATGAGTAAGAACACACAGTATTAATGAGCAAGAACACACAGTATTAATGAGTAAGAACACACAATATTAATTAGTGAGAACACACAGTATTAATGAGTAAGAACACACAGTATTAATGAGTAAGAACACACAGTATTAATGAGTAAGAACACACAGTATTAATGAGTAAGAACGCACAGTATTAATTAGTAAGAACACACAGTATTAATGAGTAAGAACACATTATTAATGAGTAAGAACACACAGTATTAATGAGTAAGAACACACAATATTAATGAGTAAGAACACACATTATTAATGAGTAAGAACACACAGTATTAATGAGTAAGAACACACAGTATTAATGAGTAAGAACACAGTATTAATGAGTAAGAACACACAGTATTAATGAGTAAGAACACACAATATTAATGAGTAAGAACACACATTATTAATGAGTAAGAACACACAGTATTAATGAGTAAGAACACACAGTATTAATGAGTAAGAACACACAGTATTAATGAGTAAGAACACACAGTATTAATGAGTAAGAATACACAGTATTAATTAGTAAGAACACACATTATTAATGAGTAAGAACACAGTATTAATGAGTAAGAACACACAGTATTAATGAGTAAGAACACACAATATTAATGAGTAAGAACACACAGTATTAATGAGTAAGAACACACAGTATTAATGAGTAAGAACACACAGTATTAATGAGTAAGAACACACAGTATTAATGAGTAAGAACACACAGTATTAATGAGTAAGAACACACAGTATTAATGAGTAAGAACACACAGTATTAATGAGTAAGAACACACAGTATTAATGAGTAAGAACACACAGTATTAACGAGTAAGAACACACAGAATTAATGAGTAAGAACACACAGTATTAACGAGTAAGAACACACAGTATTAATGAGTAAGAACACACAGTATTAATGAGTAAGAACACACAGTATTAATGAGTAAGAACACACAGTATTAACGAGTAAGAACACACAGTATTAACGAGTAAGAACACACAGTATTAATGAGTAAGAACACACAGTATTAATGAGTAAGAACACAGTATTAATGAGTAAGAATACACCGTATTAATGAGTACGAACACAGTATTAATGAGTAAGAACACACAGTATTAATGAGTAAGAACACAGTATTAATGAGTAAGAACACACAGTATTAATGAGTAAGAACACACAATATTAATGAGTAAGAACACACAGTATTAATGAGTAAGAACACACAGTATTAATGAGTAAGAACACACAGTATTAACGAGTAAGAACACACAGTATTAATGAGTAAGAACACACAGTATTAACGAGTAAGAACACACAGTATTAATGAGTAAGAACACACAATATTAATGAGTAAGAACACACAGTATTAATGAGTAAGAACACACAGTATTAATTAGTAAGAACACACAGTATTAACGGGTAAGAACACACAGTATTAACGAGTAAGAACACACAGTATTAATGAGTAAGAACACACAGTATTAATGAGTAAGAACACAGTATTAACGAGTAAGAACACACAGTATCAATGAATAAGAACACACACTATTAATGAGTAAGAACACAGTATTAATGAGTAAGAACACACAGTATTAACGAGTAAGAACACACAGTATTAACGAGTAAGAACACAAAGTATTAACGGGTAAGAACACACAGTATTAACGAGTAAGAACACACAGTATTAATGAGTAAGAACACACAGTATTAATGAGTAAGAACACAGTATTAACGAGTAAGAACACACAGTATCAATGAATAAGAACACACACTATTAATGAGTAAGAACACAGTATTAATGAGTAAGAACACACAGTATTAATGAGTAAGAACACAGTAATAATGAGTAAGAACACACATTATTAATTAGTAAGAACACACAGTATTGATGAGAAAGAACACAGTATTAATGAGTAAGAACACATAGTATTAATGAGTAAGAACACAGTATTAACGAGTAAGAACACACAGTATCAATGAGTAAGAACACACACTATTAATGAGTAAGAACACAGTATTAATGAGTAAGAACAGACAGTATTAATGAGTAAGAACACAGTAATAATGAGTAAGAACACACATTAATAATTTGTAAGAACACACAGTATTGATGAGTAAGAACACAGTATTAATGAGTAAGAACACACAGTATTAATGAGTAAGAACACACATTATTAATGAGTAAGAACACACAGTATTAATGAGCAAGAACACACAGTATTAATGAGTAAGAACACACAATATTAATGGGTAAGAACACACAGTATTAATGAGCAAGAACACACAGTATCAATGAGTAAGAACACACAGTATTAATGAGTAAGAACACAGTATTAAAGACTAAGAATACACCGTATTAATGAGTAAGAACACACAGTATTAATGAGCAAGAACACACAGCATTAATGAGTAAGAACACACAATATTAATGAGTGAGAACACACAGTATTAATGAGTAAGAACACACAGTATTAATTAGTAAGAACACACAGTATTAATGAGTAAGAACACAGTATTAATGAGTAAGAACACACAGTATTAATGAGTAAGAACACACAATATTAATGAGTAAGAACACACAGTATTAATGAGTAAGAACACACAATATTAATGAGTAAGAACACACAGTATTAACGAGTAAGAACACACAGTATTAATGAGTAAGAACACACAGTATTAACGAGTAAGAACACACAGTATTAATGAGTAAGAACACACAATATTAATGAGTAAGAACACACAGTATTAACGAGTAAGAACACACAGTGTTAATTAGTAAGAACACACAGTATTAACGAGTAAGAACACACAGTATTAATTAGTAAGAACACACAGTATTAATGAGTAAGAACACACAGTATTAATGAGTAAGAACACAGTATTAATGAGTAAGAATACACCGTATTAATGAGTAAGAACACACAGTATTAATGAGCAAGAACACACAGCATTAATGAGTAAAAACACACAATATTAATGAGTGAGAACACACAGTATTAATGAGTAAGAACACACAGTATTAATGAGTAAGAACACACAGTATTAATTAGTAAGAACACACAGTATTAACGGGTAAGAACACACAGTATTAACGAGTAAGAACACACAGTATTAATGAGTAAGAACACACAGTATTAATGAGTAAGAACACAGTATTAACGAGTAAGAACACACAGTATCAATGAATAAGAACACACACTATTAATGAGTAAGAACACAGTATTAATGAGTAAGAACACACAGTATTAACGAGTAAGAACACACAGTATTAACGAGTAAGAACACAAAGTATTAACGGGTAAGAACACACAGTATTAACGAGTAAGAACACACAGTATTAATGAGTAAGAACACACAGTATTAATGAGTAAGAACACAGTATTAACGAGTAAGAACACACAGTATCAATGAATAAGAACACACACTATTAATGAGTAAGAACACAGTATTAATGAGTAAGAACACACAGTATTAATGAGTAAGAACACAGTAATAATGAGTAAGAACACACATTATTAATTAGTAAGAACACACAGTATTGATGAGAAAGAACACAGTATTAATGAGTAAGAACACATAGTATTAATGAGTAAGAACACAGTATTAACGAGTAAGAACACACAGTATCAATGAGTAAGAACACACACTATTAATGAGTAAGAACACAGTATTAATGAGTAAGAACACACAGTATTAATGAGTAAGAACACAGTAATAATGAGTAAGAACACACATTAATAATTTGTAAGAACACACAGTATTGATGAGTAAGAACACAGTATTAATGAGTAAGAACACACAGTATTAATGAGTAAGAACACACATTATTAATGAGTAAGAACACACAGTATTAATGAGCAAGAACACACAGTATTAATGAGTAAGAACACACAATATTAATGGGTAAGAACACACAGTATTAATGAGCAAGAACACACAGTATCAATGAGTAAGAACACACAATGTTAATGAGTAAGAACACACAGTATTAATGAGTAAGAACACACAATATTAATGAGTAAGAACACACAGTATTAATGAGTAAGAACACACAGTATTAATGAGTAAGAACACACATTATTAATGAGTAAGAACACACAGTATTAATGAGTAAGAACACACAGTATTAACGAGTAAGAACACACGATATTAATGAGTAAGAACACACAGTATTAATGAGTAAGAACACAGTATTAATGAGTAAGAACACAGTATTAAAGACTAAGAATACACCGTATTAATGAGTAAGAACACACAGTATTAATTAGCAAGAATACACAGTATTAATGAGTAAGAACACACAATATTAATGAGTGAGAACACACAGTATTAATGAGTAAGAACACACAGTATTAATGAGTAAGAACACACAGTTTTAATGAGTAAGAACACACAGTATTAATGAGTAAGAACACAGTATTAATTAGTAAGAACACACAGTATTAATGAGTAAGAACACAGTATTAATGAGTAAGAACACACAGTATTAATGAGTAAGAACACACAGTATTAATGAGTAAGAACACACAGTATTAATGAGTAAGAACACACAGTATTAATTAGTAAGAACACACAGTATTAATGAGTAAGAACACACAGTATTAATGAGTAAGAACACACAGTATTAACGAGTAAGAACACACAGTATTAATCAGTAAGAACACACAGTATTAACGAGTAAGAACACACAGTATTAATGAGTAAGAACACACAGTATTAATGAGTAAGAACACACAGTATTAATGAGTAAGAACACACAGTATTAACGAGTAAGAACACACAGTATTAACGAGTAAGAACACACAGTATTAATGAGTAAGAACACACAGTATTAATGAGTAAGAACACAGTATTAATGAGTAAGAATACACCGTATTAATGAGTAAGAACACAATATTAATGAGTAAGAACTCACAGTATTAATGAGTAAGAAGACAGTATTAAAGACTAAGAATACACCGTATTAATGAGTAAGAACACACAGTATTAATGAGCAAGAACACACAGTATTAATGAGTAAGAACACACAATATTAATGAGTGAGAACACACAGTATTAATGAGTAAGAACACACAGTATTAATGAGTAAGAACACACAGTATTAATGAATAAGAACACACAGTATTAATTAGTGAGAACACACAGTATTAATGAGTAAGAACACAGTATTAATGAGTAAGAACACACATTATTAATGAGTAAGAACACACAATATTAATGAGTAAGAACACACAGTATTAATGAGTAAGAACACACAGTATTAATGAGTAAGAACACACAGTATTAATGAGTAAGAACACACAGTACTAATGAGTAAGAACACACAGTATTAATGAGTAAGAACACCCAGTATTAATGAGTAAGAACACAGTATTAATGAGTAAGAACACACATTATTAATGAGTAAGAACACAAAGTATTAATGAGTAAGAACACACAGTATTAATGAGTAAGAACACACAGTATTAATGAGTAAGAACACACAGTATTAATTAGTAAGAACACACAGTATTAATGAGTAAGAACACATTATTAATGAGTAAGAACACACAGTATTAATGAGTAAGAACACACAATATTAATGAGTAAGAACACACAGTATTAATGAGCAAGAGCACACAGTATTAATGAGTAAGAACACACAGTATTAATGAGTAAAAACACACAGTATTAATGAGTAAGAACACACAGTATTAATGAGTAAGAACACACAGTATTAATGAGTAAGAACACACAGTATTAACGAGTAAGAACACACAGTATTAATGAGTAAGAACACACAGTATTAACGAGTAAGAACACACAGTATTAACGAGTAAGAACACACAGTATTAATGAGTAAGAACACACAGTATTATTGAGTAAGAACACACAGTATTAACGAGTAAGAACACACAGTATTAATTAGTAAGAACACACAGTATTAATGAGTAAGAACACACAGTGTTAATTAGTAAGAACACACAGTATTAATGAGTAAGAACACAGTAATAACGAGTAAGAACACACAGTATTAATGAGCAAGAACACACAGTATTAACGAGTAAGAACACACGATATTAATGAGTAAGAACACACAGTATTAATGAGTAAGAACACAGTATTAATGAGTAAGAACACAGTATTAAAGACTAAGAATACACCGTATTAATGAGTAAGAACACACAGTATTAATGAGCAAGAATACACAGTATTAATGAGTAAGAACACACAATATTAATGAGTGAGAACACACAGTATTAATGAGTAAGAACACACAGTATTAATGAGTAAGAACACACAGTTTTAATGAGTAAGAACACACAGTATTAATGAGTAAGAACACAGTATTAATTAATAAGAACACACAGTATTAATGAGTAAGAACACAGTATTAATGAGTAAGAACACACAGTATTAATGAGTAAGAACACACAGTATTAATGAGTAAGCACACAGTATTAATGAGTAAGAACACAGAGTATTAATTAGTAAGAACACACAGTATTAATGAGTAAGAACACACAGTATTAATGAGTAAGAACACACAGTATTAACGAGTAAGAACACACAGTATTAATGAGTAAGAACACACAGTATTAACGAGTAAGAACACACAGTATTAATGAGTAAGAACACACAGTATTAATGAGTAAGAACACACAGTATTAATGAGTAAGAACACACAGTATTAACGAGTAAGAACACACAGTATTAACGAGTAAGAACACACAGTATTAATGAGTAAGAACACACAGTATTAATGAGTAAGAACACAGTATTAATGAGTAAGAATACACCGTATTAATGAGTAAGAACACAATATTAATGAGTAAGAACTCACAGTATTAATGAGTAAGAACACAGTATTAATGAGTAAGAACACACATTATTAATGAGTAAGAACACACAATATTAATGAGTAAGAACACACAGTATTAATAAGTAAGAACACACAGTATTAATGAGTAAGAACACACAGTATTAATGAGTAAGAACACACAGTACTAATGAGTAAGAACACACAGTATTAATTAGTAAGAACACACAGTATTAATGAGTAAGAACACACTGTATTAATGAGTAAGAACACACAGTATTAATGAGTAAGAACACACAGTATTAACGAGTAAGAACACACAGTATTAATGAGTAAGAACACACAGTATTGACGAGTAAGAACACACAATATTAATGAGTAAGAACACACAGTATTAATGAGTAAGAACACACAGTATTAATGAGCAAGAACACACAGTATTAACGAGTAAGAACACACAGTGCTAATTAGTAAGAACACACAGTATTAACGAGTAAGAACACACAGTATTAATTAGTAAGAACACACAGTATTAATGAGTAAGAACACACAGTATTAACGAGTAAGAACACACAGTATTAATGAGCAAGAACACACAGTATTAATGAGCAAGAACACACAGTATAAACGAGTAAGAACACACAGTATTAATGAGTAAGAACACACAGTATTAATGAGTAAGAACACAGTATTAATGAGTAAGAATACACCGTATTAATGAGTAAGAACACAGTATTAATGAGTAAGAACACACAGTATTAATGAGTAAGAACACACAGTATTAATGAGTAAGAACACACAGTATTAATGAATAAGAACACACAGTATTAACGAGTAAGAACACACAGTATTAATGAGTAAGAACACACAGTATTAACGAGTAAGAACACACAGTATTAATGAGTAAGAACACACAGTATTAATGAGTAAGAACACACATTATTAATGAGTAAGAACACACAGTATTAACGAGTAAGAACACACAGTGTTAATTAGTAAGAACACACAGTATTAACGAGTAAGAACACACAGTATTAATTAGTAAGAACACACAGTATTAATGAGTAAGAACACACAGTATTAACGAGTAAGAACACACAGTATTAATGAGTAAGAACACACAGTATTAATGAGCAAGAACACACAGTATTAATGAGTAAGAACACACAGTATTAACGAGTAAGAACACACAGTATTAATGAGTAAGAACACACAGTATTAATGAGTAAGAACACAGTATTAATGAGTAAGAATACACCGTATTAATGAGTAAGAACACAGTATTAATGAGTAAGAACACACAGTATTAATGAGTAAGAACACAGTATTAAAGACTAAGAATACACCGTATTAATGAGTAAGAACACACAATATTAATGAGTAAGAACACACATTGGTTGGTTCAGAATTATATTACTGTGTCAGGATGGAGCGAAATACGTACACGCGGACTGTTGTTCTTGTGAGCTAGCGCTATAGCAATCATGGTAAGGGTGTTGGTTTAGTATAAAGCGGATACCTTCTCATCGAGCAGAACATTCTCGCCATGATATAGTTAAAAAATTGCTCACTTTACGTTATAAAACAATTCCCCCCTCAATCGTATCATTCATTCAAATGCCATACACAATCTACAATAGGTGATAACAAGTTCCTCTACATAGCTACACTTAACTATAAAGGTAACAATTCACGTTTTACATGTACTACCTTATATAACCGATTATGTGTTTATTTTCATGTTGTGTGACCAATGATATAATAGAAGAAAAAATATAATAAAAGTGTTCTTTAGTTTGAATCGTTTAAAATGAATTTCTAGTGTTTATATGATTACTATCACATACATATTAGTTCTGATAAGATATTTGATAATGAATTTCTAGTGTTTATATGATTACTATCACATACATATTAGTTCTGATAAGATATTTGATAATGAATTTCTAGTGTTTATATGATTACTATCACATACATATTAGTTCTGATAAGATATTTGATAATGAATTTCTAGTGTTTATATGATTTACTATCACATACATATTAGTTCTGATAAGATATTTGATAATGAATTTCTAGTGTTTATATGATTTACTATCACATACATATTAGTTCTGATAAGATATTTGATAATGAATTTCTAGTGTTTATATGATTACTATCACATACATATTAGTTCTGATAAGATATTTGATAATGAATTTCTAGTGTTTATATGATTACTATCACATACATATTAGTTCTGATAAGATATTTGATAATGAATTTCTAGTGTTTATATGATTACTATCACATACATATTAGTTCTGATAAGATATTTGATAATGAATTTCTAGTGTTTATATGATTTACTATCACATACATATTAGTTCTGATAAGATATTTGATAATGAATTTCTAGTGTTTATATGATTTACTATCACATACATATTAGTTCTGATAAGATATTTGATAATGAATTTCTAGTGTTTATATGATTACTATCACATACATATTAGTTCTGATAAGATATTTGATAATGAATTTCTAGTGTTTATATGATTTACTATCACATACATATTAGTTCTGATAAGATATTTGATAATGAATTTCTAGTGTTTATATGATTTACTATCACATACATATTAGTTCTGATAAGATATTCTATGTTTTCGAAATTAAATTAAAAATAAAACAGAAAACACTTTACAGTCAGAACATTTCCAAAATTAAATAGAAAACTCGTAGCTGCAAAATCGATACCCCTAACACACATTTACATGACCACTCATTGTCGAGATGTGGTACAGACACTTCAATAAACAAGTGGGGGGTTCATTGGGTTAGACAGTCATGAGATGATCCTCCCAGCTTAGTGAAATGATGCAGTCAAGCAATTAAGTTTATTCAACATGTTAGTAAAACTACCGAGTCTCACACATGACTTGGTGAACAGTGCTGTTGTAAAAGTCCACATCGTGAGATTAAGGTTAATTAAGTTAGGTTATAACATCTAACACACATTGTCACCCCACATACTGCCCGGACTTACTGTTGATAACATGACCAAGCATATGTATAGTTAATTTGATAAACAGCGATATTGACAACTAAGTAATTGAATGATACATATAAACCTTTGGCATGACAACCAATATCATTTCATCTCCTGTGAGATAATATTTCTTAACAACCTGCCGTTCTGAATCTTAATCCACAGACCAATGTTTGACTTATACAGTATTTGTTTAGTATATCGGGGGATGTCGCGGTCATGGTCGTATGATAGTTGGATTTACAACGACTTGTACAATCACTGCCTATTTCCAACAAAGTTGTGAGTTCGAAACCCGCTCACGATATAACTGAAATATTGTTGAAAGTGGCGTTAGACACCATAACCCTCACCCTCAACAATGACATTCTACAACTAAACTGACACATTTGTGGTGTGTGTGATGGGTTTTAACTCTATACTCATTTAACTATTGCCCTTCTGTTTATGTTTTTGTTATACAAAAAAATGTAGTTGTCTACATACAAAAATAACTAAAGTATTTGTAACCTCGTTATGAGATGGCGGTTTTTGCAAGTTGCATTCACCCGTATTTCGTTTTCTCGTTGATAGCACGAATCTGTGAGATAAAGTTATATACACCCAATGACTTCTAACATCAAACGACAAAAATGACCAAATATGCGATGTCGGTTTTTGTAGGATGCATTCGCCCGTGTCTTGTTTTTTTGTTTATAAATCGAATCTGGGAAATAAAATTCCAAATAACATCAAACATCAAACGACAAAGAGGAACATATAATGCGTTTGTCGGTTGAAGTAAAAAGTACCGCTCAACTACAGGCTAGGGGGTAGTTTCCACTCAACTACAGGCTAGGGGGCAGTTTCCACTCAACTACAGGCTAGGGGGCAGTTTCCACTCAACTACAGGCTAGGGGGCAGTTTCCACTCAACTACAGGCTAGGGGGCAGTTTCCACTCAACTACAAGCTAGGGGGCAGTTTCCCACTCAACTACAGGCTAGGGGGCAGTTTCCACTCAACTGCAGGCTAGGGGGCAGTTTCCACTCAACTGCAGGCTAGGGGGCAGTTTCCACTCAACTACAGGCTAGGGGGCAGTTTCCCACTCAACTACAGGCTAGGGGGCAGTTTCCACTCAACTACAGGCTAGGGGGCAGTTTCCACTCAACTACAGGCTAGGGGGCAGTTTCCACTCAACTACAGGCTAGGGGGCAGTTTCCACTCAACTGCAGGCTAGGGGGTAGTTTCCACTCAACTACAGGCTAGGGGGCAGTTTCCACTCAACTACAGGCTAGGGGGCAGTTTCCACTCAACTGCAGGCTATGGGGCAATTTCCACTCAACTGCAGGCTAGGGGGCAGTTTCCACTCAACTACAGGCTAGGGGGCAGTTTCCACTCAACTACAGGCTAGGGGGCAGTTTCCACTCAACTACAGGCTAGGGGGCAGTTTCCACTCAACTGCAGGCTAGGGGGCAGTTTCCACTCAACTACAGGCTAGGGGGCAGTTTTCACTCAACTACAGGCTAGGGGGCAGTTTCCACTCAACTGCAGGCTATGGGGCAATTTCCACTCAACTGCAGGCTAGGGGGCAGTTTCCACTCAACTACAGGCTAGGGGGCAGTTTCCACTCAACTACAGGCTAGGGGGCAGTTTCCACTCAACTGCAGGCTAGGGGGCAGTTTCCACTCAACTACAGGCTAGGGGGCAGTTTCCACTCAACTGCAGGCTAGGGGGCAGTTTCCACTCAACTACAGGCTAGGGGGCAGTTTCCACTCAACTACAGGCTAGGGGGCAGTTTCCACTCAACTACAGGCTATGGGGCAGTTTCCACTCAACTGCAGGCTATGGGGCAATTTCCACTCAACTGCAGGCTAGGGGGCAGTTTCCACTCAACTACAGGCTAGGGGGCAGTTTCCACTCAACTACAAGCTAGGGGGCAGTTTCCACTCAACTACAGGCTATGGGGCAGTTTCCACTCAACTGCAGGCTAGGGGGCAGTTTCCACTCAACTACAGGCTAGGGGGCAGTTTCCACTCAACTACAGGCTAGGGGGCAGTTTCCACTCAACTGCAGGTTATGGGGCAAGTTCCACTCAACTGCAGGCTAGGGGGCAGTTTCCACTCAACTACAGGCTAGGGGCAGTTTCCACTCAACTACAGGCTAGGGGGCAGTTTCCACTCAACTGCAGGCTAGGGGGCAGTTTCCACTCAACTACAGGCTAGGGGGCAGTTTCCACTCAACTGCAGGCTAGGTGGCAGTTTCCACTCAACTACAGGCTAGGGGGCAGTTTCCACTCAACTACAGGCTAGGGGGCAGTTTCCACTCAACTACAGGCTATGGGGCAATTTCCACTCAACTACAGGCTAGGGGGCAGTTTCCACTCAACTACAGGCTAGGGGGCAGTTTCCACTCAACTGCAGGCTATGGGGCAATTTCCACTCAACTGCAGGCTAGGGGGGCAGTTTCCACTCAACTACAGGCTAGGGGGCAGTTTCCACTCAACTGCAGGCTATGGGGCAATTTCCACTCAACTACAGGCTAGGGGGCAGTTTCCACTCAACTGCAGGCTAGGGGGCAGTTTCCACTCAACTACAGGCTAGGGGGCAGTTTCCACTCAACTGCAGGCTAGGGGGGCAGTTTCACGCTTATTTTGGAGTACGAGTTATGCTCATTGTTGAAGACTCTACTGTGAGTGTGAAATGTAAAACAGCAATGAAAACGATATTCTTTACTTTAATGTATGTCCAAGTGTACAATTGGTGCTCGCGAAGAATAACCAGTTCCTGCTTCCTATAAGACACCTGTCATGTTACTTAGTGAAAACGAGTTGGACACCACTCTATAAACAAACACAAATAACATAAATAAAACATGGATCCTTCTACTACGGACATCTTTCTTTACTAATAAATTACTATTAAGCAATGAATATATATGTAGAGTTCCCTAACGTTCTGTGAATATTCTCTGTATCCATAATTTCATTAGACATCTCGGTCAACAGTAGTGTGGTATTTGAACATTATTTCTTGTAGTATCATGTTTCATTCATTTTCTAGTGTATTTATTATTATATGGCGAGTATTTACTAAAACAATAGTAATACCAAGGGTTAACACACAAAATATATTATCTTAGAAGTAAATAAGCAACTTATATTTATTTAACTTAATAACATGTTATTTTATGTTTCTTTGTAGTCGAGTGAGGTGAATGGTGTCACAATGCACGTCCAGTATAAAAGATGCTAATATGAAGATTCATTTGACCAATCTGAATGGTTACTATGGTTTCTGTTATGACATTAAGTTTACCATCTGCAATCCATGTTATTTGTTGTCTGATGTTTAAATGTGTACGACATATACTTATTCATTAAACCTCAGAGTGTCTTACGTTACAAAGCTTTATTTGTGTCTCTTTAATAGCATCTCGTTTCAAATTTCCTATACTGCTTTTAGTATTTCCCGCAATATTAAACATAACATACCAATTTACTGGCTATTCCGACAATGACAAACTTATTTCCACGAGACACCAGCTGTTCCATCATCGCCAGTAAATGGTACTATTTCGGAACTCAATACAAAGTAAATTGATAAAATTAAGAAAAACTTGAAGATATCAAAGGAGTGGGTATGATAAGGGTCGATTTTGGCCCAATCTCAGAAACTGTTTATATAGATATAATATTAAACACAATCATTGAAAGGTAAGAAAAATATTTTTTGGGATGATTTCACTTTGTCCTTTGTTACTTAGCAACGTAAATGGAGGAGGGTCCAATTAATCATTGGAAATTCAAATATGGTGGTTTTATTTTACATATCTTGCATAGTCTTTTCGACAAAATGTTATATTCTGTGTATGTACACTCTAAAAATTAATATTCCAATTCTCTATGGTAGCATATAGTATTTTTGTGTTGTTTTGTCACCCTAACAACGGTTTTGTAAACATTAAATTAGCCTATATTATTGCAATTAATGGTTGAATTTTGACATCTACGATGTTTTGACTTGATATTTGACTAAGCGGTACATTTTTGTCAAGCTATACACACTACAAATGTCATTTCATATTTCAAAAATACATTTTGATATTTTTATTCATAGTTATGCCCCGTCCATAGCAACAGGTTTCCCTATGCACAGTATTTTCCTGTAGATCTCATGGATCTTTTATTTAATCAAGAACAAAAATTCTACAACAACACCTTAGCAGATTTAGAGACATCTTATCATTTACTAACCAGTATATATTATAAGAATTCCTTAAACCTTACAATGTCCCTAGTAACCAAATATTATCCCTAGCAACCGCAGAAACTCGTCAATGCTGAGCTCTGTAAATTGCTTTTTTTTCAATTTATAACCGAATGTTGATCTTTTTATTTTTTAAATCATGAGAGGAAATTATTCTCAGTAATTAGAATGTCAAAGGAACCAAGTCAACTGCATAACATGGTAAAGCAGCGCTACAGCGGCAAGAAAGGATATAATTCATGTTGAATAATTAAGAAATAAATCATGGAAGTCAGAATGTGTTGGGAATTTTAACATGGATTGGCGGATATTAGTATTTTATCCCGAGTCAGAAGCGAGGGATAAAATTTACTAATATCCGCCAATCCATGTTAAAACTCAAAACACATTCTGGCTTCCATGATTTATTTCGATTCTGATATGTCTAAGAGTACAAATACGGTAGTATACTTTGATTGGAAGACGGTAATTTTTTTTTCTGACCTTTATAGTTTCTTCTTTTTCTGCTTTTGAGTTTTAATGTACATGTAAAATATGCTATTAAGATTTGAAAAAAAAAATATTCTGCCATATACGAACACAATGTGTTTACCGTAAATATATATTTCTTTATGAGAATAAGTCGTGTTCTTTGCTTTTTTAAACACTTTTTTTTGGTTTAAGTTGTATAAAAGTGATCAATTTCAGTTCATTATATCAGATTTTTTCAGTCGGCAATAAACAAGGCAACGATAGCAATGTTAACCTTTATTATACGATCCGTTTTCCTTACTTTATTTCTCTAACGTTATTTCTTTTTTATTTTTGTAATTAAAAGTTGTATACAATTGGTATGTGTTGCATCTCTGCTAAGCACACGACAGTAAAGCATTAGAACAAAAACTGGTTGGCTCGGAATCATGATAATGTGTGAATCCCCATGTCTATCCGCGGAGCAGTGAGATGGCACTAACAATTCCAACTAAATGTGTTAGTCTAGAACAAACCAGACAGCACCATTTTGAAATAAACTTAACTTCCTCTCGCCATGGTGTAGCTGAAGAATTGTTCACTTGGCGGTAAGCAACGATCACTTTTTAGTTTTACTAATGATTAAGAATTTTTATCTTATTATGTTACCCAACATTTCACAATTTAAAGAACTGGGGAATGCATAGGCGTCAATAGATTCATACATGCTATTTAATAATCAGTATTGTTCCAATGTTTTTAAAATGATGCTTTGTGTTTTTTTTCATTGTGGAGGAAAACCATGTTTTTTATTGTCATTATGGTCCATGTTCATAAATTACTTGCAATAATCCATCAAGATTAAACTTACATTCTAACACTCCAATGAATGGATACTGAAGTTCCGATATTAAATAAGTATCTGTATGTAAATTGTAATATCATGGAAAATGTGGAAAAACTTTAATATAATGACAATCTATCAAAATAATCATTAATCAGTTCTCAAAATCTGAACATGTGAATTTCATTTTGTGTCTATAATAAATATCAAGTTATTTTATTTCAATTCAATTCAATTTTCAATTCAAATATTTTATTGAATAAATGCATAAATACAATATCCAATGGGATTGCACATCAGGCTATGTAAGTGCTCTCCCTCAATAACAAGTTATTTTATTTGTCATGCTTTAACAAAGTGTGCTCTGAGTAGTTAACCCAAAATGAAGTGCTATAATCTATGGACATTTGATATTTTGTCTTAACGGTTATTTTAACATTAAATAATATTAGCACATCAAAAACTTTTTCTAATGATGCCTAATAATTTTGTCTAAAAAAAAAACCCAAAACAGAAAAAAAAAATTCGGCGATTCGATCTCATGATGTTGATATTGGCAGTCATGTGTGCTAACCATTACGCCACCGCGAAAAGGTAGAATTAAGCTATATATAAATGAAATTTACGTTATTACAATTATTCATCGAGAATTCACTTTGCGAAAGAGCTAAAATGAAATACATTTGTCCAATAAAAAAAATATAATAATAATAAAAAGTAAAGGGATTACTAAAAAATAGAAAGTTCCGATGTGTCGTTTACATGTCCAATGAATTAATTTCTAAGATAATTTGACTTTCTTTTTGGTTGCTTGTTTTGTTTTCTGTACTTTTTGTGAATTGTGGGGATAATATTAAAGTATACTTTAGTATAGTAACACATGAAATTCCACTGAGGGTTATGAAAAAAAAACACGTCGGACTCGATGCACAATCAGGTCGGCAGTAAATCACCTCCAAAATTTAGCCGTTTTTTTTCTATTTAAACAAGTTTCTTTATAAAATCCCTCTCGATATTTACTAACTATTCGCTTTGTAATGTTTGAAGTTTTTCGATCAAAGGTTAACTTTTTTCCATAGTGATGTGTGTCCAATTGTCGGTAGCATTTAGAAATGTAATGCGCTTCATCTTAAATGACAACGTTTATATTTTTTTTCTAATACATGTACATGTAATATAATGTATGTCTTATTCATTAATCCATTTATTCGGCGAAACCGGAATATAATTCTTTATCTTAATTCAGGATAACTACAGCTTATAAAACTTGTGTAAATATATATATATAAATATATATATGAAACACGTGTTTTTTTTTCTTTATTAAAAGATGATTGGTCATAAATCATTTGCAGATCGCAACAAATAAATTGAACTGCCTGAAAAATAATTTGAAATGTCGCTGAACTTAGCAGACCCTTTTTTAATCTTGTTTATTTTTGGTCTGGATTGCCGGCTTTTAAACAGGAAGTGAACAGAGTTATGGGAGTTGTCCATGGACAACATTTTATCCAGTGGAAATCTAGCCAACCATTGTCTTTGCTTTTGAACAACCAATGTTATCCACTGGCTAGCTCTCCACTGGATAAGTAGTTGTCCAGTGGACAACTTTATCCAGTACAGGAAGAATGAGCTACATTTAAAATCCATCTGTTATGTAAATCTATTGTCAAAACTCTCCATTATTTTTAAGGAATGGAGAGTTATTGTTCTCTTTGTACTTTAGAGCGTGTTCACATATACACATGTAGATCGATTGCGATCGGTTTAACTATCACTGGGCAGATTTTTATGAAATGTATTTCAAGACACGCAGGATTCTTTGAATTTTATTTGTTTATCTGATAGTAATTTTTGTCTGCATGGTTTTTGTTTTCTAGTGATTTAAACACAAATGTTGATTTTTCCGATTTTATTTTTGTTAAAATGTATAGCAAATTTGTCTGTATTTGTTTCACAATAAAATATTTTTAAAGTAAGCGTCATCGAGACTAACGCTCCGAGAACCACTTATGGACAACAGCGACTTTTGACGTAAATTTTTTTTTTTAATGATCCCCATTGTTCTTATCTGTTGATCTATGCACGCACTATTAAGATATCCCAATTATCATTACATGTATCTTTATTCTCAAAAAGCCGACGCATAACATCGGTACAGGGATAACTCGATACTTCCTTATATACACTAACACATAAGCCCGGATTTTGAGATAAATGGTGAAATCTTATCACAGCAGGATAATCTTGTATGTCAATTATCAATTACTGGACACACTTTACACTGATTTAATAATATGACATGAATAGGAAAATTCTGTAAACTCGTTCTCACGACTTTTCTTTTATTTCATAAAAAAATTCATGGACACAGGGGTCCTGGATTTTTTTAATAAATAACTAATCCTGGATCATTATTTTTGCTTAAAGTTCGGTCCTGTGTTTTTATTTCAAATTTTCATCATAGCCCCCCTCCCCGTCCCCCTCCCAAGGGATATAAAATTGTATCATTAATAATAAATTAATACATAATAAATTCAGATTTTCTATTTAAAATAAATTTCATTTACAAAACCACTGATATTTGTTCAATTTTGAACGCTGATTTAAGCTTTAGTCGCAACCATTTTTTTATTTTTCTCTTTAAAACATAACATTTATTTAACTGTAAAATTCACTAATAAAATTCTTGTTTGAATCAATGATCAACAATTTTCCAGAATCAAAGAAATGAATAAATATAACAGATTTCTTTTACATGCATCTTTTTACCATGCGGTGTCTGTGTGTTTTAAATTGGTCATCCAATCAGGACGCTCATTATTCTTGTCCAAGATAAAAATACATCGCTAAAATTACCTGTGGGTGTTTCCCCACTTCAACTCGTACATTTACATAGAAATCGGAGATATTTCGTCATAAAACTTCACACATGGTTTTGTCTATTATATTTCTTGAAGACAAACATAAAATTGTATTGCATTTATCAATATTGTATGAGTATCAACAGATTTTTCAACACCGTATCTGTTTCTCGATACAGCCGCAACTTCAACTCGCAAATTTACATAGAAATCGGAGATATTTCGTCATAAAACTTCACACATGGTTTTGTCTATCATATTTCTTGAAGACAAGCATACAATTTTATAGCATTTATCAATATTTTATGAGTATCAACAGTTTTTTCAACACCTTATCTGTTTCTCGATACAGCCTCCCGATTACAGTGACCCGTGACCCAGATTAGCGCATCCCATCAGTTTTTTTTTAATAAGGTTGTTTAATAACGTCAAAACTGTTTCATAAAAATTATTCAAGTTTTACTCCCATAGCAAAGCAACTACGATAACCGACTTTATTTTGGATGAGATTAAAAGATCGATTTCTATTTCTGTCTATTACGGATGAAAACGGTCAATAAAAAATGGCCGCCGACGAGAAATCGACCGTAATATTATTTTTTGATTGCAGATTTCATACTCACCACATTCGGGTACCAACACAAAAATTAAATGAGATATGTGTTCATGTATATTAAACATCATACTAAAATATGCCGTTGGTACCTTCTTGTGGTTATACTGAAAATTGACATTAAATACACATTGCTTGTTAGATTTCATATATTTTCACGAAACGATAGACTTTTCATTGACTAGTGTGACGTCATCGCACCTGCAAATATGGAAAACTGTTACCAAAATAGTAGTTGGGGTAAAGGTCTTATAAAATCAAGGAAAAACGAAAGCTATACGTTTCATTTATAATTTGTCTATTTTTTAGACCAATTTCTGCCCTTATCATACCTACTCCTTTGTAATCAGAATCCGTAAATCGATTTGATTTGATTTGATTTGATTGTTGGTGTTTAACGCCACATTCAGCAATATTTCAGCTATATCATAGCGACCAGTTTTAGTGGTGGAGAGAACCACTGACCATGAGCAAGCAATTGGTAAGCTTTATCACTTGCGGCTGCGAGTCGAGTGCACCCTTTTTGTAATTAACAAAGTCGGGCGCAAACCCCCGCCGTACTGGTGATAGGCTTGTATAAGTTGTTAGGTAATCCAACTACCTAGCTCATTGAGCCACCCGGGCCCTCCGTAAATCGAAGAAGGACAGAAAATATAGTGGCCAAAAGAAAAAAAATGGACAAAAGGACAAACGATGATCTACAAAATCTACATAGAGAACTAAAGATCCAACCCCACAAAAAACCGGGATGAACTGAAAATGTTGTTCATCTTTGCTTATCATAACATACCCTTAATAATATGCCAATAAAATGCAGCTTAATGGACGCGGTCCCCTAAAGTAAAAGAAGGCCCTTGGTAAATTATATCTATCGACTTACTTGTAGAATAATTAGTGATAACGGACCGACCAATTTACATTTAGAAGAGACTATGTTTAAAGGAAACAAAAATCTAATTATTTCTTCTTTATGCATGTAAAATCGGTAATTTTTCTTCAAATTTAACAAATATTTCTCAGTCTAATTTTGCATTCGTTCTATTTGCTAAATTCTAACTAAGAATATAGCGATGACCGACAAATTAAAATTTGAATCATATCTGCGCACAGCCGACTCATGTCTGCACACAGCCGAATCATGTCTGCACCCAACCGAATCATGTCTGAGTACAGCCGAATCATGTCTGCACACAACCGAGTCATATCTGCACACAGCCGAATCATGTCTGAGTACAGCCGAATCATGTCTGAATACAGCCGAATCATGTCTGCACACAGCCGAATCATGTCTGCACACATACTAATCACGTCTGCACACAGCCGAATCATGTTTGCATAGACATTTATTTAGAATGTCAGACACACCAGCATAAGAAGAGTTTGAAGATACCAAAGGGGTAATCAGAATCTGTATATCGAAGAAGAACAGACAACACAATGGCCAAAAGAAAAAGTACAAAAGGACAAACAACGATGTACAAAACATGCGCATAAAGCTAAAGAGCGAGTAACACGAACCCAATAAAAACCTGGGGTGAACTCAGGTACTCCGGCAGGATAGGGCAGTTGCTGATGAAAGAGTTGATTTTTGGATCCAACAATATTGCTACAAACGGTAGCCTATTGTTAAAAAATAACAGGTGAAAATGCATATTGCTGGAAAAATTTATTGAGGTAATGAGGAAACAGGAACATGTTCTACCTAAATTAGACTGGCAAGTCGTCAAGGCTATAATAAATCTTTGAACGCATCTGCCAAAATATTGTCAATATATAGTTACATGTGTAAATACTAAGAGGGTTAACTATTATCACTTGTAGGATTAGTAAAGATGTACGTAATCTAGATGTGTTATCATCAATATATATATTTATCTGCACTTGTTCTATTTGAGCAATTACATTCTGTATACACATCGGCTGTTAAAATGCCGACTATAGCCAATGAAAAGATCTCATTTGAGGTCAAGTTCGTACACATAAATTTATCTGCACTTGTTCTATTTGAGCAATTGCATTGACTGGATGAAGATTTGTTAGATGGGTCATTATCAAAAATTGGCAAGTTTCCTGTCCACGACTAAACCACAGTCTGATTTATTTTATTTCTGATTTTTCATAGTAAAGTCAAAGTAATACAACAGCACAGAATTTATATATGTAACAGCAGAGAAACATGTTATATATAAAGATCCACTGTATATTAGATTTCCTTAGACTAATGCCCATATGATATACCAAGCGACAAAGCTGTATTTCCTGTTTTTGTTAGGACATATTGTGAATGGCGTCTAGGCTGTAGGAATATTTTTGTTTATGGCAATGATAGTCATGTCGCCGAAATGAGAATAATCTAGGAACCTATTGGTGGACATGTTTTTCAATAGACAATCGGCATACCAATGGGTACAAACTGTGCTCCTCTCGCCGATTTACTCCTTTATTCGTATGATGTAGATTTCATACAGGGGCTTCTCAAGTAAAACGAAAAGAAGCTAGCCCAATCCTTTATTTCACGTTCCGCTATATAGATGAATAATTCTAAGTTTGGTGATTTCGTTGATACCACCTATCCCATTGAGCTTTAGATAAAGGATACCACAGATACAGCTAGGTCTGCTTCATACCTTGACATAAATCTCAAAATTGACAGTGATGTCCGGTTAAGAACGAAACCTTACGAATGAGATGATTGCAATTTTCCCATTATATGAACCTTTCTTTTATATGTAACAAAATTCCAGCAGTATCTGCATATGGAGTATGCTCAGTTGATCCGACATTCCAGAACTTGCGGTTTCTATCTGTATTTCATGAAAGAGGGTAGCTGCTAACAGGGAACCTACCAAACAAGGGTTCCTATTGGTCAAGTTGAAGTCATTACTTCGAAATATTTACGGGCAACACCATGACTTATCTAACCGTTATGAAATATCTGTGTCACAAATGACCATCGATAAGTTTCACTTGTCGTAAGTACTCCCCAGTTATTTCCTCATTCATCACAAGGTTTGTAGCTATAGTAGCACTACGGGTGCCACTAGTGGAGAAGGAACTGTTTAACCTTCAAAAGCAACTGAGTTCATCTCTGTTTTTAGTTGGGTTCTGGTAACTCGATCTTATCTGTAGTTTTCTATGTATTGTTTTTTAGATTGTTGTTTGTCCTTTTGTCCTTTTTCTTTAGCCATTGTATTGTCTGTCCTTCGATTTACGAATTCTGATATGAAGACCATTACTTGGTGTCACAGTGAAGGCAGGTAGGATGGGAAATATCAAAAACAAATACAAATGGACTTAATATTATGTTGATTGACCTGACTGGAATAAAGAATATCAGAGAACAAGACGAAGTTGACATTGGTACAATGTAGACTGTGGTAGTACACACACACATTAATGATGGAATATAAAGCTTAGAACATATCACAGAGGCCATTAACGGTGGTACTGAGAACATCAAATGATGGAATATAAAGCTTAGAACATATCACAGAGGCTATTAACGGTGGTACTGAGAACATCAAATGATGGAATATAAAGCTTAGAACATATCACAGAGGTCATTAACGGTGGTACTGAGAACATCAAATGATGGAATATAAAGCTTAGAACATATCACAGAGGCCATTAACGGTGGTACTGAGAACATCAAATGATGGAATATAAAGCTTAGAACAGATCACAGAGGCTATTAACGGTGGTACTGAGAACATCAAATGATGGAATATAAAGCTTAGAACATATCACAGAGGCCATTAACGGTGGTACTGAGAACATCAAATGATGAAATATAAAGCTTAGAACATATCACAGAGGTCATTAACGGTGGTACTGAGAACATCAAATGATGGAATATAAAGCTTAGAACATATCACAGAGGCCATTAACGGTGGTACTGAGAACATCAAATGATGGAATATAAAGCTTAGAACATATCACAGAGGCTATTAACGGTGGTACTGAGAACATCAAATGATGGAATAGAAAGCTTAGAACAGATCACAGAGGTCATTAACGGTGGTACTGAGAACATCAAATGATGGAATATAAAGCTTAGAACATATCACAGAGGCTATTAACGGTGGTACTGAGAACATCAAATGATGGAATAGAAAGCTTAGAACAGATCACAGAGGCCATTAACAGTGGTACCGAGAACATCAAAGATCAATACATGAACAACAGTGAACAACAGAGACAAAGAGAACATCGCTGGTTATATTAATGATAATGTAAGTCAAGGAACAAATGATGGAAAACTGTGGAATGGAAAATCTATCTGCACATAACAATCTAGATTAAAAATCGGTTATGAGCCAAGTCAAAAACATGGATATGCTTAGCATAGGAACGCTTGTAAATGTTTTATGACAATGATACTTACCTGGAGGAAGCTTAGAAAAGAACCCTTTACTTAATGAAGCTTAGGTTAACTGTTACCCACTTCTATGATGCTACTCCTAAATTAAATTAAACATGCCTTAGAATCTGAACTTAAATTCTTTTGTTAAGTCTGATTGTCTCTTACATGATTCTCAAATTTGATTTCGCAAATATATAATCGCATATAGTGTGTACAAGATATGTTTTACAATGAAAATGCAATGGTTTGTAACCATCATTATTCATCCGTGTTATTTGCATGTTTCATGAAAATGTGTGAATTACCCGTAATTTACCACATATTTTTTGTAAATTATATTACTTCTAGTAACATGTAACAACATAATTATTATTTTTTTTTATATGTTATTCTGGTTGACATAAATCACTTTTAAAAAATGTGTACAATGGTAACAGGAAAGAACCTTTATTTTGTGTTGCCATGGTTTCCAGACAGGTGATTTTGTGATCTATGATGGTTCTGCTTCATTTTGCTATATTAAAATGTTCATTCAAAACAACTTTATTTTCAAGTTTTCTTACAATTAAAACTTGCCAATTTCTGATAATGACTCGGATACAATCACAGACCGAAATGTAACTTTTTCTGGTAACCCTTTCATATGTTGCCTGTTGAGCTTTGGGAACATAATTGAAGATCAAGTTCATTATGTGATAAAGTTTGTCAGTAACTTGCGACAGGTCGGTTGTTTTCTCTGGGCACTCCGGTTTCCTCCACCAATAAAACTGACCGTCACCATATAACTGTCGATTTAATGGTCGCAAATATCCGTTTAATGGCCCCGCTAACGCGTGGCCAGTAAACTCAATTTGCGACCATCAAATCTCCAATTGATGCCGTAAAATTTTCAAATACAATACAGTTATCTCCTAATTTTAATGCTATACTTACTCGTTTCTTCTGGTTAGTGTTATGGTTTCAGTTATATCGTGGCGGTCAGTTTTATTGGTGAAGGAAACCGGATGAAATCTTCAACCTGTCGCAAGCCACTGACATACTTTATCACATAGAGTTGTATTGAGTACACCTCCCCATGAGTGGGATTCGAACTCACAACTTAGGTGGTGATAGATATTGATTGCATAGGTAGTTGTAAATCCAACTACCATGCGATCACGACCACGACGACCCCCTTTCATACTAATAAAGAAACAACTTGGAGAAAAGATTATTGGGTTAGACTTAAGATATCGGACTGCATATAATCCTTGGCGGTGCCTAGGCATACGATATCAGACAGCATATTTTACTTTATTGTGTAAGGTTAAGGATATTGGACTAGATATAGCGATTCACTGGGCTAGTAGTCTTCAATACCCACGGTATAGATAACTAAGAATTTGTTGTTTGTATTTTGTTTTGTCACATTATAACTAGAAGAGAAGTTTGATATGAAAGAAAAATAGCAGATACGTGAAAAATCAATATAGTTCGCAACAACGTCAATGTAACAACTTAAGAAAACAGAAAGCACAGACAAATGTTCAGATCCAAAACAACTGACGATAATGCCGCACTGGTACACTTTCTTTTAACACCTGGTTAACTGTAATGTCATTTGGACACCATCTATTTCGTTAGTCTGCAATAAAACATAGCGTCTTATAAAATTAGATTAAATGAATACTGATATACAAAATGTATGTACATGTTATATTATAATGTAAAAATCAGTACTACTAATAATTATAAGAAAAGTTTGAAGATACCAAAGAGGTAATCGAAAGCCGTAAGTCGAAGGAGCACAGACAATACAGTTACCAAAAGACATATGACAACATGACAAACATCTATCTATAAACACTAGACAGAAAAACACGAACCCCACTAAATACAGAGGGTGAAATCGAGAACTCCATTAGTGGGACCTGTCGTCTTACTTTTAAACAACATGAACATCATCTTACATGGAAATCGTGTTAGACACCAGTATAGGTAATTCAATACAATATTAAATAAAACATGAAACCCCTACAAAACAGATAGAATTAAAGACGAACCAAATATCGTAGCGGGCGTCACAACACGGAAGGAAATGTAATTGGACAAAATGACCAATTTGAACCTCACTATAAACGGAGGAAAATGCACGTGCTCTGGATGTGTTAGCAGTTTGTAACAGGTGTGTATGATTTACACTAAAAATTATAAATTGTATATAATAAATTTCTCTGCAAAGACAATCACCGATACCACCATTGATTTAATGCACCAGAAGGGCTTTTCTGTATTTAAGCTTTCAATGGAAATCGACCGTTCCAAAACAGTTTGAAACCAAGCTTCCCTTAAAAAGGAAGGAGAGTATATGCTCATGGAATGCCCTTCCTGTTTTTTTTAAATGTGTGGGTAATTATGAACTGCACATACACTTACAGTGAGGAATAAAGCCATGATTAACTGTAACCTTTTAACCTTGGTTTGTCTACGATATATAATGAAATAGCATAGTAAATACACTCAATGTGTTTTTCTAATAAAAAAAACTGGTGATTTTCTATAATGACCAAGGTATCTTATAACAACACGAAGTTCTAAGCATATTTATTGCATAAACACAATATTCTACATCTCTATATATAACACATGTTTGTGATGGAAGCCGATCAACCGAATATTGAGGAAAGAACAAACTTATGAACAGTAGTTGTTTTTGTTGTATATTTTTTAAATTGCTTTTTGTTCTTTGGCGATTCACTAATATTTTATGGGGTCAGGTGAGGGTTAGTATTTTCAACTGACAAATCAACGATGAACCTACCAAATTTTTGTGAGTACACACCAAGAGCTGTTGTCCGATTGGTCAATATATATACCTGTCTTGCATGTGATTGAACAGTCAAAGATGAATGAAAGGTTACACATGCCATGACCCCAAATACGATGTTGTTGAATGTTTGTGTATTGCCAAAGAAGTAAAGGGATAAAATATACATCTAAATTTAATCAGATTGGGAAAGGTACAAAAGATAATCACCTCAATACATAATTATGTTTTAACGGCACCATTTCATTTAATGCTAAAGCGCAAAATAACATTATGGAATCTCACATCAAATCTAATAAGTTTTATTTAAAGTCGAAATATCTATAACACATAACATAAGCTCTAGTGAGCTTTAGAATCGACACATGTACATAATGTACTGTTTGTTTGTTTGATGGTGTTTAACGCTACTTTCAACAATATCGAGGCGGTCAGTTTTATTGATGGAGGAAACCGGAGGATCCGGAGAAAACCACCGTCCTGTCGCTAGTCACTGACTAACTTTACAACATTTTGTTGTACACCTCGCCCTGATCGAGATTCGAAGTCACAACATCAGTGGCGATAGGCACTGATTACATAGATATTTGAAATTCCAACTATCATACGATCACAGCCACGACGGCCCCTACATAATGTGTGTCATTTAAATCTTTTCTAATCCACAAATCAGGTTTTCTTTTCTTAAATAGTTTCAGGAAAGTGAGCGGCCATGTATTTGTGATAGTGCTATCGATTTTACCTCTTTCTACGATTTTTCTATCAGATTTTTTAAATGTTCTGACAGTATGGTATTTTTTCTATTTTTAATTTTTCATAGTTTTATTGTTTGGAATAGTACCCATTAAAAATTATATTGCCAGAACGGACTGGCAGTGTATAATATCCAGTATGTGATAACGCTTAGGAGAGCGAGTGGTGGTTACTGAACGCCACGTGAACGATTGCGAGCTATATGATAGCGGGGGGAAGTTACTTTTCAATGAGATGATGATAAGGTCTACTAGATAAACACGTTTCATGTATATTAATAGTGCTCGCACACTGATATAACAATCCAATCAAATCTTTGCCCTTACTCCTAAATTCTGCGTACTTAGAAGAGAAACAGCAAATTTCAGTTGTATGATCAAAAGATAAACCAGCCAGTGTCACATAATAAGAATGGCGAAACTTATTTTTATTATTACAAATGTTCATCTACATCCATATCCTGTCTTACTTACTAATATATTTTAAGCACGTCTATGTGTACCATACACCAACAGGTGTACAATTGCTTTGATTTCAATTGAAACGATTATCATACCCTAACATGAGTGTGACAAAACCCCTAGCTTTAGTAACGTTGTAACAGATAGTTCATTGTTAATGACGAATGTAGATTTGTGACGAACCTAATCAAAATGTCTATCCGCGGACAGTTGTTTCAGTGAGCTAGGACTATAAAAATCCAACTCAGCGTGTTATTCTAGTATCAAATCTGATATCACCATCGTCTCATTGAAAATGAATTTGTTCTCGCCATGATTTAGCTGAAAAATGGTTGAATTGGAGTTAAACAACAATCACTCACCCACTCACTCACTAATCAATTTGAAAATTATAATACGTTACATATATATATGTATATTTACTTACACAGTGCATGACATCTCCTTTCACTTCACGTGTAATTGTCATTGGCTTCCAGTCATTCAAAGCAGATGCTTCAATTTGTTTCAGTTTGCTATCCGATTCGAATGTTATGGTGAACTAAAAGAGAGAGAGAAAACAAAGTGTATATAACATATATCTACAGGTACCCCCACTTAAAGTGTTAATGATGTATTGTAAACAAAACTCGAAAAAGACAAATATGTAATAACCAATCGCATAAAATCTAACAATTCAATTGTCAATCAGACAGCAAAAAAAAGAAAGAAAAGAAACTGGGTGTATTTAGGTATTAGGGGATACTTTCTTTCACTCTCACTATTACTGGTCCCTGTTGATTGATTGATTAGATGTCAGGTAAATATTATTTCAGATATGCTTTACAAGTCTACAATCAATGCATCATGTATTCATAATCCTTAAAATGAGGTGCTGGAATATTTTTATTATACAGAATTTATTTGTAGGAGCCGTCGTGGCCGTGATCGTATGGTAGTTGTTATTAGTGCCTAACACCACTGATGCTACGAGTTCGAATCTCGATCAGGGCGAGGTGTACAACATTATGTGATAAAGTTTGTCAGTGACTTACGACAGGTCGGTGGTTTTCTCCGTGTCCTCCGGTTTCCCCCACCAATAAAACTGACCGCCACGATATAACTGAAATATTGTTGAAAGTGGCGTTATACACCATCAAACAAATAAACAAACAATTTGTGGAAATGTGGAATTCAAAGGATCTATTTATTCAAGCGCATATTAAGAGTTTGTGAATCTAACTTGGGTATGGGAGGGATCAGAATTTCCATTAACTTGAGGCATGTGTCCATGCGATACAGTTTACCAGGTAGTGAGAAGCAAGAACATGATAATAAAGAACATAACTGTTTTAACCAAATACATGTATTTTACCGCGAGATGTACAACATTATGTGATAAAGTTTGTCAGTGACTTACGACAGGTCGGTGGTTTTCTCCGTGTCCCCCACCAATAAAACTGACCGCCACAATATAACTGAAATATTGTTGAAAGTGGCGTTAAACACCATCAAACAAACAAACAATCAATATATTGTTACCTTCACATCTTTCCCCATGAAATCAGTGAGCACTTCTTCTCCAGATTTAAACTTGACAACTTTATCTGGCATTATAGAACTTTTGATTTCATATGACCACATATCTCCATCTTTTTTAAGTTCTATAGTAATTTCCATATTTCTGAACTTGTCTATCATATCATCAGGAAAGCCTTGATATTAAAAAAACACCTAGACAGACATTGTCTAACGATGACATTATAAATATATATCAACTTGCATTTGTACCAAGGCTTTTACCGGACTTGACTGTAAATATGAGTAACACGGCGGGTGTCTTATAAGAAGCAGGAACTGCTTACCCTTCGCAAGCAGCTGATTTCACCCCCGGATTTTTAGTGGGTCTGTGTTGCTTATCTTTTTATGTATGTATCTTTACGTTCTCAGTTCCGTTTTGTGATGTCTGTTGCGATTTCCGCATACAAACGATGCCAAGTTCAGTTCGTCTTTACCTCCAGCTGTTTGTAGAAGTGTCCATCTCTTATTTACGTTATTTGTGTTTGCTTGCGTATAATGGTGTCCAACACATATTGTGTTGTGTGTTTGTTTTGTTTTTCTTCGTATTGTGTACCCTATGTTGCCAGTTTCTCTGGATTGTCCATTTTTGATTGCCCTTTCGGTATTATCTAACGTTTATTAGAAATTGTTTCTATCATAAGTTTTGAAATAAGATTTAGTATTAGAGGCTATCGTTCCATTTTTTTCAGGTAGGTACTTGCTCTTTTGTAGCCCTTATTCCTTTCACGACTGGACAGAATATATTTTTATTTTAATCAATATAATTGATTTCCACTTTCACTAACAGTCCCGTAAGTTTATCTTAGAAATGGCATTTGCAATTAGATTCGGGTTCAAAGCTGACTATTATTTCACTGTTATGACTCCCGATGGCCTTGTGTGCTATATATTGTTTAAATAATTGTTAAAGTCATCGGCTCTCCTTCATATAACTCATACTATGCAGTTTCACGAAGATTAAGTATCGTATCTGTAAACTTCAAGAATAAAAAGTCTGAATACAAACTGCAATTTCGATTGTAACATACGAGTTGTGAAATCTCAAGGTGTAGAGAATTCATAACGGCATAATTGAAGTCGTTTTATCTAGTTTATCATAGAAGATAGTGGAATATCGACCATTGGTGACAATTTGAGGCACATCACAAGAAATTGGGAAGATGAAGTTGAGTTTATGTTTGCTTCTATTGTCTCATATTCTTTGGGGTATATCAATGGAATCCAATTAGCAAAATTTGGTTTTTTAATTTACAGAACATTATCGATATACCTCAATATGAGATTAAAGGTAATAGCTTCTGTAATTCTGTTGTACTGCATAAAATGATATCTCCCCTGATGGCATTTTAAATCGCGGATTGTAGTTTCTGAGGAAAAGAGTTTCTTTAATTTCAGCCAATCATAAAGAAAAAAAATCAAAAGTGGCCATTTTTGGTCGAATCAATATAAAATGAGGATTCTTGGTGGAGGATCTTACCGTTTGAGGAGGAGAAAGTTTGTACTGTTTTAGCCAATAAGACACAAGAATTGTCCATGCTGACCATCTTATATACCGGATCAAGACTTAATGAGGTAATTATGTAGAGGACCTTATATACATTATTTGTACATGTACCACCGAACATATTATTATGATTTCTAGTTTCAGAGAAGAGTATTTATAAAATGAGCCATCCAGAAACAGGAATTGGCTACGGCGGCCATGTGTTTTTCTGGGCCAGGACGAATTAATGACTTTTTGCATAGGACCGAACAACCATAATTCCTGGATAGTATGGATTCATAAGACTCAGTGGTTTCACCGGAGAAGATTACAATATGACAACTTTCTCGGATCGACGGACGGCCGAACAGACGACGAACGCTTAAATGATGACATATTTTCACATGGAGTCTAATTTGTCCAGGTGAGCTAAGAAAGACATATCTACAGGGACGTAGCAAGGGTTGTGGCGATAATGGAAGTGTATGCAGAAAGTAATTAACAACGAATTGTCTGTGGAGCGCTGAATTAAGATGGAGATTCGAGATCGTAATAAAATGCAATATGTTGTTTGTATGATTGAACAGAAATAACATTTTAGCAGTAACTAAAGGACAAAACATACGTCTATATATAGCTATAATTCATTAATTTGTGTATTTTTGACGAATCGGATATCAATCTTACACTAAACATCGCCACATCACATTTTCAGTATCAATAATTTCAAGTTTCTAAATGTTGCGAGTGATTATTGATGTCCAGAAATAACCACAGAACCTCCATGGTATTTTGTTATGTTACTTCTAATAATAGGAGACCGAAATCGCTTACATTCAAATAATTTCTTCGTCAAATGTTAAATATTTACATCTGTGCAATATGTTATGAGATGTATAAATCAAAACAGCATTAGTCACATTCTATAAATATTCCCTTCCATTTTAACAACCTTCAATAAATTAGCATAATAATTCAAAGAAAAACCATTTACCAGTTAAAGATTAAAGCATTCAATAAAGTAATATAGACATCAGTATTAGCCATGATGTACAAATTCTTGTAATTACAAATGTGAAAAATAATTAAAAGTAAAAAAATAGATACCTGATACTTTACAAAACTCATCGAAATTTGTGTAGGAATTCCTGTCTAATTTCCAACATCCTAGAAACTGCGCCATTGTATTTCTGGTAACTTCAAGGATTCACATTGCGCTTAAATAAACATTAGTAGTACATGATATATAGAACAGCTGTTAGCCTTTCTTCACTGATAAAACATGTACTCACAGTAATTGGATACAGACGTCTTAATTATAAAATCACCATGTGTTTTATCTAAAGCATTCTGGTGTTGAAAGTACATTAAATGAACCATTATGAATATAATCAGGATACATTTTGTATATTAATTATATCTTCTCACTGCCAACTCGAATGATTTGGAAAAATGACAAATATAGAGAACAGTCTAACAAATAAACCAAAAAACTGAGTGAAACCTATAAAATGAAAATATAAAAAACTGCCACACTACCAGGTCCTCAAAATTCCAAAGTTTAAATAATATTAATGTCAGCATCTTCTGCATGACACCCATTGCGTATATAGATGGATCATGTTTATGCAAAATTTCCCTGTTGACATCGAAATACACCAATTAACGCATAAGCATAAAGAAAAGTTTGATAATACTAAAAGCTTAATCAGAAGCCATAAATCGAAAAAGGATAGACAATACAATGACCAAAAAGGAGAGACAATGATCTACAAAATATTGCACCAGGAACTAAGGTATGGCAACACAAACCCAATAAAAACCAGGAATGAACTCCAGCAGTTCTTGCTTCACAGGTGACATCCGTCGTGTTACTCTTGTTACAAACTTGGCGATATGCCACGAACGAGGAAAGGACTGGAAGGTGATTACGACAATGGAACACATCCCTGGTCATTTGTGATACAAATATTATTGTGTAACGGTCAACCAGGTCATCGTAAGACTTTCGTAACGGTCAACCAGGTCATCGTAAGACTTCCGAAATGATGACTTCAACTTAACTACTAGGAACACTTGGTCTGGTCGCTTCCTTGTTAGCAGCAACCCTCGCATATGCCCTTCATACAAATAAGTAATTAAATTTAAAAAAAACCACACACATACATACATAGCTGTTGGTTGTGACGAACCGGACATTTAAATTGTATGAGAATACAATCGACACCTGAGCACACAAATACATGACCGCTCACTTTCTAGCTTGGTATAGACACGTAAATAAATAAAAGTGGCGAGATTAAATTAGTTTTATGCACCCAAACCTCTAGCTCCCCCCTTTGTGAAATGATGCTGTCATGCAAGTGTTTTCCAAATGTAAGTAAAATGTCAACCCTCACATAATACCGGGAGAAAAACTTTATTATAAACAACGCTATAATCTTGAACATTATACATAATATATTTAACCTTCGTGACACAAGTTGTCATATGCTTAATATTAATTCTATTAAAGAGAGTCGATGGTCTCAACTTTTATTTAAATATTAAATAGTACACAAAGCACGAGTCGACTAGATAAAGTTTGTCATCCAATATTAACTACGTCAGACTTATAATTCCTTAGAACAATCAAATGATGAACGAGTGGTACCATCCATGTATTGAAAAAAAGTTTATCATTCCCGTCTCGTCTTATTTTAACTTGTTCATATATATATCAATCTTAAATATTCAAAAGATTTTTCGTCATTATCTTCAGATCTATTGTTCGGACAGTGGATTATTTTAAAGAATCTACAGTTTATTTATTCTTACGTATATGAACTTTAACCTTTTATCATTTCAGGCTTTAAAACATGTTGTAAATATTTGAGGACTTGTAGGTATCGAACCCCTGCTCAGGAGAGAAGTCAAAGGAAAATTAGAAGCTGAGGTGCGAAAACTACAGAAGGAGATTGCAGAATACAAATGGATTGATTTGATTGATTTTTGATGTTTTAACGCCACTTTCAGCAATATTTCAGCTATATCATGGCGACCAGTTTTAGTGGTGGAAGAAGCCGGAGTACCCGGAGAGAACCACCTACCATGAGCAAGCAACTGGTAAGTTTTATTACTTGCGGCTGCGAGTCGAGTGCACCCTTTTTTGTAATTTACAAACCCGGGCGTGAACCCACGCCGTATTGGTGATAGGCTTGTATGAGTTGTTAGGTAATCCAACTACCTAACATACTGAGCCACCCGGGCCCTCAAATACAAATAAAAAGATAGATAGTGTGTATTTGGTGCAATGGAATAGTAGAATTACAAACAATCTGTTTCTTTTCTTTAGTGACACTCTCGACACTTAATCATTATATATTATTACTATTGTGAATTACAGGTTTGTATTACCAGTATCGACATTCTTCATAATTATTGCTAATATGTTCATTTACAAAACATTTTGTGAAATACCAAATTTTGAGCCCGTTTGTGCAATAGTTCCGACAGCAGGTGTGATCAACGATTTGATTACCGCCATATTGGAAATATATCACCCAATATGAGAGCCATGAACAAATCTAATTTTTTCAAAAATGGAGGTTTGCAACTTTATACAGTATAATTGTATATAGCAATGAATTATCTTTACAGTTACATCGCGATATCAGTAATACCAGTATTGTAACACTGTACAATACTAGAAATACCAGTATTGTAATGTTACAATACCGGAAATCCAGTATCGTATATATAGTATTATACAATACTGGTTGTACCAGTATCGTGCATTTACAATACTGGAATACCACTAGGGCTTGTGTTGTATTGCTATTTGTCATACTGCAATAGAAAATCTAAGTGATCCGATTGGTTATTTACTCGATTTTACTAATCCATATTATACGGCTCTAGCCGGTAATATGAAAGCACGTGCCAAGAAAGATAACTCATTTTGAAATCATACGTAATCAAGATGGCGACCCCCAGGTTCGCCTGTCACGCTGACGCCGATATTGAGGCAATTTTAAATCATTTGTTATTTTTCTGTTAAAATTGTTAAGTTGTTTATTAAATATGTTGAAGAATTAATTTCTTCTTTAAAGCAAAGTCATATCTGGGGTTAAATGTTCATGAGATAATACATGTATAGTAGTCATGTTCTTTATTTAGGCTTTACACAGGTAATATGGACCCATGGTATTGCAGTATGACAAATTCGTTATATAGGCTTTAGACAGGTAATACGGGCTCATATAACCTGTCTGTGTTGTATATTTCCCTCGCCTTCGGCTCAGGAAATATAAAACACAGACAGGTTATATGAGCTTGTATTACCTGTCTAAAGCCTATATAACTAATATTATATATGCCGACTATATATACAATATACGTACATTGTCGGTAAATATAAAATTTATTTGTACGAGCTTTAGAAACAGGCAGAATAGCGAGCCTTAGGCGAGCTTTTCAGGCCTGTTTCGCAGCCAGTACAAATTAATTTTATATTTAACGACAATGTACGTATATTGTATTTATCCTGCAATGTCAAAAAAGTCGGAAAACTTGTCAGATTTAAACAAAAAGGACAGAAACAAGCGTCATTCCTCGCCTTTCATAAATGTTGTCAAGGGTGTCTTCTTCGTGGTCCGCGTTACATTAACTGTACCAATTTCATACTTTTCTGCGCCCTCCGCTGTACTTAGCTACAGGGTACCAGGAAAGTTTATTCGTAGGCTGAAAAGTTTATTCGTGTAGTACGAAAAGTTTATTCGTCTACTACGAATAAAGCAAAAAATTATTCGTATAGCATATTTGTACAGCAAATGTACTGATTGCAGGATAAAAATAAAACTTATCTTATCTTATCTATACACAATACCGGAAACTCCAGTATTCTTCATCCAACAATACTGGTAATACTAGTATTGTAAAACACACGATACTGGAAGCTCCAGTATTCTTCATCCAGCAATACTGGTAATACTAGTATTGTAAAGCACATAATACTGGAAGCTCCAGTATTCTTCATCCAACAATACTGGTAATACTAGCATTGTAAAACACACAATACCGGAATCTCCAGTATTCTTCTTCCAGCAATACTGGTAATACTAGTATTGTAAAGCACACAATACTGGAAGCTCCAGTATTCTTCATCCAACAATACTGGTAATACTAGTATTGTAAAACACACGATACTGGAAGCTCCAGTATTCTTCATCCAGCAATACTGGTAATACTAGTATTGTAAAGCACACAATACTGGAAGCTCCAGTATTCTTCATCCAACAATACTGGTAATGCTAGTATTGTAAAGCACACAATACTGGAAACTCTAGTATTCTTCATCCAGCAATACTGGTAATACTAGCATTGTAAAGCACACAATACTGGAAACTCTAGTATTCTTCATCCAGCAATACTGGTAATACTAGCATTGTAAAACACACAATACCGGAATCTCCAGTATTCTTCTTCCAGCAATACTGGTAATACTAGTATTGTAAAGCACACAATACTGGAAGCTCCAGTATTCTTCATCCAACAATACTGGTAATGCTAGTATTGTAAAGCACACAATACTGGAAACTCTAGTATTCTTCATCCAGCAATACTGGTAATACTAGTATTGCAAAGCACACAATACTGGAAACTCTAGTATTCTTCATCTAGCAATACTGGTAATACTAGCATTGTAAAACACACAATACCGGAATCTCCAGTATTCTTCTTCCAGCAATACTGGTAATACTAGTATTGTAAAACACACACCAGTAAAACTCCCGACCTTGGGCAAATAACTGGTAAACTTTAAAATACATTAACCAATGATTGTTGTCCAACTGACCAAGTGCTGATTTTACCAGGTGCCGAATTGACTTATCAGGTAGATTTCCAGTCAAATCGGCCCCAAGTCGAATCGGCCTCAAAATGAAAGTCATATCGGCCCAAAAGAATAAAAATAAAAAAAGACTAAATAAATCAAAATTATATATTAATATAAATTAATATTTTTAGTTAAAAGATGTAAAATTTAAATCTTATTGGTGAGCGGATTCTTTTGTAAGGATCAAAGAAATTAATTAATAATTAATTTATGGCATAATTAAGTGATTAGCAATTTACATAAAACGTGATTGGCGGCAATTATATAATGATCTTTATGTTGATTAGGAACATTCTTTGATGATTTTTTCTATTGTCTATAAATTGGCCTTTTAATAAAAAGAGGGCGCCTAAATAACCAAGCCAAGAAAAACAACACGGATTGAGAAATTCTTTAGTTTATAAAAGAGAGTCAACTTCAATCGCGATCATTCTTTTTGAATACTTCATTATGTCTTTTCCTTGTGTAATATGTTATAATGATGTTAGACCAAGACAGCATGTGACTCCTGTCAAAGCTGGCAAAATATTTCATATCGTTTTAATCTGATTTTTTAATGGTTTACCGTATACGCCACTCTCAACAATATTTCGGTTATACGGTAATAGAAAACCAACAACCAAGTAATTGACCAACTTTATATTTAGTTTATTTTCGTATCAATGGTAAACATTTACTGGTACAAAACACAACTGTACTGGCTAGACAGTTTTAATTCTTCAATAATTAAAACGTATTGGATATATTTAAATATTTTGCTGAATAGTGTTCAAACTATTTAACTTTGCATGTTGACAACAGTAAACAACAAAAATGGGGCCGATTTGACTTGGGGCCGATTTGACTAGGGCCGATTTGACTTGGGGCCGATTTGGTTTGGGGTCGATTTGACCTGTTTCCATCAGGTAGATGCCGAATTGACCCCCCCCCCTAATTCCCCACCAAAAATATCATGAAGAGAAGGGCATTTTTATGTATTGCTCTGGTAATTTGACATGAGTGGGCAGAGCCTAAGTCCTCTCATAACAGACGCACAGACAGGACCCAAAAAAACCCATTCAATATACAAGTACATTCCGCAACTTCGTACCTAATCTTCCAGTATCTGCATTACTGGTATAACCAGTATTTTCCAGAATCTTCCAGTATCTGCAATACTGGTATAACCAGTATTTCCCAGAATCTACCGGTATCTGCAATACTCATATTTTGGCAATGACCAATATCTTCTAGTAATGTAGATACTGGAAAATTTTGGAAGATACTGGGATTCTAGTATTTACCAGTATCTGTACCAGTATTGCAGATACTGGAAGATTCTGGTAAAATACTGGTAATACCAGTATCGCGGCAGGCTGCTTCATATTATCCCATTATTTATATGGACGATTATTGATCTATTTAAACTGTTTTCCGATATTTTGTGTGATCGCACTATTTCAAAATTTTCACTTCAAAAACCCAACGGTGTCGTTTTGGATTGTTTGCACCTAATATACTAGCATTACCAAGACATTCAGATGCATAGCTCGTATTTAATAAAAACAATGGAAGAATATGTCAAATGAACACAGATATCCGCTTCCAGCTACAGAAAAAGTGTTAATGTCCGAAATCGAAATTGAATTTGGCCTGACTTTATTTAAATTTCATCACAGTATAATGTTTTACATTAACGTTATTGATATGCAAATTAGTATTGAATTCCTTTCCACACCGACGATTCTGGCAGTTGGTATATACAGAAAATGTTAGGCTTGCTCGATTAATGCGAGGTTTGTTACAAGTGTAGTACGACAAAAAGTTGTGCTTTATGTGTTATAGACATCCGCCCACACCACCCCAATCCAAATTAATACCAATAGCATTTCAACTACTTGTATATTCAGTTGTATATTGATCTTTTTAGGCGTAGAAAGGACAGATTATTGAAGACATTGTTATGTCTAAAATATTCTAATATTAAATGCGATCTTGTAACGAATGCACAACCCTACACTGTTTAGTTTTATTTATTTTACATTATTTTAGTCAAGGATTTTTTTTTTTTTTGGGAGGAGTGAAACGAGGGAGAAAATAAGGTTCCTGGCCTTGTGTATAAATTTCAATGATTTGGTTAAGGCTTTTGATTACCCCTTTGGTATTTTCAAACTTGTTTTTCATGAGCAGTACATACGTAGGTACGGATGGACATGCGTAAAACTCCAAGCCACCAGTGACTAGTGAAGGGGCCACAAAACTGGTTCTGCCTACATTCCCGGTCACCTTGTTCCCAACCTTTCACAGATAGAAGTAAAACTGATTGTGACATATCGTATTTCAATAAATATATATTAGAGTGAGCAAGTACTTGTTGTTTAACGCCAACTCAGCAATTTTTCAGCTATATCATGGCGAGAACAAGTTAATTTGCAATGAGATGATGACGAGGTCAGCTTTGTAATAGACCACCAGGTTAGTTGGATATTTATAGTTCTCGCTCACTGAAACAACAATCCGCGGTTTTTAGTGGGGTTCGTGTTACTCGATCTTTAGTCTTATATGTATGTTTTGCAGATCGTTGTTTGTCATTTTGTACTTCTTTGTTTGGTCATTGTGTTGTCTGTGCTTCTTCGATATACGGATTCTGATTACGCCTTTTGTATGTTCATACTCTTCATAGACATGTCGCTTCACTCGGACACATTATCCTCAGCCCTAGCCAACCAGTCTTTACTCTTTCTCTTTCATGCTGCGTGGTTAACGGAGAAGCAGCAAATACCAATTTTATAGTCTTTAGTTTGACCAGATTGGGACTCAACCACGAACTACCGTACTCCTGGCGAGCACACTAGCCATTACACCACCGATGCCACTATAAATATATTAGAGGCTTATATCTTACTTTTAATTTAACTTGACCACATCTTTATAAATATAATACATTCCATTATCATTAATTCTACGAATAGTGACATAAATAATTAACCCTGATAAAGATTTAATTTGTGGAGGAATGGCAAATTCAATGAATGTATTTTTTGTTTCCTGCCACTGTATGATGTCTGCACTACCCAAAACAGTTCCAGCAGAAACTTCGTAAAATATATATTGATGTGTAGAACAAAGTTTTTTCCATGAAACTTTCACAGTACGATCTGTAGTGACGATATCTAATGCTGAATCCACTGGGGGAAAAAAGACAAAGTAAGTAGTAATAGATACAATGTATATAAATGTGTAGTAATATGAAGAAAAAAAAACTACCAATAAAATTTAAATTAAAACCGTCAAAGCAGTTCCAAAATCCCATCGTAAAATCGAAGAAACAAGAGGCAAAATAGATGCTCCTAATATACATATAAATGACCGCTCACTCCTCTACCTACGTACATGCATGTAAATAAAAAGTGGCGGGTTAAAACTTAACTGTGTTAGGGGCCCAAACTTCATCTCTTTATGAAAGGGAACAATTACATTTTAATGGTGTGCCTTACACTTGAGCCCTTCTAAATACAACTAGTAGGGTGATCTAACAAGGACGAGTTCAATTGCTAAATACAGGGGAGTGACAAGCCGAACAATATACGGAATTCATACTGATCTTCATAATACATAATTTAAAATATATGAGGACAACTATCCACATGAAAACTGAGAGTGAGTTCAGGCATTACGAATTTAGAACTTATACTCAGAAATCCTCCAATCAAAAGACTTTATATATTCATATACAGTAGTCTGATTGGCTTTGTCCGAGTACGAGTACAATAACCGTACTTGAATGATTTATATGAACAAAAGGCGGCCAGGGTATTCAACAGGATAAGATTTACCTGTTCTATACGTGTCACCCATCATGGAATGCTCAGTGATCTAATTTGTTCATAATTTGTAAGTACAAGAACCTTATCTCCTTACAGAGGACCCGGGTGGCTCAATGAGTTAGGTAGTTGGATTACCTAACTCATACAAGTCTATCACCAATACGGCGTGGGTTCGCGCCCAGCTTTGTAAATTACAAAAATGGGTGCACTCGACTCGCAGCCACAAGTGATAAAGCTTACCAGTTGCTTGCTCATGGTCGGTGGTTCTCTTCGGGTACTCCGGCTTCTTCCACCACTAAAACTGGTCGCCATGATATAGCTGAAATATTGCTGAAAGTGACGTTAAACACATTAAATGAAATGAAATCAAATCTTATCCCCCTACAAAGGTTTGTTCCGCACTGGCACATATATATGTGTGTTCTACAAGTTCGCTATATGGAATAGGGAACTTATTAAATGCTTGGACACTCTCGAATTTCTTCAACAAAATTAAACTGATTGATAACGTTAGCATATTGGTTTGGTTTGTGGTGTTTAACGCCACCTGAAAGTCTTTATTCATTACAATAACAGTATCTTTTAATTAATTACTCACTGTTTAGTTTTGGTTTACTTGATGAAATGGTTATATGGGCTAAAATTGGATCACTGCGGACAAACATTTTGTTAACAGCTTTAACACCAACGGTATAATTTCCGTCTGGTAAATCCATATCTTGAAGAACGCAGTATGTCATGTCTTGTTCTACAGCCGTTATGGACCGTGTAATAACTGACTCTTCTGTGTCCATGTTCTTGAATATAACCTTAAATAAAACAATTAACATCATGTGACATCATCTGGATCTTTAACATGAAACTAGTGAATCCATTGACTGTACAGCAGATAGAGTGAGTTAGTGATTGTTGCTTAACGCCAACTCAGCGATTTTCCACCCATATTATGGCGAGAACAGGATAGTTTTTAATGCAATTATGATGAGGTCTGCTTTGTTCTAGACCAACCTGCCTACCTTGTATTTCATAGTACTAGTTCATTGAAATACAGCCAGCGGATAGACATGTGGTCCCATTCTGGCGCATTATCCTGATTACAGACACATTATCCTGATTCCGAGCCAACCAGTATTTGCTCTTTATCCTTATTGCTGCGTGCTTAGCAGAGAAGCAACAAATACCAATTTTATAGAAACTGGCAACAATGGGTACACAAAACACAGCACGAATACAAACAAAGCAAAAACACAGCACAAATACAAACAAAACAAAAACACAGCACAAATACAAACAAAACAAAAACACAGCACGAATACAAACAAAACAAAAACACAGCACAAATACAAACAAAACAAAAACACAGCACGAATACACACAAAACAAAACCACAGCACGAATACAAAAAAAACAACAACACAGTACGAATACAAACAAAACAAAATCACAGCACGAATACAAACAAAACAAAAACACAGCACGAATACAAACAAAACAAAATCACAGCACGAATACAAACAAAGCAAAAACACAGCACAAATACAAACAAAACAAAAACACAGCACGAATACAAAAAAAAACAAAACACAGCACGAATACAAACAAAACAAAAACACAGCACGAATACAAACAAAACAAAAACACAGCACGAATACAAACAAAACAAAATCACAGCACGAATACAAACAAAACAACAACACAACACGAATACACACAAAACAAAAACACAGCACTAATACAAACAAGACAAAAACACAGCACGAATACAAACAAAACAAAATCACAGCACGAATACAAACAAAACAAAAATACAACATGAATACAAACAAAACAAAAACACAGCACGAATACAAACAAAACAAAAGCACAGCACGAATACAAACAAAACAAAAACACAGCACGAATACAAACAAAACAAAAACACAGTACAAATACAAACAAAACAAAAGCACAGCACGAATACAAACAAAGCAAAAACACAGCACGAATACAAACAAAACAAAAACACAGCACGAATACAAACAAAGCAAAAACACAGCATGAATACAAACAAAGCAAAAACACAGCACGAATACACACAAAACAAAAGCACAGCATGAATACAAACAAAACAAAATCACAGCACGAATACAAACAAAACAAAAACACAGCACGAATACACACAAAACAAAAACACAGCACGAATACAAACAAAACAAAAACACAGCATGAATATAAACAAAGCAAAAACACAGCACGAATACAAACAAAACAAAAACACAACACAGAAAACTAAAACGATGAGCAACACAGACACAACCAAAAACGATTAATAATGGAATGATCATATTTGTGTTCTGCAGTTTGAGATATTTGCAGGAGAGTCGTTTGTTTTTTGTTTTTTTTTGGTTATAATAACTTTGACCTTCGTTGCCTAGTGATAAATTGAAAAACAAAAACAAAAATACCAATTTCGGAACAATTCAAAAATCAACTAGGAAGAACTGTTTTAGATAACTAAAACCTATGTCTCCCCTTAATGCGACCATCTGTACAACAATAAGTTACACATTATGAGTTGAATGATACTATTTAAAAAACAATTATTTGACTTTGAAGTCAAAGGCCAAGGTCCCATGAAGGTCATTATGGTACACGACACACGACCTTATGGTCATGCACTCACATACCAAATATCATTGACCTATTTCGAAAGACAAAAATGTTATGGCCCAGACAAGAAAATACTATTTAAAAAAGAATTATTTGACCTTGAGGTCAAAGGTCAAGGTCTCACAAAGGTCATTACAGTACGCAACACACCACCGTATGGTCATGCACCCACATACCAAATATAATTGACCTATCTGGAAAGACAAAAAAGTTATGGTCCGGACAAGCTTTGCTGAGAAGAAGCGGAAGAAAAAAATCAGACTAAAACAATATGTCTCCCTTCGTTCGAAGGCGAGAAATAAATATCAAGAAAGAGGAAAAGTTGATACTCCTAGCACACAAATACATGAAAACTCACTTTTCTGTTTTGGTTCAGGCCCAAACCTTCACTCTTAGTGAAATAATGCAGTAAAACAAGACCTTTCCACATGTGAGTAAAATGATAACTCTCCCCCACCCCACCCCACACATATAAGCAGGTGATAAATACAAATTCCAGAAAAGTTAAATTACTCATGTGTCCAAACTAATCGGGAGGGGTCTGTATGGTGGAGTGTTTAGTTAGACACAAGCTGTGTAATCTATGACAATGTATAAAGACTATATTTAAATGAATATTTAAAGGATAAAATGTTTCTTACCAAATATGAATCTAATCCAATAATATCCATGAATCCTGTCCACTTTAATCTAGCAGTATGATTATTCGTTTGATAATTATTTCTAGCATTATATTCAGATTTTGAAAGAGATATAATTTCCAGCTGAGCATTCTTTGCAGATGGGGGACGATCGGACACAACAACGCCATCTGATGATAAGGATGTTTGTAATCCAGCATTGTTTTTACATCTTATAGTGACATGAATTGTCCGCATAAACAGCAGTTCGTAATTGAAAACTTTAGTAATCAACTTTAAATTATTTGGTAGCTTCTCAAAAGACTGTAATTCATTGCCATATGGCTGATAACCTGTAAAATACAACACAAATACTTAAATACGACAGGAATACAGTAGTTATATAAAACACGAATACATAAATACAGCACAAATACTTAAATACAGCACGAATACTTAAATACAGCACGAATACTTAAATTCAGCATGAATATTGAAATACAGAACGAATACTTAAATACAACATGAATACCTAAAACAGCATGAATACTGAAATACAACACAAACACTGAAATACAACACGAACACTGAAATACAACACGAACACTGAAATACAACACGAACACTGAAATATAACACGAACACTGAAATACAACACGAACACTGAAATACAACACGAACACTGAAATACAACACGGACACTGAAATACAACACGAACACTGAAATACAACACGAACACTGAAATACAACACGAACACTGAAATACAACACGAACACTGAAATACAACACGAACACTGAAATACAACACGAATACTGAAATACAACACGAACACTGAACTACAACACGAACACTGAAATACAACACGAACACTGAAATACAACACGAACACTGAAATACAACACGAACACTGAAATACAACACGAACACTGAAATACAACACGAACACTGAAATACAACACGAACACTGAAATGCAACACGAACACTGAACTACAACACGAACACTGAAATATAACACAAACACTGAAATACAACACAAACACTGAAATACAACACAAACACTGAAATACAATACTAAAACGAATAGCTAAATACATTACAAATACTTAAATACACCACTAATACGTAAATACAACACAGATACTTTTTAAAAATAGGTAGATTTTGGACGTATAGAATGTATTTTTCACCGTTCATTGATATTGACTGTTAAATTCCTTCTACCTGTATAACACATACATTCCTTCTATGTAATTTTGATACTGGGATCGTAGTAATTGACTAATCATATCTGTAATTTTGATACTGGGATCGTAGTATTGACTAATCATATCTGTAATTTTGAAACTGGGATTGTAGTATTGACTAATCATATCTGTAATTTTGATACTGGGATCGTAGTATTGACCATATCTGTAATTAGAACTATTTATTGGTTTAAGTATATTTTTATTCATCCTTTTACATTTACTTTTATTGTGTTGATGTACACAATTTATACGTTTCACAATTAATTTTTCCTGTACGGTATCAATGATCAAGGACCAACGTAAGAATGATGTTGACTACTATTTAGACACAATAAATATAGAATTGACAAACAATGATCCACACAAATAATTTTACAAAATAAGCAACATGAGCCCCACTAGAAATCGGAAGTTACTTCGGTTTCTCACGTTCAACATCAAATCCAAGTAATATTTGGTGACAAGTAATGAACGAGGAAAGGACAGATTTGGACTACAACACATATCTGTGGTCATCAGTGCTGGATTTAGGACAAATGAGGCCCTGTGCTAGGTAAGTTATGAGGCCCCTTACTTGGGCTCTGAAAAAGGTAGACCCGGTAGGCCTACACAGACAGTCAGGCATCTGGAATCGCTCCGAAACAGAATGCCTTCAAATTTAAAATTGCACCACATAAGCAAAAATTCATTGTAAACATTTTTTTAGCAGGAAGATGAACCTGCCTGACCAACAGAGCCCTGTGCTTAAGCACACCTAAGCACAATGGTAAATCCAGCACTGGTGGTCATCTATAAGACTGTATTACATAGCAGTTAACCCAGTCATGATGGTGACCATAGACATAATGACTTCAACTTTGCCACTTAATTAAATTAGATATACAAAATTAAAGTGACTTTTGGTGTAACACCTTAGAGAGATTACTACATAGACAAATCTGCTCACTGTTATAATTCGTCCCATCTTAAATGAAAAATGTAAGTTACCAATCGTCAGGAACAGTGCAAAAATTACCAACTCCAGCAACAGATAAATAGAACCAAACAAAAACAAAAAATATTACAACATCACGACGTGTTTCAAGTTGTATCGGGGATGTAAATAACAATATTTATTATATGATTTATATTTTTAAAAACATTTGATACATATGTATAAATATATATGTGGACAGTAACATGTTGTTTTCTTTATCTGTATTCATCCCATTTTTCCACACATACAAAAAATTAATAACAAATGCAGAAATGTTTTTATTTTTAATTTCTAATATCAAATAACTCATTACATATTCTAGCGGTAGTGTTCCCAGCAATTAACAGTCTATGTTATTGCTATATTTGCACATGTTTCAACCAGTTTAGGATAAGTCACTTTGTCTTTAGCTTCGTTGCCATGACATTTATTGTGTTCAGTACCAGCTTTTCATTTATTTCACACTTTTTATATATTTGTGAAGGTCTGCAAAATGACCTCCCCCCCCCCCCCCCCCCCTAAAAAACCAACATCAGTACGGAACTGTTCATAAAAATGAATTCGATTTGGTCACGCTTAGAATGTGTTAAAGTGTATCTCTCCTAATTAAAAATACCAAACACTCGATTGGAGATAAAAAGTGTTCAAAATTGTTGACACATTTCATGTTGTTATGCACAAAGCAATGAAATACACAATTTTCCATTATTATTTTGTCTATTTATATTCAATTATGACATAGCATCACGTGGTGCTATTGAAATGATCAAAATAAACTTTTCCTGGCTAACAGTTACAATATGTAGTCTGATCAGTAGTGCTGTCTTAACGCATGGGCAGGTTGGGCAGTTGCCCGGTGGCCCCACGAGCATAATGACCCCATGCTAATCTATGTATGTTGTATACAGCATGTTCTTAATGTTTAAACACTGATTTTGCTGGATGTACAGTACAGTCAGAGACATACCATGATAAATCACTGTGATAGACGTATCACTCTTCTTAGTGATACTGATATATCTTTTGGTCTGTTTAATCTATTTACTTACTTTCTTGTGCATTTTGGGTGATAGCAATTAACACTCTAAATACAAAAGAAATGTTGGAGATATATTAAACAGAACAAAAGATATATCAGTATCACTAAGATGAGTGATACGTCGATCACAGTGATTTATCATGGTATGTCTCTGACTGTACTGTACCAACGCAATAAATATATGTTTAATTTTATCGACATTTACATTTTTATTCCTGTGGGTGGTTTTGTAGGTATGGGCCCCTGTGCACTGCTTTGTCAGGGTCCTATAATGCTGTTAAGATGGCCCTGCTGATCGGTTGTCACACTTACCAATTGCCCATTCACATAGCTGTAAACCAGATTCACCATCTTCAACTTCCCAGTTTGCAGATATTTCGGCTACCGTCTGAGCATCAATATCGGATCCTATGAAGATAAAAGTACATACATCATAGTTACAAACGTTAGTCGTCTTGTAAGAATGGATGATTATAAGAAACAAAAAGGGTCCACAGTTTACATTCGTGTAGGCACATCTTAAGAGATTTGATGGAAAGTTTAAGTTTTTGCTAAGAAATTATACAAAATATTAAAAAAGAAGAGGACTACCTTCAATCTTTTCAGAAACAAAATCATCCGACATCTGAATCTGAATTGACTTAGGAGTACATTTATTTATACTTTTATTGATACATACACCTGAAATATTTTCCAAACATTTCAACATGTTACAACACGGGGCCGTCGTGGTCGTGATCGTATTGTAGTGAGATTTACAACTACCTGTGCAATCAGTGCCTATCACCACCAAAGTTGTTAGTACGAATCCCGCTCATGGCGAGGTGTACTCGATACATTATGTGGTAAAGTTTGTCAGTGACTTGTGGCAGGTCAAATGTTTTTTCAGGATACAGTGGTTTCTTCCACCAATAAAACTGACCGCCATGATATAACTGAAATATTGTTGACAGGGGTGTTAAAAATACCATAACCCTAACCCTTAACCCCATATTACTTATCCGGTGACTTGGTTTCAGAAGTCTTGATTTTATATAACATCTCCTCTTATATTATATATAAGGCTGTATCTATTATTATTATTACTGATTGTTCTATGTGTGTATTATATATAAGGCTGTATCTATTATTATTATTACTGATTGTTCTATGTGTGTATTATATATAAGGCTGTATCTAATATTATTATTACTGATTGTTCTATGTGTGTATTATATATAAGGCTGTATCTATTATTATTATTACTGATTGTTCTATGTGTGTTATTGTATTGTTAGACTACCACAATACAATTCCTACATAATACAATCTATATACACGTACCTATTCCATCATTCACAAATATAATGTTGGGTGGCGTCAAGTCGACAAGCAAACTTCTGGCGTGAACTTTTGTCATCAAACCAGCAGCATTTGTAGCGATTATTGTAACATAAATCACTGAGGTATGGGCTAAAGTAACATTATAGTTGTATGCAAAATTATTGACACCAATGCTGGTAAAACGCTGAACTTCTGTACTGCCCTCTGTGTATCCTGAAATGTTAACCAAGATTAAATGGTACATTCATTCTAATGTATATTTAATGTATATATAATAAAAATATGCACCTCTATATAGCACATCACTGTCTATAAAGGGCAGTCTCATTTTCCCCATTAATGAATAGTGCATATAATTTTAACCTGTAAATAAAAGAAAACTGCCAATAAGGGCCATATTTTCAGGTTCCCCTGAGTGGCCTTTATATACAGATTTGACTGTATATATGTGGGTAGTAATACATGTAGCTATCTTTATTTCTTAAAATTTCTTCAGTTTTTTTTGTTGAAATTTTCGTTATATTATTTGAAGGATATTTTGAACACATATTGCATGATGTGTTTACATACAACTAATAAATACACACCTTCCTGACATTATCAGTGTACCATACGCTTCATAATTCATTTCACCATTGAAGTCAAATATACAAAATTCAATTTTTTATTAATTTTTTTCTACAAAAAAATAAAACATCAAAAAATCAATACTTACGCACGTGTTAAAAGTATGTACACAATATGTACAAATGATGAACGATATTTCGTATGACTGACAATTATAGTTTGCACCCACATTTGTCAAGCTTACCGGACAGAGTTGCCAATCTTACTTAATCCCTTACTTCCCTCATGAAAGTCGAATTCGGATAACTCGAAATATTGCAATGGTCACGTGAACTTCAAAATAACGAGATTCAACTGTATTTATTAAAGACGTCATTGACGATTACAGGAGAAATAGTTACCGATAACCTATTTATTAAAGACGTCATTGACGATTACAGGAGAAATAGTTACCGATAGCCTATTTATTAAAGACGTCATTGACGATTACAGGAGAAATAGTTACCGATAGCCTATTTATTAAAGACGTCATTGACGATTACAGCAGAAATAGTTACCGATAGCCTATTTATTTTGGTCTCCCACGAAGACCATTAATTCCATTAGATATCTATGACTCATCGATATTAAATCAGTTATGACTTTTGCTATCCTAATTGTAAAGGTCTTTAAACAAGAGATGCTTATGATCATTCATTGACCCTGCTCTTGTACTGTCCATGTTTATGTTGTCATTTCTTTTTGTGATAAGGGAACGACCATTTAACTTGAAGGGGGGGGTTATGGTTTTTTTCTATAAAAATATTCTGATTCCCAATGTTGCTGAAAAAAATATTCTGATTTTGGTGGAGGAAATAAAAAATAATCTGATTGAGAGTTTTTGTCATATAACCTAATGTTGAATTCTGAAAAAAAATTAATATTCTAACTCGTGCCGTCCGAAAAAAAATTTCTGAACGAAACGAAAAACCATAACCTCCCCCTTTAGGTTAAATGGTCAGTCCCTAATATGTGGTCTTTTTGAGTGGAACCGAATATGTGCAGGTTTTTAAATCGTTTATTTATATCTGTATTGCCGTTGGGTTGGGATCTCACTAACCGATTTAAATCTGCCATATTTTAATGCATCCCAAACTAGAACCCGGATTTTCAATGTCCTATGTCATAGTTTTTTTTATGTTCTATGACTTGAGGCAGAAGGTGGTTGTTCATTTTGTTAATTTTTCCCAAATAAACCACATTAAAGAAAAATCATAGACCATTGTTTGCTGTGTCAGTTATGATTAGGCTAATGGTAATTATAATTATACCTATTGCCCAGGTGTAGTCAATAATTGGACTTTCTGGATCAATAAAATTCCAAGAAGCATGAACTGATGACCAATCATGAATCGTTACCATATGCCTATGTACTATCTCTCCTCTGATGCTTTCCTTCTTTGGCTTGGTGTAAAACACTGGCTGAATTTTAAGATCATCAAACATTAAGCCTGTCTTTCCAGATAGAGAACCAAGTCTGAATTCTGTACTTTTTGAAAAAGATCGAAAATAAAATGTATGATGATGCCATGACACCTTACTGGTTTCTGATGTCTGTTCATCTTGTTTTGTGTATAGCAAAAATACATGTTGGTTATCCCCCATGGCAACAAAGCCTTCTTTGTGTGCAATTTCTGTTCCAAAGAAAGGTGAATGTGATGTAACAAAAGTCACACGATACAGACTACCGACTGTAAGATTTGTTATAGTTTGAGAAAAATATCCAAACAACACAATGCAGGAACGACCATCGTAAGCAATATCCTTGTGAGACTTGATTACTCCGACACAGCTACCAAAACTGATGTTCCAACCAAACGGTTGAAAGTCTTCATTCAATTCACATATCTTTATATCGTATATATCGTCCCATTCAACAAACTGACCGTTCGACATCTCAAAAGAAGGATTGGTAGCCATATTGTCGTCTACATGTATCATGTCGGTAGGTATCGGGGGTGTTGTGTCAACATAGACACCATTTGACCTTTCTATGTCAGATTTATGTCCGACAATGTCAACTGCAAATACCAAACTTTGGAGTCTTGTCCCTGAAATAAATATGTGGTTTAAAATCGTTTTTTTGACAAAGAATATTCGAATTAAATTTAGTTATCCTATATACTTGTAAGCACCTCTTTATCAAAAACTTGCATACAATAATATTTGCAAACTGTAGCATAATATAGACCTTACATTAAATGCCTTCATGATACATTTTAACTGCTTCATGCAAAACACTGATGGTAACAGCCATCCTTACTTGTTAATCAGTGTATATCAATATGTCTATTTGCACTCAGAGACAAAGAAGACGTGTGATGGTCGACAACATCGTGCTGACGATATAAAACATTTCCGATTTAACATGTATCCCTTTAAAATTGACGTGCAAAAATAGTGAAAAGCGTATTTATTATTGTATTATGTCCCTTATGTGGGAAGACAGAATAATACTAAAAAATCATTGATGTCTATAAGTTTGACTCCTGTCCATGACCAGGTGTACTTGATGCAGCATAATGTGATTTCCACCCTGTACCCCTGTTTTACTATTACAAAAACTAACTTCTATAAACAAAAACTTAAATATATGTTGAAAATAGTGATACACTATAATTCATAATAATACTATATAAAAATTGGACTTTATATTTGGCAATTTAAAATCATCATATTTGCAACAATTTTAGAACTCATATATGTAGTCAGACCTCCTTATGTTGGATATGATTAAATAGTTTCCTTCAATAACTCTACATAGACATGTGGTCCGTTTGTAGTAGTCTTAGCAGGGTAACTCAAATACTCGGCTATTCTGAAGAAACATAAACGATTAATTGGAATTCACGAGATTCGACTGTATAAAAAATATGAAAATATTCACAAAACAGATTAATTAGGAAACCTGATGATGCATACCTGGAAGAAGAAACGATTCATTCAGTGCACGAGTCACGGACGTCTGCATACCAACATTTTCCCAGTTTCTGATATTACACGGTTGACTTTCTGGCATTGTTTGAACACACCACATATAATGGGCTATAACAGAATCTCTGTCAGAAAAACCATGCCAGGATGCTCCAATACTGTTATCATTATCTTGTTAATCAATGTCAAACATCCCTTTAAAAAAACAAAAAAAAACAATCTAACCTGTATTAAGAGGTCGCCTTTGGGACAACGAAAAAGTGGCTTTTTAAGACAGGTGACCTCTTAAAAGAGGTTCAATTCATATGACATTTTCTGTGACAGGACAAGAAAAAATGACCTATTAATACAGGTCACTGCTTAATAGAGGTGACTACATGAACAGGTTTGACTGTATGTCAGGTTATCATGTTATCTGGACTGAAAAGAAGTAGTGACGTTGTTTTAATGTTGTCTGTTCTGTTATGACAGTAATAACAAGAACTACATTAGTCTTCCTCTAATAAGACCCCTCTCACTACGACCACTCTTCTTAACAAATCAGATTTCAGTTGAACTTAAGATAGTAAAATACCAATAAATTATTCCTCTTCAGAGGGGAGGCCTCTCTCATAAAGCCACTTTTTCATTGTAGAAGGAGTGACCTTATAGAAAGGGTGACTACAGTACACCATAATTGGTTGATTGTTGAACACATAGTGAGCATTATTGCAGAACAATGAACAGCATTGCCACAAGTAAAATTGTTAACAAACATCAGCAAATAAAGATCTGCAAGTGCAGAACAATGAACAGCGTTGCCACAAGTAAAATTGTTAACAAACATCAGCAAATAAAGATCTGCAAGTGCACAACAATGAACAGCGTTGCCACAAGTAAAATTGTTAACAAACATCAGCAAATAAAGATCTGCAAGTGCAGAACAATGAACAGCATTGCCACAAGTAAAATTGTTAACAAACATCAGCAAATAAAGATCTGCAAGTTAAGAAACATGACACTCTCTATACACGAGTTACTCATGGATATAAGTTTTTACTAGCAAAATAAGTTTTCTCTCCATCACAATACTAAAACAATATTTGTATTAGCTTCAGCTTCTTAATATATCTCACACGTACCAATCACATTTAACAATGGGAGGGGGGGGGGGATACCTAAATCATTTATAGATGCCGTATTCGAATTCTTTGAAAAGTGTGAATTCCTTTTTCCAAAGACATTATTATATTCGCTTTTTCAGCCTTGAACAGAGTTAAACATTTATAGCGAACATCTATGTGGCCAATTTGTGTTTTAAAAATAAATGTATTTTCAGCAATATCGGATTCATCTTTTCGTACTTAACGTTTTAATTTTAAAAAATTAGGGCGTTCGTGGTTCCTCATAATGTTACTGCAGTCGATCTGGGAAAAAATCTTTCTTAAAAATCGGGTGATAGACTACTTATATATATACTCTTACCAATTCCATCTTTAACAAATCCAACCGTTGGGACATCAATATCAACTGTAATTCCATCAGAACTTGCTGTTGAATGTATTCCAGAATAACTATATGCCACAACATTACTAAAGAACACAACGCCAGGAGTTAATGGTATACGACTGATGTTATATGATGTGATTGTCCCAGGTAAATCAACGTCGGCAACGTGTACATCATATCCTGAAATCAAATTCCTACTTGTGTTCTTATCAATACGATCTTTTGAGGTGTAACAGCTAACAGTTGGTTTATATTGAGTTTTGCCTAAAACGTGTGAATTTAGGTATGTTTCTTTCTATCATGATAAAGTATATTAAGAAAGACAGAAATTAATTGTTATATTTCTATAATAAAATTAAGAGTTATACTCTAACATTCTACTTATATAAACCTTTCTGAAGTGTCTATTCTCCATTGCTATACTAAATTCATCCATAACGTTGTTGAAATTGTTAATAAAAATATTATGTGGTTTGAACTGTTGCTGCTAGTTTTAAAGTGAAGTGTGTGCTACTTCTGGGGGAAAATATGGTTTGAACTGAATAGTCAGTTTCATATTGATGTAATAAATTGACAAATCTCTGATAAGTTTGTGAGTTGTGAGTTCGAATCCCGCTCGTGGCGAGGTGTACTCGATACAACATTATGTGAGAAAGCTTGTCAGTGACTTGCGACATGTCGGTGGTTTTCTCCGGGTCCTCCAGTTTCCTCCACCAATAAAACTGACTGCCACGATATAACTGAACTATTGTTGAAAGTGGCATTAAACATCAAAACCCTAACCTCTATTCCCAGAACTAAGGATTTCAATGGAATAATTAGGAATTAGAGAGAAAAAGGCGGAAATTGATTGCATGTTGATTCTTCAAACATTAAAAAATAACATTACTATATGATATTACTTGTTTTACGTGCCACATTTGTGGTACTTATATAGTGGCAGGACTGCCGTGAAATCATCTATTGCATGATATGCAAATTCGAAATGTCAGTTTGATAAAATAGATGGACTCACCACCAGGAAAGGTACTAAGGTATATGTTAAATCTATCAATAATGTCAGCGGCATCAATAAATACATTGGACCATCTTATTGTAAATGGATAGCCTGGTTTTATGTAATCTATGTCTTTCTTCCAATGCCCTGGCATCTGTTCACATATCTGAATAAGAATGCTCAAATATGTCACCTACTACCACCAGAGCTGACTAATCATATGTTTGATTTCAATCCTCAGTTTTTAGTGGGTATCTTGTTTCTTGATCTTTAGTTTTCTGTGTGGTGTTTTGTAGATCATTGTTTGTCCTTTTTCTTTTGGCGATTGTTTTGTCTCCTTTTTTGATTTATGGATTCTTATTACCCCTTTTGGATCTTCAAACTCTTTTTATCCAACTAGTGGCTGTGATGGAAAGTACTATCCTATATGAATGATAGCGTAAGGAAATATTACCAGAAAAGTTGTGTAATTCGACAGGAATAATTTTTATCATGATATTGGCAAATCTGTGACATTTAGAAACCAAACCTTGTTAACTTTTGTTTTTTGTTTTTGTATTCAAATTACAGTAGCATGTGCTTGCAAAATAGTCCCAAGCCACAATAGGAAAAAAAAATTTAACTACTGAAAAGTTTGATAATATGGACTTCCTTTAAGACTATTTTCAAGAATCAGCGTATCGTCGGTATATGTTTTCTGATTTGTATTTTGTCTTAATTTATTTCAAAATTATAACTGTGTGTTGTGTATAACAGATGAAAAGTAATTGAGTTGGATCAAGGGTAACATTGATTCATTTGAATGTTGATGGAATTTTAGGTGTATGGTGTTTACGCCAGTTTCATAATTATTTAAGGTTTATCATGGTGCTCAGTTTTACATAGGAAAACGAAATACTCTGATAACCACAGATCTGCACGGCATTGACAAACATTATAATATAAAGTTATATCGGGACACATTAAAATGCCAAGGAATCGAAATATTAACTTTCAAGCACTTATTTCATATGTAAATGTATATCCAAACTATCATACTATGGTGGCATATAAAACTTTTATTCTAATGCAATTGGAAATGTAACAATTAATTTCATTGGTCAATTGCAATAATTTACGCGTCAAGAGTAAATTTTACATTTTATCTTGGTGGAAACTGTTGAACGAATATTGATTTGAAGTGACACACATTAAAATTGTTATTCAAGCTAAATAAAATTTTAAGAGTTGATATTTTCGGTTTTGATTACATAATAGATCATTGAATATATAATATGAAGTGTTTGATTTCTCATCGAAAAAAAAGGTTTGTAATTATGGATCTATTTGGCAGATATGCTATGTGAAAGGGTGCAATGAATTGATTTAAAACAGCTGATTATGTAAACACATGTTATTGTTGCCAGGTAAACACTTTAAAATACAATACGGTTATTCCCTAATTACTGTGACAATGAAATATAAATTATGAAAATCTGCATTGATGCAAGTTACTTGAATATTGAATATGCTATTTATAGATCTAAAAAAAATAATATTTTATTTGTGTTATACAAATATAAAGATGAACAACCACATCTGTGGTGTAAAGGTTAGCTTGCTCACCTCCAGTGCAAAAGAATTTTATGGGTGCAAGTCCTGGTCGGGTTAAACCAAAGATTACAAAATTGGCATTTTCTGCTTCTTCGCTAAAGACGCAGCATTAAAGAGTAAAAACAAAGACTAGTATCAACTGTTGTTTCAGGCAGGTAGCACAATAAAAGTCCAACTCAGCGTGTTCTTCTAGTACAAAGTGACCATTATCATAATCTAATCGAATGAAGATTGTTCTTGCCCGATGATGACATAGCTGAAACATTGCTCCCTTGGCATTAAACAACAACTACTCACCCTATAAAGAACAATATTAAGCCATGAAATCAATGGCAACTGGACAACATATTGCTTACACGTAAAAATTTCTGTATTTGGATAAAAACCGATCTATACATACCGTAGCTCCTTTCAATTTTGACTTTGCCAGTGATCTTGAAAGTATTGTTACCCCATCTGATTTGAAATCTGCAAATGTTGAATCACTATACCATGCCCGAACAAAAAAAGAATAGGAAATAAATTCCTTTAGTGGTGTTTTCCCTGTATAAACCAAGAAAACAAAGAAATAAAATAAATATCTTACAAGTATTAGAAATAGTGATTAAACAAAATGGTAAATAAACATAAAATGTCAGAGATATATTTAAAACACATGGTCAATATAACAAATTAATTTTTTTCTATATATAAGTGCATAACTGAAATATTGTTGAAAGTGATGTTAAACACCATAACTCTAATCCCCTAAAAATCCATGCAACAGATGGGAATGAAGAACGTTTTTTCTTACAATAAATCTATTTGTACTTGCCTCGTTTCAAGCTAAAATATGCGTGATTGGTTTTTCCGGCATGATGCCACACCTGTTCTTTCAAATTATCAAAGACACCTTCTGGTGAATCCTTTGAAGTAAGGCCTACACTCCACTCGTACCTAAATATATTGACATTTACTATCTTTTAGATGTATTTGAATTACATAACTATCTATAAAAAAATATGAAATTTAATTTTTTCATTAGAATTATTAACTGGAAAACAAAATATACCACACTGTCGAAACAGTTCCAAAATCTAATCACAAAAATTGTAGACATAAGAGACAAATCGATACCCATATCACACATATATACATGACCGGTCATTACCCTGGATTGGTACAGTCATTTCAATCAAAAGTGGCAGGGTTAAACTAGTTTTATGGGTCCAAGCCTCCCTCTTAGTGGAATGATTCGGTCATGTCAGTATATATTACATGTGAGTAAAATACCAACCCTCCCTCACATATGACTGGGTGAGCAGAGCTGCTGAATAGAACACAGAATGATGAATAAGTGAACAGGTTATACTTGTATTACCTGGTTTGAAAAAGTTTACGAAAACTGCCCCAATCTAGGATGTATCGTATAACCTGTTCGAAAATATTCCTTAAATAAAGAGGTCGTTAAAACACCCACTGATTTAGTTGTATTTTAAAACCTACCACAGAGGAAGTAATCCTTGTACATGAACTATTTGCCATCTTGCTGCGAGTTCTAAATTTGTCGCTGTATACTTCACGTCACGCAAAGTAGTACTGTAAAGATCAGTTATGTCGTAAACGTGGATCAAAGTATTCGGATTATCTGAAAAATACAGGTTGCTCATATTTTGATTTCAAAACAGTAGAAAAAGATACAGAACTCATATGGAGCAACATAATCTTACTATTGTTTCTTATACTAGCATATGTGCATCTCATTTGCATTGATGTTGTCTTTATATTACCAGTCTGTTCTCCATTTAACACCTAATATACCCAGATGTCACTGCCTTCGGATTTGTAAACATAAAACATAAATAAATGCAAATGACCGACAATGAGAAAAAAAACCTACTTTTAGCCCATAACTAATGATAAGGAATATAACCGAGGTGTCCAGTATTATGTTCTTTTTCGATGTGTTTGTTTTATATTTTGAAATATTGAGTATAAATGACGATGTGTAAATATTATATTATATTAATTTTCTGGTATAAAATTTGTGATCATCATCATCAATTATAAGTTAAGATATATCTTATTACCGTTAGTAATGTCATGGCAAGGAAGTCCTTTTAGTGCACATCGGCCATCTTGTGAAGAACAAACACAATGGCCATGACATGTTACTGATGAACAACGCCTAATAAGTTCTAAAGAACCACCTGGTACTAATCTAAACTGTGAGTGTATCATCTGGCTTTGTAATCCAACCTTGAATTAAATATTGTATCAATTTGTAACCTACGAATAAGGTGGAACTTTCTTCCCAAGATATTGGGAGCTAATTATATAAATTAAATTTGATTTTCTTTATTATCTGTGGGTATATTTTTGTCACTAATATTAACTATCAAAAACATAAGTGTGTGTTTCATGTCTCCAATGAATCGTAACCATTACTTAATAGGTTACATATGCTGTTGATTACGACTTCAGAAATAGAACCAATACGGCGTGCGCCCGGCTTTGTAAATTACAAAAAAGGTGCACTCGACTCGCAGCCGCAAGTGATAAAGTTTACCAGTTACTTGCCCATGGTCGGTGGTTCTCTCCGGCTTCTTCCACCACTAAAACTGGTCGCCATTATATAGCTGAAATACTGCTGAAAGTGGCGTTAAACACCAAAAATCAAATCAAATTAAATCAGAAATAGAACGGTGACAAAGTGTAACCTACTCAAAAGGTAGCACTTTCATCCCAAGTAATTATACATAATATATTACAAACTAATTATACAAATTAAATGTATTTTTTCTTTATTATCTGAGGATAACTTTTATGTCCCTAACATTAACCAGAATTAACAAAAAGTGTGTGTTTCATGTATCCAATGTTTCACGTCTTGAATAGTAAATTTTATGTAATAGGCTAAAGATGCTGTTGTGTTGGTTACGACTTCAGAAATAAAACGGTGACAATGTACAGATTGTGCAACGGTCAGTAGAAATAAAACAAAATGATAACCGGTTAACACCACACAGTTTTCTGCCTGTCCCAAGCCTGGACTCTGATTTTTATCGACTTATGTCGTGGTGTGTTTATATATTCAATTTTTGAGATAAGAGATAATTATTCGTTTTGTTGATATTGGTGGAATTTTAAAACCTTTTTCATACAAACACACGCCTTTATAGCTTCTTTACGAAATATTGCAATATGTTAGGAAAGATAAATGATTAAGAGCAATGCATATCGATTAAATATATATATTCTCCTACAGCTTAGATGGGTTGATTGGTACTTAAAGCGAACATAATTAATATTTCAGCTATATCATGTTATAAAGTTGAAGAAAAAAAACCTTTTCAGGGTACAACCATATTAATGAATAATATATTAACTGAAGTGACGAATTTCAAGAAATGTCAGTACAAGGAGGAATAAATCGCTTTGAAATAAAATATTGAGTTAACCATTCATTTTGAATCAGTATTGTATAAAACAGTTGAAACTACAATATTAACATAATAAACATACTAAATTAACTGCCCAAACACTGACAAATACATGTTCATATTGTCTCAGATTTTGAGTTCTAATCACAAAAGTTTGCACGAATCCTTCATCACCTTTATCTAGACCAGACGTATTGTGAACAAATTCTTGTGGAGACCCAGGAACCTACAAGTAAACACAAGGTTAGTGATTGAAGTTATTAGAAGTCGAATGATGGGTTGAATGGTGACTTAGCCCGACTATTGTTGAAAGGGGCGTTCAACACCATAACACACCACATGACTTAGCCCTAACAGTATATTATAATAGTGGGAATATTAACAAGGACGCCTACTACATAATCCTCTTAACCTGAGCAATTGTATATATATATATATTATATGTAATTAAAAATACAGAGATACTTATCGGTCAGATGTTTTCATTTTCCTGTCAGCTTTCAAGAGATCAATGTAAAATTGCAAAGCGAATGTTGATTGTTGTACTCTAACTTCATGCACAAAAAAAAGACGAAAATAATCTACCCCATGGCCAGTCCTATAATTTCACGTTTTACTATTTAGATGACGTTATTTAACTGAATAATTCAAGGTTGGGTGGCTATGTGGTCTCATATTCCCAATTGAACTTAGAATAAAGGATACCACAAATAAAGCTAGGTCTGCTTTATACCTTTACATACACAAAGAAATGGACAGTGAGGGCGGGTAAGAATGAAACTTTACGAGAACAGAGACTATTTCGATTTTCCTATTGTGAACTTTACATGTATATTAATTAATTTTAGAGTCACATGTCATTTTATTCTTGTTTTGATTGGTTTAAAATGTTGAGGTTATTTGTCAATGTACGGAATCGAAAAATAGACGTCGTTCTCAAGGCGTTGCAAGCCGTTGTCATCAGGTGATTTTCTTTAAATGAGGCACCTTTGGGGTTATTTAAATTTATTTCCAATTATTTGCTTTATTTTGAAAAAAATAATATATTTTTCAATATCATAACACAAAATGTTGGAATTAATTTATAAGGATTGATCGAAATTATTTGTTCGGTTCATTCGAAATAACCTCAATCAGGTTGTACACAGCCTTGCGTAACACGCTACGCGGGTTACACAGTGTGTACAACCTGATTGAGGTTAGTTGTACACAGCCTTGCGTAACACGCTACGCGGGTTACACAGTGTGTACAACCTGATTGAGGTTAGTTGTACACAGCCTTGCGTAACACGCTACGCGGGTTACACAGTGTGTACAACCTGATTGAAGTTATTTCGAATGAATCAAACAAAAATTGCGATCAATCTTTAAATGTAGCAACATTCAAGCAGCACCTGAAATTAGAGTATAATTATCAGTTAATACAATATTTCAGAGCTTGACTCTTATGTTTCCTATCATCTGCTGCTAACAAGAAAACCATTGAACGAAAATCACTTTGTAAGTTTTACAGTCATAACTATGACTTGTTATCTCTTACAGAATATCTGTGTCACAGATGGTCATGATTATGTTCCATTTGTCATAATAACAATCCCTTTTGTCTTCGTTCATTACTTAATATATATTTTTTTAAAGATTTTTACACATGATTAACACAACGGATTCCACTACTGGAGCAGCAACTGGGGAAGCACCTGACTTCGTCCTAAGTTTTAAGTGTGGGTAAATCAAAGAAATCATTTGATTTGACCATAGTAGTTCTAAAGACAATACAATTCCTTAATTAGATTATTTATACCTCAATATAACAAAATCAAGTCAGTGAGTGAGTGATTGTTATTTAACACCTGATGAACAATTTTTCATTAATATCACAGCGAGAAGAACTTACATTTCGATGAGATGATGAAGACGATGACGCTAGCTTTGTACTAGACTAATACACCTAGTTGAATATTTAGAGAGCTAATGCTAGTACTAGGTAGCTAGACATGTCAATGCACTCGAGCACGTTATCCTGATTCTAAGCCAACCAGTCTTTGCTGATAATCCTTAATGCTGCTTGCTTAGCGGAGAATCAAAATCAAGGTCTTATCTAGTATTACCTCATTAAGATCATCTTGCATATATTTGCTTCCAACTGTAACATAATACTTGTCAATTCCAGTATGTATATCAGTAAATCCGAGCCATGACAGCCATATCTTGTAGCTATAACGTGACCAGGTCATCCAGTCATCTATATGCCTCTTTAGATTTGCAGCATGATCAGTATGTATAGCAAACATGCCTATAAAGTACAATAGTTTATAACATAGATGGTGATGAAATACTGTTATTTCTAAGTGCAATGAATCTGATATTTGACATGTGAAATTAAATTATTGTCGTGACGTCACAATAACAATTGCAAATGACAACTTGGTTGGTTGTTTTTAACTTTTTTCGTCCATAGTAATCAGTAAAATGAATACTTTAGCTAATATTCAGTCAAGACTGTTGATAAAGTCAAGCCTGTATATAAGGGGCACTCGTTGAAACCTGAAAATGAGCCCTTTATGAGCACTTGCACTTTATATACAGGATAAACGTATATGCACTACTCATTAAGGCGAAAAATGAGACTGCCCTTTATAGACTGTAATTTGTTATACAGAGGTGTCTTTCAAGGGAGGCTTGACAGTATTTCAATACTCAGCTTTGGATTAGTGACACTATATTGTTTGCATAGATAACTGTGAAATATCGTTATTTTCCAATAAAATGAACAGAAAAACAGTCAGAATAGTTCAAAAATCTAATCGAAAAATCGTCGAAATAGAGGCAAAATCAATATCTCTAGCACACAATGTACATGACGCTTACTTTCCTGGCTTGGTACAGGCATTTCAACAAAAGTGGCGGTGCTAAACTAGCTATATGGCTCTAAACCTCACCTGTTAGTGAAACTTCATGAGTTAACGTTAGCTAAAATCATAAAACCTTAAGTTTTATTAGATAAATACATCATTGCTCCGTTACCTGGAGTTGGAGGTGAACTGTCTACCAAAATGGTCTCTGATGCGGATTCAGCGCACAATTTTGCTCTGTTACACGCAATAAGATGAACAGTGTAGGAGACACCATCGTGAAGATCAGTACGAGAAAATGTATATTCCCGTACAATCCCATTTAGCTAAAGATAAATGATATGAATACACAAATATAATCTCTCCTCATATAAGCAACATGTACTAGCAAACGAGTTTGATCAAAATACATCTTATAAAATTACAACATATCCATGAAATAATGGGCCATATCCATTATTAGTAGAGAGGTTAGAACCGCTTGACAATATCAAAGGGAAAATCAGAAGCTGTAAATAAAAGGACAGACAATGCAATACCACAAAGACAAAAAGACAATTGTTCACAAAACACTTGTCAGAAATCAAAAGATTCAGACACACGCACACCACTAAAAACCAGGTGCACCAAAAGGGTAAGCAGTTCCTGCTCCTATAGCACCAGTCGTGATACTTATGTTAAGAATCCGGTAATAAGTCAAGAATGAGGAAAGAAGGACGGGATTGCGACTGTGACAAACGTTTCCGGAAATATCTGTTGTCATCTGTGATACATATATTCCGTAACGGCCAATCAAGTCATGGTAGAGGTGATAAATGTTTTGAAGTGACGACTTCAACTTTATTAATAGGAACCCTTGGTTCAGTAATTTCTATGCTAGCAACCCTCTGTCACGGAAATACTGATAGGAACAGAATAACGTTTCAACTGAGAGATATATACTCCATATACAAGTGCTGCTGGACTATTACTCTTGATTGAGGCGAGGTATGCTGTGCAGATTGTTGATGCTTGCCATACATTTGTATTTAATGTAGTAAGCACACTTGTGCTCTACTCTCCATGTAATCTGAGGGGTCGTCGTTGTCATGATCGTATGGTACTTGCATTTAAAACTACCTATATATGCAATCAGTGCCTGTCACCACTAAAGTTGTGAGTTAGAATCTTGCTCATGGTGAGGTGTACTCGATACAACATTATGTTATAAAGTTTGTCAGTGACTTGGGACAGGTCAGTGATTTTTCCAGATACTCCGGTTTCCTTCACCTATAAAGCTGAAGGCCATGATAAAACTGAAATATGGTTGAAAGTGGCGTTAACAACATAACCTAACCTTAACCTATGTCATCTGTGTTATATGTGAAGTGTTGGCTATGTAGGTAAATGGAGATGTATTGTATCAAGTATCCCATTTTTGATTATTTTGAATATTAGAGTGACTCCCTTTTGGCTTTCGTGGAAAGAGTGTGGAATTCTGACTCCTGGTTCAAGACAATGTCTTTAAATCAATATGTTCATGATTTGTGTATTGAACTAATTACCAACACCTAAATTAAAAATGATAATTGGAAACTAACATTCTTTTCTCCTGCTTTGTGCTAAACCAACACGCTGGGTTGGAGATTTATTGTGCTAGCTCTGCCAGTCTGACACATTATTCTGATTCCGAGCGAACCAGTCTTTGTTCTTTCTCCTTGTGAGTTAACGCACTCGAGGCGAGCACGCTAACCATTACACCATCGATGATGCGGTTAGACATCAATAGAAATACCATGTATACATACATACCTGAATAGAAGATGCATTAAAATCGCCACCCTGGTGGGGAGATATAGAAATATACTGGCGTTCTATAAACGATTCTTTGTCTTCTACAGCCCACTTCACGTTAATACTACTTCTGAATACTACAGAATTAGGCCTAATTGATCCAAAATCACGATTTAAAGAGACATTTTCTCTTATAATCGGTGCAGTTACATCAACAATGAAACCGTTTGATGATGCTTCAGAAAACAACCCTAAAGAAAAAAGCCTTCATGTTTAAGAATTAATAAATATGCAGTTAAACCTGTCTAATAAGACATTCCAGAGAACCACTAAAATAATGTCAAATAAGACAGGCAGCCATTATAAGCAGGTTTAATCAAGATGAAATACACTGTCAGGGAAATTAAAATTGAGGTTACATAATACAAATTATTACATAAGGCTCTATTTTACTGTTTTTCTATTGGCCAGAAGCAATACACGTGACATTCCATTTTCTAACATATTGATTAGCACAAAGCAATTTCTGTGCAAAAAAAAATCATATTGCACTCTCATGCAAAATGAATGAATGCAATTACGTGGCACGAGAGTGCAATATGGTTTTTTATTGCACATAAATTGCTTTTTGCTAATCAATATGTTAGAAAATTTCATAAAATTTCAAAATTCTTGTTTTTTCAAAAAATTTCAAAATTATCAAATTAAAAAATAAATAAATTTTCAATTTTTTTTTAAAGATTCAAAATGTTCAAAAAATTTCAAAGTTTTCATAAAATTTCAAAATTAGAGTAAAATAGAGCCTTATTGATCTTGTTCAAGTGCAGTAATTGTATATTATTGTATAATATAGGTGGTCGCTAAAGCCTGTTTGGCTGTATATAGCCATACTCTAGATACTCTATTTTATCGTACCGTGTGTATACAAGAAACATGGTTGCTAGTATAATTTGAATAATGAAATTTAATTATACCAAACATTAACAATCATTGCATGAATGATTCATTTAAGGTAATCAAAAATTTATATTAACAATTTGAAGTTAAGAGTTATATCATGTTTATTTGATAATAGACAGACACTTCATGCATTAAATGTTTACAGAAATAAGAAAAAAATGTATGCTGACTTAACACAAGAAATATTCAAAATGCAGGTCTAGACATTACGGTAGTTGTGAAATTATAATAAATTTCAAAACGTGCTATGGAGAAATATTGGTTCAATATCGACAGTGGCAAATTCTTTTTAGTACACACTATTTAACGGAAGTTTTTCTGACAGATTTTCACATTGGGAAGGTACTTCAGAACTGGAAAGAAAAAAATGTTTTCAACACCACATGGAAACTTATTAGAAAATATAATGTCATCTGTTGTCAAATCCTAGCTGGCATTGGAAATTATGACTACATGACGGGTTCCATATATGGGGCAAGACATACTTACCCTATCACGGAACTACATCTCATTTACGTTTTTTTGTGTGAATTCGTGTTTTTCAAACTTTTGTTGTTTTGTTTTAGTTTATATTGTGTTCGCTTTGTTCTTGTTTTTGCATCTAGATAGTTCCTATGCTCAACAATCTCTTAAATGTAGATGCTATACCTGCTTTATTATATATTCTCACTGTAATGAATATTCTTCTTCCTATAGGAAGTGGCTTAGATAAATTTGGTTCAATAATTAAAGCAGAAATTGGTAAATGTGTAGAAGTAATGATATCATCTAGTTCTGACTTTGTCCCAGCTCTCCATGTCATGCTGTGTAGACCAGACTGTGGATCTGTAAAACCATACCACTTTCCCGCTAGATAGTTTCTGGAGAAAAAAAAAACATTGTTAAGATAAATATGATGTTTGCAGAAGAAGTACATTCATTGTGATCTGTTTCTCTGTCAATCTGGTCCCTAAACGATATAATAATTTGGCTTTCCAATATATAGGCTTTAAACATACCTGATGTAGATTATTCCAGAAACGTGTTGTGCTCACTAATTTTGATATCTATGTTTTTAATTGTTGCATTGAGACAGACAAGGTGAATGAGACACATTTAATGAAGTACTAGAGATCTAATCTATGTGGTATTTAAGCATTTTAACAAATTAAGCATACAATTATGTGGTACCGTTCACTTGAACAATATATATCAAAGAAAAACAATACCTTTATAGAATTTGAAAACAAGATGAACTGTGAGCTAATGCTCACTTATGATACCCCCGCTCTTCGGCAAACACGAAGTAGGAATCTGACGGGTCAAAAAACGCTTCCTACGATATGGGGTACCTATATAAAGCTTGTGACCAAATATCAGATTTCTGCCATCAATAGTTGCTGAGAAAAATGGGCATATACAAAATGTATGTTCAATGTGTATAAAAATCAACAAAGTCGGCAAACAGGAAGTAGGAATCTGATGGGTCCAAAAACGCTTCCCACGATATGGGGTACCTATATGAAGCTTGTGACCAAATATCAGATTTCTGCCATCAACAGTTACGGAGAAAAATGTACCGAAAAATATCTTGGACGAACAGAGGTAAAACAATATACCCCCCTCCCACTTCGGGGAGCGGGGGTATAAAAATGTGGACCCCCTTACATATATTTTCCACTAAGCATAATATTTTTGTTTGTTTGTTCATATATTGATGAGATTCTTTTGTCTGTGCAAAATTTTCGGAGCAATTTAATGTTTTTGAAAACAAAAATGTAAGAGAATGTGTGTGAATGATGAATGAAAGTGTTTATTACTATTATATATTTCTTTATTTGTTTATATCAAAATGTAAAATCCATGTAGTCACAAAATTTATTGCTTTGAAAACCCCAGTCACACCTTAGTCAGGTGGTGATGTAAGGGAATTATAAAATTCTGATTATATGAAAAAAAAATTAAAAAAATAATTATGTGGTATTCGCATTAGTACAATGTAAGAAAAACAAGATCCTATATATTTAAGTTAATCTAGATCAGGTGGTACGCTCACAGTCAAAAGATTGGAAAGCAAAATAAATGAAGCATGTGTGAGCAAGGAAACGACAGGACCTAAGCAGGATAGCCAAATACGGCTAAGGTCACGTGTCACTGAAGGTGATTAACTCTAGTTTTAATAAATTATATTAGTAAGACTCCACTTGATTGATGATCATTGAGACAAAGATAAAACACGTCAATAATCTCTACTCTGATCTTTTTTGTATTTTGTTTACACGGTACTTTGCTACATTTGAATAAAACATGAATCGGACATTCTATCTTATCATATTGAAAAAAACAGCTCACTAATATTAACACCAAAATCACAACTGAAAATTTTGTTTCCCCACTTTCTCCTTAGTAATTCTTACATATCTTCTCTTTCCTCTCTTTCTTTCTCTTTAAAAAAATCCAACAAATTACAATATGAATTTATATGATACTTTTGTAAATATAATTATTTTGACAACCAATATTGCATTATGTATATATTTATGTAGTATTATATTTTTCTAGTAATTCAACCTTTATATGATGTATTTATTGATTTGTATTTTGTTGGAATTTGAAAAAAAATATATATATAAAAAAATAATAATCTCTACTTTTATCTAAAAGACATGTCTGCTTTTGTCTTTAGTACAGATTAGTTTTTGCTTCACTGACAACATGACACAAAACTTTAAGATCACAAACATATATACCTCATTGACTGGTAGTGTGTATCGTACACTTCTACACCATCTTGGACGACGCCAACAGTTGGGGGGCTACTGTCAATAATAACACCGTCTGACGTCACAGAAGAACATAAATCAGCCATATTACAAGCCATAATAGTAGAATAATAACGATACCCTTGTACTAAATGCACGGGAAAAAGAGTAAAATCTGAAATAAACAGTACATATGTTATGCCAGTTTTATGCGGTAAAGCCAATTCATGATCCGGTATATATCTGATATATGACATATACAATGTACATGATGCATCTCTGAAAGCATGAAAACCTCATATTGAGTTTTTGTTATCAAAAGATGGCATCCAATCATTGTATAACATGCATATAACAGATTCAATATTACATAAAAATAGCTAAAAGCAATAAAAGGTTAAAACATAGCACTTAAGATATGTAAAACCTTGTCAAAAAGATCAGTTATATTGAAAATTTATCTTCTTGTCCTTACAGTGAAAAATATCTACAAATCGTTACCAACTTTTGGGCCAGCAAAGTAATTATGTTAAAGGACCTTGGAAGTTCGCTATGAGTAAGTTTCTCTATAAACATAATTTGTATTCGATTACTACATTTTGATTATCACAATCAGATTCTAAGAAATGTTTGAAGATACTTAAGTGGTAATCAGAAGTCATAACTCGACGAGGAACAAAGAATCCAATGGCCAAAAGAAAAAGGCCGATATAACAAACAATGATTCATAAAACACTACACAAACCACACTAAGAACTGGAGGTGAACTTGGATATTCCAGTATGGTTAGCAGCTCCTGCTCCACTAGCGGTACCTGTCGTGGTATTCACGATAACAATCTGGTGATAAGTCACACATGAGAAGATGAGGACCGGATTCTGACTTTGAAAAACGAAACATATCCGTGGTAATACCCACACTTTAAAAAAGTCAAACAATTATAGATTTATAATATAGATTGTAGTTAAATGTTCCGAAACCTTAAATGTTTAATAAATCCAATGAAAATAAAAAATACTATAGCGTATGCAAGTTGGTCTTACAGAAGCTGTGTATTTTTATATTTCAAGCTCTGTGCGAAAAACAAAATATAAATTTGTTTAAACCTGCAAAAATGACTACATATGACATATTATATTAATATGTTTTTTAATCATTATATATTTAGAGCATGATATGCTTACTTATTATGTCATTGTACTTGTGATGGCTAAAAACGTTAAAATAAGAAAACAAGTAGATAATTTATTATGTTACATATAAAAGAATGTAGTCAAATTAGACAATGGAAGGTAAACTTTGTTTAGTGGGGTACGTATTGCTCAATCCTTTGTTTAGTGGGGTACGTATTGCAAGGTAAACTTTGTTTAGTGGGGTACGTATTGCAAGGTAAACTTTGTTTAGTGGGGTACGTATTGCTCAATCCTTTGTTTAGTGGGGTACGTATTGCAAGGTAAACTTTGTTTAGTGGGGTACGTATTGCTCAATCCTTTGTTTAATGGGGTACGTATTGCAAGGTAAACTTTGTTTAGTGGGGTACGTATTGCAAGGTAAACTTTGTTTAGTGGGGTACGTATTGCTCAATCCTTTGTTTAGTGGGGTACGTATTGCTCAATCCTTTGTTTAGTGGGGTACGTATTGCTCAATCCTTTGCTTAGTGGGGTACGTATTGCTCAATCCTTTGTTTAGTGGGGTACGTATTGCTCAATCCTTTGTTCAGTGGGGTACGTATTGCTCAATCCTTTGTTTAGTGGGGTACGTATTGCTAAATCTTTAAGTTTCTTGGTAGTGTTTTGTATACCATAATATTGTCTGTGTTTCGAATTACGACTTCTGGTTATCCTTTTGGTATCGTCAAACTTTTCTTGCCTGCATTATTCAACTGAAATAAAGATCTCATTTAAAACCTACTAGATGTTATTCCAACAGCTTGTTTCATTATAACATCATGGCAACGATGACAAGTTCCTATGCTGATATAGTACATTTTAATTGTTGAATGTGGATCATGAAAGCCTTCCCAGTAACAAGACAACCTATTGGAGATTGTTTGATAGTTTTTGTCCTTTCTGTCCAATGACGTTTGATGACGGACGCCGTCGTATACGCTTCCAGTTACAGGAGGTGACTGATCATATAAATACGCCAATGAAGATGCTGAGGTTACCAGATGGGCTCTATTTACTGCCTGGAAAATAAAATAACATAGAATCACTAGAATATTTCTCTATTTCAACAATTTCGTAATATTGTAATATGAACCCATTATAAACCAAATTAGAATATATTCAGAAACACGTCCAGTTACAAATAAAAACAATCATATAATTGAGTAAAACATGTAGAAAACACAAATGCTTATTGCAAGTAAATTAGTTTGTTATAAACTATATTATGATTGAAATTCACAGTACCTAAATACATTTATCAAAACTAAGGACAGTCACAGTTAGCCTTAGTCGACTTTGGCTGTTCTGTTTAGATCATGTTTAGGTTTTTTGGTTTATTTGATCCCAAATATTTTAAAACTGCTTGACTTTCCAGTAGTTTTACTATCATTGTGCATGAAAAAGTTTTTCCAGAATGGACATAAAAGAAAATTCATATTGTAACGTAGAGAATAAATGACGTAAACACATGCTGTTTTAATACTGTTCTACATCTACCAAAGTATACCCTGGCATTGTAACAAATTCTACACTGATTATAAAATACATGATATTATATACCTTAACAGTAATAAAATACCTGATATTATATACCTGAACAGTAATAAAATACATGATATTATATACCTTAACAGTAATAAAATACCTGATATTATATACCTTAACAGTAATAAAATACCCGATAGTATATACCTTAACAGTAATAAAATACCCGATAGTATATACCTTAACAGTAATAAAATACCCGATAGTATATACCTTAACAGTAATAAAATACCCGATAGTATATACCTTAACAGTAATAAAATACCCGATAGTATATACCTTAACAGTAATAAAATACCCGATAGTATATACCTTAACAGTAATAAAATACCCGATAGCATATACCTTAACAGTAATAAAATACCCGATAGCATATACCTTAACAGTAATAAAATACCCGATAGTATATACCTTAACAGTAATAAAATACCCGATAGTATATACCTTAACAGTAATAAAATACCCGATAGTATATACCTTAACAGTAATAAAATACCTGATATTATATACCTTAACAGTAATAAAATACATGATATTATATACCTTAACAGTAATAAAATACCTGATATTATATACCTTAACAGTAATAAAATACCCGATAATATATACCTTAACAGTAATAAAATACCCGATAGTATATACCTTAACAGTAATAAAATACCCGATAGTATATACCTTAACAGTAATAAAATACCCGATAGTATATACCTTAACAGTAATAAAATACCCGATAGTATATACCTTAACAGTAATAAAATACCCGATAGTATATACCTTAACAGTAATAAAATACCCGATAGTATATACCTTAACAGTAATAAAATACCCGATAGCATATACCTTAACAGTAATAAAATACCCGATAGCATATACCTTAACAGTAATAAAATACCCGATAGTATATACCTTAACAGTAATAAAATACCCGATAGTATATACCTTAACAGTAATAAAATACCCGATAGTATATACCTTAACAGTAATAAAATACCTGATATTATATACCTTAACAGTAATAAAATACCCGATAATATATACCTTAACAGTAATAAAATACCCGATAGTATATACCTTAACAGTAATAAAATACCCGATAGTATATACCTTAACAGTAATAAAATACCCGATAGTATATACCTTAACAGTAATAAAATACCCGATAGTATATACCTTAACAGTAATAAAATACCCGATAGTATATACCTTAACAGTAATAAAATACCCGATAGTATATACCTTAACAGTAATAAAATACCCGATAGTATATACCTTAACAGTAATAAAATACCCGATAGCATATACCTTAACAGTAATAAAATACCCGATAGTATATACCTTAACAGTAATAAAATACCCGATAGTATATACCTTAACAGTAATAAAATATCCGATAGTATATACCTTAACAGTAATAAAATACCCGATAGTATATACCTTAACAGTAATAAAATACCCGATAGTATATACCTTAACAGTAATAAAATACCCGATAGTATATACCTTAACAGTAATAAAATACCCGATAGTATATACCTGAACAGTAATAAAATACCCGATAGTATATACCTTAACAGTAATAAAATACCCGATAGTATATACCTGAACAGTAATAAAATACCCGATAGTATATACCTGAACAGTAATAAAATACCCGATAGTATATACCTGAACAGTAATAAAATACCCGATAGTATATACCTTAACAGTAATAAAATACCCGATAGTATATACCTGAACAGTAATAAAATACCCGATAGTATATACCTTAACAGTAATAAAATACCCGATAGTATATACCTGAACAGTAATAAAATACCCGATAGTATATACCTGAACAGTAATAAAATACCCGATAGTATATACCTGAACAGTAATAAAATACCCGATAGTATATACCTGAACAGTAATAAAATACCCGATAGTATATACCTGAACAGTAATAAAATACCCGATAGTATATATTCCTAACACATATATACATAAATGACTTTCCTGTCTTGGTACAAGGGTTATATATATACATAAATGACTTTCCTGCCTTAGTACAAGTGTTATATATATACATAAATGACTTTCCTGTCTTGGTACAAGGGTTATATATATAAATAAATGACTTTCCTGTCTTGGTACAAGGGTTATATATATGCATAAATGACTTTCCTGTCTTGGTACAAGGGTTATATATATACATAAATGACTTTCCTGCCTTGGTACAAGGGTTATGTTAGATTAATGCCCTTCCTAACACATATATACATAAATGACTTTCCTGCCTTGGTACAAGGGTTATGTTAGATTAATGCCCTTCCTAACACATATATATATAAATGACTTTCCTGCCTTGGTACAAGGGTTATGTTAGATTAATGCCCTTCCTAACACATATATACATAAATGACTTTCCTGCCTTGGTACAAGGGTTATGTTAGATTAATGCCATTCCTAACACATATATACATAAATGACTTTCCTGCCTTGGTACAAGGGTTATGTTAGATTAATGCCCTTAAACATCCCCTCTTATTGAAATATAAGTGGTTTTTTAATGCGAGTAAGCACTCACACGTAGCTTAATGACCTACACTGTTGGGAAGAATCTTCGATATTCACATTTTGATTACTATCACTGAGTCGATACCTCTGCTGGAGGACTATTAGTTCCCGAGGGTATCATCCACCCAGTAGTAAGTGTTTCGTCACTGACATGGCTTATTAGATATATCTATTATTGATCTTCCTTGTAGCTTCATCCTGGATTCACGGATTGACAATATATTTGTAATATTTCATGAGGGTTAATTTCAACAGAGTCGGCATTCCTATGGGTACCAAATGTGATTCTCTTCTCGGCGTCTTGTTCTATTATTCGTATAAAGTAGGAAGTTCGCAAGAACAATTAAAAGAAAATAGCACGATTCTTCAATTTCATGTTCTGCTATATAGATGACACCCTTTCCATACATTAGAGTTATGTTGTTTAACGCCACTTTCAACAATATTTTAGTTATATCGTAGCGGTCAGTTCTATTGGTGGAGGAAACGGGAGTACTCGAAGAAAATCACCGACCGGCCGCAAGTCGCTGACAAACTGTTTTACATACTAGTGTATCGAGTACACCTCACATATACTTTCACTACATAATTCTAAGTTTTGTAACTATGTAGATACAAATGATATTACAGATAAACATCATGTTGTATGGACATAATATGACCCTTAAATCTACTTAAAATATTATTCCTCGAATATAAGTATGTATTATATCTACTTAATGTAGGACTTAATTGACATATATAAATAAAACGGGAAATTATCTTAATCTTCAAAGAAATGTTTTGACTTATAAGCAAAAAGGAAAACCGAAAGCGAGTTTTTCACTCCTTTTGACCAATAAGGTAAGCTGAAAGCAGTGTTTTCTTTGTTTGGCTTTTCAATCTTTTGACTCTGAACGCTATTCCATCAACGCGCCTTGCGCACTGTATTATGTATCTATGAATTTGTTAATACCACTGGGTCGATGCCTCTGTTGGTGGATTATTAGTCGCCGAGGGCATCATCTACTACGTCACTGGTATTGTATATTGGAGATATCTATGTTTTAAATTTACCGTTCCTAGATAATGTAATTTATTAAATCTAAGGTCAATTTCCCTCATGAATAGTTATCCTTAGCTGATTGTTGGCTCTACTGTTTAATATCACAACACTACTCACAAACCTACACAGAAAAGAAGGGAGGAATGTGACAACTGACATAAAGATATTGTTTACTGCCACTGGAGACCTGTGTCGGGAGACTGCCACTGGAGAGATGTGTCAGGAGACTGCCACTGGAGAGTTGTGTCAGGAGACTGCCACTGGAGAGCTGTGTCAGGAGACTGCCACTGGAGAACTGTGTCGGGATGGGAAATGTAGTCTTCTGTAGTCGCTACAATGCGTATGCTATTTTTGAAATCTACAAAAGCACTCTCAATACACGTTACCCATTATGGTCCATGGTCTGTTTGATTACCGGACAACCTCCCATCGAGAGGGTATCTCCTATCCGCCACATGGGAACGCGTTGGGCAGCTCTGTTGATCAATGAATAGAAAACGTCACCAATACCCAGCTATAGTTTGGCCTCATCTGAGCGCAACATATAACCTCATCATAAGCTATTATAAAACATGTACCTGGCTGTAAATAGGGCTTTAAATTAGACGAGGCACAACTGTTTTTGCACATGATGGACCGAGGTTAAAAAGTGGGAATTCCTGCATTCTGGTCAATGCCCCAGCTGTATGTGAAAATTTGTGTAGCACAACTTATTGAAAACAGTTACTAATTATAGACGGGTTAGACCAGTTTTTCTTAAAAAATTACTGGAAATGCGCGATGAGACGTAATATACAAAAGTAACAAGAAAACATGCGTAATATATACTTGACTGTTATGCTTTATCTTTCCAAAATAAACCTAAAAGAACAGAAATCCTCATCCTTCATTCGAAATAGAATGTACAGTTCATGAATGGCTAGTCTACCCTGACTTAAAGGAACGCTCTAGTTCACTTTTGCAAAATAAATACCATCTCTTTACAACAGTCACAGTGGTTGGTTTTACCCATGTGCATGTGCAACATGCTTCCATGGTATTGTTTGCTCAGAACCAGATCGTTACTATTCTCCGAACACAGAGAGAGCGCTCACATAAATACTTTACTACAGCTATTGTAAGCGACAACTTTATTATCACGTTGATATTTGGATCAAGATTAATATCAGGAAGTAGTAAGATATTCAGCTTTTTCTTAAACCCAAGTTATTTGTTTTTATTATTGCATGCTTATTGTAAATCTCGTGTTTATTATATTATGAACGAATTTCTCAAAATGGTATTGAATGGTGCACATTAAATCCATAAAGCACAGGTTTGAGTGGACTTAGACATCATCGTGAATCCAAATGCGAAATAATATGTTCTACATATGGCACAAAGTAAAAATAAAATGGACAGCAATACCAGGTTAATTTTCTTAGAATTTTTTTTACTTTATTTATGAAACATATTTTAGATATAACTAGGTGCTGCTACCCCTTAACTTGTGAACTTTGCATAGTTTTTGCTCTATTCATTATAAATATCAGGCATTTTTGTCTGGTTAGATTAGGCAGCTGGTTAAGGTACTCCTCCCTCGGGTATATGTGACCTTAGCCGATTTTGGGTACTAGTATTCTGTGTCGGCCATTTGGTTTTCTTTGTCTTTCAAATACGTTTGCTTTGAGCATACCTGATGAAGGTTATTACAGAAACGCGCACTAAATTTGATATCTAAATTTTTATTAAGATAATTCATTAGCTAATAACTACAAGAAAGGATTGAACACACCAAAGGGGTAATCAGAAGCCGCAAATCGAAGGGGGAATGATTGATCTATGTTATAGTATTTGTCGCAAACCACAATATATTGCTTTATTTTAAAAGAGACAATGATTTTGTATACTTGCTTAATACAACTCTGAGAAAATACTTTGTGATCTTCGAGTCAATGATTTTATACCCAGATAATAGTATTGTACTCATGTCAAAATAAGAAAACCAACGAAAAATAAAAATAAGATAAAAATAAAAATAACAGGGATTAAGGTTATAGTGTTCAACGACACTATCAACAATATTTCAGTTATGGTGTCAAACCACCAATTAATTTCTTTAAGGTTTTCTACTAAATTTGTGTTTTTTCGAGCCTACCTGGTCATTTTATCTTAAGTTTAACCTTTTGAAGACCATATATTTTCTGAAACGTACATGATTCCTCTACGTTCTGTCAAAATATCAGGGCATGTTTAAAATCTTGCAGTGAAATGCCATGCTACGGAAAGCACCTACTCTAAAAATAGCTCGGTCATCCTCAAGAAATTCACTATTTATAGGTCATGCATCAAATCCTCCATAGAGGTATTAAAATACAGCTAAATTCATCAAATTTGGGCTCAAAATAATCCCTATTTATTTAACTTCAATTATCAATTTTAATTAGTCCATTCCATTCAGTAGTTTTCACAATACTACAAAGTGAAAGGAACTTTTTTCTTGAAAAGGGGCTACTTTCGCATATGTTCCAAGCTCTGATTGGTGAATTAGTGGTTTGACACCTAAAATCGTTGCGGTCAGTTTTATTGGTGGAGGAAACCGGAGTATCCGGAGAAAACCACCGACCTGCCGAAAGCCAGTGACAAACATTATCGCATAATGTTGCATCGAGTATACCTTCCCTGAGCGGGATTCAAACTCACAACGTTAAAGGTGTTAGGCACTGATTGAAGAGGTATAAGTCCAACTGTCAGAATATTGTTGAAGGTAGAGTTAACCATCCATATCTCTAACCTTATCATTCACACTGAGTCTTCAAATATTAACACTAAATAAAACAAATCAGTGGTCATGCATGAATGGATATCGACTTTGTTTCTTTTAACTGTTTTTCTATTAGATTGTAGAACTGTACAGACAGTGGGACATTTTTCTTTCATTTTATTTTCAGACACATTGATTAATGATTCGTGGTACAGCTACAGAGGCAATGGAGAAGAGTACATTAAACTGGAATGAAAATTTAAACAGGTTTGTAAGATGTTCCTTCTTTTAAAAAAAATATTCATGTATATTATTCAATTATACTTCAGCTTCACATCTATTAAAAATTGCTATCAAATCTTCTTGTGGACGACATTAGTTGTCTGTGTGCTTTCAATGTTTTTGTTCGTACAGTTTGTGCTGGTACGTAATGGCTGACTGTAATTGAAACAGATTAAAAACAAATGTCATTGTTTCAAAATTACAACATAATTTGATTAGATTGATTTAGACGAGAACGAATGATTGAAATAAACGTTAAAGAAAACAAAACTGGCAATCAAGAATGGATAATCCAGAAAACTGGCAACATTGGGTATATAAGACACAGGACGAAGACAAACAAAGTAAAGAACCTCGTGAAGGGTAAGCAGTTACTGTCTCTTATAAGACACCCGCCATATTATCCATACAGTCAAGAAGTATTTGACACTTCAAGCAAACACAAATAATAAGAAATGAATAATTTTAGTTAGATTAAATTAAAGATTGCAAATAAAAAGAAGAAATCCAATTACCACTCGGGGAGTGCTGTTATCTCAATACCCTATTTAAAAAAGCCACAGTGATGTGTCTGTACCACGCCAGGGCCTGAGTGTTCATCGGGCATATATCGTAATCTTTTTATTTGTTACATTATTTGAGGTGAGAGTTAATTGATCGATTTGTTGATATTTGTTGAATTATTATTTGCCTGTCACTATCGGCAAAAAACCTACAATAAATGGAGAGGCTGAAACAAACTGCTATATTATGCAAACATTTTTTTTAATAGATACTTTAGCGACACAAAGTTTTCTGATGCTAAAGAAATATTATATTTAGCACAAGAAATAAACACAGTACCAACGTCACAATTGAGCCAGATAGTCTCTGAATCAATAAAGCATGCAGGGCATGGCGTGGCACAATTTATTTTTGACACAGATTGGAAACATGCCGAGTGGGGTGAAACTGATTGTTCCCCTTTCAGGGATGAACTGGCAGTGAAACTTATTGCTTGGACTTTAACAAAGGTGGGTACAGTACTTGTTTAGCATATAGCATTCAGGAATGAAGGTAAGCAAAGTTTGAAGATACCAAAGGGTTAATCAGAAGCCATACACCAATCGTAGGACAGACAACACATTGGTCAAAAGTTTGAATATACCAAAGAGATAATCTCAAGCCGTTAATCGAAGAAGGACAGACAACACAATGGTCAAAAGTTTGAATATACCAAAGAGATAATCCCAAGCCGTTAATCGAAGAACAGACAACACAATGGTCAAAAGAAAAAGCAAAGCAAAAAAAGGGACAAACAATGATCTGTTGACCACTGCACAGAAAGCTAAAGATTGAGCAGTACGAATCCAACTAAAACCGGGGATGAACTCATGTGCTCCGGAAGGGTGAGCAGTTTCCGCTCTACAGGTGGCACCCGTCGTGTAACCCTTGCTACAAACACGGCAATTAGTCATGAATGAGGAAAGGACCGGAAAATCGGTGTACTCTATACACACATGCATCTTCACTATGTTACATTTCATACACATATTAGTGATTATAGATATTTTGGTGCTTACCGACATTTCCAACAATATTTTAATAATATAATAGCGATCAGCATTATTGGTGCATGAAACAGACAAGCGCGTTACCCATTACATTACCCATGCGGTCAACAATAGCATAGCGAAAGCAAGTTACATTCTGATGGGATTATTATGTCGTACCTTTTAACCGTAATGGAAGCGGGTGGCTTGGGGCCGTAAAATCTTATTCAACCCACCATTTCTTTGGAAATGCCTGTACCAAGTCAGGGCCACTGTGGTTTTCTCAGTTTTCCGGTTGTTGACTGATTTTGTCTGTTTGTTGACTTATGAGTTTTGCCCTTCCCTTTGTAAGATTGCTCGGTGTTCGGTAATTTTATTATTACCCTTTTGTACTAGACAAGGGGAGTAGGAGCCGGGGATCCAAGGCAATTACTTACCGCTTATAACAATGAGGTTTGCTCCCACTGTCCGGGCTAGTCAAAAACTTCTTCCTCCACTGTCCAGTCATATCCTATTACTTTCCTCCAATGTCCATTCATATCCCTTATAACCCCACTGTCCGGTGCACTCTTACTCCAGTGTAGAACAACGAGGTAAGGTTGATTTTTATTGTGCTAGATCATTGAAACAACAGTCCACAGGTACACATACCGCTACATGATATAATTTTACCGTGATTCAACCAGTTTTTTTCATCATCTTACATCCTAAATGCTGTGTGTTTAGTGGGAAAGCAGCAAATTTTAATTTTATGATCTTTAGTTTGACTCGACGGTGGATCGAACCCACAATATACCGCTTTGGGGTTGAGTACGTTAGCCGATGCGATTGAATACTAGCGACGAAAAATAGAACATACAGCTTGAATGTTTAATCTAAGGATACACACATCTCAAAATGATACTTCTAATAAGCTTAATATAAATTAGTGATACATATTGAAAGACTTTAATGACCTGTGTGAGAGAATACATGTTACATAAACATTATATATATATTTACGACCAAACGTATCTGTGATGTAATGATTAACGTGCTCTCCTCGAGTGCAGTAGATCTTGGTTCGAGCCCTGGTTGGGTCTAACCAATGACTATAAAATTGGTATGTGTTGCTTCTCTGCTAAGCATGCAGCACTAAGGAATAAGAACAAAGACTTGGTTGGCTCGGAATTAGACAATGTGTCCCAGTGGAGCGACATGTCTTCATGCGGACTGTTGCGTCAGTGATCTAGCGCTATAAAAATCCAACTCAGCGTGTTGGTCTAGTACATCCTCATCATCAGCATCATCTCAAAATGTAACTTGTTCTCGCCATGATATTGCTTGACAAATTGCTCATTTGACGTTAAACAATAATCATTCACTCACTATATTTACAGCCCTATCAGTTCTTGTATCTGTGTGTAAAATAATACCCTCTTGCGTGTTCATTGACAATTCTATCACTTCTGAGTCTAGTATAAGAATAGTTCTTGTGTTCAGTAAATAAGCATTAGAGAATACCGAAGGGGCAATCAAAAATGGACAATCCAGGGAAACTGGCAACATAGGGTACACAAGACGACGACAAACAAAACAAAAACACAATATAATATGTGTTGGACACCACTATGTGCAAAAAGAAACCAAATAACGTTAATAAAACATAAAGCCTCCTACAAACAACTGGAGGTAAAGACGAACCGGATATCGTTTTTATGAGGAAATCGTAACGGACATCACAACACGGAACTCAGAAAGTAAAGACACCTACTAGGATAACACAAGCAAAAAACTTAAAAGATGGGCAACACGGAACTCACCAAAAAATCATATGTTTTATGCCTAATTAAATGTAAACATCTTCCATTGAATACATATTAAAATGACATCAGAATTAACACAATTTAAAAAATGTAGACACTGGGTAAACATATTGATTGTAAAATGTATAAAATCTTTAACTGATAGGTTGATATTTAATCCGATTAGCTCATAAACAATTATATTTATTTATATCATTATTTGTAAATATATGGTATAACCATTGAATTATGATATACATTATATAATTATTCCATTATATAAAAACAATCTAGGTCAGTAGCTATTTATGTTTTCATAAATGCCGAATTTTTATTTCATCTTTTGATGTTTTTTAAGATCATAGCGTTCTTTATAATAACACTGTTCATCCGGTTATATGTGGGGGTTGGTATTTTATAATAACACTGTTCACCCGGTTATATATGGGGGTTGGTATTTTATAATAACACTGTTCACCCGGTTTTATGTGGGGGTTGGTATTTTATAATAACACTATTCACCCGGTTATATGTGGGGGTTGGTATTTTATAATAACACTGTTCACCCGGTTATATATGGGGGTTGGTATTTTATAATAACACTATTCACCCGGTTTTATGTGGGGGTTGGTATTTTATAATAACACTATTCACCCGGTTATATATGAGAGTTGGTATTTTATAATAACACTGTTCACCCGGTTTTATGTGGGGGTTGGTATTTTATAATAACACTATTCACCCGGTTATATATGGGAGTTGGTATTTTATAATAACACTGTTCACCCGGTTTTATGTGGGGGTTGGTATTTTATAATAACACTATTCACCCGGTTATATGTGGGGGTTAGAACGTGCACTATTTCACTAATAAGGGAGGTTTGGGTCCATCAAACTAGTTTAACCCCGATACTTTTTACCTGAGTGCCTTTACCAAGCCAGGCAAGTTAGCGGTCATGTAATTGTGTGCCAGTTTCTACAGTTGTTTTCATTGGATTTTGAAACTGTTCTGACAGTGCGGTATTTTGTGTTTTACCTTTTTTTTATATATACATTCAAACTATGCCACTTTGTTGTAGATATCTGCTCATGGATTTAATGAAACTATCGACAAGGAAGCTGCAGAAAAGTCTTGGAAACAACAAATGAATGGTAAAGCAGGAACTGATGCCAGTCGCTGTGTATTATTAGAATATCTTATAAGACGCACAAATTTCGGCAAGTACCTTTCTACACGAGCACTTTGGGCCGAGAAGCTGTTTACTGTATTGACAGATACAGAGTTTATTGATAGAGTAATGGTAGAAGAGATGACTACAACTGGGATCAGTCTTCTTGTTACAATGCCATATACCTTCTTGTATTTTTTACACGAAGAATCGTACAAAAAGGCTATGGAGTTTTTGGTAAATTATGTCAAAGGCAAAGATATATTGCCACACACGGAAGATTTCATCAACAGAAATTATTTCACTTCAATCGTTTCTCTTTATGACGAGGGTATTTTTCTGAACAACGTTAGAAATGCATGCATGAAAACAACCACAAAACATGTACAACCCAGCATGAGTCTTATGTCAGGTGTTTCCCCGAATGGATTAGTTGAAATTACATACGGCAGAGTAATAAATACATGGTTAGATTCAAAAAGAGGGCCAAGAATGTTTGACTTACGAACCCGCCATATACCGGATAATGTCACAAGCAAAGCAAATGTTCCATTTGGATGTGTCCATGGTGATACTGAGATTCAGTTATATAATGTCCAGACCAAGAAAATTCAAAATTTACGTCAAGGGGACATTATATTGTGTGGAGATGGAAGCAAAGGTTTAATTTCATCGGAAACGGTCACATTTAAAATGGATAATGAAATCTGTCTCTTTGGTTTCAACAACGAAAAGCCTTTCTTTACATCATGTCATCCATTCTGGACACAACATGGTTGGAAAGCTATTCATCCAGAAGGTGTTAGGGCAGAAAATGCATGGTTAATGGTGGGACAACTAAAAGAAGGAGACTTTGTCAGAAAGATCAAATACCATGATAAGGACAGAAAATCAGTGGTCCATACTTGGGAGGAAATAGAGAGAATAGGACATGAAACATATTCAAGTGGTACTGTAATATATGGTGTACACTTAAGAGAAGGCAACCGATCATACCACGCCAATGGATATGTTGTTCATTCAAATTATTCTGAGATAACAATGGATCGTTTTGAAAGTGGAATTCGATACCTTCCTGTTAAAGATCAAAGCAATATTCACCACGCGTTATCGGTATTACAGCCATTTATCAATAAACTCCTTGGTCCCGGTTGTGGAAAAGCAATGAACCGTATGCTGACAGAACCAAAATATGATATGGGGACCTCACGTGGGAATACAAACATACATATAACAGACCTGACGATCCCCGATATGGATATTAAATATCTATCAGACGCTACCGACGACCAGTTGTCAACTCTACCACACTCAGTTGGTCTAACGGATGGACATTTGAGATTGGATGGTGAATTCATAGAGACTATCGCTTATTTGGGTCAAGATATGGTATTATGGGCAATACAAATTGAGGGTAATTACTGGGAGTACGGCTGTGTGAGGTTTTATCAGAGTGGACTTTTGGCTTATGGTTATTTATGCAGAACAGATGAATCTTATACAGACAGTCCAACAGAATCCTTCTACCTTGTTGCCACTACCACGAACAAATATAGATGTTTAATAAGTGACAAGATAATCAACAAAAATACCAAGAACCCTGAAATGACAGATTTTGGAGAATTAGAAATAGGATTCAAACCTGATGCAACAGGGGCCCTTGAAATTGTTGGAAATATAACATTAAACGATTCCGACCCTCTATCTCCCCATGATGGAGTTGTAAGCTTCTTTATTGATGATCAACATACCTTATATGTGGAAGTTAATATTACTCCGACGGCAGCACCATCCCTCGATTATATCAGACTGACCGGGCAGTTTGACTATGATTTTAGTACCTTTAGTGGAAAAGCTATTGCATACGATGATGATGGTGAACAGTTCGAGGGACCACATTACCACTGGAATGGTACAATATTACCAACAGAAAAATCACTTTTATATAAGCAAAGACTAGCAGGTATTCGTCGTGGAAATAGAACTAAAATGTATTCAGAACCAAGTTCGTCGTCGCCATTTGACGAGGGAGTTCATTACGACTCGAAGGGTACAATATTACCAACAGAGAAATCACTCTTATATATGCCAAGACCAACAAGCATGCGTTATGAAAATAAAACTAATATGCATTCGAAGCCAACTAATATGCATTCGAAGCCAAGTTCGTCACCGCCATTGAAGAATTCAATCCCCCATCCGATGATGCTAGAAGCTGCTTCCAAATTACAGAACCACTTATCAGTCGAGGAATTGATGGGACTTACTACTCCAAGCAAGGACATTCTAAGTAGACTGTCGATTGGAAAGCTGCTCTGCCTGTCGAAATATTTCATGACCGATGAGGTGTTGAGAGATATATTCGGACTTAGAAGACCTGAGATAGGGACAGATCTAAAGAAGATTGCGGATGATAATAAAGATTTTCTACAGAATCGTTTAGCCGTGGCCTATGTTCTGAACTGCCTGAAGGATATTGATCCCATTAGTGAAAAAATGACGGAAGATGATCGAAGAAAACTGGAATATTATTTTAATCCGGACAAAGCAGACAAAGGGATCAATGCTGAAATAAATTTCCATGTAGTCAACAAAGGAGTTTCAAGGTTAGCCTTTTTGGACGTATGTCCAGATCTAGAGAAATATATATCTTCACCCCAAGGCGGAGATTACTGGGCAAAACAGATGTTAACTCAGATGACAAAATCTACGTTCTTACATGGTCTAACCACTGAACAACGTCTACCACAGATACAATCAATGGTTCAAAGATATACCACAGTCTTATATTGCTTGGCGCCTAAAGCTGACTACCCACAGCAATTTCAAGAGAAAGTGCACGTGTTCATGCTTAACCGCATGATTGAGTATTTCACAGGTAGTGATAAAGATAAAGACAAGATGATCAACATATTAATAGAATTGTTTAATGCCTTATTCCATCTAGTTGTTGATGGTTCTGACAAAATAGCACCAGAGACTCGAAAATCTCTCATGGATGAACTAGAAACTGACATGAATAAATATCAAATGGACTTGAAAACATATACTGCAGCTGTTTCAGAAACTTTTCAATCGGCGGCAGTTGAAGTAGTTAACAGCATGTTAGGGAGTAAAGGTCCTATCCTTCATAGATTAATTGATGCTATGAAAAACAATCGGAACAGTTTTCTGACGGTGGTTGGAGGAAAATTTGTCAGTAAAATTCTACCCTTGGCAGTTTGGGGATTAAGTGTATTCCATACAATGTTCGAGTATCAACACTGGGATGATTTGCTAGCTGATGACAAATGCGCATTAATAGCCATTACAGCTGGCCAAGCTTTCCAATTATCAACCAATGTTCCAGACTTTCTTACAAAGATAGAAAACTATATAGATTTACTAATAAAAGACGGTAGTTACTGGATAATAGGTGAAATTCAAAATCTATGGAAGAGTTATTCTCTCGTGGACAAATTGGAGACTTTTCTACAATTGATTACAAAAGAAGCTGCAGAACGAGCTGGAGTATCAACGGTTGATACCATATCAGAAGCAGCATCAGTTAACTATGAGGTAGAGCGTTGGACCTTCAGTAGAATAGCTAAAGCAGCATTGAAAGTCTTGAATATCTTAGGGTTAATTGTGTCATCAGTGTCTATTGGTGTATCGGTAATGAACGATTTCATACACGGCGAGCCTGTCACTAAGAAAACCTTGGACATCTTAACGGTGAGTTTTCTTTTAGCTCAATATTTGAAGAGTATATTAAGTAATAGCCTGTCCTTGATGAAAAGTTAATTTGTTTCCTGTTATATTTAAGCTTGTTTATAATGTAAATAAGGGTAATAACAAAATTACCGAACTCCGAACAATCTTACAAAGGGAAAGTCAAAACTCATAAGTATATAAACAGACAAAATCAGTCAACAACCGGAAAACTGTGAAAACCGTAATGAACCTGACTTGGTACAGGCATTTCTAAAGAAATGGTGGGTTGAATCAGATTTTAAAGCGCCAAACCTCCCGCTTTCATTACGGCTCAAAGGTTCTGGCTGTCACTATAACAGTATTTATAACAATACTGGAACAAAATAGGTAAAAACAGTTGTCAAAGCAGTATCAAATTCAGTGAAGTAAATGTCAAAAACAATTTTACGTCACACATTGATAAACAAATATTTTTGACATTTTTGTTGACTTCCTTATCTTTATACATTTTCACTATATGAAAATGCATCGTTTATTATCGTCTCTGCAGAGACGGAATATATTTCGACAAAATCTTGGTATCGGAATATAAACTTTTTAAGAGATCGAATGAGGCGAATCTTTTCATAGCCCTGGTCCAGAAGCCTGTTTCTCAGATGAAGATGACGTTTCTGGAAATCATAATAATTGCTACTGGCCCTTGCATAGCTAATCAATTGCGAGATGTAAGCACCATATGCAGGAGAAGCTGGTATATTACTGCACATATTTGGAAAATATATGATTTTAAAATTGAAGTCGTCCCGTTTATCATAAATTTTAGTACTGAGTTGACCACTGTCGTCAAATTCGAGGTATAAGTCCAAAAATGATGCGGACGAAGCTGTATCTATGGTCTCTTTAACTTCCACAGCTCTGGAGGATATATCAATGGAAGAAATTCTGTAAATCTATAATTATTGATAGATAAAACGTCATCAATATACCCGTATTTGAAATTAAAGGCTCTAGTCTCATGAATCTTCTTATCTTTTACAAGCTTTTGAAGAAACTCCGACTCATATGAGTATACAAATAAATCGGTTAGAAGAGCTGCACAATTCGTACCCATTGGTATGCCAACGATCTGCTGAAACAGTGTCCCTCCAAAGGAGACAAATATGTTATCGATGAGGAACTCCAGCATACTGATCACTTGTTCCTCGGAGTAGCATGTTTTACCTTTTTGAACTTTGTTTGAAAAATATGTGGAATTGTAGCCTAACACAACAAATTTTGAGCCATAGTTTCAATGACTGAAAGCTTTGTGAATTGTTTCTTTTAAGCGAGTTTTTAATTTGTCATCCGTTAGGGTAAAAAAACCGACGTGAAACAGCCTTAACACACACGCGAAGTCGAAATATGTTCCCAACAACTAGAAATCTGCAAATTCGTGTGCATGTTTATCGTCCTTCGCCATTGTTGTGGAGACTGATTAACTTTCGGTTGTTTTGTTCCGATGATTGCCGATCATGACCTCGTGAAGAAAAGTTTTGGTTCGATGATTGCCGATCATGACCTCGTGAAGAAAAGATAAACAATCATGGATGCTGAGGTAAGCACGCACACATTCCTGACAATGATTATTGAGGATTCTGTCTGTTTCATGTCGTGTGAACCAATTTTTTTTTTGCAATTATTCTTATGTGGTACACACGGAATATATTTTTATTTTTTTTCATCAACTGAACATTGCGCATGAAAGCTTTGTGAATTGTTTCTTTTAAGCGGGTTTTTAATTTGTCATGCAGTAGGGGTATATATAGAGTTAAAAAATCAAAAGTTTTGATGGAGGATACATGAGAGATAGATCTTGATTTCAGGTTATCCAAAAGATCTTTAGAGTTTTTCAAAATCCACATATGATTTATGCCATTACGCGAGTAAACAGTTTCACAATATTTCTGTTGTCCCTCTTTTACTGCAGACAGAATCTTTGTCAAATACAATCCTACACCCGTCACCCTGTCCTTGATGAATACTTTATTTATCTCCTGTTATATTTAAGCTTGTTTGCATTGTAATGCAATTTTACATCCGCTACCATGTCCTTGATGAATAGTTAATTTATCTTTGTTTCTATTTAAGCTTGTTTATAATGTAATACAATCCTCCACCCGCCACTCTGTCCTTGATGAATAATTAATTTATCTTTGTTTCTATTTAAGCTTGTTTATAATGTAATACAATCTTACACCCGCCACCCTGTCCTTGATGAATAGTTAATTTATCTTTGCTTCTATTTAAGATTGTCTATAATGTAATACAATCTTACACCCGCCACCCTGTCCTGAATGAATAGTTACTTTGTCTTTGTTTCTATTCAAGCTTGTCTATAATGTAATACAATCCTACACCCGCCACCCTGTCCTTGATGAATAGTTAATTTATCTTTGTTTCTATCTAAGATTGTTTATAATGTAATACAATCCTACACCCACCACCCTGTCCTTGAGGAAAATTTAATTTATCTCCTGTTATATTTAAGTTGTTTATAATGTAATACAATCCTACACCCACCACCCTGTCCTTCATCAATAGTTAATTTATCTCCTGTTATATTTAAGCTTGTTTATAATGTAATACAATTCTAAACCCCCACCCTGTCCTTGATGAATAGTTAATTTATCTCCTGTTATATTTAAGTTTGTCTATAATGTAATACAATCCTTAACACCCGCCACCCTGTCCTTGATGAATAGTTAATTTATCTCCTGTTATATTTAAGCTTGTCTATAATGTATTACAATCCTACACCCGCCACCCTGTCCTTGATGAATAGTTAATTTATCCCCTGTTATATCTAAGCTTGTTTACAATGTAATACAATCCTACACCCGCCACCCTATCCTTGATGAATAGTTAATTTATCTTTGTTTCTATTTAAACTTGTTTATATTGTAACACAATCCTACACCCACCACCCTGTCCTTGATGAATAGTTATTTATCTTTGTTTCTATTTAAACTTGTTTATAATGTAATACAATCCTACACCCGCCACCCTGTCCTTGATGAATAGTTAATTTATCTTTGTTTCTATTTAAGCTTGTTTATAATGTAATGCAATCCTACATCCGCCACCCTGTCCATGATGAATAGTTAATTTATCTTTGTTTCTATTTAAGCTTGTTTGTAATGTATTACAATCCTACACCCGCCACCCTGTCCTTGATGAATAGTTAATTTATCTTTGTTTCTATTTAAGCTTGTTTGTAATGTATTGCAATCCGACACCCGCCACCCTGTCCTTGATGATTAGTTAATTTATCTTTGTTTCTATTTAAGCTTGTTTATAATGTAATACAATCCTACACCCACCACCCTGTCCTTGATGAATAGTTAATTTATCTTTGTTTCTGCTTAAGCTTGTTTGTAATGTAATACAATCCTACATCCGCCACCCTGTCCTTGATGAATAGTTAATTTATCTTTGTTTCTATTTAAGCTTGTCTATAATGTAATATAATCCTACACCGCCACCCTGTCCTTGATGAATAGTTAATTCATCTCCTGTTATATTCAAGCTTGTCTATAATGTAATACAATCCTACACCCGCCACCCTGTCCTTCATCAATAGTTAATTTATCTCCTGTTATATTTAAGCTTGTTTATAATGTAATACAATTCTACACCCGCCACCCTGTCCTTGATGAATAGTTAATTTATCTCCTGTTATATTTAAGTTTGTCTATAATGTAATACAATCCTTAACACCCGCCACCCTGTCCTTGATGAATAGTTAATGTATCTCCTGTTATATTTAAGTTTGTCTATAATGTATTACAATCCTACACCCGCCACCCTGTCCTTGATGAATATTTAATTTTTCTTTGTTTCTATTTAAGCTTGTTTATAATGTAATACAATCCTACACCCGCCACCCTGTCCTTGATGAATAGTTAATGTATCTCCTGTTATATTTAAGTTTGCCTATAATGTATTACAATCCTACACCCGCCACCCTGTCCTTGATGAATAGTTAATTTATCTTTGTTTCTATTTAAGCTTGTTTATAATGTAATACAATCCTACACCCGCCACCCTGTCCTTGATGAATAGTTAATTTATCTTTGTTTCTATTTACGCTTGTTTATAATGTAATACAATCCTACACCCGCCACCCTGTCCTTGATGAATAGTTAATTTATCTTTGTTTCTATTTAAGCTTGTTTGTAATGTATTACAATCCTACACCCGCCACCCTGTCCTTGATGAATAGTTAATTTATCTTTGTTTATATTTAAGCTGTCTATAATGTAATACAATCCTACACCCGCCACCCTGTCCTTGATGAATAGTTAATTTATCTTTGTTTCTATTTAGCTTGTTTGTAATGTATTACAATCCTACACCCGCCACCCTGTCCTTGATGAATAGTTAATTAACTAAGATACAAAAGATAAATTAAATATTCATCAAGGACAGGGTGGCGGGTGTAGGATTGTATTACATTATAAACAAGCTTAAATATAACCGGAGATAAATTAACTATTCATCAAGGACAGGGTGGCGGGTGTAGGATTGTATTACATTATAAACAAGCTTAAATATAACCGTAGATATATTAACTATTCATCAAGGACAGGGTGGCGGGTGTAGGATTGTATTACATTGTAAACAAGTTTAGATATAACAGGAGATAAATTAACTATTAATCAAGGACAGGGTGGCGGGTGTAGGATTGTATTACATTGAAAACAAGCTTAGATATAACAGGGGATAAATTAACTATTCATCAAGGACAGGGTGGCGGGTGTAGGACTCTAATACATTATAGACAAACTTAAATATAACAGGAGATAAATTAACTATTCATCAAGGACAGAGTGGCGGGTGATAGGGATTGTATTACATTATAGACAAACTTAAATATAACCGGAGATAAATTAACTATTCATCAAGGACAGGGTGGCGGGTGTAGGATTGTATTACATTATAATAAAGCTAAAATATAACAGGAGATAAATTAACTATTCATTAATGACAGGGTGGCAGTGTAGGATTGTATTACATTATAGACAAGCTTAAATAGAAACAAAGATAAATTAACTATTCATCAAGGACAGGGTGGCGGGTGTAGGAATGTATTTAGCTTGTTTATAATGTAATACAATCCTACACCCGCCACCCTGTCCTTGATGAATAGTTAATTTATCTTTGCTTCTATTTAAGCTTTTCTATAATGTAATACAATCCTACACCCGCCACCCTGTCCTTGATGAATAGTTAATTTATCTTTGTTTCTATTTAAGCTTGTTTATAATGTAATACAATCCTACACCCGCCACCCTGTCCTTGATGAATAGTTAATTTATCTTTGTTTCTATTTAGCTTGTTTGTAATGTATTACAATCCTACACCCGCCACCCTGTCCTTGATGAATAGTTAATTAACTAAGATACAAAAGATAAATTAAATATTCATCAAGGACAGGGTGGCGGGTGTAGGATTGTATTACATTATAAACAAGCTTAAATATAACCGGAGATAAATTAACTATTCATCAAGGACAGGGTGGCGGGTGTAGGATTGTATTACATTATAAACAAGCTTAAATATAACCGTAGATAAATTAACTATTCATCAAGGACAGGGTGGCGGGTGTAGGATTGTATTACATTGTAAACAAGTTTAGATATAACAGGAGATAAATTAACTATTAATCAAGGACAGGGTGGCGGGTGTAGGATTGTATTACATTGAAAACAAGCTTAGATATAACAGGGGATAAATTAACTATTCATCAAGGACAGGGTGGCGGGTGTAGGACTCTAATACATTATAGACAAACTTAAATATAACAGGAGATAAATTAACTATTCATCAAGGACAGAGTGGCGGGTGATAGGGATTGTATTACATTATAGACAAACTTAAATATAACCGGAGATAAATTAACTATTCATCAAGGACAGGGTGGCGGGTGTAGGATTGTATTACATTATAATAAAGCTAAAATATAACAGGAGATAAATTAACTATTCATTAATGACAGGGTGGCAGTGTAGGATTGTATTACATTATAGACAAGCTTAAATAGAAACAAAGATAAATTAACTATTCATCAAGGACAGGGTGGCGGGTGTAGGAATGTATTTAGCTTGTTTATAATGTAATACAATCCTACACCCGCCACCCTGTCCTTGATGAATAGTTAATTTATCTTTGCTTCTATTTAAGCTTTTCTATAATGTAATACAATCCTACACCCGCCACCCTGTCCTTGATGAATAGTTAATTTATCTTTGTTTCTATTTAAGCTTGTTTATAATGTAATACAATCCTACACCCGCCACCCTGTCCTTGATGAATAGTTAATTTATCTTTGCTTCTATTTAAGCTTTTCTATAATGTAATACAATCCTACACCCGCCACCCTGTCCTTGATGAATAGTTAATTTATTTTTGTTTCTATTTAAGCTGGTTTATAATGTAATACAATCCTACACCCGCCACCCTGTCTTTGATGAATAGTTAATTTATCTTTGTTTCTATTTAGCTTGTTTATAATGTATTACAATCCTACACCCGCCACCCTGTCCTTGATGAATAGTTAATTTATCTTTCTTTCTGTTTAGCTTGTTTATAATGTAATACAATCTTACACCCGCCACCTTGTCCTTGATGAATAGTTAATTTATCTTTGTTTCTATTTAAGCTTGTTTGTAATGTAATACAATCCTACACCCACCACCCTGTCCTTGATGAATAGTTAATTTATCTTTGTTTCTATTTAGCTTGTTTATAATGTAATACAATCTTATACCCGCCACCTTGTCCTTGATGAATAGTTAATTTATCTTTGTTTCTATTCAAGCTTGTTTGTAATGTAATACAACCCTACACCCGCCACCCTGTCCTTGATAAATAGTTAATTTATCTTTGTTTCTATTTAAGCTTGTTTGTAATGTAATACAATCCTACACCCGCCACCCTGTCCTTGATGAATAGTTAATTTATCTTTGTTTCTATTTAGCTTGTTTATAATGTAATACAATCCTACACCCGCCACCCTGTCCTTGATGAATAGTTAATTTATCTTTATTTCTATTTAGCTTGTTTATAATGTAATACAATCCTACACCCGTCACCCTGTCCTTGATGAATAGTTAATTTATCTTTATTTCTATTTAGCTTGTTTATAATGTAATACAATCCTACACCCGCCACCCTGTCCTTGATGAATAGTTAATTTATCTTTGTTTCTATTTAAGCTTGTTTATAATGTAATACAATCCCACACCCGCCACCCTGTCCTTGATGAATAGTTAATTTTTCTTTGTTTCTATTTAGCTTGTTTATAATGTAATACAATCCTACACCGGCCACCCTGTCCTTGATGAATAGTTAATTTATCTTTGTTTCTATTTAAGCTTGTCTATAATGTAATACAATCCTGCACCCGCCACCCTGTCCTTGATGAATAGTTAATTTATCTTTGTTTCTATTTAAGCTTGTCTATAATGTAATACAATCCTACACCCGCAACCCTGTCCTTGATGAAAAGTTAATTTATCTTTGTTTCTATTTAAGCTTGTCTATAATGTAATACAATCCTACACCCGCCACCCTGTCCTTGATGAATAGTTAATTTATCTTTGTTTCTATTCAAGCTTGTTTATAATGTAATACAATCCTACACCCGCCACCTTGTCCTTGATGAATAGTTAATTTATCTTTGTTTCTATTTAAGCTTGTTTGTAATGTAATTCAATCCTACACCCGCCACCCTGTCCTTGATGAATAGTTAATTTATCTTTGTTTCTATTTAGCTTGTTTATAATGTAATACAATCTTACACCCGCCACCTTGTCCTTGATGAATAGTTAATTTATCTTTGTTTCTATTTAAGCTTGTTTGTAATGTAATACAATCCTACACCCGCCACCCTGTCTTTGATGAATAGTTAATTTATCTTTGTTTCTGTTTAAGCTTGTTTGTAATGTAATACAATCCTACACCCGCCACCCTGTCCTTGATGAATAGTTAATTTATCTTTGTTTCTATTTAAGCTTGTTTATAATGTAATACAATCCCACACCCGCCACCCTGTCCTTGATGAATAGTTAATTTATCTTTGTTTCTATTTAGCTTGTTTATAATGTAATACAATCCTGCACCCGCCACCCTGTCCTTGATGAATAGTTAATTTATCTTTGTTTCTATTTAAGCTTGTCTATAATGTAATACAATCCTACACCCGCCACCCTGTCCTTGATGAATAGTTAATTTATCTTTGTTTCTATTCAAGCTTGTTTATAATGTAATACAATCCTACACCCGCCACCTTGTCCTTGATGAATAGTTAATTTATCTTTGTTTCTATTTAAGCTTGTTTGTAATGTAATACAATCCTACACCCGCCACCCTGTCCTTGATGAATAGTTAATTTATCTTTGTTTCTATTTAGCTTGTTTATAATGTAATACAATCTTACACCCGCCACCTTGTCCTTGATGAATAGTTAATTTATCTTTGTTTCTATTTAAGCTTGTTTGTAATGTAATACAATCCTACACCCGCCACCCTGTATTTGATGAATAGTTAATTTATCTTTGTTTCTATTTAAGCTTGTTTGTAATGTAATACAATCATACACCCGCCACCCTGTCCTTGATGAATAGTTAATTTATCTTTGTTTCTATTTAAGCTTGTTTGTAATGTAATACAATCCTACACCCGCCACCCTGTCCTTGATGAATAGTTAATTTATCTTTGTTTCTATTTAGCTTGTTTATAATGTAATACAATCCTACACCCGCCACACTGTCCTTGATGAATAGTTAATTTATCTTTATTTCTATTTAGCTTGTTTATAATGTAATACAATCCTACACCCGCCACCCTGTCCTTGATGAATAGTTAATTTATCTTTGTTTCTATTTAAGCTTGTTTATAATGTAATACAATCCCACACCCGCCACCCTGTCCTTGATGAATAGTTAATTTATCTTTGTTTCTATTTAGCTTGTTTATAATGTAATACAATCCTGCACCCGCCACCCTGTCCTTGATGAATAGTTAATTTATCTTTGTTTCTATTTAAGCTTGTCTATAATGTAATACAATCCTGCACCCGCCACCCTGTCCTTGATGAATAGTTAATTTATCTTTGTTTCTATTTAAGCTTGTCTATAATGTAATACAATCCTACACCCGCAACCCTGTCCTTGATGAAAAGTTAATTTATCTTTGTTTCTATTTAAGCTTGTCTATAATGTAATACAATCCTACACCCGCCACCCTGTCCTTGATGAATAGTTAATTTATCTTTGTTTCTATTCAAGCTTGTTTATAATGTAATACAATCCTACACCCGCCACCCTGTCCTTGATGAATAGTTAATTTATCTTTGATTCTATTTAAGCTTGTTTATAATGTAATACAATCCTACACCCGCCACCCTGTCCTTCATCAATATTTAATTTATCTCCTGTTATATTTAAGCTTGTTTATAATGGAATACAATTCTACACCCGCCACCCTGTCCTTGATGAATAGTTAATTTATCTCCTGTTATATTTAAGTTTGTCTATAATGTAATACAATCCTTAACACCCGCCACCCTGTCCTTGATGAATAGTTAATTTATCTTTGTTTCTATTTAAGCTTGTTTGTAATGTATTACAATCCTACACCCGCCACCCTGTCCTTGATGAATAGTTAATTTATCTCCTGTTATATTTTAGCTATATTATAATGTAATACAATCCTACACCCGCCACCCTGTCCTTGATGAATAGTTAATTTATCTTTGTTTCTATTTAAGCTTGTTTATAATGTAATACAATCCTACACCCGCCACCCTGTCCTTGATGAATAGTTAATTTATCTTTGTTTCTATTCAAGCTTGTTTATAATGTAATACAATCCTACACCTGCCACCCTGTCCTTGATGAATAGTTAATTTATCTTTGTTTCTATTTAAGCTTGTTTATAATGTAATACAATCCTACACCCGCCACCCTGTCCTTGATGAATAGTTAATTTATCTCCTGTTATATCTAAGCTTGTTTACAATGTAATACAATCCTCCACTCGCCACCCTGTCCTTGATGAATAGTTAATTTATCTTTATTTCTATTTAGCTTGTTTATAATGTAATACAATCCTACACCCGTCACCCTGTCCTTGATGAATAGTTAATTTATCTTTATTTCTATTTAGCTTGTTTATAATGTAATACAATCCTACACCCGCCACCCTGTCCTTGATGAATAGTTAATTTATCTTTGTTTCTATTTAAGCTTGTTTATAATGTAATACAATCCCACACCCGCCACCCTGTCCTTGATGAATAGTTAATTTATCTTTGTTTCTATTTAGCTTGTTTATAATGTAATACAATCCTGCACCCGCCACCCTGTCCTTGATGAATAGTTAATTTATCTTTGTTTCTATTTAAGCTTGTCTATAATGTAATACAATCCTACACCCGCCACCCTGTCCTTGATGAATAGTTAATTTATCTTTGTTTCTATTCAAGCTTGTTTATAATGTAATACAATCCTACACCCGCCACCTTGTCCTTGATGAATAGTTAATTTATCTTTGTTTCTATTTAAGCTTGTTTGTAATGTAATACAATCCTACACCCGCCACCCTGTCCTTGATGAATAGTTAATTTATCTTTGTTTCTATTTAGCTTGTTTATAATGTAATACAATCTTACACCCGCCACCTTGTCCTTGATGAATAGTTAATTTATCTTTGTTTCTATTTAAGCTTGTTTGTAATGTAATACAATCCTACACCCGCCACCCTGTATTTGATGAATAGTTAATTTATCTTTGTTTCTATTTAAGCTTGTTTGTAATGTAATACAATCATACACCCGCCACCCTGTCCTTGATGAATAGTTAATTTATCTTTGTTTCTATTTAAGCTTGTTTGTAATGTAATACAATCCTACACCCGCCACCCTGTCCTTGATGAATAGTTAATTTATCTTTGTTTCTATTTAGCTTGTTTATAATGTAATACAATCCTACACCCGCCACACTGTCCTTGATGAATAGTTAATTTATCTTTATTTCTATTTAGCTTGTTTATAATGTAATACAATCCTACACCCGCCACCCTGTCCTTGATGAATAGTTAATTTATCTTTGTTTCTATTTAAGCTTGTTTATAATGTAATACAATCCCACACCCGCCACCCTGTCCTTGATGAATAGTTAATTTATCTTTGTTTCTATTTAGCTTGTTTATAATGTAATACAATCCTGCACCCGCCACCCTGTCCTTGATGAATAGTTAATTTATCTTTGTTTCTATTTAAGCTTGTCTATAATGTAATACAATCCTGCACCCGCCACCCTGTCCTTGATGAATAGTTAATTTATCTTTGTTTCTATTTAAGCTTGTCTATAATGTAATACAATCCTACACCCGCAACCCTGTCCTTGATGAAAAGTTAATTTATCTTTGTTTCTATTTAAGCTTGTCTATAATGTAATACAATCCTACACCCGCCACCCTGTCCTTGATGAATAGTTAATTTATCTTTGTTTCTATTCAAGCTTGTTTATAATGTAATACAATCCTACACCCGCCACCCTGTCCTTGATGAATAGTTAATTTATCTTTGATTCTATTTAAGCTTGTTTATAATGTAATACAATCCTACACCCGCCACCCTGTCCTTCATCAATATTTAATTTATCTCCTGTTATATTTAAGCTTGTTTATAATGGAATACAATTCTACACCCGCCACCCTGTCCTTGATGAATAGTTAATTTATCTCCTGTTATATTTAAGTTTGTCTATAATGTAATACAATCCTTAACACCCGCCACCCTGTCCTTGATGAATAGTTAATTTATCTTTGTTTCTATTTAAGCTTGTTTGTAATGTATTACAATCCTACACCCGCCACCTTGTCCTTGATGAATAGTTAATTTATCTTTGTTTCTATTTAAGCTTGTTTGTAATGTAATACAATCCTACACCCGCCACCCTGTCCTTGATGAATAGTTAATTTATCTTTGTTTCTATTTAGCTTGTTTATAATGTAATACAATCTTACACCCGCCACCTTGTCCTTGATGAATAGTTAATTTATCTTTGTTTCTATTTAAGCTTGTTTGTAATGTAATACAATCCTACACCCGCCACCCTGTCTTTGATGAATAGTTAATTTATCTTTGTTTCTATTTAAGCTTGTTTGTAATGTAATACAATCCTACACCCGCCACCCTGTCCTTGATGAATAGTTAATTTATCTTTGTTTCTATTTAAGCTTGTTTATAATGTAATACAATCCCACACCCGCCACCCTGTCCTTGATGAATAGTTAATTTATCTTTGTTTCTATTTAGCTTGTTTATAATGTAATATAATCCTGCACCCGCCACCCTGTCCTTGATGAATAGTTAATTTATCTTTGTTTCTATTTAAGCTTGTCTATAATGTAATACAATCCTACACCCGCCACCCTGTCCTTGATGAATAGTTAATTTATCTTTGTTTCTATTCAAGCTTGTTTATAATGTAATACAATCCTACACCCGCCACCTTGTCCTTGATGAATAGTTAATTTATCTTTGTTTCTATTTAAGCTTGTTTGTAATGTAATACAATCCTACACCCGCCACCCTGTCCTTGATGAATAGTTAATTTATCTTTGTTTCTATTTAACTTGTTTATAATGTAATACAATCTTACACCCGCCACCTTGTCCTTGATGAATAGTTAATTTATCTTTGTTTCTATTTAAGCTTGTTTGTAATGTAATACAATCCTACACCCGCCACCCTGTATTTGATGAATAGTTAATTTATCTTTGTTTCTATTTAAGCTTGTTTGTAATGTAATACAATCATACACCCGCCACCCTGTCCTTGATGAATAGTTAATTTATCTTTGTTTCTATTTAAGCTTGTTTGTAATGTAATACAATCCTACACCCGCCACCCTGTCCTTGATGAATAGTTAATTTATCTTTGTTTCTATTTAGCTTGTTTATAATGTAATACAATCCTACACCCGCCACACTGTCCTTGATGAATAGTTAATTTATCTTTATTTCTATTTAGCTTGTTTATAATGTAATACAATCCTACACCCGCCACCCTGTCCTTGATGAATAGTTAATTTATCTTTGTTTCTATTTAAGCTTGTTTATAATGTAATACAATCCCACACCCGCCACCCTGTCCTTGATGAATAGTTAATTTATCTTTGTTTCTATTTAGCTTGTTTATAATGTAATACAATCCTGCACCCGCCACCCTGTCCTTGATGAATAGTTAATTTATCTTTGTTTCTATTTAAGCTTGTCTATAATGTAATACAATCCTGCACCCGCCACCCTGTCCTTGATGAATAGTTAATTTATCTTTGTTTCTATTTAAGCTTGTTTGTAATGTAATACAATCCTACACCCGCCACCCTGTCCTTGATGAATAGTTAATTTATCTTTGTTTCTATTCAAGCTTGTTTATAATGTAATACAATCCTACACCCGCCACCTTGTCCTTGATGAATAGTTAATTTATCTTTGTTTCTATTTAAGCTTGTTTGTAATGTAATACAATCCTACACCCGCCACCCTGTCCTTGATGAATAGTTAATTTATCTTTGTTTCTATTTAGCTTGTTTATAATGTAATACAATCTTACACCCGCCACCTTGTCCTTGATAGATAGTTAATTTATCTTTGTTTCTATTTAAGCTTGTTTGTAATGTAATACAATCCTACACCCGCCACCCTGTATTTGATGAATAGTTAATTTATCTTTGTTTCTATTTAAGCTTGTTTGTAATGTAATACAATCATACACCCGCCACCCTATCCTTGATGAATAGTTAATTTATCTTTGTTTCTATTTAAGCTTGTTTGTAATGTAATACAATCCTACACCCGCCACCCTGTCCTTGATGAATAGTTAATTTATCTTTGTTTCTATTTAGCTTGTTTATAATGTAATACAATCCTACACCCGCCACACTGTCCTTGATGAATAGTTAATTTATCTTTAATTCTATTTAGCTTGTTTATAATGTAATACAATCCTACACCCGCCACCCTGTCCTTGATGAATAGTTAATTTATCTTTGTTTCTATTTAAGCTTGTTTATAATGTAATACAATCCCACACCCGCCACCCTGTCCTTGATGAATAGTTAATTTATCTTTGTTTCTATTTAGCTTGTTTATAATGTAATACAATCCTGCACCCGCCACCCTGTCCTTGATGAATAGTTAATTTATCTTTGTTTCTATTTAAGCTTGTTTGTAATGTAATACAATCCTACACCCGCCACCCTGTCCTTGATGAATAGTTAATTTATCTTTGTTTCTATTTAGCTTGTTTATAATGTAATACAATCTTACACCCGCCACCTTGTCCTTGATGAATAGTTAATTTATCTTTGTTTCTATTTAAGCTTGTTTGTAATGTAATACAATCCTACACCCGCCACCCTGTCTTTGATGAATAGTTAATTTATCTTTGTTTCTATTTAAGCTTGTTTGTAATGTAATACAATCCTACACCCGCCACCCTGTCCTTGATGAATAGTTAATTTATCTTTGTTTCTATTTAAGCTTGTTTATAATGTAATACAATCTCACACCCGCCACCCTGTCCTTGATGAATAGTTAATTTATCTTTGTTTCTATTTAGCTTGTTTATAATGTAATACAATCCTGCACCCGCCACCCTGTCCTTGATGAATAGTTAATTTATCTTTGTTTCTATTTAAGCTTGTCTATAATGTAATGCAATCCTACACCCGCCACCCTGTCCTTGATGAATAGTTAATTTATCTTTGTTTCTATTCAAGCTTGTTTATAATGTAATACAATCCTACACCCGCCACCTTGTCCTTGATGAATAGTTAATTTATCTTTGTTTCTATTTAAGCTTGTTTGTAATGTAATACAATCCTACACCCGCCACCCTGTCCTTGATGAATAGTTAATTTATCTTTGTTTCTATTTAGCTTGTTTATAATGTAATACAATCTTACACCCGCCACCTTGTCCTTGATAGATAGTTAATTTATCTTTGTTTCTATTTAAGCTTGTTTGTAATGTAATACAATCCTACACCCGCCACCCTGTATTTGATGAATAGTTAATTTATCTTTGTTTCTATTTAAGCTTGTTTGTAATGTAATACAATCATACACCCGCCACCCTATCCTTGATGAATAGTTAATTTATCTTTGTTTCTATTTAAGCTTGTTTGTAATGTAATACAATCCTACACCCGCCACCCTGTCCTTGATGAATAGTTAATTTATCTTTGTTTCTATTTAGCTTGTTTATAATGTAATACAATCCTACACCCGCCACACTGTCCTTGATGAATAGTTAATTTATCTTTAATTCTATTTAGCTTGTTTATAATGTAATACAATCCTACACCCGCCACCCTGTCCTTGATGAATAGTTAATTTATCTTTGTTTCTATTTAAGCTTGTTTATAATGTAATACAATCCCACACCCGCCACCCTGTCCTTGATGAATAGTTAATTTATCTTTGTTTCTATTTAGCTTGTTTATAATGTAATACAATCCTGCACCCGCCACCCTGTCCTTGATGAATAGTTAATTTATCTTTGTTTCTATTTAAGCTTGTCTATAATGTAATACAATCCTGCACCCGCCACCCTGTCCTTGATGAATAGTTAATTTATCTTTGTTTCTATTTAAGCTTGTCTATAATGTAATACAATCCTACACCCGCAACCCTGTCCTTGATGAAAAGTTAATTTATCTTTGTTTCTATTTAAGCTTGTCTATAATGTAATACAATCCTACACCCGCCACCCTGTCCTTGATGAATAGTTAATTTATCTTTGTTTCTATTCAAGCTTGTTTATAATGTAATACAATCCTACACCCGCCACCCTGTCCTTGATGAATAGTTAATTTATCTTTGATTCTATTTAAGCTTGTTTATAATGTAATACAATCCTACACCCGCCACCCTGTCCTTCATCAATATTTAATTTATCTCCTGTTATATTTAAGCTTGTTTATAATGGAATACAATTCTACACCCGCCACCCTGTCCTTGATGAATAGTTAATTTATCTCCTGTTATATTTAAGTTTGTCTATAATGTAATACAATCCTTAACACCCGCCACCCTGTCCTTGATGAATAGTTAATTTATCTTTGTTTCTATTTAAGCTTGTTTGTAATGTATTACAATCCTACACCCGCCACCCTGTCCTTGATGAATAGTTAATTTATCTCCTGTTATATTTTAGCTATATTATAATGTAATACAATCCTACACCCGCCACCCTGTCCTTGATGAATAGTTAATTTATCTTTGTTTCTATTTAAGCTTGTTTATAATGTAATACAATCCTACACCCGCCACCCTGTCCTTGATGAATAGTTAATTTATCTTTGTTTCTATTCAAGCTTGTTTATAATGTAATACAATCCTACACCTGCCACCCTGTCCTTGATGAATAGTTAATTTATCTTTGTTTCTATTTAAGCTTGTTTATAATGTAATACAATCCTACACCCGCCACCCTGTCCTTGATGAATAGTTAATTTATCTCCTGTTATATCTAAGCTTGTTTACAATGTAATACAATCCTCCACTCGCCACCCTGTCCTTGATGAATAGTTAATTTATCTTTATTTCTATTTAGCTTGTTTATAATGTAATACAATCCTACACCCGTCACCCTGTCCTTGATGAATAGTTAATTTATCTTTGTTTCTATTCAAGCTTGTTTATAATGTAATACAATCCTACACCCGCCACCTTGTCCTTGATGAATAGTTAATTTATCTTTGTTTCTATTTAAGCTTGTTTGTAATGTAATACAATCCTACACCCGCCACCCTGTCCTTGATGAATAGTTAATTTATCTTTGTTTCTATTTAGCTTGTTTATAATGTAATACAATCTTACACCCGCCACCTTGTCCTTGATAGATAGTTAATTTATCTTTGTTTCTATTTAAGCTTGTTTGTAATGTAATACAATCCTACACCCGCCACCCTGTATTTGATGAATAGTTAATTTATCTTTGTTTCTATTTAAGCTTGTTTGTAATGTAATACAATCATACACCCGCCACCCTATCCTTGATGAATAGTTAATTTATCTTTGTTTCTATTTAAGCTTGTTTGTAATGTAATACAATCCTACACCCGCCACCCTGTCCTTGATGAATAGTTAATTTATCTTTGTTTCTATTTAGCTTGTTTATAATGTAATACAATCCTACACCCGCCACACTGTCCTTGATGAATAGTTAATTTATCTTTAATTCTATTTAGCTTGTTTATAATGTAATACAATCCTACACCCGCCACCCTGTCCTTGATGAATAGTTAATTTATCTTTGTTTCTATTTAAGCTTGTTTATAATGTAATACAATCCCACACCCGCCACCCTGTCCTTGATGAATAGTTAATTTATCTTTGTTTCTATTTAGCTTGTTTATAATGTAATACAATCCTGCACCCGCCACCCTGTCCTTGATGAATAGTTAATTTATCTTTGTTTCTATTTAAGCTTGTTTGTAATGTAATACAATCCTACACCCGCCACCCTGTCCTTGATGAATAGTTAATTTATCTTTGTTTCTATTTAGCTTGTTTATAATGTAATACAATCTTACACCCGCCACCTTGTCCTTGATGAATAGTTAATTTATCTTTGTTTCTATTTAAGCTTGTTTGTAATGTAATACAATCCTACACCCGCCACCCTGTCTTTGATGAATAGTTAATTTATCTTTGTTTCTATTTAAGCTTGTTTGTAATGTAATACAATCCTACACCCGCCACCCTGTCCTTGATGAATAGTTAATTTATCTTTGTTTCTATTTAAGCTTGTTTATAATGTAATACAATCCCACACCCGCCACCCTGTCCTTGATGAATAGTTAATTTATCTTTGTTTCTATTTAGCTTGTTTATAATGTAATACAATCCTGCACCCGCCACCCTGTCCTTGATGAATAGTTAATTTATCTTTGTTTCTATTTAAGCTTGTCTATAATGTAATGCAATCCTACACCCGCCACCCTGTCCTTGATGAATAGTTAATTTATCTTTGTTTCTATTCAAGCTTGTTTATAATGTAATACAATCCTACACCCGCCACCTTGTCCTTGATGAATAGTTAATTTATCTTTGTTTCTATTTAAGCTTGTTTGTAATGTAATACAATCCTACACCCGCCACCCTGTCCTTGATGAATAGTTAATTTATCTTTGTTTCTATTTAGCTTGTTTATAATGTAATACAATCTTACACCCGCCACCTTGTCCTTGATAGATAGTTAATTTATCTTTGTTTCTATTTAAGCTTGTTTGTAATGTAATACAATCCTACACCCGCCACCCTGTATTTGATGAATAGTTAATTTATCTTTGTTTCTATTTAAGCTTGTTTGTAATGTAATACAATCATACACCCGCCACCCTATCCTTGATGAATAGTTAATTTATCTTTGTTTCTATTTAAGCTTGTTTGTAATGTAATACAATCCTACACCCGCCACCCTGTCCTTGATGAATAGTTAATTTATCTTTGTTTCTATTTAGCTTGTTTATAATGTAATACAATCCTACACCCGCCACACTGTCCTTGATGAATAGTTAATTTATCTTTAATTCTATTTAGCTTGTTTATAATGTAATACAATCCTACACCCGCCACCCTGTCCTTGATGAATAGTTAATTTATCTTTGTTTCTATTTAAGCTTGTTTATAATGTAATACAATCCCACACCCGCCACCCTGTCCTTGATGAATAGTTAATTTATCTTTGTTTCTATTTAGCTTGTTTATAATGTAATACAATCCTGCACCCGCCACCCTGTCCTTGATGAATAGTTAATTTATCTTTGTTTCTATTTAAGCTTGTCTATAATGTAATACAATCCTGCACCCGCCACCCTGTCCTTGATGAATAGTTAATTTATCTTTGTTTCTATTTAAGCTTGTCTATAATGTAATACAATCCTACACCCGCAACCCTGTCCTTGATGAAAAGTTAATTTATCTTTGTTTCTATTTAAGCTTGTCTATAATGTAATACAATCCTACACCCGCCACCCTGTCCTTGATGAATAGTTAATTTATCTTTGTTTCTATTCAAGCTTGTTTATAATGTAATACAATCCTACACCCGCCACCCTGTCCTTGATGAATAGTTAATTTATCTTTGATTCTATTTAAGCTTGTTTATAATGTAATACAATCCTACACCCGCCACCCTGTCCTTCATCAATATTTAATTTATCTCCTGTTATATTTAAGCTTGTTTATAATGGAATACAATTCTACACCCGCCACCCTGTCCTTGATGAATAGTTAATTTATCTCCTGTTATATTTAAGTTTGTCTATAATGTAATACAATCCTTAACACCCGCCACCCTGTCCTTGATGAATAGTTAATTTATCTTTGTTTCTATTTAAGCTTGTTTGTAATGTATTACAATCCTACACCCGCCACCCTGTCCTTGATGAATAGTTAATTTATCTCCTGTTATATTTTAGCTATATTATAATGTAATACAATCCTACACCCGCCACCCTGTCCTTGATGAATAGTTAATTTATCTTTGTTTCTATTTAAGCTTGTTTATAATGTAATACAATCCTACACCCGCCACCCTGTCCTTGATGAATAGTTAATTTATCTTTGTTTCTATTCAAGCTTGTTTATAATGTAATACAATCCTACACCTGCCACCCTGTCCTTGATGAATAGTTAATTTATCTTTGTTTCTATTTAAGCTTGTTTATAATGTAATACAATCCTACACCCGCCACCCTGTCCTTGATGAATAGTTAATTTATCTCCTGTTATATCTAAGCTTGTTTACAATGTAATACAATCCTCCACTCGCCACCCTGTCCTTGATGAATAGTTAATTTATCTTTATTTCTATTTAGCTTGTTTATAATGTAATACAATCCTACACCCGTCACCCTGTCCTTGATGAATAGTTAATTTATCTTTGTTTCTATTCAAGCTTGTTTATAATGTAATACAATCCTACACCCGCCACCTTGTCCTTGATGAATAGTTAATTTATCTTTGTTTCTATTTAAGCTTGTTTGTAATGTAATACAATCCTACACCCGCCACCCTGTCCTTGATGAATAGTTAATTTATCTTTGTTTCTATTTAGCTTGTTTATAATGTAATACAATCTTACACCCGCCACCTTGTCCTTGATAGATAGTTAATTTATCTTTGTTTCTATTTAAGCTTGTTTGTAATGTAATACAATCCTACACCCGCCACCCTGTATTTGATGAATAGTTAATTTATCTTTGTTTCTATTTAAGCTTGTTTGTAATGTAATACAATCATACACCCGCCACCCTATCCTTGATGAATAGTTAATTTATCTTTGTTTCTATTTAAGCTTGTTTGTAATGTAATACAATCCTACACCCGCCACCCTGTCCTTGATGAATAGTTAATTTATCTTTGTTTCTATTTAGCTTGTTTATAATGTAATACAATCCTACACCCGCCACACTGTCCTTGATGAATAGTTAATTTATCTTTAATTCTATTTAGCTTGTTTATAATGTAATACAATCCTACACCCGCCACCCTGTCCTTGATGAATAGTTAATTTATCTTTGTTTCTATTTAAGCTTGTTTATAATGTAATACAATCCCACACCCGCCACCCTGTCCTTGATGAATAGTTAATTTATCTTTGTTTCTATTTAGCTTGTTTATAATGTAATACAATCCTGCACCCGCCACCCTGTCCTTGATGAATAGTTAATTTATCTTTGTTTCTATTTAAGCTTGTTTGTAATGTAATACAATCCTACACCCGCCACCCTGTCCTTGATGAATAGTTAATTTATCTTTGTTTCTATTTAGCTTGTTTATAATGTAATACAATCTTACACCCGCCACCTTGTCCTTGATGAATAGTTAATTTATCTTTGTTTCTATTTAAGCTTGTTTGTAATGTAATACAATCCTACACCCTCCACCCTGTCTTTGATGAATAGTTAATTTATCTTTGTTTCTATTTAAGCTTGTTTGTAATGTAATACAATCCTACACCCGCCACCCTGTCCTTGATGAATAGTTAATTTATCTTTGTTTCTATTTAAGCTTGTTTATAATGTAATACAATCCCACACCCGCCACCCTGTCCTTGATGAATAGTTAATTTATCTTTGTTTCTATTTAGCTTGTTTATAATGTAATACAATCCTGCACCCGCCACCCTGTCCTTGATGAATAGTTAATTTATCTTTGTTTCTATTTAAGCTTGTCTATAATGTAATGCAATCCTACACCCGCCACCCTGTCCTTGATGAATAGTTAATTTATCTTTGTTTCTATTCAAGCTTGTTTATAATGTAATACAATCCTACACCCGCCACCTTGTCCTTGATGAATAGTTAATTTATCTTTGTTTCTATTTAAGCTTGTTTGTAATGTAATACAATCCTACACCCGCCACCCTGTCCTTGATGAATAGTTAATTTATCTTTGTTTCTATTTAGCTTGTTTATAATGTAATACAATCTTACACCCGCCACCTTGTCCTTGATAGATAGTTAATTTATCTTTGTTTCTATTTAAGCTTGTTTGTAATGTAATACAATCCTACACCCGCCACCCTGTATTTGATGAATAGTTAATTTATCTTTGTTTCTATTTAAGCTTGTTTGTAATGTAATACAATCATACACCCGCCACCCTATCCTTGATGAATAGTTAATTTATCTTTGTTTCTATTTAAGCTTGTTTGTAATGTAATACAATCCTACACCCGCCACCCTGTCCTTGATGAATAGTTAATTTATCTTTGTTTCTATTTAGCTTGTTTATAATGTAATACAATCCTACACCCGCCACACTGTCCTTGATGAATAGTTAATTTATCTTTAATTCTATTTAGCTTGTTTATAATGTAATACAATCCTACACCCGCCACCCTGTCCTTGATGAATAGTTAATTTATCTTTGTTTCTATTTAAGCTTGTTTATAATGTAATACAATCCCACACCCGCCACCCTGTCCTTGATGAATAGTTAATTTATCTTTGTTTCTATTTAGCTTGTTTATAATGTAATACAATCCTGCACCCGCCACCCTGTCCTTGATGAATAGTTAATTTATCTTTGTTTCTATTTAAGCTTGTCTATAATGTAATACAATCCTGCACCCGCCACCCTGTCCTTGATGAATAGTTAATTTATCTTTGTTTCTATTTAAGCTTGTCTATAATGTAATACAATCCTACACCCGCAACCCTGTCCTTGATGAAAAGTTAATTTATCTTTGTTTCTATTTAAGCTTGTCTATAATGTAATACAATCCTACACCCGCCACCCTGTCCTTGATGAATAGTTAATTTATCTTTGTTTCTATTCAAGCTTGTTTATAATGTAATACAATCCTACACCCGCCACCCTGTCCTTGATGAATAGTTAATTTATCTTTGATTCTATTTAAGCTTGTTTATAATGTAATACAATCCTACACCCGCCACCCTGTCCTTCATCAATATTTAATTTATCTCCTGTTATATTTAAGCTTGTTTATAATGGAATACAATTCTACACCCGCCACCCTGTCCTTGATGAATAGTTAATTTATCTCCTGTTATATTTAAGTTTGTCTATAATGTAATACAATCCTTAACACCCGCCACCCTGTCCTTGATGAATAGTTAATTTATCTTTGTTTCTATTTAAGCTTGTTTGTAATGTATTACAATCCTACACCCGCCACCCTGTCCTTGATGAATAGTTAATTTATCTCCTGTTATATTTTAGCTATATTATAATGTAATACAATCCTACACCCGCCACCCTGTCCTTGATGAATAGTTAATTTATCTTTGTTTCTATTTAAGCTTGTTTATAATGTAATACAATCCTACACCAGCCACCCTGTCCTTGATGAATAGTTAATTTATCTTTGTTTCTATTCAAGCTTGTTTATAATGTAATACAATCCTACACCTGCCACCCTGTCCTTGATGAATAGTTAATTTATCTTTGTTTCTATTTAAGCTTGTTTATAATGTAATACAATCCTACACCCGCCACCCTGTCCTTGATGAATAGTTAATTTATCTCCTGTTATATCTAAACTTGTTTACAATGTAATACAATCCTCCACTCGCCACCCTGTCCTTGATGAATAGTTAATTTATCTTTATTTCTATTTAGCTTGTTTATAATGTAATACAATCCTACACCCGTCACCCTGTCCTTGATGAATAGTTAATTTATCTTTATTTCTATTTAGCTTGTTTATAATGTAATACAATCCTACACCCGCCACCCTGTCCTTGATGAATAGTTAATTTATCTTTGTTTCTATTTAAGCTTGTTTATAATGTAATACAATCCCACACCCGCCACCCTGTCCTTGATGAATAGTTAATTTTTCTTTGTTTCTATTTAGCTTGTTTATAATGTAATACAATCCTACACCCGCCACCCTGTCCTTGATGAATAGTTAATTTATCTTTGTTTCTATTTAAGCTTGTCTATAATGTAATACAATCCTGCACCCGCCACCCTGTCCTTGATGAATAGTTAATTTATCTTTGTTTCTATTTAAGCTTGTCTATAATGTAATACAATCCTACACCCGCAACCCTGTCCTTGATGAAAAGTTAATTTATCTTTGTTTCTATTTAAGCTTGTCTATAATGTAATACAATCCTACACCCGCCACCCTGTCCTTGATGAATATTTAATTTATCTTTGTTTCTATTCAAGCTTGTTTATAATGTAATACAATCCTACACCCGCCACCTTGTCCTTGATGAATAGTTAATTTATCTTTGTTTCTATTTAAGCTTGTTTGTAATGTAATACAATCCTACACCCGCCACCCTGTCCTTGATGAATAGTTAATTTATCTTTGTTTCTATTTAGCTTGTTTATAATGTAATACAATCTTACACCCGCCACCTTGTCCTTGATGAATAGTTAATTTATCTTTGTTTCTATTTAAGCTTGTTTGTAATGTAATACAATCCTACACCCGCCACCCTGTCTTTGATGAATAGTTAATTTATCTTTGTTTCTATTTAAGCTTGTTTGTAATGTAATACAATCCTACACCCGCCACCCTGTCCTTGATGAATAGTTAATTTATCTTTGTTTCTATTTAAGCTTGTTTATAATGTAATACAATCCCACACCCGCCACCCTGTCCTTGATGAATAGTTAATTTATCTTTGTTTCTATTTAGCTTGTTTATAATGTAATACAATCCTGCACCCGCCACCCTGTCCTTGATGAATAGTTAATTTATCTTTGTTTCTATTTAAGCTTGTCTATAATGTAATACAATCCTACACCCGCCACCCTGTCCTTGATGAATAGTTAATTTATCTTTGTTTCTATTCAAGCTTGTTTATAATGTAATACAATCCTACACCCGCCACCTTGTCCTTGATGAATAGTTAATTTATCTTTGTTTCTATTTAAGCTTGTTTGTAATGTAATACAATCCTACACCCGCCACCCTGTCCTTGATGAATAGTTAATTTATCTTTGTTTCTATTTAGCTTGTTTATAATGTAATACAATCTTACACCCGCCACCTTGTCCTTGATGAATAGTTAATTTATCTTTGTTTCTATTTAAGCTTGTTTGTAATGTAATACAATCCTACACCCGCCACCCTGTATTTGATGAATAGTTAATTTATCTTTGTTTCTATTTAAGCTTGTTTGTAATGTAATACAATCATACACCCGCCACCCTGTCCTTGATGAATAGTTAATTTATCTTTGTTTCTATTTAAGCTTGTTTATAATGTAATACAATCCTACACCCGCCACCCTGTCCTTGATGAATAGTTAATTTATCTTTGTTTCTATTTAGCTTGTTTATAATGTAATACAATCCTACACCCGCCACACTGTCCTTGATGAATAGTTAATTTATCTTTATTTCTATTTAGCTTGTTTATAATGTAATACAATCCTACACCCGCCACCCTGTCCTTGATGAATAGTTAATTTATCTTTGTTTCTATTTAAGCTTGTTTATAATGTAATACAATCCCACACCCGCCACCCTGTCCTTGATGAATAGTTAATTTATCTTTGTTTCTATTTAGCTTGTTTATAATGTAATACAATCCTGCACCCGCCACCCTGTCCTTGATGAATAGTTAATTTATCTTTGTTTCTATTTAAGCTTGTCTATAATGTAATACAAGCCTGCACCCGCCACCCTGTCCTTGATGAATAGTTAATTTATCTTTGTTTCTATTTAAGCTTGTCTATAATGTAATACAATCCTACACCCGCAACCCTGTCCTTGATGAAAAGTTAATTTATCTTTGTTTCTATTTAAGCTTGTCTATAATGTAATACAATCCTACACCCGCCACCCTGTCCTTGATGAATAGTTAATTTATCTTTGTTTCTATTCAAGCTTGTTTATAATGTAATACAATCCTACACCCGCCACCCTGTCCTTGATGAATAGTTAATTTATCTTTGATTCTATTTAAGCTTGTTTATAATGTAATACAATCCTACACCCGCCACCCTGTCCTTCATCAATATTTAATTTATCTCCTGTTATATTTAAGCTTGTTTATAATGGAATACAATTCTACACCCGCCACCCTGTCCTTGATGAATAGTTAATTTATCTCCTGTTATATTTAAGTTTGTCTATAATGTAATACAATCCTTAACACCCGCCACCCTGTCCTTGATGAATAGTTAATTTATCTTTGTTTCTATTTAAGCTTGTTTGTAATGTATTACAATCCTACACCCGCCACCCTGTCCTTGATGAATAGTTAATTTATCTCCTGTTATATTTTAGCTATATTATAATGTAATACAATCCTACACCCGCCACCCTGTCCTTGATGAATAGTTAATTTATCTTTGTTTCTATTTAAGCTTGTTTATAATGTAATACAATCCTACACCCGCCACCCTGTCCTTGATGAATAGTTAATTTATCTTTGTTTCTATTCAAGCTTGTTTATAATGTAATACAATCCTACACCTGCCACCCTGTCCTTGATGAATAGTTAATTTATCTTTGTTTCTATTTAAGCTTGTTTATAATGTAATACAATCCTACACCCGCCACCCTGTCCTTGATGAATAGTTAATTTATCTCCTGTTATATCTAAACTTGTTTACAATGTAATACAATCCTCCACTCGCCACCCTGTCCTCGATGAATAGTTAATTTATCTTTGTTTCTATTTAAGCTTGTCTATAATGTAATACAATCCTGCACCCGCCACCCTGTCCTTGATGAATAGTTAATTTATCTTTGTTTCTATTTAAGCTTGTCTATAATGTAATACAATCCTACACCTGCCACCCTGTCCTTGATGAATAGTTAATTTATCTTTGTTTCTATTTAAGCTTGTCTATAATGTAATACAATCCTGCACCCGCCACCCTGTCCTTGATGAATAGTTAATTTATCTTTGTTTCTATTTAAGCTTGTCTATAATGTAATACAATCCTACACCCGCAACCCTGTCCTTGATGAAAAGTTAATTTATCTTTGTTTCTATTTAAGCTTGTCTATAATGTAATACAATCCTACACCCGCCACCCTGTCCTTGATGAATATTTAATTTATCTTTGTTTCTATTCAAGCTTGTTTGTAATGTAATACAATCCTACACCCGCCACCTTGTCCTTGATGAATAGTTAATTTATCTTTGTTTCTATTTAAGCTTGTTTGTAATGTAATACAATCCTACACCCGCCACCCTGTCCTTGATGAATAGTTAATTTATCTTTGTTTCTATTTAGCTTGTTTATAATGTAATACAATCTTACACCCGCCACCTTGTCCTTGATGAATAGTTAATTTATCTTTGTTTCTATTTAAGCTTGTTTGTAATGTAATACAATCCTACACCCGCCACCCTGTCTTTGATGAATAGTTAATTTATCTTTGTTTCTATTTAAGCTTGTTTGTAATGTAATACAATCCTACACCCGCCACCCTGTCCTTGATGAATAGTTAATTTATCTTTGTTTCTATTTAAGCTTGTTTATAATGTAATACAATCCCACACCCGCCACCCTGTCCTTGATGAATAGTTAATTTATCTTTGTTTCTATTTAGCTTGTTTATAATGTAATACAATCCTGCACCCGCCACCCTGTCCTTGATGAATAGTTAATTTATCTTTGTTTCTATTTAAGCTTGTCTATAATGTAATACAATCCTACACCCGCCACCCTGTCCTTGATGAATAGTTAATTTATCTTTGTTTCTATTCAAGCTTGTTTATAATGTAATACAATCCTACACCCGCCACCTTGTCCTTGATGAATAGTTAATTTATCTTTGTTTCTATTTAAGCTTGTTTGTAATGTAATACAATCCTACACCCGCCACCCTGTCCTTGATGAATAGTTAATTTATCTTTGTTTCTATTTAGCTTGTTTATAATGTAATACAATCTTACACCCGCCACCTTGTCCTTGATGAATAGTTAATTTATCTTTGTTTCTATTTAAGCTTGTTTGTAATGTAATACAATCCTACACCCGCCACCCTGTATTTGATGAATAGTTAATTTATCTTTGTTTCTATTTAAGCTTGTTTGTAATGTAATACAATCATACACCCGCCACCCTGTCCTTGATGAATAGTTAATTTATCTTTGTTTCTATTTAAGCTTGTTTATAATGTAATACAATCCTACACCCGCCACCCTGTCCTTGATGAATAGTTAATTTATCTTTGTTTCTATTTAGCTTGTTTATAATGTAATACAATCCTACACCCGCCACACTGTCCTTGATGAATAGTTAATTTATCTTTATTTCTATTTAGCTTGTTTATAATGTAATACAATCCTACACCCGCCACCCTGTCCTTGATGAATAGTTAATTTATCTTTGTTTCTATTTAAGCTTGTTTATAATGTAATACAATCCCACACCCGCCACCCTGTCCTTGATGAATAGTTAATTTATCTTTGTTTCTATTTAGCTTGTTTATAATGTAATACAATCCTGCACCCGCCACCCTGTCCTTGATGAATAGTTAATTTATCTTTGTTTCTATTTAAGCTTGTCTATAATGTAATACAATCCTGCACCCGCCACCCTGTCCTTGATGAATAGTTAATTTATCTTTGTTTCTATTTAAGCTTGTCTATAATGTAATACAATCCTACACCCGCAACCCTGTCCTTGATGAAAAGTTAATTTATCTTTGTTTCTATTTAAGCTTGTCTATAATGTAATACAATCCTACACCCGCCACCCTGTCCTTGATGAATAGTTAATTTATCTTTGTTTCTATTCAAGCTTGTTTATAATGTAATACAATCCTACACCCGCCACCCTGTCCTTGATGAATAGTTAATTTATCTTTGATTCTATTTAAGCTTGTTTATAATGTAATACAATCCTACACCCGCCACCCTGTCCTTCATCAATATTTAATTTATCTCCTGTTATATTTAAGCTTGTTTATAATGGAATACAATTCTACACCCGCCACCCTGTCCTTGATGAATAGTTAATTTATCTCCTGTTATATTTAAGTTTGTCTATAATGTAATACAATCCTTAACACCCGCCACCCTGTCCTTGATGAATAGTTAATTTATCTTTGTTTCTATTTAAGCTTGTTTGTAATGTATTACAATCCTACACCCGCCACCCTGTCCTTGATGAATAGTTAATTTATCTCCTGTTATATTTTAGCTATATTATAATGTAATACAATCCTACACCCGCCACCCTGTCCTTGATGAATAGTTAATTTATCTTTGTTTCTATTTAAGCTTGTTTATAATGTAATACAATCCTACACCCGCCACCCTGTCCTTGATGAATAGTTAATTTATCTTTGTTTCTATTCAAGCTTGTTTATAATGTAATACAATCCTACACCTGCCACCCTGTCCTTGATGAATAGTTAATTTATCTTTGTTTCTATTTAAGCTTGTTTATAATGTAATACAATCCTACACCCGCCACCCTGTCCTTGATGAATAGTTAATTTATCTCCTGTTATATCTAAACTTGTTTACAATGTAATACAATCCTCCACTCGCCACCCTGTCCTCGATGAATAGTTAATTTATCTCCGGTTGTATTTAAGCTTGTTTATAATGTAATACAATCCTAGACCCGCCACCCTGTCCTTGATGAATAGTTAATTTATCTTTGTTTCTATTTAAGCTTGTTTATAATGTAATACAATCCTACACCCGCCACCCTGTCCTTGATGAATAGTTAATTTATCTTTGTTTCTATTTAGCTTGTTTATAATCCTACACCCGCCACCCTGTCCTTGATGAATAGTTAATTTATCTATGTTTCTATTTAAGCTTGTCTATAATGTAATTCAATCCTACACCCGCCACCCTGTCCTTGATGAATAGTTAGTTTATTTCTTGTTATATTTAAGCTTGTTTATAATGTAATACAATCCTACAGCCGCCACCCTGTCCTTGATTAATAGTTAATTCATCTCCGGTTATATTTAAGCTTGTTTATAATGTAATACAATCCTACACCCGCCACCCTGTCCTTGATGAAAAGTTAGTTTATTTCTTGTTATATTTAAGCTTGTTTAAAATGTAATACAATCCTACAGCCGCCACCCTGTCCTTGATTAATAGTTAATTCATCTCCGGTTATATTTAAGCTTGTTTATAATGTAATACAATCCTACACACACCACCCTGTCCATGATTATTAGTTAATTTATCTCTTGTTATATTTTAGCTTGTTTGTAATGTGATAAAACTTGGTGCAGCAGTGGCAGAAATGGCATTGTCAATAGAGGTAGCTCCTCTAATTGGTGTGGTGGCTGCAATTGTTGGCATTATTCTTTCTATTGTTGAGTTGTTTATCGGTAAACCGAAACCTGGACCAACAACTGCTGAAATATTTTTTAGAAAACAAGGAGTTGAATTCCTAGATAGTCTGCCAATGCCACCACCAGAATGGAAACCATTGGGAGAAAAGCATTAAGACTGACGACAACAATGATATAGGTGATGGGTATCATTATATAATGTCATGTCATTATTTAAAACAAAAAAGGGAAAAAATATTTACCGAGTTATTTCCCATGCTTCACTATATTGTGATAAATATTATCTATATTTGTGTATATGTGCTAGATTTGTTGACATTATTATATGTGTATTATTTGTAGAGAGAGGACAGTCCATAAGTTGTGGTAACTTTATGTCTAATCCCATTGCTGTTTTATTTACTACAAAATAATATTAAACTAAAACCGAGTTATTGCTGTAATAATGTCAATATCTTCAAATTCAATGAGTAATTTTCTTCATGTAATATTGTTGTATTAGAAAAACTATGTAAATTGATAATAAATATTATTAATATGAAAGTCCCACCTCTTGGTTAATGTAATTGTAATATTTCCACACATGTACGCAATCTAATATGTTGTATAATATTATTTACCTCTCTGTAACTATAGGTATTTGGCTTATGAGAATAAAATTCATTCATTCATTCATTCAACAATCCGACGACGTAATAAACACTGACGAAAACAATCCGGCGACGTAATAATCACTGATGAAAACAATCCGGCGACGTAATAAACACTGACGAAAACAATGCGGCGACGTAATAAACACTGACGAAAACAATGCGGCGACGTATTTCACTATAGCAAGAGAACGAACATTTGACCATAAAAAAACAATTTCCACCTTACTACATTTTCTGAAATTGTTTCGAATAAATATGTACACATACGGGTCAAAAATATTTCCACACTAAGATATTTTCCTATATATTTCATATAAAGCCATTTATTTTCAAAACATTCTCCTGAAGTCATTCATTATCTGAATTTCATGAAATTTTCAGCATTAAATGCAGAAATAAATATAGTTTCTTCTTCGTATAATTTTCAAATAATTTTATTTCTACTTTCCCTTAAGAATTGATTTAAAAACAAAGGTTTTTTTTCACCAAATCTTACTATATAATCATATAAAATTGTGACGTCAAGAATTTACATTTGTGTTTAAATCATAAATGCTTGTAGATAAAAGTTCGAAAAAATTACATGAAGATATTAAAATAAACTCTAATAATTCTACTATTAAAGGTGAAAATTTCATGAAAATCTGCTAAGGAATGACTTCATGAGAATGTTATGAAAATAAGTGGTTTTATATGAAATATATAGGGAAATATCTTGGTGCGGAAATACTATTGACCCGTGAGTGCGCACGGAATGTTTCTGGAATAATCTTCATTGGGTCAAAATATTGGAAAGCCAAATAATAATAGAAAAAACAAAAAAATGGTGGTCACCTATGGCTGATTATATTATTGACTTTTAATTCATTTTCAATTCAAGTTGGTTGGTTTTATTGATATTAATAGTTATATTTTAATTCATTAGTCTGACATCGTTTAAAGATAAATATGGCAATTAATACCTAGTTCTAATATTACAACGAACCACATCGGTGACGTAATGGTTAGCGTGCTCGCCTCGAGAGCGGTAGATCGTAGGTTCGAACCCTGGCGGGTCAAACCAAAGACAATAAAATTGGTATTTGTTGCTTCTCCGCTAAGAACGCAGCACTAAGAAGACAGAACAAAGACTGGTTGGCTCGGAATCAGAATAATGTGTTCGAGTGAAGCGACATGTCTACCCACGGACTGTTGTTTCAGTGAGCTAGCACTATAAAACTCCAACTCAGCGTGTTGGTTTAGTACAAAGCTGACCTTATCATCATCTCATGAAAATTAACTTGTTCTCGCCATGATATAGCTGATAAATTGTGGAATTGGCGTTAAACAACAATCACTCAATCACTCTAATATTACAACGTATGTGTAAAACAAATGTTGATTAAAAAAAATGTAGATTTACAATTCATTATTAAAACTAAGGTTACCTCCTTCAAACATGGGCGACTTTAGGAAATTTTTGGTTATCATGTTTGGTGTTCTTGCACTCGAAGACTTTTACAGATTATTTGATTTTCCAATCTTTTGATTTTGAGCGTTCCGGATGAAAGGTTTGAACGTTCCTGATGAAAGGATTGAGCGTTCCTGATGAAAGGTTTGAGCGTTCCTGGTGAAAGTTTGAGCGTTCCTGATGAAAGGTTTGAGCGTTCCTGATGAAAGGTTTGAGCGTTCCTGATGAAAGGTTTGAGCGTTCCTGATGAAAGGTTTGAGCGTTCCTGATGAAAGGTTATTTCAGAAGTGGGGCTTGCGCACTATGTTTTATATCTACGTTTTTTATTAGCAATTTTATTGCTGTTATTTATTTTAAATGGCTTTAGTTTGCATCATATATGTTATTTCATTAAAATTTTAATTTGTTTATATTATTGTATATCATGTATGTATTTAATTTGCTATCTGCAGACCATTGTGTTAACAAAGGTTACCAGAAATAAAGATATATAAAATTTAATTATGGGTTTAGTGTGAAATATCGTTTATTGACTTTATAGAACACAGACATATACAGACAACTATTATGAATCAATATCCGTTTTGACACGAGAACTTCGTATGAATTAATATCTCTGGCATTTTGTTAATAATATAATATTATAATATAATTTACACAAAAAAAAAAAAAATAATAAAAAAATGTAATGTTGTTAATATATAATATCCATGTTATAAGCTCGTGAAGCGAGCTATTTATGACTGAAGCATGGTAAAATTAAATCAATAAAGGAATAATGACGAATACCATTTACTTTGACTAGAATACCATTTACTTTGCCTAAAACAGAAATCCTTATCATCCATACACTATGCTTATGAAAAAGCTTCAACACATCCGGGTTACCGTTTTTCGAGAACCCTTGAAAACTTACGAAAGAGACACGAAAGGTATCGAAGAGCAGAACATCCGGTCCAATCGTATCTGCTCGGCCATTCTCGCTACGCCTAGTGTAGCGGAAATTGCCGAGTAGTCACGATTGATACTGGTTTCGCGAGCTTTTCAGGCGGTGCCTGTTTCATATTATTAGACACTTATCGACTGGTATGTTGGCTGCAATTGTTGGGATTATTCTTTCTATTGAACATCCCAAATCACACTAATAATTAAGTGTTATTTCTACTAGAAGATAGTCTGTAGTATCATTTAGATAATTGTTATTTACTTTTATATTTTTATCCTTTCCATGCCCACTAATACTTGGTCGTTTGGTGAAAAGATATTAGTTATCAATAATATTTTTTTGAATGGACATATTGATCCATTTATATAACAACTCATAATATATCAAGTGACAGTGAGCGACCTTGTGATAGAGTACATGTATCTTTGCCAAAAATGCATTCATGACCAGCTAGATTATTTCAGACGAATTAGACAGCTTCAGTGACTAAAATTATAGTAAAAACGCCAAACAATTGTGCCACATTTATATGCTCTATAAGTAATTAAAAAAAACCTGTAGGGCAGGGTCATATTTTGTCCGAGGGATATGTTCCATACGGTCAAGCCCTGGACAACTGGTCAATATATATTGGATAGCATGGGCCAATAGGTGTTATATGTCACGCATGTACTGGTGGGTATATTTGTTTTATGATCATATCAGGCGTAGTGTCTGTTTAGGGTCGGCTTATGGATCACATTTCCACAAAGCATACATACAGTTTAAAGGTAAAACAACTGTTTACACATTCAAACCCATATATTATCCTTTCATACCGCCATACAACCTATTTACACATTTGGACCTGTGTGGCGTGCCTTACTCTGCCACATGCCGTACACTGACCCTAGCCAGAAAGAACTCTTAATATGACCATACAACAACAAAGTTACAGACATAGGCTTGGGTGACATGCAACAGGAACTTATAAATGGGAATTGGTTACCATATCGGTCCTGTTTTATTTCCTCTGTCAGTCAAAATGCCACTGCTTGTTGATTTGGCCTTCGAGGCATCTCCCTGCTAATACAGCCAACAGTGCATGATAACTGACCTTGGACTTGCAACAAGTCCAACACGAAAAACCTTCATATAATAATATTATAGTAATAGATGTATTACTCACACGATTATAACATCAGATAATATATATTATCAGTGAGCCTGATGATATACACGTACATGTATTTTGCTTAGCTATGCATTAACACCAATCATCTTAGGGCTATGTTTTTTTTCTAAAAAAATATTCTGATTCCCAATGTTTGCTGAAAAAAATATTCTGATTTTGGTGGAGGAAAAAAAAAAATAATCTGATTCAGAGTTTTTGTCATATAACCTAATGTTGAATTCTGGAAAAAAAATTCGCGCTTTGCGCTACAAAAAAAATAAATATTCTAACTCTCGTGTTGTCCGAAAACGAAACAAAAAAACATAACCCCCCCCCCCCCTCCATCAAGTTAAATGATCGGTCCCTTATTTCTCATATAAATAGCATTGTCAGTTAACCGTGCACGATCGCCTTCTGGCTGACCCTATCAGTAGGGTGCCCAGTGTTAAAAAAGACGCTTAGTTATCGAGTTTGGGTTAACGGAATTACACACGGCTAATTTTGGTTTTAAACGCTAGAAAAATTATTACATTTTGTATTTTTAATTGTCGTCGTAAGTTTCTGTGGTCACGATTTTTTTGATTTCACGTTTTTCAAAGGTACCCTCGGCTGACACATTGTACATGATATTTTCAGGATGAAAAATAAAAATATTCTCCGCTATCTAAATAGCTAAAAAGGTTTTTACTTAAGAGGTAATGTATCAAAGATATAGTTAAAATAAAAACGGGGTGTAAATAATTGATTTTTGAAAGAGTATATCAGCCTTACTTTAAGCCTCAAATTTGACCCCAAATTAACCGTATGTTCAACAAAAGCAAAGTAATTACACTACATTATAAATGTACTTTGATTTTGAAGAAAACATATTGATGAAATGTACATGTGTGCCAAAAATCATAATCTAAATGTCAGCGGTTGTTGAGAAATTGGCAAAATATAAACTCAAATAACAGTGTAAATTTCCTCTTTCATACACGGATTGTCATGTACCGGTTTCACTCGTCGCAACTTCGGCTGATTCCGTACCTTCATCATACCTCGTTCGTATTACGATAGCTCCCATTGGAACTACTTTCGGAAATCTTCAATGAAGGAGGTATTAAAATAATTTCACTATCGAATATTCGTCAAATAATAATATATTTTCATTCGTCGCAATGTCGGCTGAATCCGTACCTTCATCAAAGACCAATATTTTTAAAAGCAAACTCATCTATTGTCGCCATTTAAGACCTTATTCGCGGTGCGCAATGCTTGATTGAAGTGATACGGTCTTCCGGCGAAGAAATGTGACGCGTAGACGCATATCAAAAACAGGGAGAGAAGGGATTCACCCGAGGTTTGCCGATTGGTACCGGTTTTTGCTAATGATGTGTCGCTCGCCGGTCATTAACTAGCACGATCTCTGTCTCAATGCATTTAGTATTTTCTCTTCTTTTATGGCAAATATATTGGTTTTAATTGTTCAGTAGAATTGTTTGTGGTTTTTATGTTTTAAAAACATTCATTTTTATGTCGACCGTTGATTGGTTTTACTGTTTTTAAAATTTGTTTAATTCATGTGTTTCTAATACACGGACCAATCCTGCAGGATACGCTATAAGTCCGGAAATGGCTCAGTTTCACAGCCCGGTAAAACTTTGTCCGCCTATTCCTAAAAGAAGTCGAAATGAAGTGAATTGGGACAAATGCATTATTAGTCAAAGTTCATTGTGTGATTCGCTAGTGATAACTATGCAAAATATTAGCAAAAATAGATTTATCGAAGCACTGGAAGCCAGGAAAGATGATGTTTATGTTAGAATTTTGCAAGATGTTTCTAGTTTAGATTGTATTCGCTGTGAAGATTTAAAAATGTTGTACCATTGCGCTTGTTACAAATCATACACAAGCAGGCGCAATTGCAGCTATTCTATGTCAGAACCCACTGCAGTTGAACCGGGACATACTACATGTATAACAGAATCATTTGTGCCAGATTCTAGTATTAACCAACTGTTAAATTGGGAAGTATTTTTTCTCTGTGAAAAGAAAACGTTTAAAAAAGATAGAAAACTGAAAAAAATTGAATCAAATGATCGTCGGAATAACCTACGGGAATCGGCTGTTTTCAAAAATGATCAAAGAATCATTAAAATACTTGACAGCGAAGAATTTATTGATAATGCTCTCTATCATTCCGGTTGCATTACTAAGTACTTGCTAAGGTATACCCCTGTGAAATCAAAATTTCAGGAAGACGATTGTCCAGAATTTAGTGTTCATGACTGCTTTTAAAATGCTTATAGCTGATATTCACGAAGACCTAACAGTGCGTAAACAGGCTTTTCTAATGACACAATTACTTTAAAAGTATCTTGATTATCAGAACCTTACAATATTCTAAGCGATAAGCTGCAGAAAGTGATGGGTATAACTGAATGCATATTTTGTGTCTCAAGAGATGTGTTTACTCCATTCCACCTTGGTCTTGCTGTACAGCTGTACCACGATATTGGTTCAAAGCAACTTATCGAGACATTACACTCTAATGGTTTCTGTGCTTCTTATGGAGAAGTCAGACGATATCTAACCAGCATTGCACACCATGAAATTGAAAAAAATCAATATGGTGTCTACGTTCCTGATTGTATAATCCCTATGCATCAGGGTGGTGATTTAGTTCAGGAGGGTGTTGACAACATCGGTATCAACACTGAAATCGTTGACGGTAAAAACACTTTCCATTAGTTTATGATAATTTTATTTGTTAAATTAACAAAAGGGATAGGACACAAGTTTTACCATCTTATGAAGTCTTCTCCCATTAATACAATAAATTCACATAGTATAATGATCATTCCGAGCATACATATAATACATAGAAAGATATATTGTAAATAATTAACGAATTAATAAAAAGGTTGTGTTGGATGGATGCGAGGTTGGAGAAAGGAATCTTTTTGAAGATTTAATAAAAAGTGAAAACGTGTTTGATGAAATTAATATTTTCTTCGTATGTTAAATCGTCCGACCCACAGGTTAATAGATTAAAATCGCTTGTCTGTACCCAATTTAAGTTGTTCATCATAATAAGTCTTATATCAGAATAGTTAGGACAGGTAAAAGAATAATGGAATGTATCTTCCCGTGGAGCTCCACAGGAACAAGCAGCATCATTTACTATATTAACCTTTGATAAATCGTAATTTAGAAAGGAATACGAGTTACGAAGTTGAGTAAAAATATGGCAAGGGCACTTTTTCAAATCCGTCACTATGCAGTAGACCCCAATATTAGCCAATCAAAGAAAAAAAGATCACAGGAAAGGTCTGTACAGATCAGCAACAGTGCATCATCTTTGACAGCTTGCTTAGCATTTAGTAAACCAAAGACAAGGGGAGTTCCTGGTAGAATTGAGAATGCGTTTGACAGGATAACTGAATGTTCAAGTAACCTTTCCAAAACATCAGACATTCTTTGGCTTCTTCTACGTTCTATTTCTAGAAAAATTCTTGACATTCCAATTCACTTCCCAGCAAACCAACCCCAGCAAATTCCTTTTTGGACCGGCTATAACAGCGGTTTATCAGAATATAAATCTGAATTTTCGGTAGTGTCTTACGCACATATTATTGAGTCAAAACCAAATGATATGTCAACTGTCTTTACAATGATGAAAAGGTGTGTTGATATGACAAAAGCTATGGGTCAGGTACATTCAGTACACACATTCGATCAAAAACTGTATGCGATAGCTAAGCAAGTTGAATGGGCGATCCCCGAGACTTTTCGCAACCATACAGTACGATTAGGTGGTTTTCACACGTTATCCTGCTACATTGCAGCGATTGGAAAGTTGTGAGGTGATGGTGGTCTTAAAGATTTGTTGGTTGATTCTTCTGTATATGCTGCCGGGACAGTTGATCAGATGCTGAATGGTAAAGAATTCAATCGTGCGACAAGAGCTTTTGTATTGGCATATGAGGCATTGAGTGTGTCATGGTTGTCTGCCTTTTTTAGTTGGTGTAATGAAAATGACTTGATATAGTCATTTTCTGACAATTTTTGGTCAGATTTATTTGAACTTGCTGTCACATTTCCACCAAAACCAAATACCAATGAGACTAGAAATGTAGCAACATTTGTAATTGACAACTATCTGCTTCCTTTGATGGATGATTTCAGAAAATGGGGCTGTAGTGAATCACCGACATTCAAATTTTGGGATATGTTTCTCAATGCCATTGAAATAGTGTTGCAAAATATTCGATCCGAAAGAGATGGGTTGTGAAAATTGCATTTGTCATCAGTGTCGGCTATGCTACCCTTCATGTTTGTCACTAACAGAGTAAACTATTCTAGATGGTTACCTGTATACATTCTAGACATGTTTAATTTAGCTCCTGCTACAAATGATATGTTGTAAACACATAAGCCATTAAATTTGAATTTTGGTATCTTTTACGAAGTTTGAGGTTAATAGATATTTTACCAGTAATTAGTCAAGGTGTACCATAACTGAAACATGATTTTTTTTAATCCGTCCACCAGTTGTCAAATGTTAAGGGTAACACAATTATTTGAAGATTTCCTTTAAATGAATATCAAATAAAAATGAGAAATGTTCAAACTATGACAGGTCAAGGTCACATTTATTTCTCATATATACGAAAATTGTAAAATGTCATTTTTTGTTTTAGAAAATGGCCTTTTAATTACTATATATTCAAACAATATAAAATAAAAAATAAGCATAAAATAATAAAATATTAAGCTTAACAAATACAATTGGCATTCCAGTTTAAAGTTCTTCACAGTCTTGTCGAAGAAGGAAGCCTTTTAAAACTTGTGGTGTATTAGTTCCAATTTTTAGATCTTGACCTTTGACCCCAATTATAAAAAAAAGTGAACACAATACATAACGACGACATCTTTATTTCGATGCGGCTTGTTCTCCTCATTCCAACGATGTATCATACTGGTGTGCGTAATTCCGTTAAGGCAAATTCTTTTGTGTCACTTTCAATTGGCCGATACCAAGATTCGATTTCTGACTTGTAATTCAGTTCTTTTTAAATCCAGATAAATTATTTTGAAAACCTTTAACATGTTTAAACTTTTTCGCATTCTGCGGAAGGGGCCGTCGTGGTCGTGATCGTATGGTAGTTGGTTTACTTCCGATATTTATTATTAAGAATGCTATATTTAAAGTAATATGAAAGGCAAATATCGTGGAATTTTTTCATTAAGTAATTTCACTTAATATGTCACTTAATTTTAACTAAAATCAACTGGATAACATAAAGAATGTTTGCCCAGTGTTGTTGACTATATAAAGCAATCGTTAGAATTGCGAAAATGAGGTTCACATTGGTCAATGTATAACTTTAACTATGACTATATAACATTTCTGTATGTTGTTCATGTATATATGTTTTGTAATGTTGTAATGTATTGTATTGCTTTACCCGTAAGGGTTTTATTTGCAATACAGATTATTAATATTAAAAATCCGCTAAAAAGCAGATTTTAAGAGCAAATCGCAAAATATTTGACAGCAGATAATTCTGTTTTCCCGTACGCAAAGGATATGTGCGTGACCCAAGATTGGAACTCTTTCGGGGAGATTATCGCTCATGCGCAATGTTCAGTTGATGAAAAAAATAAAAATATATTCCGCGTGTACCACATAAGAATAATTGCAAAAAAAAAAATTGGTTCATACGACATGAAATAGACAGATTCCTCAATAATCATTGTCAGGAATGTGTGCGGGCTTATCTCAGCATCCATGATTGTTTATCTTTTCTTCACGAGGTCATGATCGGCAATCATCGAACCAACACTTTTCTTCACGAGGTCATGATCGGCAATCATCGGAACAAAACAACCGAAAGTTAATCAGTCTCCACAACAATGGCGAAGGACGATAAACATGCACACGGATTTGCAGATTTCTAGTTGTTGGGAACATATTTCGACTTCGCGTGTGTGCTAAGGCTGTTTCACGTCGGTTTGTTTACCCTACCGGATGACAAATTAAAAACCCGCTTAAAAGAAACAATTCACAAAGCTTTCAGTCATAGAAGCTATGGCTCAAAATTTGTTGTATTAGGCTACAATTCCACATATTTTTCAAACAAAATTCAAAAAGGTAAAACATGCTACTCCGAGGAACAAGTGATCAGTATGCTGGAGTTCCTCATCGATAACATATTTGTCTCCTTTGGAGGGATACTGTTTCAGCAGGTCGTCGGCATACCAATGGGTACGAATTGTGCCCCTCTTCTAGCCGATTTATTTGTATACTCATATGAGTCGGAGTTTCTTCAAAAGCTTGTAAAAGATAAGAAGATTCATGAGGCTAAAGCCTTTAATTTCACATACAGGTATATTGATGACGTTTTATCTATCAAAATTCTAGATTTGCAGAATTTCTTCCATTGATATATCCTCCAGAGCTGGAACGTTAAAGAGACCACAGATACCGCTTCGTCCGCTTCATTTTTGGACGTATACCTCGAATTTGACGACAGTGGTCAAATCAGTACTAAAATTTATGATAAACGGGACGACTTCAATTTTAAAATCATAAATTTTCCAAATATGTGCAGTAATATACCAGCTTCTCCTGCATATGGTGTTTACATCTCGCAATTGATTCGTTATGCAAGGGCCAGTAGCAATTATTCTGATTTCCTGCAAGGTCATCTTCATCTGAGAAACAGGCTACTGAACCAGGGCTTTAAAATATTCGCCTTATTCGATCTCTTAAAAAGTTTATATTCCGATACCAAGATCTTGTCGAAATATATTCCGTCTCTGCAGAAAAGATTATAAACGATGGATTCTAATATGACGTCTATAAAATGGCACACACGATAATACCCAACAACTCTATATTTAGCGCAAGTGCAGTACACAAAAAATCTGGCTGTTCCATTGTGACTCCCGCTGTGAAATTACCGTGACGACCGAGTGTAAACCAACAAAACACTGGTATATAACGTATGTTTAAAGTCCTTAAAATAAAAAATTCCTCTCAGTTATAAATAAATATTCTGTAACTAAGTATTTTTTTATCATTTGTTTTGAAAATTTACATTTGGGGATCCTCAGTACGCACACATACATTCCATTGATATGTGTCGGCCATGAAGAATGCTAGACACTTCGGCACCGGGACAATTCGGCACCAGGACACTTCGGCACCTGTGTGAGACATTTCGGCACCAAGACAGTTCGGCACCCGGACAATTCGGCACTTGTGTTTTTTTCTTTGATTTTACGTACAAAACTTCCAATTATGGAAATACAATATTCTTATTCACCAACAGTAAAAAGATTAATCTGTTTTCATAACGGTTATTTCTGATTTGAACAAAGCGTAACATATAATATTTTCTCTGCGTAAAGAAAACATTTTTTGTTTATTTTAATCACGTCTTTCGAATTGGCGGACCCTTCTGATTAATCTCAGAAGTCATAAAAAATATAGTTGTTGTTTTTATAAGGAATAATTGCATACGAATGGTTTTTGTCTATTTTGCTTTTTGGGGTTTCCAAGAAGAATTTTCTACCCTGCCCTGTTCACCCTGTTTTCTTCATAATTTTGGTTGTTGCTATATCATTCTGATGAGGCACAAAAACAAATCAAGATAAAAATGAACAATTCAATATAACTTACGATCAATGTTAATCTTAATTTATTTTTGTGAAAATAGCCCTAGAATCATTGCTGCATCAGGTGCGGATCCAGCAGTTTTGAAAACGGGGTCCCAGGCTCTTGTTTGCCAATTTTTACCCAATTTATATTTGAAAGAAAATGCGGTGCCGATTTGACACTTTTTTTCAACGGTACCGAAATGTCTTGGTGCCGAACTGTCTTGTTTCCAAATCATTGACATGGATGCAGCTATTGAATTTCGGGAACATTGTAAGGAAGTATCTAAAGATGAACTTGATATGATCATTAAAACTGAATTGTTTGCCCATAGGCGTTCTGGTAGTGTCACCGAAGCCAAGAAACATAAAATAAAAGAAAGGGAATGCCCATACTAAGAGTTTTACATCAAAGGAAAGCGGGTATGTAGGCAGACATTTTGTTATATTCATGGAATTGAAAAGAAGAAACTGCTTTCAATTGCAAAATCACTCGATACAGATGGACTCTCTCCTAGAACTCATGCTAGTACTGGGAAGCTTCCAAAGCATGCCCTTACATTTCAGGACTCTGAAAGGATACAAACTTTTCTTGCCAAATATGCTGCTGACAATGCTTTGCCTCTCCCAGGCAGGTTGCCTAATTATAAGAACCTGTCAAGTTTTACTACTGCCATCTGATAAGACATCAGTGGACATTCATTCGGAATATGAGAAAATTGCAGTTGTGATGAAGTATAGGAGTATAAGTCTCAGAACATTTCAGAGACAGTGGCATGATTTGTGTCCTCATATTGTAATTACAAAGCCTTGTACTGATTTATGCCAAAAGTGTCAGGAATTTGCAGGTAAAATTTCAAAAAGTGGAAATATTACTGAAGAAGAAAAAGAGTTATTGCTAGATTAGATTAAACGTATTTTATTGTTAACTATATAACATTTGGATCGGACACAAGTTATTCCAACTTACAAAGGTCCTCTCCACATATTTACATACAATTTTATATTCCATGCACCAGCAAGTAATAATGTATAATTAACAATTACATTTCATAACAACATTGAAAAAAAAAAAAAAAAAGAGTTATTGCTAACTGAATATAATAAGCATGTACAACTTGACAAAGAGCAGAGAGATTACTACCGTGCCCAAGTGAAACTTAGTAAAACATAACTACATGGACTTATCAGATGCACTTAAACAATCCGCTAATTTATTCAACCAAAGTCATGAAAGTATGATTTTTGTAATGGGCATATTTCTTAATGTTTACTTTCTGAAAATAAACATTAAGAAATATGACCATAAACTGAAATTCAGTTTATCATACATGTACTTATACCTTTTTACTTAACTTGATATGGATTGAGTGATATAATACTCAAATGCATTAACTTGGTTATCTGACACCGACAACACAATATTTATTCTCATAAACCATCTTAATACATTGGAATAGAGATACAATATATACAATATTATATACAGAAAATAAATAAAAACAATAAATACAATAATAACAATAGTAATTACTCAGGAGGTAGTAAACTAGAATTAATGTTTCTGATCAACTGACAGAGTTTCATTAATTTTGATTGTGTTTTACTACTTATCATTTCTTTAAATTTCAAAACATTAATTCTAGTTAAGTACCGCTTTTCAATGCATGATTCTCTTTTGTCATGGAAATAACTGCATCGCATTATATAATGAAATTCGTCCCCAATTTGACTTTCTTGACAGAGTTGACATTTTCTAGGACAAAAAGTATTAAAATTTTGAAAATTTGATGAAAAAAGAGCAAGAACTCCAAATTGGGTACTCAGATTAACTTCAAAATTGCAGGGTAGGTGGATCTTGATATGCTGCATATTTTTGCAATTTAACCTTAACCTTTATCTCTAATAATTTTTTGAAATATCAGACAAAAATGTTAAAAAAAAATAATAATGAAAAAAGGGCAATAACTCCTAGACGGGTAATCAGATTTACTTCAGAATTGCAGAGTATGTAGATCTTAACAAGCTGAACATGTTTTCAGTTTACACTTACCATCTATCTCTTATAGATTTTGAAATAAAGGATGAACAATATTGAAATTTTGAAAATTTGATGAAAAAAGGGCAATAACTCCAAGACAGATAATCAGATTTTCTTCAAAATTTTAGGGTAGCTAGATCTTGCTGTGCTGATCATTTTTACACCGTCAGATTTCTGATATTATTAATGGTTTTTGAGTTATTACCATATGTTCTATTTTTAGTAACAACGGTCATGTTTGTTGGCCGAATGGAACCAAATGAAGAAGTTTTATAGAGGATCTTACATAGATGCTTCCTGCCAAGTTTGGCTCCATTTGACCAAGTAGTTTCAGAGGAGAAGATTTTTTTAGCATTAGCCAATCAGAAACAAGAATTGCCCTTAGCGGCCATATTTGTTGGCGGAATGGGACGAAATGAAGAAACTTTATAGAGGACTTTATATAAATTTGAAAAGTGTTACAGTAGGTAAGATTTGGTTACAAAAAATTCAAATTAACCATAAAAATTAAAATTTTACAATAGATTTTTGGAATTGTTATGGATGTAAATAAATATTAGAATTGGACAAAAACTTACAAATATAACAATTTGAATACATATGAAAGAAATTTTAAAAATGATAAATTTGAAAGGGGAAGTAACTCTATTCAGATAGAAATATAGTGAATATCTAAATACATGTATTATCAAAGGCATGGTTGGAATATATGATATAATGAACTTTACATGTCAAAATGTGTATCACATGTATCAACCCTCGACCTATATCACCCCTCGGGCCGGTGGCCCTTGGGGTGATATATGGTTCTCGGGTTGATACGGCATGTGATACAGATTTTGACATGTAATATTCAGTATATATCGTGGCGGTAAGTTTTATTGGTGGAGAAGACCGGAGTACGTGGTGAAGCATGTCAAGAAATAGAATATTTTCTTTTCAAATTATAAATAACTTGACCTTGAAGTAAAAAGTCAAGGTCACATATAATAGCATATTGTAAATTAACTTGGTGTTTGGTTTAGGTTTATTGTGTTTAATGCCACTTTCAACAATATTTCAATATATCGTGGCGGTCAGTTTTATTGGTGGAGAAGACCGGCGTAACCTGAGAAGCATGCCAATAAATAGAATATTTTCTTTTCAAATTATAAATAACTTGACCTTGAAGTAAAAGGTCAAGGTCACATATAATAGCATTCGGTCAATTAACTTGGTTTAATCTAGCCACATACCAAAAATTTAAAGTCTAAACTCAATGAGAAAAAAGTTATGAGCAAGATGCAATATTTTCATATTAAAAACAGTAATTTGACCTTGGTTTCAAAGGTCAAGGTCACAGGTAAAACATAACCATGAACAGTGAATTCAAATAAGTTGATTAATAGACATGCCAAATATCAGTAACTTAAGTCAAACAATAAGAAAGTTGTAGATCTGAGTGTGGTATGCTCCATTGTTGAAGACCAAGAAAAAGAATGAAAAATCAATTGAAAACAAACGCAAAGTTTATAGTGAGGCTAATATATAAAATGGCCATATCTGGAAAAGTACTTGAGATAATGCCATACAATTTTCACAAAGGTCAAAATTTCAAAATCTGATTTTTCTTCATCTGGGTCCCTTTTCTGAGCCACGGTCACATATTAAATTCATAAACATGATTCTAAATAAATGTATGATTTTTCATTTGTACAATTATGTAAAAGTGAAAGTTTTGAAATCACTGAACTCTTCAACCCAGTGGTTGAAATTTACTTGCCCACGGACTGCAAAGGTTTGAAAATCCACTTTCCTATGGGCCATGACCAAAATTCATTTGCAACGGGAAATGAGATTCCTTGGACACTATTATAAATGTCTAGGATTATATTGAGAAAAAATAATGTAAATGCATAGTGAGATATAATGGGGGTGCAAAGAGCCTGATTTAAGGGCTTATACAGCGGAGGTATATTGCTATTGGCTAATACACAATATTTAACATTAACATGCTATGGAGCTGGTATTCATAAACATTTAGTGGAAACAAGTTGTAATCTACATATTTGGGGTAGCTTATAATTTTCTCTTTCTAATGGTATATCATACTGTGGGGTTTGTGCTTTCATGGAAGCGCAGAATGCATTTGAAAGCTGAGAAATTGCTATTTTTCCCTGCGCTATGTTGTGTCATTTTTATTTTGCTATATGTTCTAAGCTTTGTAAATTAGAAATGCTACTGTATTATAAAAAGATGTCTTTTGTGACCTTATAAGATGAGAATTTAGTCATCAACTGGCCTTTACTGAATAAAAATTGAAGAACGAGCAGTGATTTAACTGTAAATACTGCAAAAGTGGCATCTGTTATGAAATGTTAATTTTCTAGAGGTATTCACAGAATGGCAAGGTATGATAAAATAGTAATAAAATAAGACATATCTGAAACTATTTTGAACAGATAAGATCTACACTAATTCATTTTTACAATGAAATTTAATCTACAGATCATAACCTTAAAGAAAGAAAACGTTAAATGTTTTCTAGGTAGTGTCCATAGACAATAGTTTAAAGCTCACCTGACTACATCATATTGCACTTCAGTTTAACATTTTATTATTTTCTACATTATACATGTACCAAGGCATAGATTGTAGAAAGCAACAAAGTTTTTGATAGATGTGACAAGGATTTCCTCTGAGTTGAGGAAAACATTGTCCGTAGACAGGTAGTGTCCGTAGACCAATATTTTGAAGTTCATATTTTAAGCTTTAGATCTCAAATTATGTCCCTTACAATTATAAAATGGTGTTTCCATCTTTAAATTACGGTTATTAATTGATAACTCATCTTATTTTGTACAAAATAAAACAAATATGGGTAGTTTGCTACATACTCATTCTGTTGTCTAAAATATGAGTAAATTATAAAATTTCCTACAGTAGACAAATGAATGATTTAATGCTTAGTATACATTGGAACCATAAATCTTAAGCAAAAATATATTTTGCTATATTATGATAATAAACAATGAAATTCAATAAACTCATGTATGGTCTACGGACACTACACAAACCACATTGTATATGATAATTAACCATAGCCTTTTCCACACCAATAAACTAAGTGAAATAGATACAGAAGAAGAAAAGACAAAAAAGAGCCAATAAAGCAACCAAAATGAAAAGATATAGAGACAAAATGAAAACATATACAGACAAATATGAGCAAAAGAAGAAGGAATGAAACGAAAAGAACGTGAAAATCAAAGAAAGAAAAAGAATGACATAGCAATGCTGGAGGAAATAAAGGAGAGCAAAAAAGAGAACAACAAAGAAGATACAGAGCAAAACAAAAAACCAAGCAAACAAGCAAAGAAAGCCATTTGGTGCATCCTATAAAAGAAATGAATGGAAAAAAACCAAAGCATTTCAAAAAGAAAATGAGATAAGAAAAGCTGTCATTAGAACACAGAGATGGAGACTAAGAATCAAACTGCAAAAGGACAATACTGACAAACAACCAACAGTACCAGAGAAAAATATTGTCAAATAACCAACAGTACCAGAAGAAAACACCTACAATAGTAGGTCCAATTATGACAGAGAAAAGAAAGAACAACAAAGTGTACTACAATTGGCCAGTCAGCCTAGCAAATCATGGGAGTGTAAAGATATTTTTCTTAAAAAAATGAAACCAAACATTGATGAACACATAAATTCAAATATACTTTTATATTACTTCTTTGAAAAGTTACTAGCTTTGGAAAACTGTTGAGATGTTCGCTTAGTCTTCAAGAATTTGTTTGTTTGTTCAAGTAATTTGTTTTAATGTTAGATATTGTTCTTTTTGTATTTAGGAAAATATGTAATGTCCGTAGACCACACGAGTATACATATAATTGTATAATTGATCAGGTAAGGTGTTAATTCTTTTAAGATTGAGGGAGTGTGATGAACAAAGAAGTATGAATTCAATTAAAGATAAAGAAGGAGGTATCAAACATCTTTCTTCTCATATTTTGCAAATAACTATAAAATAGAGTGATTTAATATGAAACATCCAAATATAGTGGAATTTTGTATTCCTTTACTTTATTTGGTTGTTAATGTAATTTTAGATGCTTGAAAGGTTAAATACAATTTGTTTATACATGTCCTTTTGTTTTGGTGTCATTTGTTAGTTTAAATCTCAACATAACACATTTGGTAGTGTCCGTAGACCCCCTCTTTAAGTCTGTTTACATAATTGTACATTTTTTAAATCATACTTTATTTTTAAATAATGTCAAGTTTAATAAATAAAATTCTATTAAGTAATACATTTCTTAATTTTGGGAAAGGTAATTTTAATATCTGAATGTAGACAGAAATTGTAAAAATGACATTTTTCATGACTAAATATGTATCACTCTAGCATATGTTATGATATTTCTAAAAACTGCATTAGGTTGAAACCGTTGATGACATTTTATGGATAGTAGTTATATATCTGACTGAGAGGTGTCTTAAGTTACATAGTATTATATATTTTGTTGTGAAAGAATGATTTACATATAGTTTTGTAGTGTCCGTAGACCATTACCCTTGTGGTAATGAAAGTCAATTTGAAAAATTATGACAGGATAGAAAACAAAATCATGTTCGGGTAACATACCCCATACATCACAGTATCATTTCAGATAAAAAATAAAGTCTGCCAAACAGTTTTCATTTTTTGCAAAATGTGACACATAAAATCCCCACCTGATTGTGTTTTAGTCGTATCTTTAATCTCTGTTTCAGTACGCAGAAATGATACCACAGGGTCGTGATCAAAAGGTGCAACATCTATTTACGGGGTCCCGTCTCTGGTATCGGGGGAAACGGTGGTGCTTGTACTTTTGTCCTCTACCTCACCTGATTGTGTTTTAGCCGTATCTTTATTCTCTGTTTCAGTACTCATCAATGCTACCACAGGATCGTGATCAAAAAGTGAAAGAACTTCCGTAACATCTGTTTCAGATTTTAGTGTCAAAGGTTTAATGTCGGACATTGCCAATGATTTAGAAGTTATGTAGAAATCGATTGTATCTGGTTCCCGCCTTTCTGTTGGTGTGTATTTGTGTAAGACAAGTGGTGATACCAGTTTCTCAATGGCCTTAATTTCCACGTTGAAGTCACCAGCTAAAATAACTGGCAATGATAGCTCCTTCGAGAGTGTTGAAATGTATTTAATCATGCTTTTGAATTGTTCTTTTTTGCTTTCTAAATTAATTTTATGTATCCCATGCCAAGAAATACAGATAAATTCAACGATTGGAACTCCCTTCGTCTTTATTTTTCTAAGACACATCCTTGGAAACGGTGTAAAGCCTTGCTTGATGTGACCCGTTTTGATAAGTTCGACAAGAGTATCGTCTAGCAATTTTTGAGGAATTGTTTCCAGAGTTACTTCATTAATATCGAATAGAATACTTGCTTCTTTATCACCAGTGAACTGTAAATGTTCAGGCCAACTGTGATCTTTCCAACATCGACTATGAATACATTTCCATTGAAACTCCTGAAATAAAACTAATGCGGCACGTGTGTTTGTGACAACATCATAAATCGCTCGTTTCCTTTTCTTGGTTTTGTCCTTGTCCGTGTCCGTGTCCTTGTCCTTGTCCTTGTCCTTGTCCTTGTCTTTGTCCGTGTCTTTGTCCTTGTCTTTGTCCTTGACCTTGTCCTTGACCTTGTCTTTGTCCGTGTCCTTGTCCGTGTCTTTGTCCTTGACCTTGTCCTTGACCTTGTCTTTGTCCTTGACCTTGTCTTTGTCCGTGTCCTTGTCCTTGTCCTTGTCCGTGTCTTTGTCTTTGTCTTTGGCCTTGTCCTTGACCTTGTCCGTGTCCTTGTCCGTGTCTTTGTCCTTGACCTTGTCCTTGACCTTGTCCTTGACCTTGTCTTTGTCCTTGACCTTGTCTTTGTCCTTGTCCTTGTCTTTGTCCTTGACCTTGTCTTTGTCCTTGACCTTGTCTTTGTCCTTGTCTTTGTCCGTGTCCTTGTCTTTGTCCTTGTCTTTGTCCTTGTCCTTGACCTTGTCTTTGTCCGTGTCTTTGTCCTTGACCTTGTCATTGACCTTGTCCTTGACCTTGTCTTTGTCCTTGACCTTGTCTTTGTCCTTGACCTTGTATTTGTCCTTGTCTTTGTCCGTGTCCTTGTCTTTGTCCTTGACCTTGTCCGTGTCTTTGTCTTTGTCTTTGTCTTTGTCCTTGTCCTTGTCCTTGTCCGTGTCTTTGTCCTTGTCCTTGTCCTTGTCTTTGTCCTTGACCTTGTCTTTGTCCTTGTCCTTGTCCTTGTCCTTGACCTTGTCTTTGTCCGTGTCCTTGTCCTTGTCTTTGTCCTTGACCTTGTCCTTGTCCTTGACCTTGTCTTTGTCCTTGTCCGTGTCTTTGTCCTTGTCCTTGTCTTTGTCCTTGACCTTGTCTTTGTCCTTGTCCTTGACCTTGTCTTTGTCCGTGTCTTTGTCCTTGTCTTTGTCCTTGACCTTGTCCTTGTCCTTGACCTTGTCCTTGACCTTGTCTTTGTTCGTGTCCTTGTCCTTGTTTTTGTCCTTGACCACCACATTTTTGCAACCAGTATTCATAATCATAATCTTCAGATGAGATTTTGTTGATGAACTGTTGTCTATATCTGCCTCAACACGTGTACTAGTCCGTTGTTTAACTACAGCCATTTTTCTCTTAGTATCCTCCTTTTCGCTTGTAACGGGTATTTTTGTTTTCGTAGCCATATTTTATCAATTAATATACCTAGAAATATAAAGTTTGGAAGCTTAAAAATAATATAGTGTTCTTGTTTAAAAAATAGTACAGTGTTCTTGTCCTTTATAAATTGAAGATATAATTGTTCCAATTACAAAGGATTTTGTAGTCGTATCTTGCTTGCTATATAGTGCCTTATCGACCACAATGTTTTCAAATAGTCAAAGACTACAATAACTATAGGAACGCCCTTTTTTCGGGGGGAAGGGGGGGGGGTGTAATTTCTGTCGTCAAAGTTTATAGAAAAAATATCTTTACCTGAAAGATACAAAGAATAATTAATCCGACCCTTCACTTTTCAAAATTTCAAAAAGAAATTTTATTAAGGTTTTTATAATTTGATTTTTGCTTTGAATTCATGTGAAAATAAATAGTATGCCAATAATTGTGAAAATATATACTTACTAGTTAAAGAGGCATTAGCTACGATTTTGACCAAAACAATTATATGTTTTTTGGAAATTGGTAAATAGCTTTAAAATGATGAAATAAAGGTAAATATTTCACATTAAGCAGCTTATCGTACCACTTTTCGCCTTTTGAGAACGAAAATTACCATCGATTTATTATTTCCTTGCAAGCAAATAATTTGACCTCGCTTTCTCCGTATACAACTGATCTTAATAGTGACAGGAAAAAATGAATAATTTGTATTTTGTCGCTTATTAACTGCAAACTTGCATGGTTCTTTGTCCGTAATTTACGCCGACTAAAAGCAGATTCACCGAAAATAAGAAATATGTACATTGTTGTACTGATTTAATGACGATTCGGCAAACTCCGTAAACAATGCCGATAATTAATAAGATGGCGTCCATTTCTTGATCGATCTCAAAACACGAGCAGTTGCACCTTTTTCCCCCGATTCGCGTACATTTCATAACATTTATAAGTTACAGAAACACGTTTTATTAAGACATCAATAATATCTGATAGTTTTTATGGGTAACAAAAATTTACGATTTTGGCAGATAATGTCCCTTTAAAGTAATATGAATGGCAAATATCGTGGAATTTTTGGATTAAATATATTTTCACTTAATTTGTCACTTAATTTTAACTAAAGTCAACTGCATAACATAAAAAATCCGCTCAAAAGCAGATTTTAAGAGCAAATCGAAAATATTTAACAGCAGATAATTCTGTTTTCCCGTACAGTAATGCAAATGATATGCGCGTGACCCAAGATTTGAACTCTTTCGGGGAGATTATCGCTCATGCGCACTGTTCAGTTGATGAAAACAATATCGGATGCAAGTAAAAATATATTCCGTGTGTACCACATAAGAATAATTGCACCCCAAAAAATGGTTCACACGACATGAAACAGACAGATTCCTCAATAATCATTGTCAGGATCCATGATTGTTTATTTTTTCGTCACGAGGTCATGATCGGCAATCATCGGAACAAAACAACCGAAAGTTAATCAGTCTCCACAACAATGGCGAGGACAATAAACATGCACACAGATTTGCAGATTTCTAATTCTTGGGAACATATTTCGACTTGAAACATGCATGAATAGCTTAGTAAAGGTACCGCCGTATTCCAAATTGAATTTTCAGGGAACAAATTTCTTCACCCAAAACTGGTGTAATATTACTTTAAAATATCTTTGTATACACAATAGAAAAAACATGTGTAAAAATGAATACATACACAATTTATTATGTTCGCCATGGATTGATCGATGTATTTTAACGAATACCCTTGCATAATAATTAATTCATCTACAATATCAGAATATAAATATTTATATTTTTTATGTACATTATTCTATGCTTATATCACAAAACCACAGAGAAATCCCTAGAGAAGAAACATATATTATTCCTATCAAATAGTGATAGACTTGTCACGAATTTGGCAAGAATGTGTTTTTACTTTCGTTTTAGAAAATAACAAATAATTTCATCGCTATTGAAACATTGGGTATTAAATAGACAATTTAACTTTAGGTGGGTCCTCTCACTGTCAAAAAAATATCCTTACGAAACAAAAACCAAATTATATATTTTTTCTCAAATTTTACCTGATTTTCGTTTTTTGAGTCAGGATATATTAATCTTTCAGGTCAGTTTAGTGTTTCTATCAAATTTGGCGACAGATATATTTTTTTTCTCAGAAAGTTATTACTGTAACCACTACAAATTATTTGCGAGAGACTGTTTATAGTAGACAATTATTCAGATACTAAAAAGATGGCACTGGGATATGCATACGGGTGAGGTTTTGATTGCAACCATGCAGCAAAAAAAGGGGGAGGGGGTAATTGATACTAGGGTTGGAAAATTATGTCTTGAACAGATCACCAACAAGTCGTAACAAATTGTTATCTCGAAATTCGGAGCTGCATACGTGCCAGTGTCCAAACAAGAGGCATCAATCTAAATAACAACATGCAAATCGAGCCATTTTTTATCAATACAAAAATGTTGCAAATTGATATTTGACCCGTGAAACGATATTTCCTATGCATGCATTTCGAATCGAGAAACACCTTGCATGCATATTACCCGACTTGATTAATCGATCAAATCGATCATCGATCACTAATCGATCAGTTTTCGAACACTAATCGATTGATGAGTTTGGCTAATCGAATACTTATCGATCAAACTCTCTGAGGAGTTTGATCGATTAGTGATCGATTATTTTGATTAGATTTATTTGATCGATAAGTGATCGATACATGATCGATTATGATCAATTTGGATGGATATTGAATTTGTACATAATATAAGTAATTTAAAAAGCTTAAAATTATTTCACATTATAAAAAATCATACATATACAAGTACAGAAATGTAAATATCATGTAAATATCAACATTTCTTTAAAACCCTAAACAATGTAAATGTTTTGGTATTAAGATTTTGTCAGTTTCCATACAAAAAGTCCCACACACACCAACTATTTGCATGGAACACATTTCATTAGAGATAATTTTCATAATTAAACAGATTTTCTTATAGCTTTAAATAAATCCTCTGTTTTTCCATCTGACACATGTGTTACAACTCTGAGCATTACAAGGTATATCCGGAACCTTTGAACCGTAATGAGAGCGGGAGGTTTGGCGCCTTAAAATCTGATTCAACCCACCATTTCTTTAGAAATGCCTGTACCAAGTCAGGGTCATTACGGTTTTCACAGTTTTCCGGTTGTTGACTGATTTTGTCTGTTTATATAATTATGAGTTTTGACTTTCCCTTTGTAAGATTGTTCGGAGTTCGGTAATTTTGTTATTACCTTTATTATTCCAGGATTATTGAATAATAAATACTTTATTCCACCTTGATCAGATCACCCGGATATACATTGGAAACTTGATACATTCAGCTGACAGATGACATATGCATGTTGTATATACTTGTGTATGTCTTGTTGTTTAAAAGAAATGTTTTATTTGTTTCAATATTCACAATATTAACTAATACATTAGTTTGTAATGTACCAGTAATGAATTTTAATTCAAATATTTTACAAATACTTGTAACATTTCGAAATTAATTAAAAACTGAAAGGCAGTATGATGAGACTATTTATAAGCATATTTCAAACTTCTTTGACATTATAAAATTAATAACTGCGTGTATTCTTAAGAGGATGGACTGTTACATATTGATTTTTTTTGTGAACCCTTTTGCTTACTGTTTTTATTTCCATATATATCATGTAATTTAATCCAAATTATTTCAATATACAAATATATGTTACACCCAGGGTTACAGTGATGATGGTCAAAACATGTCTCTGTCTTAAAAGTTACATTCACTCTCTCTTTCTACTATCTTAGACACCTCCAATACATGTAATCTATTCAAAGATGCCAAAATATTTAGATGGAACTATTATAAATATGAAGATGTTACTTATAAATACATAGATATGATCAATGTCATATACCAATAATCTTATTAGGTGAAAGTTGTATTTGACCAAAGATTTGTAGATAACATCTACAAGTAATTAATAGATGCACATCCCATATGTCACTGAGAAAGTTGTAAGCCAAAAATATGCATGTTTTTTTGTGTTTATAATACAACAAATGATTCTGGCAGTGATACATGTAGTGAAAAAGCTGAAAAAAGTAGTCATGAGACTGATGAAGCAGCATCCTCACAAGAAGAATCTGCACATATTGCTGCACAAAATATAGAAAGTGAAGCAACCAGAAATGCTGAAAATCAAAGTGAAAAGTACAACAACAACACTGAAAAAAGTTCAAGTGACAATCAATCAGAAACTGACAACACTGATAGTACAAACAATAGCACAAAGGAGATTGACATAAATGTGACAACTAAACTTTTTATGAAAAAACTATAAAAGTATGGAATTTTACAGAGACAGGCTGCACAAATTGTTCCCAGTCAAATCTGTCAGAAGCAAAAATTAAAGCAAAAAGGCTGAAAATATCAAAAAATATTTTCTACTAGAGGAATGTTCCTCTATATAAACATATGGAAAATGTGTAGGTGGTTATTCTGTCCAGAGAAGCACAGCACAGAAAAATGCACAGCAAAAAATAGTAAGTTTGTAGTTATTTTTATGCATAGCTTTATGTCTATCTGGGTCTTGTAATTAGGGACTGACCATTTAACTTGAAGGTGAGGGGGGAGGGGGGGTTATGGTTTTTTGTTACGTTCAGAAATTTTATTTCGGACAACACAAGAGTTATAATATTTTTTTTTTTTGTCGCACAAAGCGTGAAGTTTTCTTCCAGAATTTAACATTAGATTATGACAAAAATTCTGAATCAGATTATTTTTTTTTTCCTCCACCAAAATCAGAATATTTTTTTCAGCAACATTGGGAATCAGAATATATTTTTAGAAAAAAACCATAACCCCCCCTCCCTTAGTCCAAACCATTTCTGAATAATACAATTATTTTTTTTGTGATGAATATCATGCTGATATATTTTCCATGCATAAGTTCTGTCCTTTTAAAGCAGAAAAAATATAATTTTGTGGTTTTAATCTAAATATTTTCTTGTTTTATTTCAACTTAGTATTATATTAATGTATAAATACATTGTATATCTACTGATTAAATTAATGAACTATTAATTAGGCACAAAATACCTGTCAAGTTTCCCATTAGTTGTCAGTCAAGAAATTATAACCCTTGTCCTTGAAAAAACTGAAGTCTTGAGTGTTTTCAGTATTATTATTATTTGCAAACAATTCTTGAATATATTTACAGTATAATATGACACATTGGAGATATGGAGTGGAGAAAAATTGTTGATGAATTCATTTGTTTAAATCTATTCTAGAATTTATAATGATCCTCACGTGCAACACACGCGCACATATTAATTATACACTCCGGATGTTGTGTCTGTCCTGATTATCTATAGGTAAGAATACACGTAGATAGTTTTTCTGTGTAATGTTATTTCTGCCTGATGCAGTTATCTAAAGTCTCCTGCAAGTAGACAACCATCGCAATTAACATGGTGGCAGCGGAAACCATCTATGAGACATTGCAATAGTTTTGCTAACAGTAAGTTACCAAGATACTGTCGATTTTATCTCGAACAAAAGAGCCACGTGTACAAAATAGTGAACAATGGCTGCCGGCTACACCAACACATTTCGCCTGCCCCCATCTCTCAATGTAATAGAAGGAAATGTTTCCGAAAATCATAAAAAATGGAAACGGCAGGTTGAAGTTTATCTGATGGCGAGCGGCGCCGTAAAGAAAGACAAAGAAGTGCAAATAGCAATAATTCTGAATTGTGCGGGTCCCCAGATTATTGACATTGATGATCAATTCACATGGGATGAAGAGGGGGACGAAAAGAAACCGGATAAACTATTCGAAAAACTGGAAGGCTATTGTAACCCCAGAAAAAATGAAGTATTGGAGTACCATAGATTTTGGAACGTGCAATACCAAGAACCATTCGATAACTTCTTAACAGAGTTAAGAACACGGGCGTCATCCTGCAATTTTGATAACAAAGATAGAATGATCAGAGACAAAAATGTATTTACAGTTCAAGGAAAACTACAAGAGCTTCTACTCCGTGAAGATAAACTTTCTCTTGAAAAAGCTATTCAAATATGCCGTGCATATGAACAGTCAAACAAACATGTCAAAGAATTAAGAGAAAACAGCAGTACCTCACATGCAATCAATAAAGTGACACATGAAAACAAACAACCGAAAAGTAAGAAGCCAAACTACAAACAACAACCAAGAAGATTTCAAGATAAACCTGTGTTAACAACATCAAGTACTTTATATAAGGAATGTATACTTTGTGGCTATAAACATGAAAATAAGAAAGAAAAATGTCCAGCATGGGGAAACACTTGCAATGCGTGCACGGGCCGAAACCATTTCAAATCAAAGTGCAAGAAAGTCAATGTGAACTCCGTTTCAGCACTCGATGATAGTGATGATGACTGTTGGTTAAATGCAATTGATGCTGTCTCAGAAAAGTCTATATCCGTCGTTGAAGCTAATGTCGATAAGAAAGTAACAGTACTTATGAATGTCAACGATTGTGAAGTCCGTTTCCAGCTCGATAGTGCCCTGATGTCAACACAATCTGCAAGAAATTTGTTCGCAAAGATCAAGTTAGACCGACATCGATTACACTTAGAATGTGGAACAAGACACCGATGAAACCGTTGGGCGAAGCAAATCTTACCGTGAAGAATCCGAGTACCGGCGACGAAAGAATAACAACACTGATCGTCGTGCCGAATGGACACGCGAATCTGCTAGGTTTTAAAACCGTACAGAATATGGGTCTAATTACCGTGAATAACGACCGTTTTATCGCAAACGTTGTTGTCCAAAAAATCGGTGATCTTGGAGTGGCGATTTTACAAGTCAACGACGAAGTTAAACCGAAAACGTTACCGTCCCGAAAATTACCGTTGTCGCTGCAAGATGACGTGAAACGTGAAATCGACAAACTTGTTAAGAGAAATGTTCTCGTACCCGTTACCGAGCCGACTGAATGGGTAAGCCAAATGGCTGTCGTGCGAAAATCTAACGATAAACTACGAATCTGTATTGATCCTCAACCGCTTAATACCGCGTTGATGCGTGAACATTACCGTTTGACGACGCTCGAAGATGTACTTCCAAAACTCGCGAACGCACGTATATTTAGCACACTAGATATCCGAGAAGCGTACTGGCATGTCAAGCTAAGCAAGAATTCGAGCCGATTGACCACGATGATAACACCATTCGGACGATATCGTTGGGCGCGATTACCGTTCGGATTGAAGGTATCGACCGAAATATTTCAAAGAAAATTGACTGAAGCAGTTGGTGATTTGAATGGTACGTTTACCATCGCCGATGACATTATCATCGCCGGGTGTGGTCAAACCGACGAAGAGGCTAAGCGCGATCACGAGACGAAACTTTGCAAAGAACAAAATAGTATACTGAATGATGAAAAGAAAGAAATCGGACTGAAAGAAATAACATTTCATGGTCACAAAATTACAAGTGATGGTGTAAAAGTCGACGATAAGAAAGTTAACGCGATCCGTGAAATGCCAACTCCAACCGATGTCGCGGGTGTAAAACGTTTGTGTTGAATGGTGCAGTACATGGCAAAATTCTTACCCGATCTCGCGAACGAGATGGAACCGATACGCGAACTGACAAGGAAAGAACCGATACGCGAACTGACAAGGAAAGAAGTTTCTTGGAACTGGTCAAATGAGCGCGAGCGAGCATTTCAAAACGTCAAGAAAAGGCTTACGGAAGCTCCGATCCTAGCGTATTTCGATACGAACAAGGAAGTAATCTTGCAAGTCGACAGTAGCAAGAACGGAGTCGGTGCCGTTTTGCTACAAGACGGAAAGCCCGTAGAATTTGCTTCGCGTGCGCTACGACAGTCCGAAAGAAACTGGGCACAAATAGAGAAAGAAGCACTGTCCATGTTGTATGGACTCGAACGCTTTGACCAGTATACATATGGCCGCAAAGTAAATGTACAGAACGACCATAAACCGCTAGCCGCGATTCTGAGTAAACCTCTCAGCAGAGCACCGAAACGCTTACAAGATATAATGATGAAACTTTTTAGATATGACATTGAATTCCGATTCGTGAAAGGAGTCAATTTAATCGTGGCCGTTGCGTTAAGCAGAGCATTCGTGTGCAACGATAACGACGATGATTGTGAGCAACGATCCCGTATCATGAATGTGAATGCGTTTGATAATTTTCCGGACGTTAGACTTCTTGTAGTTAAGAATGCAACCGAGAAAGACGCGAGCTTGCAATCCGTGACTGAATTAATCCTAAATGGATGGCCCGAAGATAAGGATCGAGTTCCCAATTCTGCGTTACCATTTTTCAATATACGTGACGAACTCAGTGTAGTAGATGGCGTTATTGTTAAAGGAGAAGCTATTTTCATTCCAAAAATGTTGCGAGCCGAAATGAAATCGATATTACATAGTTCACATCTTGGATACGACAGTATGATGCGAAGAGCGCGAAACACGATGGTTTGGCCGGGAATCGCGAAAGACGTAAAACAACTCGCTGTCAACTGTGAGATATGTCAGGAATCGAAACCGCGAAACTGTCGCGAAACGCTAAAACAACATGATAATGGTGCATATCCGTGGAACAAGATTGGACTTGATATTTTCGAAATAAAAGGTCGCAATTATCTGATAGCCGTAGATTATTATTCGAATTTTTATCGAAGTTGACTATCTACCGACAATGACTAGCTCTCAAATGATAGGAATTCTAAAGAAACATTTTGCGCGTTATGGAATACCGTCTATTGTAATGAGTGACAATGGTCCTCAATTCGTGAGTCGTAAATTCGAACTGTTTCTGTCGAACTGGAAAGTTAATCATGCGACATCCTCGCCGGGACATCAACAGTCAAACGGAAAAGCCGAAGCTGCCATGAAAATCGTTAAGACTTTGATGAAGAAAACAGTCAAGGATGGGCGCGATCAGTTCGAAGCGTTATTAGACAAGATACCGGTCTTAGTCCTGTCGAGATGATGTTTGGTAGAAAAACGCGGACGATGCTACCGTTTCGAAATAAATGTAACGAAACCAATCATGGACGTGAAAGCCGCAAATTAACTGTCAAGAAACATCATGATAAATGAGCACGTGATCTACCGAAACTAAAAGAAGGACAATCTGTATTCTTCGAGCAGAAAGAAAATGAAAACCGGAAACTCGGGCAAATAATCGATCAATGTAATCCAAGGTCTTACGTTGTGCAAAATGAAGATGGTGTTAAATATCGCCGAAATCGTGTCAATATTAGACCCACTGACATTATCGCTAACATACGTGACCAATCACCACCTCGAAGTGTTACTACTGAAAAACCTGTGAACACCGAGAACCATGAGAGAAATGACATTTGCCGAAATAGTGATGACATTAACATTCAACCACCCGAAGTCCGACCAAAACGTGCGACTAAACCGCCGAAGTATCTTGATGACTATATCAAATATTAACTGTAAATAATGTTTTCATTTTAGTATAGACTAGCATAGTAGTAGTTAAATTTTTCATTTGTGTTGCCATTCCAATAGTTTATAGTAACTGAATGAACAGTGATTTCAAAGTTTCAGTGAATTATCTGATTGACTTTAAAGTTAATATTTCGATATCTTCGATGTTTGTCTGAAATTCATAGATTTAATTTTGAGTTTAAATTCATTTGATGCGAAATTATTTTCCTTAAAGAAAAGGGGATGTTGATGAATTCATTTGTTTAAATCTATTCTAGAATTTATAATGATCCTCACGTGCAACACACGCGCACATATTAATTATACACTCCGGATGTTGTGTCTATCCTGATTATCTATAGTTAAGAATACACGTAGATAGTTTTTCTGTGTTATGTTATTTCTGCCTGATGCAGTTATCTAAAGTCTCCTGCAAGTAGACAACCATCGCATATATTATATAATATTTGTAACTTAGTAATATTATAAATAGGTCAACATTTGTATGAACCATTATGGTAAGGACAGATCATTTTAATCTTACTGATTTCTTATGTCAAAAAATATTCTGATTTTTGTTTTGTGCAAAAAAAAAATATGGCTTGGGGAAAAAATAGCATACTATCACATTATGTTGTATTGAGTAATGCCTCACGATGAGCGGGATTCAAAACTTGCATTGATTGCACAGGTAGTTGTAAATTTATTAGGCATATATGATCAGTCGGTTGTGTCTCATTTTTTTTTTTTTTTTTTAAATATGTGCAGAAACCTCTGGGCCAATATATATTGTTTAAAATTACAATGTATAAATAAAACACTAATAATGATCTTTTCCTGTCATGTGACAAGGTAAATTGTTACAAAATTGTTTAATTACCAAATTGTAAATAAGGTTTATTGTTAAAGGAAGCTTTTCCCTCTTTTGAGCTTAATTATCCACAAGCTGTCTGATCTACTACCATCACTTTGTGTCTGTCTGTCTGTTATTAACAATTTACATTTCAATCATCTCCTCTCTACTGGGCCAATTCAAACCATTTACAGGCACTATGCACCAAACAAAAGGTCCTCTATAAGATTACCTGATCTTGTTTTGTTTGGAGAAAAACCACATTGGCAATTATTATTTCTAATTGGCTGAATCTTAAAAAATCTTATAGGAAAGTGAAAGTCAAAATGCTATGTAAATTGGTAGATGTTCTAATTGACTGTCCCTCTTGAAAGTTTGTCTATTATTTTTATTATTATTTTATTAAATAAAATTAGTATTTTTTATTGCAGTGGTAAATATCATTTAAAAAATATATAGACTATATAGAATATAAATGGATATATGATCTTTAAATCAAACATAGTTGACAAGCCACAAAAAAAGTAAAAAATGTTCTACCAGGTATTATTGTTGCCTTTCATCTCAGTCGTGGTAGTTGTAAGGCCCTTAATTTCATGCTTTAAAATGTTTCAAGGTGTAAACCCCTCATTTTTCATCAGTACCCTCTAAAACTTGACCATTTATTTGATTAAATAATCAGCTGAATTCCCAAAATCCCCCCAAAAACCTGAATCAAAATACAGTATTAAAACTACAAACGAATCTCATGAAGTGTCTGGTCAACACCAAAATATTAAAAATCTACACCACTCACTTATCAATACAAACATGACCACATGTTAATTTGCCTAGCAGATGATGTGTCATAAGGTCAAAATAACATTTAGTAAACCCAGATTAAAGATAAAATTATAAAAGTTTATGGTGCTAATTAGAGATTCTTGACACTGTGTGATAAATTTCAGGAAAGTCTCAAGTCATGCAAACACAAATTTGATGGTGTAGAAATTCTTTGAGAATTGTAATGTTGGCATTTCATGCAAGCTGTCCTATGAAGCTAGAGATGCATATGAAAATTGGGGATAAGAACCCCCCCCCCTTTTCTCATTTTGGTGGATTGCATAATTTGTGCAAATGTGGGTAACACAATAATGAATGAAATTCAAGAATAGAAGACAGAGAATTCTTCAACACTAAAAATGTTTCTGGACTGTATTAGTGGTGCATTTGATTTTTTAGACAAAAGATTTTTGTGGATTATTTTCCATTCTGAAGAAGAAAATAAATTGGTATAATCCTATTTTGTTCCTGTATTTAAATACTGTTACAGTGACAGCCGGAACCTTTGAACCGTAATGAGAGCGGGAGGTTTGGCGCCTTAAAATCTGATTCAACCCACCATTTCTTTAGAGGGCACACCACTATATATTCCACCATTGACTTACATTGTAAATAAAAAAATTGGCTGGTTTACTGATGTGTCCCCTTAAGTGAACCGCAAATATTGTCTACTGCTAAAACATGACTTTTTTCTGATACCTTGTTGTCTTACAAATAAAACATGACCATCAGAAAAAAAATACTTGCCCTAAAAAGGGGAGATAATTTGAAAATACAAAACGTGTCAAACAGTGAGAAAATTCAAAAGGTTGGTGTGAATGTGGAAAAAGACTGCAAACAAAAAATGTTTTGTTTTTAAAAAAAAGAAATGAAATGAGACATTAACAGGTTAAACAACTAAACAAGAGCTTATTCAACACAAATAAAGATAAGAAATGGCCTGGGATGAAAATATGGAATTTTGCCAATTTTTTTACTGAAGATGTAAATAAAAATCATATTTTTCCACAATTTTTTCGTTATATTGCTATTTATTTGGTTCCAGTTGGAGGTCAATTATGTGCATTAGGAGAGTACATTTTATTGGTCTCTTGATTACATAAAACTTTCAAGTAATTAGTTTGTCATGTGCTTGGGTGAGAAGGATATTAAAATGATGGTCAGATCTAAGATAAATATAAGAATGTTTATTACCTTTGAAATTAAAAGCAAATTACACGATAAAATCATTTCAAAGTCAATATCAATACAAGGGAATACACAAGTCTAAATTTAAAAAATGTCGCAACGAGGTAGACCCACTATAAGGAGAAGATTCTTTCAAACGGTACATCCAAGGTTCAGAAAAAAAAATCAGCTTCAGAGTGCCTGGAGTCAACAATATTATCGAAAAGATTACCTGTATCTACATTCAAAGATGCTGTTCACCTGTCTCCTAATGATGACTACTACCTGGTTACAGATTATGAGGGTAATATTGGCAATATGAATTTCTTGCATCCAATACCACAGCCACAAGTGACTAAACCGGAGCTCCTGCAAGAAAATAAGAATGACATTGTATAGAACAAAACCTTACATTGTGGAAAATTAATGGACATGTTCAAGAAATTTTACAAGGAACATGGTCAAAAAGAACCCAGATGTGAACTTTTATGCAACTGGAATACAAACAATTGTCAAAAGTGGGGATTGTCATGGCGTCTCAGATTAAAATGTGATAACTGTAACTTTTGTGGCGAGAAAACTAAAGTGTACACTGAAGCCTGGAATTATTTACATGTGGCGGTTCTAAACTTAGATGTAAAATATTAACACAAGTTTTTGAGTGACATAAATGAGACACATGATAATTTTCTGGATTCAGTTGAATACAACGTGTGTGAATCATGTATCTTAGTCATGTACATGCATTGGTACAAAACGTGAGTGTCCTGGCAATCGAACATCAATAACAGTGTAACCAGATTTTGCTTTTCTATCCTGTATATAAAATACATGTATTATTTAAACTTTTTTCTGTTTTCTTCATGATTCTGTCTAAATAATCGTTAGCAAAAACATCAGGCATACTGAAATCAGCTGCCTCGGCCATATTTTAGCTATATTCAAGACAAATTTTTAAATATTTGGAAAAAATTTCCCTAAATGTGATCATCAATATTCTAAAAGAATGGCTGACAAAGATGAATCCACATCGGATGCAGTAACCATAGATACAAACCCGGGAAATTTGTTTGCACACCCCCCCCCCCCTTAAGAGGGCACACCACTATATATTCCACCATTGACTTACATTGTAAATAAAAAAATCATTAAAAATCCAAATGAATTTTCTGGATAACAAGACAACTATTTCCTATTATTTTGGTCCAAGCTCTACATTCTGATCCACTTTGAAACAAACATTGTATGTCAAATAAGAAAATAATCAGCTGTTTTCAATATCCGGTCAAAACAAACAGTATTTACAGTATCCAGGAAATCCTTCCACACAGGGTGTAGTAATTTGACATCCATGTTTTTATATGTGGTTATATTTCAACAAATGAGGTGTTTTTTTGCAGCTAAAACCTCACCAAATATGATAGGATTAACTGTAAAAAATATCATAATCAAGAAACAACTGAAAAAAAAATTCAAAGTTCCTGGTGATCTATTTTGTACTATTTTCTCAATGCGGATTGGCTGGTTTACTGATGTGACCCCTTTAGAAATGCCTGTACCAAGTCAGGGTCATTACAGTTTTCCGGTTGTTGACTGATTTTGTCTGTTTATATAATTATGAGTTTTGACTTTCCCTTTGTAAGATTGTTCGGAGTTCGGTAATTTTGTTATTACCCTTATTTATTATCTAATTGGAATTTAGAGTTTTATTTATCTCCATGGAGTAAAATATGACAACTATTTATTACCCAATTTTAACTATGTTGGGAATGAAGCTACTTTTTTTTTTACATAAACCATATATAATTTTACTCAACTTTTTATCTTGTATGTTATTTTTATTGAGGAATTATTCTCATGTAATATAAATAATATCCAATAATTTGATTAACTTGAGTCTTAAAAATATAAATTTGAATTACTCAATTAGATTTGCATAAATTAGAGATCACAGGCAGATTCCTGTTTTTGACATAAAAGGAACCAAAACAGGGGAATTTGAAAATGTTGTTTTTTCGTTTATTTGCAAAACGATGGGCCTTAAAATGCCATTTTCTTTTCTTTGAATTGATTGTTTAATTATTTTCCATTATATTCCTTATACCATTTACTGTCTATGTTTTTATTCAGATTTGACCTAGCTGGTATAGTGTCTATTGTGGACCCCTTCTCTATGACAAACTTATGAATGAGTTGGATATAATACAGGCTGACATTGAGGCAAGTATATAGATATGGCAAGGAGATATGGGAGATATGAGAGGAAGAATCCTCATTTGATTTTAAAGAAAAATTGACCATCAAAACCAATTCTTGACCCTGAATAGCCCTATTTGAAATTATTCCATTTTGAAACCAAATTCTTCAAAAAGTAAACATTGCGATTGATAACTGTGACATCCACCACTACAATGTTTCCTCATTTTGTTTGTTTTGAGTGGTCATGGTAGCTACAGTGTCACATACCTGTAGGTTCCTATTAATGAATCTTATAGAAAGTCATATTATCAACTTCTTTGAAACTTGCACTTTACCAATTCAGAATTGGGATCAAACTGGAAAGTGTATGGAAGGTCTTTTGTAAAGATACATCACTTCTTGCTGATTGGATAAAGCATGGCCACCAGAGGCAATTATTTATTCCAATTTTTTTCTCTCATCTTGATGACTTAATACACACAATATAATGTAGCAAGTTAAGGATTACCTCCATAGTGTGTGTGTGTTTGTTTCAATATGGATATTATTTTACTGAACAGAATGAATTGGCTCTTACTGGCAATCTGATTTTTGTTTTTAGCCGAGTTGCAACGAAGTTACAGTCGGCTTATGTTTTGGCGAAAGGCGGGCGGGCGTATGTTAGCCTATCTTCGTTAACGTGATAGCGCTCTTAGTTTTTGGCCGATCAACATAATTTTTGGTAGGAAGCATTATTACACTATTATTTAGAGCGAGTTCGAAATTCAGATTAATCTATTGTTTTGTTCTTGTAAAATCTTGGTTTTTTATAGAAAAAGTACATATTTTGAGATTTACACATTTCTCTGAAACTACAAAAGATAGAAACTTAATATTTGGTAAGGGTAGAGATGCCAATGTGAAGTTGTGCATTCAACATTTTTTTATCCCTGGGGCTCAGCCCCACCCCACTGGGGAATCTGTTTAAGATAATGTGACCGAGATCCCCACCCTAAACCATATATATTTATGATCAGGGTGACTAAGCAAATTATATGCATTATAGCTCAGGCCCCAGGGTCATACCTCACCCCCTACCTGAAGTGAACTTTTTAATGGTCGAGATCCCCACCCTTAAACCATATATATTTATGATCAGGGTGACTAAGCAAATTAAATGCATTATAGCTCAGGCCCCAGGGGGTCATACCCCACCCCCTACCTGAAGTGAACTTTATAATGGTTGAGATCCCCACCCCTAAATCATATATATTTATAATCAGGGTGAATAGACAAATGAAATGCCCCAATAATTTATTTTTGTCCTCTGAAACTTGATGATATCTTCATCATACATACATTTATTCTTTAGTTTCTTACTTATTTATAAAACAAGACCAAATGATTTTGACTTGCAACTCGGCTGTTGCATCTCTGATGCTTTCTCGATTTTTTATATTTTCAATGGAAGCATAAAAAATGTATGTGTCTTGACCTGTAATACAAGCAATATGATAGGCTAAATATAATTTAACAGTTGCCTATGCAAATAACCAGTAGCAAAATATTAGAATGTTCCCTCAATTATTAGATTGCAATATTTTTAGCTTTTTTATTATTTATTTTTTCAGATGGAACTTTTTTTTGACTGCAAATAGAAGGATCTAACTGCAATTTGAAGATGAAGATCAAAGACCAATCTAAAAAATTGAATAATAATAACAATTATAAATGTGGCTACCTTTAACTGTTGGACTCAATGGTTTTCTTGTAATATATTAAAAAGATGTACATGTTTTGACAATCTTACATGTGTGATCCTATGATATTTACAAATTAATCCTGATGATAGTTAATAATATACTGATATCATTTCTGGATAAATTGACAGTACAAGTTGAGTTTGATTTTTAAAAATTCCTGCAAATCTTCAAGCTGAAACCCCCAAAATCCATGTGAATCTTGCACATCTACAGTTTTGAGTGAAGAAATATGTTTTATGCATGGCTAATGATGTGCATATACATGTACATGAACCCATAGCCTATTCATATTAATTTTTTCAAATCAGAACTGATCATAATCGATCATGTATCGATCACTTATTGATCAAATAAATCTAATCAAAATAATCGATCACTAATCGATCAAACTCCTCAGAGAGTTTGATCGATAAGTGTTTGATTAGCCAAACTCATCACTCGATAAGTGTTTGAAAACTGATCGATTAGTGATCGATGATCGATTTGATCGATTAATCAAGTCGGGATATTATGATTCTATTTGATTAATTTATAGTGCCTTCTATTGAACTGAGGAAAAGGAACTCATAATACATTGTGCATGTGTTATTCTTATTTTTTTTTTCTTACTTGTAAGATATTTTTGTCTTTATTTTGTCACAAATCTGTTTTATGATTTAAATGACAATAAATATTGAATTGAAAAAAATATAAACGCATATTATCATAAACAGTACAAACATCAACATAACTTTTAAATATACATACTTTGTTCCTGAGGTTCCTTCTACATGTAATGTGGCCGTTCAATCACCAGTTCTATTATCAGTAGATATGCCACGTCTTTATAGGTAAATTACCTACATGCACATATACCCTCCCAGTATATCAAGTGTCAATACTGGGAATTTATCAACTTCCTTGTGAATTTCCTGGCTATATTTAGAAAATGAGGTTAAAGCAATACATTTATATGTTAATAACAAAATTTTGGCTTAACCATATAAAAATAAAGTTCATATAGACGTTACAAAGGCAAGTGAAATTACAGTGTTATTTTGTTTCTTGACAATCGATATAAATGCCTTGAAACCAATGTAAAGAGGTTTAAAAGTTCCATAATGGTATGAAAAGTTTGAAGATAAAAAAAGGGGTAATCAGAAAACATGTCAGCTTGATATATTTGGCCGCGCTTTCTTCTTCCATTCAGTCTGGTAGTTTTTATTCTGAAAAATTGCTGAAATAAAATGAAAAACCAAGAATAGAACACTGTTGGAACTGTTTCAAAATCCAATAGAAAAATCGTTAGAAATAAGCAAAATCGATACCACAAACTCACAAATTACGCTCACTATCATAGCTTGGTATAGACACTTCAGTGGCGGTGTTAAACTAGCTTTATGGGCTCAAACCTCCTCTATAAGTGAAATGATGCGGTCATACAAGTTTTTTCCACGTGAGGAAAAATCCAATCCTCTCATAACCTGGCGAACAGTGAAAGTGATGATAAAATAGCTTGGAATGTTGCTAGTAACATCAGTACTTAGCTCAAAACATCTACAACTTTGCATATGGTTAAATAATCGAGTTAAATCAGACAACCGCATCGGTGGCGTAATTGTTAGCGTGTTCGCCTCGAATGCGATAGATCGTGGGTTCGAGCCCCAGTCGGGTCAAACCAAAGATTATAAAATTGGTATTTAGTGCTTCTCCGCTAAGCACACAGCATTATGGGGAAAGAGCAAAGACTGGTCGGCTCGGAATAAGAATAATGTGTCCGAGTGGAGTGACATGTCGATATATTTAAGGACAGTTATGGACAGTTCCATTAACCATACATGGCACTTAAAGTTGACCTAACCATAATAGTCATTTTACTTTATCTGTTGCATTTCAACTTGGTAAGACACCCACCCATACAGGTGAATTAAAAGTGCCATCTCTGGGTGCCATGTTTTAATACAAGAGCCATAATGAAGAAAACCTCAATAAATGTCGACAGGAAATATACAGGGATGGTCTCAAAAGAAATAAACAAAATCTTTTGAAGTCGTTGGATAATCTTGTTCTCGTAATTTTGAATTTTATATTGCGACAATCGTTGGTGACTTTGCATCATTTCGTTACTGCGCATTATTTTAATGAATGAAATTTTCTCCTGGCCAGCTAAAGCGTATTAATCTTATTCTCTAGATTTCCATATATGGCTCTCCTTTCTATCGTTATTTTTAGGAATGATTTTATCCAATCATAGGTCGTCAAATAGATACAACATCGTACAATAATGACCCCCTACACTCTAGACAACAGATCGCTAGGAAACCAGAATGTTTAAACTAAATCGCCTCATATCTGAATACCGGATTAAAGTTGAACACGCAATATGTGGACTTAAATGTTACAAAGCTTAAAAATTTAGTCAAAATATGTGCAGGATTTGTTAATCGTCGAAAAACACTGTTCAACGATTAGATATATACATGTTTTAATATAAGTCTTTTTAATACCTGTATGAATATTAGTATGATTCATACTCTTAGTCTGAGTCATACACTTTCCGTAAATACCTATTACTGGAATTTTATCCTTATAAGGGTACAAAAAAGAACATACGGTTTTTTTTAAAAATAAACCATTAGCGTATTTTACTTTGCTTTTGTAAAATTTCCTTATAAGTGTAAAAAAACATACGATGATCAAATTACATTTGTTAAATAACCATTATCGTTTTCTACATTGACAATAGACCGAATAATCTGTCTCTTGTGTGTCTATATTTGTCATTATATATTTTCATTTTATTATTTGGACATTTTTTTTTTTGACACAATATTTTCTGAAAACCTTAGGGCAAGGTGGGATTGAAACTAAAACAATCATAATTTCGTTGTGCACAAGTAGAACAGTATAGTCTCCAGAGTTAATTCTTGTTACTGATTGCTTTCATTTTCAAATATTCTCGGGGGCTGCTTGTATGTGTGTCCAAAAAAAAATGTCCAAATAATAGAAAGAAAATGTATATGTATTTTACTTTGCAAACCTTTGGTCATTAACGTTTCTACCTTTTTCAAATCTACTCGTGGGAAATTTCCACTTTCCCAAGCGTTCTGCAAGATTTCTCTTATATCGTGGTTCTAACGTGTAGCGAATTTACACGTGGGAAAAACTAACTGGTAGCTAGATATAAAAAATAAAACTTGTTTCAGCTAAATGTTCTATTAATAAATCCAAATAATATTTTACAAAACAAATTAACAATGTTGACCCGACCATAATAGTCATTTTATTTTATCTGTTGCATTTTAACTTGGTAAGACACCCACCCATACAGGTGAATTAAAAGTGCCATCTCTGGGTGCCATGTTTTAATACAAGAGCCCTAATGAAGAAAACCTCAATAAATGTCTATTTACGGAAAGTGTAGGACTATGAATCCTAGTACGAATACGAGTACTATTTCGACAGGAAATATACAGGGATGGTCTCAAAAGAAATAAACAAAATCTTTTGAAGTCGTTGGATAATCTTGTTCTCGTAATTTTGAATTTTATATTGCGACAATCGTTGGTGACTTTGCATCATTTCGTTACTGCGCATTATTTTTATGAATGGAATTTTCTCCTGGCCAGCTAAAGCGTATTCATCTTATTCTCTAGATTTATATATGGCTCTCCTTTCTATCGTTATTTTTAGGAATGATTTTATTCAATCATAGGTCGTCAAATAAATACAACATCGTACAATAATGACCCCCTACACTCTAAACAACAGATCGCTAGGAAACCAGAATGTTTAAACTAAATCGCCTCATATCTGAATACCGGATTAAAGTTGAACACGCAATATGTGGACTTAAATGTTACAAGGTGATGGGAACACTTTGGATGCATCCTCGACCAAAGCTTAAAAATTTAGTCAAAATATGTGCAGGATTTGTTAATCGTCGAAAAACACTGTTCAACGATTAGATATATACATGTTTTAATATAAGTCTTTTTAATACCTGTATGAATATTAGTATGATTCATACTCTTAGTCTGAGTCATACACTTTCCGTAAATACCTAATACTGGAATTTTATCCTTATAAGGGTACAAAAAAGAACATACGATTGCTTAAAAATAAACCATTAGCGTATTTTACTTTGCTTTTGTAAAATTTCCTTATATGTGTAAAACAACATACGATGATCAAATTACATTTGTTAAATAACCATTATCGTTTTCTACTTTGACAATAGACCGAATAATCTGTCTCTTGTGTGTCTATATTTGTCATTATATATTTCCTTTTTATTATTTGGACATTTTTTTTTGACACAATATTTTCTGAAAACTTCAGGGCAAGGTGGGATTGAAACTAAAACAATCATAATTTCGTTGTGCACAAGTAGAACAGTATAGTCTCCAGAGTTAATTCTTGTTACTGATTGCTTTCATTTTCAAATCTTCTCGGGGGCTGCTTGTATGTGTGTCCAAAAAAAAATGTCCAAATAATAGAAAGAAAATGTATATGTATTTTACTTTGCAAACCTTTGGTCATTAACGTTTCTACCTTTTTCAAATCTACTCGTGGGAAATTTCCACTTTCCCAAACGTTCTGCAAGATTCCTCTTATATCGTGGTTCTAACGTGTAGCGAATTTACACGTGGGGAAAACTAGCTGGTAGCTAGATATAAAAAATAAAACTGGTTTCAGCTAAATGTTCTATTAATAAATCCAAATAATATTTTACAAAACAAATTAACAATGTTGACCTAACCATAATAGTCATTTTATTTTATCTGTTGCATTTTAACTTGGTAAGACACCCACCCATACAGGTGAATTAAAAGTGCCATCTCTGGGTGCCATGTTTTAATACAAGAGCCATAATGAAGAAAACCTCAATAAAACAATGCTTTAGATTTGTACCAAGGAAACATTCATAAAAAAAAAGAAAAAAGAAAGAAAAAAAAAAGATAGTTGAGCTTCAGTTTCAAGAGCTCAATTATATAATTAATTTTATGTATAAAGAAAAATAATGTATACCTGTGCTACAGTTTCAAAATGTGCATGGCTTTTCTGTAAGGCCTTCCCTCTCTGTAGACTACTGCCAATTGTTGTATTCTTCTTTAAAAAGCCATCACCATGGCCATCCAACTAGTCTATTAGCTGTTGATATCACAAAAATCATTAACAATATTTTGAGGAAGCTTTATTTGTACTCTTAGACATATCAGAATCGAAATAAATCATTTTTTGAGTTTTAACATGGATTGGCGGATATTAGTAAATTGTATCCCTCGCTTCTGGCTCGGGATCAAATACTAATATCCGCCGATCCATGTTAAAACTCACAACACATTCTGGCTTCCATGATTTATTTCTTAATTATTTTTGATTTTATTCATATTACGTGCCTACATTGGTTATACATTGACTTTGTATTGAATTATATATATTATTGTAATTAATAACAAACTGAGTGTTGATAAAGTGTTGTCATTTGTATATGACATAGAGCATTCAGTATTGTACATGTAATTTAAAAAAAATCACTTTGTATATACATTGTAGTTGAAAGAATGTTATACTTGTGGTGTAGTATAATATCGTAACTTGATGATTGATTTTTTGTCAATTTTTTTTTTATCTTTTGTGAATTTGTTTATTGGTAGTATTGAACTTGCATAGTTATACAATTGTATATTTTGTGAACTATGATTTAGTGTGAATGTAGATTTTTGGTATAAGAGTATTTTGTTTTCACTTCAATTCTAATATTTCTTATTTGCAATTAATTTACCAGACTTAACATATGTGACGTACCGGACGTGTAGTTGATCTTTGATTAGTACTTGACCTAGTTGTATCTCTGATTGTGACTACGAGCTATCACCTATTGATTGTGACTTAGATAAGTTTTGATTGATTTATTGACAGGTTGTAGTTTTGCACTCTTCTTTTGTGACTGATTGTAATTTTGTTAATTATTATCGTGTAGAAGACTTTGACTCATACAATATAATCTGTATTTGTGTGTGACCTGTGATCAACTGTTTGTTTTTAGTCAGTGGAAGTTTGAAACTTGTAACTGAAGGGGAATTTTGACTAGTGTTTTTTTTTCAAAATTTTTTCTTGAAAAGAATATTTTGTTTTTGACTTTTGAGTGACTTTACTTAGGAAGCATTGCTTCACTTTTGGAAAAGGTTTTATGCCATAAAATCTAGCGTTGAAACTTGATTCTTGATTGTGATTTATCTGATTATACTTTACATAATTTGTACATTGTTTATTGCAATTGAATTGTGTAATCAATTATTTGTTGTACAGCTGTTTAGCTTAAATATGTGCATGTGCATGTTTACTAAGCATACCTTATTTACAGGTGTAGTAGTTACATCTGTAGTCCTTCTGCACTCGGAAACTTTGTTTATCTGATGTTGATTTTGAAAAAAAAACTTATTACACGATAGTGACTTACTTGATAAGTAATTTAGTTATTTGTTCCAGAAAGACGCTTCAGAATTTCAGAACTTTATTTTTGTTGTAGACTATTTATCTTTTAGGTTTATTTTTGTTTAAGTTAGCCATCATCGACACTTCAAAAAGGTTAGTAAATGATTTTACTAGGCATGTTTTGAATTAATTCTAGGTTACTTGTTTATTTCGTACCATATGGATCCTATGGATGATCACATACCCGAACAGTATGGTTCTCAGAGGAAACGTCGTCGACGCCGACACAGAACACGTAGACAGCGACCCTACTGGGATGATAATGAATCAGCTGATCCTGATTAATCATATACTCATCGACCTGCTCCGACTCATACTCATCACGACTATGAACTATTTTCGTTGTGGTAGACCAGGACATATAACTATGGGTTGTCGAGTTAGGCTCATATCCAGAAATGACATTACATTTGCTAATTTGCATATCTAAGATGGCGGCAACTCAATTGTCTGCATTTTTTATATGATCTATATAGAAGATATTTTTTTTTAACTGCATGCATATTAATTGCCGCAGTTGAAAATGGGACTTTGAATTAAGCCAAATTAAATGAGATAAAAATGAATGACAACCGTGAAATATTCGAGGTTCCTGGAGTGTATGAGAATCCGAGGCGACAAACCCTTACACTGGCCTTAACAGTCTATGAAAAATGTCTGAAATATATGAAATTGGTGGAGTTCGACACCAAATTTACCAACGAATAATATTTTGTGGTCAACTTGCCGGAATTCATTTGGATTCCTGAACTGTGGATAAATTACTATTCGCAAACCTTATAGTTCTAGCTTCTAAACTCGAGGTTCCCATGATAATTTTTTTTTTATCATTTTTGTAAGCACGCAAGTTCAAAAATGGCTAAATTTGAAAGAAAACAACAAAACTATTTGTTGTATTTTAGCAGACGAAAAACTTTGCGGAAGTCAACAATAACATAAGGGTAATAACAAAATTACTGAATGTTAATTATTGAGCCGTTGACGGAAGCAATAAATTTCCATATTATAAGCAATTATTTGAGAAATCTGAGGAGCAATCCATCCAGCTTGAAAATGCAGTCACGTGATCAAAATCTAATTTAAATGTAATGAATGTTTATGAGGAAAAGTACATTAAATTTCTGGATATGTGGATCACCCCAGACAGGCCTACAACTTCCAACAGATCAACGCGGAAGATAGAACATACGCCTATCAATATCAGTCAACTAGAGAAACAACTGGACTCTTGGAAAGTTCCAACGAAGTAACCGTGAAGGCCAACGGAATTATTGCTTCGGCCCTCTTATATACTGGTTCTACAGTTAGCACTGTAAGCGAATCTTTCTATCTGCAGTACCTTGGTAACCAACATATCCAAACACTCAACCGTATACTACACATTGAGTGTGCTGACGGAGAAGAAATGCCATACCTAGGTTACATCACAGTCGACTTTGAATTACCAGGAACTTCAACATCAGATAGACCCCAACATTGTCTACTTTTAGCTGTACCAGACAGCATGTACAACAGCAGTGTACCTTTGATGATTGGAACCAACATACTAAAGGTAGCCATTGATGATGCTAAGCAACGATTCGGAGTCAGATTCCTACAGGAAGCAGAGTTATTTACGTCATGGTATGCTACTAAGGGAGAAAGACCAGCACAAGAAATCCTGACCGTCATTAAGTGTGCAGAGAACAAGAGCATACAGATACCACCAAACAGGGATGTCACGATACAAGGATACACTGCTCACGAATTACCATACCAACCAGTTTGTTGCATTATGCAACCTACAGACAGAGCAGCGATACCGGATGACTTAGATATTGCACCATCCCTTGTGTCCTACCAATATCGAAACAACCAACTTGTTCCAGTCCACATAAGTAATGTCACTACCAGGACGATCACTGTATCACCAAACGCCATCTTGTGTGAACTTTAACCAGTTTCGGTTGTTGACATTTACTTACCTGAGGATACCAGCCCCGACGTTCTGCACAACATCACATTACCAACTGACCTCAGTGACGAACAACTGGGACAAGGAAAAAAACTACTTCACCAGTTCAGAGATGTGTTCAGTACATCAAACACGAACATAGGACACACAACGGCAGTTCCTCGTCACATTGACTTGGTTGAGAACACACCATTCAAGCAACGTATCGACGTATTCCACAGGCGATGTTCGACGAAGTCAGTGATCACTTAAGACAGCTACTTGCAGCAGGAATAATTCGTCGTTCCCATTCACCTTGGTCGTCGAACGTCGTTTTATGTCGGAAGAAAGATGGCAAGTTGAGAATGCGCATGGACTAGCGACAACTGAACGCACATACCATTAAAGATTCCTACGCTTTACCTAGGAGTGAAGGAATACTTAAAACCATTATTATACCGTATTAGACATGAAGTCCGGTTATCATCAAGAATCACACAAGCAAAGGACAGCCTTTACAGTAGGACCTGTAGGATTCTACGAATTCAACCGTCTACCCTTTGGCCTTGTGAATATCCCAGTGACATATCAGACACTCATGGAAGAAGTACTTGGAAACTTGCACCTCGACATCTGCTTCATTTACCTAGACAACCTGATCATTTTCTCCAAAACCTACGAAGATCACCTTGATAGAATAAAGAGAGTATTACAGCGACTACGAGAAAGTGGCTTGAAACTCTCACCAAAGAAATGCACGTTCTTCCAGGAAAAGGTGAAGTACATCGGTCATATAGTCTCCAAAGATGGCATTGAGCACGATCCAACCAAAATCGAGAAAGTCACAAGAAGTTCGCCAATTTCTCGGGTTCATAGGCTACTACCGAAAGTTTGTTAAGGACTTCTCCAAGATAACTAGGCCACTGACAAACTTGATGGCATTACCAAAGAAGACAAAGAGATGTAGAGCCAAGCTACTCACTACAACATCATGGATCTGGGGTCAACAACAGGAAGACGCATTCCAACAACTAAAGAGACAACTACAGAAGCCACCAATTCTTGGATTTCTACAGTACAACAAGCCATTTGAACTCCATACAGATGCATCCATGCTCGGACTTGGAGGCTGTACTGTATCAAGAACAAGATAACAAGAAGCGAGTGATAACATATGCCAGCAGATGACTTAGTAAATCAAATCAGAGAATAACTAACCAGTACACAAACTAGAATTCCTTGCTTTGAAATGGGCTGTCACTGAAAAGTACCATGCCTACCTCTACGGAACACATTCACTGTACTAACTGACAACAACCCGTTGACATATATACTTACATCAGCTAAACTAGATGCCACTGGTCATCGTTGAATTGACGCTTTGACATCATACAACTTCAATTGCATGTACATACCAGGAAGTAGCAACGCTTACGCTGATGGCCTCTCCAGATTACCAGGACTACTTGGTAAGAGCGTTTCCAATATTAGCACGGAATCCGTAAAAGCCATCTGCAACATACAACATGTTCAACACTATGCACAGTGTTTATCGTTGTCTGTCACTACAGCTGATGAACCATCTTTGCCAAAAAGACACCTGGTAGAGTGACAATTGTATGAAAGAATGGACATACCCGGTATTGGGTAGAGGAACACCGACAGCCAACGAAAGAACAACTTGAAAGAAATCCACTCAACACATGGTTCATCATCAACAACTTCGAGAAGTTCAAACTGATTGATGGAATACTTTATAGTGATCAACACCAACGGTGAACTAGTTAGACAACTTGTCCTTCCAAAGACCTGTATTGCTAGTCATGACTTCATTTCATGACGATATGGGACATCAGGACCGCGACAAGACACTGTCACTCGTCAAAGATCACTTTGTATGGTATGGTATGACTAGCGATGTCGAAGCGGTGATTACCAACTGCAAGCAACAGATGCATACGTAGAAAGAAACCAACCAACGAGAAAGCAGCACTCATCAACATCGAGTCTTCCCAACCATTGGAATTGGTATGCATCGATTATCTATCACTTGAGAGATCCAACGGCGGATATGAGAACATCCTTGTCATAACCGACCATTTCACACGGTATGCCATAGCTATTCCATCAAGAAACCAGACTGCAAAGACCACTGTCGAAGCTTTCTTCAACAACTTCGTCGTACATTATGGTTTGCCATAAAGAATCTATTCCGACCAAGTGGCCAACTCTGAATCGAAGATCATTAAAGAGCTATGTAACATCACCGGAATGAAGAAGTCGAGAACAACACCTTGTCATCCTATGGGGGAACGGCATTACGGAACGTTTCAACAGAACGCTACTCAACATGCTTGGTACCTTAGACTCAAATCAAAATAAGGACTGGAAGTCTCATGTTGCTGGACTCGTCCATGCGTATAACTGTACTCGACAAACGACGACGACTGGATTTTATCCGTACTTCCTGATGTTTGGTAGAACACCTAGATTGCCGATTGACATCGCCTTTGGTTTAGAAGTTGAGGGAAAGAAAGAACCATCTACAAAGTACGTCAAGACCATGAAAGAGAGATTGAAGAAGGCATACGAACTTGCATCCAGAGCAACTAGAACAGCCCAAGAACGCCAGAAATGTGAAAACGACAAGAAGTACAAGGAGCCATTCTGCAACCCGGCGACAGAGTAGTAGTTAAGATAGTTGCCTTCGACGGGAAACATAAAATTGCAAACAAGTGGGAAGAGGAACCGCACAGGATTGTTAGCCAACCTAACAGAGATATCCCGGTGTACTTGGTTCAACGTGAAAATAGGGAAGGACGGAAGAGAACACTGTACAGAAACCTCCTTCTGCCAATCGGATTCCTGCCGGAAGATGAGAATTCGAAGAAACCGAATGGGAGAAACCCTGCACCCAAACGGCAACGACTTAGAAAGCCAAAAAAGAAACCGACGAAGCCCGACAACAACGAAGACACAGTTGAATTGGAATCGGATGAGGAGTCGGAGCAGGAGTATTATGTGATTTATACGCCTAATGAAGATCAACAGAGCAACACCAATAGTGATGTACATAATGTGGATAGTGACCAGGGAAGGACTATCAACTTTACTGATGGCGGTCATGCTGGAGTTGATAGAGGACAGGACACTGCCTTCAGTCAGCTGAGATAAATGATGCTGAGGAACCAACTCCTTTCAGTGATGATGATATACATGTAAAAGCGGTTGGTCAGGACACAGAAGAACACACTTCTGATGTACCCACAACTCCAAGATTGTTACCAACACCACCACCACCACGACAAAGACATCGTCGTATTTTACCAACACCACCACAACAACCAGATTTATCAGTAACTAGACCACGGAGGAACAGACGACCACTTCAGTACCTATCGAACTATGTCACATCCAAATAGGCTATCACTCAACCAGAATGGATGATGAAGGTGAATTGGTTAAAGCAGGAAGCTAAGGACGGAAAGTTCAAGGGACTAGAGATTGAATTAGCCAGAACCATCATGGAAATAATGAAGGGGACCGCCGAGAATAGCACTATCGAGGACGTCTGATTTCAAAAGAAGGGGAACTATTCAGATGACATGGAAGTCATTTCTTCAACAGAGGGGAGGATGTAGCAGAGTGATATTTTCACCATTTATTAAATTCGTATTTACTATGCATTTTAATAGTGTGATGTTCTTATAAATAAAATTAGTATTAAAATTAGTATTTGCAAACGATTTAATTAACTTTTGCAGAGTATTTGTATTAAGGGTTTTATCCTTAGACACTTATAACTTTACTACGAGTACTTTTTACTCAGTAAAGTTCATGTAAATAATTATGGGGGTTATATTTGAAACATATTTCATTGTTTGTTTTCTTCTGGCGGGAAAGGTTAATTTGCTCGTGCAAGGCTAGACAGACGAACACTGGACATTGAACGGTTTGGTCGTACATAACATAACGACAGAAAACTACTGACAATAATGTCCACACACATTGACCAACGTTAACTGAGACTGAGAATTAACACTAACAACTGTAAGTTGCACTTCTTTTAACTGGTTCTATTTATTTACCCACATTAACAAAATTCACAACAATATCCCATTTTCCGATTAAACCTCCCCCCTTTTTGGTCGCACGTCCAGAATATCTGAGTGAGTGAAAGACGTGAGTACATTGTAATTAATTCACTTATATCTAGGTCGGTATTTTTAAATGTTATTAGCTGTGTAATATTTTAATGATAGAGTACTTTTCTCGCTTGGTCAGATTCATGGATGAACGGACAAGATATAGATGTAAACAAATCGGTAGCCCAATTCGCTATGTTAATATGTTTATTGTATTTTTAAAAGTACATTGTATATTTATTTACATCAAATATATGAATTGTATTTATACGTATTTCTTTTTTATTACACGTATAATATTTACATTTGGTCATATTATTATAAATGTGTAATTTTGGTTTGCAGGACTTGATGTATAACTAGTACTGGTGTATTTAGATTGTTTAGCTGTACCATTATTTTACGACCAAGTAAACACGCTCAACAAGTGGTAAGCATTGTTGTTGTTTACATATTTTATGAACAGACGATTTTGTCTTGCATAGTATATTTGTAAAATGCATATAGAGTATTCTCCCTTGGTAGATTTGTCAATTTTTAACCAAATCTGGAATACAGACTAAACTTTTGTATTAATACAATAATATTTGAAATTAATTGAAAATTATAATAAATACACAGAATACTGTATACTTATATACATGTTTTTATAATTAGAAGGGTATAATTTAGAATTATTATGCTTTCTGTAAATTTCTTCTGTAATATAAGTTCATACGATATTTTGGCATATATCACAAAGAATTATATTGCGTTAATATACTATGCGAAAATAGTACATCTACTATGCCAGTTTCACGCGGGGAAGGTTGGGTTTTTCAGCTGTCTGTCAAGCTATATATAGCTAGTCCACGTACAAGGGGACGAATCCAATCTGTCAATCTATCATAGTCGTCTATTATTCATGTTACTGTTTTTTAATACTTGTTATTGTTGTTAATTAAACTTCAAACTTCAAGAATCTTTATATTTTTAAAGCCTTAAATGAAACAAAGAATATTCTCACACTTTCAAGACTATCTGATCCAATATATTAGTCACCAATATCAGGACCTCCTTTATTGTAATAGTTCTCAATATATTTTGTCTACATATAACAGTCAGCATAATAATAATAATAATGTTGTGTTAGCAATGACTATGCCATATATTGGTCATTGCTAACACAACATTATTATATAAATATATCAGTTATATTGTTACCAGACAATTGTAGTTTATTGTTATAATATTAACAAGTTATATTGCAATACTGTGATAACTACATTGTATATAAAAAGAACACATGTTGACAAACTTTCTTGTAGAAAGTAGTTTGTACTTTGTTAGAAGATAAATTAGGATAACATTACCGGTTGTAACACATTGTATTTGTATAATATGTAATAGAATTAAGTCTGTGATAATTTTGTAATTGATATGTTATAATTCTATTCTTACTAGAATTTATCAATAACTGGTAAATCCGATTGAATATCGTCACTTATTCTACGTCATTCGAAAGGAATTTATAAATCAATATTTCCGTTTGCCGGGCTACAGTTGCTTGCCATGAATGAGTTCGCAAAATGGCCGACGTCATTTCAACGTTTGTGTTCCAAGCTGAGAAAAATTATAGTTTTTCTTACTGAAATAAATAATAAAACTTACCTCAAACTGTTAGTATTTTGTGATATTGCCTCTAGCTCTTAAAACAACCCGTAAGCGCCTTGGAAGGTAGTCATATAAACTTCTTATATAATGTAGTTGAAGTGAGGTCCAAATTTCAGCAACAACAGTTTTTAGGTCCTCAGCATTTCGAATGTCAACTATTCGTCGTTGAAATTTTGTTTTTATAACTTTCCACACATTTTCTATTATATTTAAGTCTGGGCTTTGTGGGGACCACTCTAAAGTTGGAATATCATTTTTCGTTTTCCACTGATTTGTCCTCCGAGACTCATGGCATGGGACATTGTCCTCCTGGAATATGTAGGGGCTTGTAGGAAAATGTTGGGCAATGACCGGCCATAAATTGTCATCTAAAATGTTTATATACTTTTCACTATTTAAATTGCCAACAACTGGTGTTAGTGTACCTACCCCATAATACGAAATGCAGCCCCAGAACATGACAGAGAATTTCGTTTTGTAATTTCGACCCTGGTAACACCCATTACATTCCGGTCTTAATCTTTCATCCACTTTATGCCAAACATAAACTTTCCTGTTATTTCCAATCTCAATATTCGTCTCATCACTGAAGATAACTTTTTTCCAATGATTTCTCACTGTCCACGTGAATTTTGATCGACAAAATCGTTTTCTTTTCTCTCGGTTGACAGGTGAAATCGTAGTTTTCTTACAAACTGGATGTTTTTTGTATCCTTCAAAGTTCAAAGGCCTCCGAACTGTTCTAGAAGAAATTTTGGTCACAAACTGGCGGCTAAATTGGTCTGTTATTTCTCCTAAACTTTGTCTTCTGTCCGAACGAAGCATACGGTACATAATCCTGTCTCCCCGAACTCCCGTTTTTCTACCCCTTCCACTTCGCGGTAAGTTTTCTTCCGATCCTCGCACCCGTCGCCTCCTGAGAAATTTATTGATTGTTCTCCTGTTTTTACCCGTCATTTCAGCAATTTTGTAGCTAGAATATCCTTGTTGTGACAAAGCTACGATGATTTGTTTCTCCTCTAGTGTCATTTGTTTACCGTGCGGTGCTAATTTTTGACAGACGATATTTTGACCGAATTACAAGGTATTTCCTTAAATGACGTCACTGGCCTAATTTTGGAACATTTTGGCATTGTGTAAAATGTGAACGTTACTAATCAAAGGTAAATAACACTGAGTAAAAAATTGGAAACAAATTTTCGCAAATGACGTCGGCCATATTGCGAACTCATTCATGGCAAACGACTGTACCTTTTTCCCCGGTCATTCCACGCGTATAAATCTACGAGCAATGATACTAAGGGGTTCTGCTGGAAGGATCTGCCATCTTGAAAATGTGAAATACTACATGTCATATTTACAACAATACACAAAAATAATTAAGAAGCTTACCTTGAAAACTTATTTTAGTTAAATTGTATCAAATTTAAAGCGTACACGAAGCCAAATAACGTCTAATCTTTACGTTTCAAACTGGAAGTCTTCATATGACGTCAATGACGTAATGTTGGTCATGTTCCAAAGTCGTCAATAACATTTCGCGGATTTTTTTCAGTTTACAATCGTATGTGTATTGTATGTCCTTGGGTATTTTTTTAATAGTATTTAGCGTCGAAAACAAACACGATGTCCAAGAATAAGAATTATAGGGATTAAACACCGTGTTTTTTGGAAATTATGTATGTATAAACTCCGGCAGCTCACTCACAAACTTTACATAAAGTCCTTCGGACTTTTTTCAGTATGTGAGTGAGCTGCCGGAGTTTATACATAGATAATTTCCTAAAAAACAGTGTTTAATCCTATAATATTTTTTTTTTTAATTTTTAAATCATTTTGAAAATTTTTAATTTTTTTGAAAATGTTTAATTTTTTGAATTTTTAAATATTTTTTTTAATTTTGAAAATTGATGAAAATTTTGAATTTATTTGGGAATTTGAAATTTTAAAAAATTTTAAATTTTGTTTAAAAATTTTGAAATTTAATGAAATTTTGAAAAAAAATTGGAAAATTTAGTTTATGAAACTGGAAAATTTGAAAATTTTGAATTTTTTTGCCATGTTTTATACACTTTATCATACATGTATATTTAAACAGGAGAGTATACAGGGTAGGAGTATGATACAGGGTAGGGGTATGATAAATGGTAGGCATCTGGCACTTTATCAAATATTCAAAACTACTGTATTTACCACTAAATATATGATAAATATCGATATTTTATTGATTTGGTCAACAATAAAGAACCTCGAACCTAAGATGGTGTTATTTATGCCCCTAAAAAGGCACATACTACACTCGTATGACCATATCCGACAACCCTGTTATTCAGAGGAAGCTAAGGAACTGACATGCCCTAAACCAACTGTTCCAAAGAAGGAAATATACCTTGCAAATCAAGACCAAAGAGGGAAGGAAAAAGGCCTTTTTTTTTATTTTACTGTTTTTCTATTGGCCAGAAGCAATACACATGACATTCCATTTTCTAACATATTGATTAGCAAAAAGCAATTTCTGTGCAATAAGTATATGTTATCTGGATGTGAATTTATTGATACCGAAAATATTAGTCTGGCGAACCAGAATATGAAGTTTGTTGGCGAGTGAGCGAAGCGAACGAGTCACAAGCTTCATATTCTGTCGATCAGGCTGATATTTTTCAGTATCAATCATATTCACATTCAGATGACATATTTATCATCCTTAAATCAACCATAAACACGAATACATATATATTTGTATTTTCGAGGGAAAAATTACATGATTCAAAATATTCAAAATACGCTTCCCTAAAACCGTAGTTCATAAGTAGTTTGCAAATACACCATTAATTTTTACAGGTTTATATAAATGTTGTTGTATTTTTCCTTTAATTGTGATATTCATTGGGTTTTTTTTATTACAAGCATCAAAGTCAATCATTTTCATTAAAGGTTTTGCTTACCAAAGCCGTTCCGGTTTAGAAAACATGAACGTCACAACCTTCCTTATGACGTAAAAAATTATGACGTCTCAGCAGAGGTTATCAAGAATTGTGTAGAGTACATTTTTGTAGGACGGTGTTTGTTGATATTTCTAACATGACAGTTCCTAATTTGATATATGTTTAAACAAAATAATGTTAACTAGCTAATGGTGTCGATGAATTTTATTTATTTGTGCCATCTTCACAGGAATTATGGTTTAAATGTTAGGAGAATTTGGTGATAACTCCTGCTCACTGTTGATAAGTCCTGCTCAGCTCACGCGGACTTTGATACAAGTTTTTGTTATGGAGCCAACAGGTAGATATAGCCGGAGGGAAAGATGATAAAAAACCATATTAGCACTGTCGTGCAAAATCAATGAATGAAATTTCAGTTTTCATAAAATTTCAAAATTTTAATATTTAAATAATAATATTGAAAAACATGTAATATAAAAAAAAATTAAATTTCAAAACATTTCAAAATTTCAAAAAACACAGGTACCATCTATGCCAGGTTTGGACCTTACATAGATGCTTCCTGCCAAGTTTGGCTCCATTTGGCCAAGCTGTTTCAGAGGAGAAGATTTTTTTAACATTAGCTAATCAGAAAAAAGAATTAATCTTGGCGGCCATGTTTGTTGGTCGAATGGAACCAAATGAAGAAGCTTTAGAGGATCTTACATAGATGCTTCCTGCCAAGTTTGGCTCCATTTTGCCAAGCAGTTTCAGAGGAGAAGATTTTTTAAAGAGTAGCCAATCAGAAACAAGAATTGCCCTTGGCGGCCATATTTGTTGGTGGAACGGAACGAAATGGAGAAACTTTATAGAGGACCTGATAGATGCTTACTGCCAAGTTGTTTCAGAGGAGAAGATTAAAATATGAAAAATTTAAAGGACGGACGACGGACGCCAAGTTGATGGCTATACCTTACATGGCCCTTTGGGCCAGGTGAGCTAAAAAATGATGAAAAAAGGGGAATAACTCCTCGATGGGTAATCAGATTTACTTCAAAATTGCAGAGTATGTCGATCTTGACAAGCTGAACATGTTTTTAGTTTACACTTAACATCTATCTCTTACAGTTTTTGAAATAAAGGATGAAAAGTATTAACATTTTTCAAATTTTATGAAAAAAGGGAAATAATTTCAAGACAGGTAATCAGATTTACTCTAAAATTGCAGGCTAGGTAGATCTTGACATGCTGAACATGTTTGCTGTTTAAACTTAACATATATCTCTTATAGTTTTTGAAATAAAGGACAAAAAGTATTAAAATTGTGAAAAGTTGATGAAAAAAGAGTAAGAACTCCAAATTGGGTACTCAGATTAACTTCAAAATTTCAGGGTAGGTAGATCTTGATATGCTGCACATTTTTGCAATTTTAAATTAACCTTTATCCCTAATAGTTTTTTGAAATATCAGACAAAAATGTTTAAATTAAAAAAAATAATAATGAAAAAAGGGCAATAACTCCTAGACGGGTAATCAGATTTACTTCAAAATTGCAGAGTATGTCGATCTTGACAAGTTGAACATGTTTTTAGTTTACACTTAACATCTATCTCTTATAGTTTTTGAAATAAAGGATGAAAATTATTAAAATTATGAAAATTTGATGAAAAAAGGGCAATAACTCCAAGACATGTAAACAGATTTTCTTCAAACTTTCAGGGTAGCTAGATCTTGCTGTGCTGATCATTTTTTCGCCGTCAGATTTCTGATATTATTAATGGTTTTTGAGTTATTACCAAAAACGTGCAATTTTACCATATGCTTTATTTTTAGTAATAGCGACCATGTTTGTTGGCCGAATGGAACCAAATGAAGAAGTTTTATAGAGGATCTTACATAGATGCTTCCGGGTACCTATAAAGTGCGAAACGAAATAGAAACGAAACGAAACGAAACGAAACGAAATCAACGAAAACGAAATGAAACGAAACGAAATTAACGAAATGGAAACGAAATGAAACGAAACCAACGAAAGCAAAACGAAATAGACTGATATGAAGAAAATGGAAGGAAAAAAATAAAAGACAAAACGAAATAAAGAAAAAAAAAGAAAAGATAATTCGATTTTTTAAATACAATAATTTTGTTTAATTATAACCCATCTTGCATGCGCATGTCTGTCCGTTACAGTACTCCTCACGTACATTACCCGCAACTCAATCCAAGCCGGGTTTGCTTGCCGACAAACTTTCAGAAGTTCAAATGTCATATTTTTGTTTGTGTGTGTGTGTCAGTATTTATGAATTATGAAATTTCTGGAGTGGGCATATAGAAAAAAAATGGGGGATATGAGGGGGTATTTTCATAGATTGGGATATTGAGGGTTCATTATTCGTCTGATTTTATTACGTTTTTCGTTCCTATTTTACATAAATTTGCCTATTCGCAAATCAAACAGGATGGTCTTGAGTTTCAGATTCTGGGCACTATTTGACTACTGGATTTTCCCGACTTGTCACGTTTAATCCCCATGCACTCCCCCCCCCCCCTCCTCCCCCCCCCCCCCCCATTTGCCAATATGTCGGAATTATTAGCGACTGGTCATGCAAGTGGGAGGTTGGACCCACCATTTTCTTGGGAATTGCCTGTGCCAAGTCGGGAATATGATAGTTGTATTCTAGTTTCACATTTGGTTATGTCTTAGGATTAGAGAATTTACATGTACCGATTGTTTTTATTCTTGGTAACGTCTTATGGTTAGACGAGTGGCATCTGCCTATCTACTATCAGAACCCACCATTTTCCTTGGAAAATGCCTGTACCAAGTCAGGAATGTGTTGTTTTTCAGTTGTTCCGTTGATTGAAAACTCAGATGGTTGAGCTTCTTATCGGTTTTGTCTGTTTTTGTTGACTTTCCCTTTTGAATGCACCTGGTACCATTGTTATTACCTTTATTCGGTAGTGTGCCAACAGATCTGGCGTAATGTCTTACCGTTGTTCTTTCCGAGCTATACAGGGGTCAAAAAGACCCAACACTATAAACTTTTTATTTCAAATCCTATTGTTCTATTTTGAAGAACTGAAAAAAAAAACAACAGCAACATAACAGGATGTACAGTGAGCGTCCTCCTTACAGAAGAACTTCTGGAAAAAATTATGCTTGCAAAAACTAAACATAAGAAATTCTGGAAGTTTTAATGAAATCCATTCTGTTGTTTAGGAACAGTTATGGATAACGCAACAGTATCCTCTCTCTATTGTATAGCCTTGTATGGCAATTACATAGCCTTAAATGACAAAATCCAAAAGTGAAGAAATTTTAGCAAAACTGTTGAAATGGGAAAGCAAAAATAGAAGGTGCACAATGCCATTTGGTACTAAAGAATTCATGAAATTAATGAACCTTGCCATATGGTATTGAAGATTTCCTGTAAGATTCATTCAATTCCATCAAGTTGCTAAGGAGGAATTGCATAGGCAGTGAGGGAAGAACTCACGGACAAACGGACATATACTATATACCCCCTCCCGCTGGATAGCGGGGGTATACAAATATGTGCCGTATCAAATTTTATTAATACCGGAAATTGTTTTGGAGGGGGGGGGGGGGAATTGTTTTTTTTTTAATATGAAAAGGGATCAAAGGGAAAAAAGGTACTTTTACAAGATATGTAGATTTTTTTAAATTTCTAAAGTTAATTTTTGATAGGATTTGTATACCTCCGCCAAAAAAAGATTGGGGTATATAGGACTTCTGCTGTCCCTTCGTTCGTTTGTTCGTCCGATCGTCACACTTTTTCGTCTCTCCGACACACTTTTAAATTTTGCTCGGACGGAGGTATTTATTAGTGAACTTTAACTACTGCACTTCTGTTATTTTAATTCCTCTCCTTTCAACAGACTTGACGTTGCTCTTATGGTTCCCAAATATAAAAGAAGCCACTAAGTGAAAAGGACAGACTCCCGCTGAATAAATGCATAGTATTCTTGTTCAATGGGGATCAAATCTTGTCCTCTCCTGATGAAAGACAGACATGTGTGGGAAGTAGTCTAGCATCGTAATTGTGAAAATAGGTTTGATTTCTTTTAGGCCCCTTTTAATTTTTCTTCCATTTTCTATATCGTTTTGTTTTCGTTGATTTCGTTTTGCTTTCGCTGGTTTCGTTTTATTTCGTTTTCATTTCGTTGATTTCGTTTCGTTTTTGTTGATTTCGTTTCGTTTCGTTTTCGTTGATTTCGCTACGTTTCGTTTCGTTTCTATTTCGTTTCGCACTTTATAGGTACCCGATGCTTCCTGCCAAGTTTGGCTCAATTTGGCCCAGTAGTTTCAGAGGAGAAGATTGTTTTAACATTAATCAATCAGAAACAAGAATTGCCCTTGGCGGCCATATTTGTTGGGACGAAATGAAGAAACTTTATAGAGGACCTTATATACATTTGAAAAGTGTTACAGTAAGTAAGATTTGGTTACAAAAAATTCAAATTAACCATAAAAATTAAAATTTTACAAGATTTTTGGAATTGTTATGGATGTAAATAAATATTAGAAATGGACAAAAACTTACAAATATAACAATTTGAATACATATGAATTTGTTTTTTAAAATGATAAATTTAAAAGGGGAAGTAACTCTATTCAGATAGAAATATAGTGAATATCTAAATACATGTATTATCAAAGGCATGGTTGAAATATATGATATAATGAACTTTACATGTCAAAATTTGTATCACATGTCGTATCAACACTCGCCCTATATCACCCCTCGGGCCGGTGGCCCTTGGGGTGATATATGGTTCTCGGGTTGATACGGCATGTGATACAGATTTTGACATGTAATATTCAGTATATATCGTGGCGGTCAGTTTTATTGGTGGAGAAGACCGGAGTACGTGGAGAAGCATGTCAAGAAATAGAATATTTTCTTTTCAAATTATAAATAACTTGACCTTGAAGTAAAAAGTCAAGGTCACATATAATAGCATATGGTAAATCTATTTCAACCTTTCCCTTCTTCATTAAGTATATATATATATAATGTATTATTGTGTATAATTATATTATGTCATATATTTTATCATGTTTCAGATAAAAGTTGTATAATGAGGAATTGTCAAAGATTTAATTTTAATATATCTCATATTTTTTTGTAAGGCTTAAATATAATTTGATTGTTGCAAATATTAAAGAGCTATAAATTGGCAGTTAAAAACAGGGGTGTACTGGCAGCAGTAAAGCTTGGTCACACTAGGATATTTATAAATATAAAAAAAATACATGGTATAAAAATTGTTATAAGTATGTCGGATTCCGAACAGTTACGAGCAGATGGCGACATTTGGTCACTCGACGGGACAACCAGAAAAATACATATGTAAAAACTTAACTCTAAGGACCATCCAAACAGAACAATTCCATGGAAACTGAGAAGAGTTGTCGTGTCGATTGACAATATGTTGCTGTCTACTGAATTGATAGAGTCTGACATACAAAATAGAATACAGAAAACACAACTGTAAATAAGGAAATGTTTATTGTAGAGAAGTTATATAGTGTTGATGACATGTTGTACCTCCAACATATAAGGGCTTTAAGAGGAAGACAATTATCTTCACATGCTGTTAGCATACCCCACAGCGCAATAATTTGACAGAGAATAATATTATACTTTTCTTTGTGTGGAAAAATGAATATGGAAAGAGTTGATAACTTGATAATAATAACGAATAAAGTAGATGTTTTCTGAATTATTTTATCTATCAGTAATTGTGTGAAAGAATTGTTGAATAATTTTATCAATGCCTATGCATATATAGGTGTGTATGTAAATATATATATATATACTTGTTTAATAATACATGTGTTATATATTTTTCAGAATGATCAATAGTCAGCCAGTTTTGGAAATCTTCAGTTTTATATAGTTTTTTTTTTTTTTTTTGTTTGTTTTTGTTTTTTTTAAAGATAGAATAGAAGATACATTTCAAAAATAATTGAAGAAGTTATTCATTTCTTTGTGTAAATCTGAGAAAAAAAAATTCATGATATTATTTTTATTAACAAAATAGAGGCTGGCTGGGGAATTGAGACTTGCCTATAAAGTTCCCAGCTCGTGGAACGAGCTAGTGGACCAGCGGGGATCTGTCAGAATAGAAAAATCAAGAAAAAAATATGATGACTGCCTAACATATAAAAACATCGTTTGGCCTCTGTCCAGTTACGAAAACCAGTCTAATGCCAATAGTAAAATTATTTCAGAGAAAAAAAGTACAGGGTGAAAAAGTCAAGGTCCCTTAAAAAACCGTGATGATCGGGATCATCACCTAACCGAATTTGGCTTAAGAATTCAAGGGAAAAAATAGTTCCCGCGCAAGAAAAGAAAATATTAAGAATAGAATAAATATATATATTCAGGAAAAAATCTAAACAGAAAGTATGGAAAGAAATATATGAAAACCTTTTAATATCGAAAGAAAATAAATAAAAAGAAATCAGAAGTAAGAAAATGAAAGAGGGTCGAAAGGTCGAGTGATGATCCCTCAAGTAGTATAAAAAGAGGAGAAATTCCAGTGTGTGGCAGTCAACAAATAAAATCAGATTCCTGCTGGACTACTTAATTTTGTGCTTATTATTTAAATATTATAGGTAGGTCTCTGTTATTTTGTTTTATTATTTTATCTTAATGATAATTTCAAATTTCTTTAGTTTCATATGAAATTTATGTTATTAAATATCATTAGTATGGATTGTTAAAAATAAAAGAAATTTGTTTTTCCAGCATGAGAATCAGAATTAATTAAAATAATTTATGCATCTTAAATGAATAAGTGAATGAAAATATTCAAATGATTAATTATATTGATAAGCATATTGTGAATGAATGTTGTACTTTATTGGTAGGAACCTATGTGAGATAGACTTTCGAGGTATACATTTGATTAATTAAAAATTGTATTTTAAAGGTGAAATTTTAAATACTTAAATTGTATTTTTTCTAATGTTAAAGAGATAAGAATAATTAGATGACTTAGTCTCGATTTCAATTTACTTACTATACTTTCGATTTTCCTTTTTATATAATGCATTGTTATACTTTCAAACTGTTGATATTTTTCTTTTTTATTCCTTTGTGTACTGAAATTATTTATATTAAGTCAACAAATAAAATCACATTCCTGTTGAATTACTTGTGTTTATTTAAATATTATAGATCCCGGTATTCCCCAAAGTGACAGAACTGTGTCAAGGAAATCAGATCAATAACACCAAACCAGTCAATGTCACACATACAAAAGACAATGTATTTTATTTAAGCGTAATAAAGTAGATCGAGATCAAATACAAAGAACATGATATCTGTGTAAATCCTGTGTTCTTCTTTCATTGTACATATCCGGTGTCCTATAATTATTAGCTACCATAATTATTAGCTACTTTTTGACGTTCGGAACTAGATTTTCGTAAACCACTAAGGTGTTCCAAATGATAGCCATGAAAATTAGCTACCTTAATAATACATTAAAAGTACTATGCCAGTTATTCCCCTTTTGCCATGTTTTGATAGATTCTTGGTAATTAGTATTTTTGAACGAAAAAAGGGGGGTGGATGTAGGCGAGGAAATCTATTTAATTAAATAGATTTATCCCAGAAATGGATAGCAAACTCCTATTCATTCATTTACACCAAGGATTTATATATATATATATATACGTCTGAAAATTAAACCAAACAGTATTAGAATTAGATTTTTGCGCTGTCAAATTTTTGTTCTTCCCTCGACTATATATATATATATAAATCCTTGTTTACATGGAGCAAAATCTGGATGAAAATAAGTTATTTCGATATTAAATATATGATTGATTGATTGATTGATTGATTGATTGGTTGGTGTTTAACGTCCAGCGAGCATTTTTTTCAGCTATATTCAGGTCGAGAACATTAAAAAATTTAAACGCCACGGGACTCGAAACAAGGAAAGGTGTATGGGTAGGGACGGATAATTTAGCCAGTGCAACAGGACTCATATGCTCATAATGAGCTGTTACAGTACACTGGGTTCTTTAACGTGCGAAGAGGATGGCAATCTCTCAACACGGGACCTCGGTATTATTTACGTCTCGTCCGAAGGACGGGTTGGTTGTGAATTTATACATCGCGCACAACCGACGGACGCCCCTTCAAGCCGAAGAAGCTCTCGGTCCCATTTCTATACACCGGGGTTCCCGCGGGGTTGTATATATATATATATATATATATATATAATATAAATAAATTCAAGTCTAATAATATTTTTAAAAAATTATATATTTATAGTGACATGAACAAGTTTCTATATATCAATCACCATATTATTTATCTGTACATAATGCATTTTCTGCTTTCCATATATACAAAAATGTGTATATCTATTCCATTTATATGTGTATTATCATAATGTGTAATATTGAATTAATTAATACAATATGTTTATACTATATCTATTCCAAAGAAATAAGATGCTTAGTTATAACAAGCAATAACGCTCCTGTGGTGAAATAGTTACGAGTACTCGCATCATGTGCGGTAGATCGTGGTTTCGATCAATGATCTGATCAAACCAAAAACTATACAATTTATATTGACACATGGCGTAAAAGAATAAAGGCAAAGACTAGTCAGCATAATTTCTTCATTACATGGGATAGAAGTCATGAAGTTTTCCATGAATATAAGCTACCTTGCATCTGTCCAGTGTATGACATAGGTTTCAAAGTGTTATCCATGAAAATAAACTACCTTGCACCGTTCAAACATGAGCATAAGCATCTGAAGCTTGTCCATGAAAATTAGCTACTCGACCTTTCTTCATTGCATGGAATAGGAGTCACGAAGTGTTCAATGAAAATAAGCTACCTTACATCTGTTCAATGTATGACACAGGTGTCAAAGTGTTATCCATAAAAATTAAATACCTGGCACCATTCAAGCATAAGCATTGACATGAGAAGTTTGCGCATGAACATTAGCTACCTCGCATTCCTTCGTTACATTGGATAGGAGTCATGACGTTTTCCATGAAAATAAGCTACCTTACATCTGTTCAATGTATGACACAGGTGTCAAAGTGTTGTCCATGAAAATAAACTACCTGGCACCATTCAAACATAAGCATAAGCATCAGAAGTTTGCCCATGAAAATTAGCTACCTCGCATTCCTTCGTTACATTGGATAGGAGTCATGACGTTTTCCATGAAAATAAGCTACCTTACATCTGTTCAATATATGACACAGGTGTCAAAGTGTTGTCCATGAAAATAAACTACCTGGCACCATTCAAACATAAGCATAAGCATCAGAAGTTTGCCCATGAAAATTAGCTACCTCGCATTCCTTCGTTACATTGGATAGGAGTCATGACGTTTTCCATGAAAATAAGCTACCTTACATCTGTTCAATGTATGACACAGGTGTCAAAGTGTTATCCATAAAAATAAACTACCTGGCACCATTCAAACATAGGCATAAGCAACAGAAGTTTGCCCATGAAAATTAGCTACCTCTCATTTCTTCGTTTCATGGTCCATGAAAATTAGCTACCTGCCCATGAAAATTAGCTACCTCGCATTCCTTCGTTGCATTGGATAGGAGTCATTACGTTTTCCATGAAAATAAGCTACCTTGCATCTGTTCAATGTATGACACAGGTGTCAAAGTGTTATCCATGAAAATAAACTACCTGGCACCATTCAAACATAAGCATAAGCATCAGAAGTTTGCCCATGAAAATTAGCTACCTCGCATTCCTTCGTTACATTGGATAGGAGTCATGACGTTTTCCATGAAAATAAGCTACCTTACATCTGTTCAATGTATGACACAGGTGTCAAAGTGTTATCCATAAAAATAAACTACCTGGCACCATTCAAACATAGGCATAAGCAACAGAAGTTTGCCCATGAAAATTGGCTACCTCTCATTTCTTCGTTTCATGGTCCATGAAAATTAGCTACCTCCCCATGAAAATTAGCTACCTCGCATTCCTTCGTTGCATTGGATAGGAGTCATTACGTTGTCCATGAAAATAAGCTACCTTACATCTGTTCAATGTATGACACAGGTGTCAAAGTGTTATCCATGAAAATAAACTACCTGGCACCATTCAAGCATAAGCATAAGCAACAGAAGTTTGCCCATGAAAATTAGCTACCTCGCATTCCTTCGTTACATTGGAGGTTCCCCGCTGATTTGTTGTAACTTTTACTGTTGGAGAGATGTGACAGAATCAAAAATCATATATTTATTTGTTAAATTCGAAATTTATAAAATATTTTTTTAACAAAATCTATACTTTATTGAACATAAACTGTATAAGTGACCAGGTGAGTAATTCAGGCTCAGTTAAAATGACCCGCTAATTAAGAAATAAATCATGGAAGCCAGAATGTGTTTTGAGTTTTAACATGGATTGTTGGATATTAGTATTTTATCCCGAGTCAGAGGGATAAAATTTACTAAAATCCGCCAACCCATGTTAAAACTCAAAACACATTCATGCTTCCATGATTTATTTCGATTCTGATATGTCTAAGATTACAAATACGGTAGTATACTTTGATTGGAAGACGGTAATTTATATTTACGTTTGCGGAAAGTGTCACACTCCATTTATGCTGCCAATGGAAAAGTCAGTCACATTCACCGGCACATGTGTGAACGAGATTATACCATCGATAAATCGCTCGTTTGTCTACAAAGCGTAAGAAGAACGTCGTGTTAGAATTTGTGTTGTACTCTGGTATTCATCAAAGCTTTTGAGCAGACGTTGTCAAAGGGAACATGCGCTATTGCGATCATTTGATCCGTCGTCCGTCTGTAAACATTTTACATTTTAATCTTCTGCTCTGAAACCCCTTAGCTCAATGAACTGAAGCTTAGTAGGAAGCATCTATGCAAGGTTCTCTATAAAGATTTTTCATTTCGTCATGATCCATTAACAAACATGGCCACCATAGGCAATTCTTATTGCTGATTGGTCGATTTCTAAAAAATCTTCACCTCTGAAATCGAATAGCCATAGGCAGTTATTGTTTCTGGTTGGTCAATTTCTAAAAATCTCTGAAACCGCTTGGTCAAATGAATTGAAACTTGGTAGGAAGCATATATGGAAGGTCCTCTATAAAGATTGTTCATTTCGGCTCAATTCGTAGCAAGCATGGCCGCCACAGGCAGTTCTTGATGCTGATTGGTCGATTCCTAAAAAAATCTTCTCCTCTGAAACCGCTTGACCAAATGAATCTAATTTGGTAGGAAGCATCTATGGAAGGCCCTCTGTAAAGATTGCTCATTTAGTCCTGACCCCTTAGCAAACATGGTCGGCACAGGCAATTCTTGTTGCTGATTGGTCGATTCCTAAAACATCTTCTACTCTGAAACTGTTTGGCCAAATGAACCGAAACGTGGTAGGTAGCATCTATGGAAGGCCCTCTATAAAGATTGCTTATTTGGGATCCGTTAACAAACATGACCAGCACAGGCAATTCGTGTTGCTGATTGGTAGATTCTCTAAAAATCATTTACTCCGACACCGCTTGACCAAATGAACCGAAACGTGGTAGGTAGCATCTATGGAAGGCCCTCTATAAAGATTGCTCATTTTGGATCTGTTAACAAACATGGCCAGCACAGGCAATTCGTGTTGCTGATTGGTCGATTCATAAAGAATCTTCTCCTCCGAAACCGCTTGGCAAAATGAACCGAAACTTGATAGGTAGCAGCTATGGAAGGCCCTCTATAAAGAATGCTCATTTCGTCCCGATCCGTTAACAAACATGTCCACCACAGGCAATTCTTGTTGCTGATTGGTTGATTTCTAAATAATATTCTCAACCTACTGAGCCTCTAGTCTATATATTGTATTGTATTATATGTATGCTAATGTTCCACCATGCCTGTCTGAGTTTTTCAATAAAATCTTTAAGAAATAACTTGTGTTAAGATACTTAGTGTGTGAGATATTATCATGTATATATGGCTGTTATTTAATTATTAAATTGGCAAGTATGTGTGATACAAGTATCTGTACTTACAAAACATACCAGCATGATGCAAAATATTTATTTGGGCTATATTCAATGACATTACAGACATTTTCATATGTTGTACCAGCGTCTGGCAATCTACTTTCTAAAGGTTGAGTACATCATCCAAGTGATGAACAGTGCAGTGAAAGATAAATGAGGTGTAGGCAGCCCTTTAAACCTCTCTCCCATCAAGGCCCAGATTCAATACAAACACAAACCTCTAAACATTTATTGATAAAGAATAGAGATACATGTACATAAGAAATTAGGATGCAGGCACCCTAAAGTACTACTGTTATTCCAAGATGTATAAATTTGTAGGCCCTTCTGAAGTTATATCCTCAAAACAGAAAAAAACAGAAATAAAATTAGATATTAATCTGTTATCAAAAACAAACAAATACAAAACAAAACAAACCAATCAAAAATATCAAAAAGAAAGAAAAAAAACCCAACATGAATGCACCTTTTATCAATCTGACTTAGTTCTGTGCACATAATTTTCATAAGAGATACAGGTAACTAATTTACCTGGAAATTTTACATACATTTTGTATCTATCATATTAAACAATGAGTGTATCTTGTTTTCAAAGAAAACATTCAGATAGCTACATTGCTAAAAAGAGGTAATAAAAACGTAGATATCAAATTTAGTGCACATGAACGTTTCTGGAATAACCTTCATCAGGTAGCTCAAGATCAAAAGATTGGAAAGCCAAATAATTTAATAGTTTTGGGAGTACAAAATCTATGGGTATTGATGTTATGTAGGAGTTTCTTTTACACCTGCTAGAGATATTGGGAGTGCTGTTTTTATGATGTGGGTTTTGGTGCAGTCGGGGATGTTGTCTTGTGATTCTACGGTGAATACGGACTGACACTGTTGGGGATGTTGGATTTTTGCTTTGTGTCAGCTGTGATCTGTCCATCGCTCCTCATTGGTGTGACATCTGTTTTGTCTGTACCTAAGGATTTTATATATAACAGCTTCTTTCATCACATATTGCTTAAGATTTTCACCAAGATATAGTTTTTCTGGTCACTGATTCATGTCGAGCGACGCCGAGAAACTTACACTATAAGCGCGGACGTCTAAAACGCTTAGAACGATGTCTGTTTCTGCTCTTTTTAGACAATTTGCCAGTTGTTTTTTTTAACTATAAGACATTGCAGAATAAACACAATATACGTACATTGTCGGGGAAATATAAAAACTGTACGTAACAGCTTTAGTGAGTGAGCGATTGTTTTTTAACGCCAACTCAGCAATTTTATAGCTATATCATGGCGAGACCAAGTTAATGAGATGATGATGATGTCCGCTTTTTTCTAGACCAACACGCTTAGTTTATTTTTATAGTGTTAGCTAACGGAAACAACAGTCCGCGGATATACATGTCGCTCCACTCTGACACATTATCCTGATTCCGAAGCAATCAGTCTTTGCTCTTTCTCCTTAATTCTGCGTGCTTTGCATTATAAGCAACAAATACCAATTGGTAATCTTTGGTTTGAAATATGAATTTGCTTATATACATGTACTCAAAAAGTCGCTTTTTATGTGTCTTCTGTCGAAGGATTGTGATAGCGCGAAAAGTTGACCGTGCGTTGCGCAATGTATTTTGTATTGTTACGTTATCTATTGTCATTTATGTAGACAACAGGGGCGGATCCAGGGGGCGCGCATTCGGCGTCCCTCCCCCCCCCCTCCCCTTAAAATTTGAAAAAATAAGATTTTTTGGCATAAAATAGTGATTTTTCACACGAAATACCCCAAGATTTTTCGCTTCCTCCGCTCGGCGCAATTTAAAAAAATCCCCTCCCCCTAACTTGAAATCCTGGATCCGCCCCTGGACAATATAAGAATAAGAATAAGAATTTTTTATTGCCAATTAAGGGCCCACAAGGGGCAACTAATTTAATACAATGATTGAAATGATTGGAGACATACATGTAAACACACACACAAAACAGGAAAACATATTTATGTTCAGTGACTGCACGGCCAGATCAGAGCCTATCAAATACCACCATAAATCAATTCATATTTAATATAATATAACATGTATAATAACTATAATAATTCACCTAACCTAATGATATCTATTGGATCAATTGTGTCCTCGCAGCAATAAACATTCCTCTATAAAACTACCTATTTTTTTCAAAACTTGTTCATGTTCATTAGTAAATAGCCAGACAAATTTTGATGATGTGTCCATGTATCTAAAATTTGGACATAAGTCAATAACTTTATCAAAAAATTTTACTCTAATATTTTCATATAAGGGACAGTCGACAACAAAGTGAAATATATGTATTCGCTGAGAAACAGACCAGAAATGCTCACCAAAGACTCTCATCGGTAGTGTAATCGTTAGCGTGCTCGCCTCGAATGCGGTAGATCGTGGGTTCGAGTCCCGATCGGGTCAAACCATGTTCTGTACACATATTTTGCCATCTTCCACATTCTGTTGGAAATTTATGATTTAGGGTTCTATTTTTACAAAATCCAAATAAGAAATTGTCATCAAGAGTGTGCAAATAGTTTCAGTTTCGAATTGAAATTAATCTAATAGCTACCAGTTCTTTAATATTGTAATAAATAAAGTTCCCAACTTTCATTATTAAATATATATGGAACATAATTTTATTTATTTCTTGAATTCAGAAGATAGTGTCAATAAGTAAGTAAATGAGTTAATTTCTTTATTTCAAGAGGGTAACACGGTTAGCAATAATAAAAATGTGATTAATAATTATCATATATGATGTTATTAAGTTAAAGAATAATTTGCATAGTTTGAACATCACATAAATATTAAATTCTACCATATATAGTCCACCAATCTATTTTTTAATAGCTGAAAAAATGATACATCGCGATGGTAAATTGAAAAAAGATAGTTTGTAACTTAATCACATGCTATACAGCCATATAGGTAGCATTTTGTTTTTCAACTATGAACACCACTAATATCTATTGTTTATTGTGTACAGATCCAAGGGGCGGATCCAGGATTTCAAGTTAGGGTGGGGGGGGGCGCACTTAAATAAAATTTTAGGGGGGCGCTCCCCCTCCCCCCCCTCCCCCCTGGATCCGCCCCTGAGATCTATATGTCTCTCTTTGTCAATCAGTAACTCTTTTCCTGCTTATGTACATGCAGTTTTTCATTTTGTCTCTCCATTGGATATACACAATCTGTATTTTGGTAAACATAATAAGGGAGACAAATCCTATAAGTTTATGCTACAAGTAGCTAATTTTCATAGGTAGCTAATTATTATGCTCCGCCGTATGAAAATTAGCTACCGGAAGTTTGAGGTAGCTAATTTTCATGGGTAGCTAAAAATTTTACGACACCGGTACACAACATCTCGTCGGCATTTTAACGTAACGTTTTCAGATCGGCAATGACGTTGCCATTTAGATTACATTGGTTACAAGGTTTATCGGAAAACAAACGTTTTCCTAACCACCGTTGGTACAGCGACGCCACCTGGGGGGAAAATGGGTGAATGGTCTCCATTATACTGAACCGCTAAAGAAACGTCGGGTAAATTAGTGTATCAAACTGCCTTTTCTTTTTAAAGTAATATTACACAAGTTTTGGGTGAAGAAAATTTGTCCCTGAAAATTCAATTTGGAATACGGCGGTACCTTTACTAACCTATTCATGCATGTTTCAACGCAGGTGTGTTAAGGCTGTTTCTAAGATTGCATGCAATAAAAAAGGGGGGTCAGGTATGTAATACAAATTAATGAGTAAAACATAACAATATTTGATGCATATTGCAACCTGCAGTTATTTATACATGTTCGAAAGTGAAAATGTTTCAACTTTGTGCTAGTCAACGTGGATTTCTGTTGATAAAATGATGGTCATGTGACTACAATCAGTGCCTTAACTAATTTCGAAAAGTTCTAGTATTTAGAGTGAAAGTTGAATTAAAAACTGGATATTTTCTGAAAGATTTTTTGTTTTTGTTTAAGAAAAGTGCTACGAGAGCTACTATGCAGCCAACAATGGAGATTAAGACAAGATAAAACGCGGAAAATGGAGACCATTCACCCATTTCCCCCCCAGGTGGCGTCGCTGTACTAACGTGGTTAGGAAAACGTTTGTTTTCCGATAAACGCTTGTAACCAATGTAATCAAATGGCAATACCTACGTGGTGTCCTTGATCTGAAGCGTTGCGTAATATGACGGTAGGCACGGCCTATACTATAGAGAGGACGGAAGTGAACATAATAGATTTTAATTTGATATTTCCAATACCTTTTTTTCTAGTTTATTTCACAGTGACCGGTAACAATCATAGCCTATAGGGCCCAATGCCTGCAATGGCAATGTAAAATTGCATGTACGTATTTTTTTGTTTTTTTTTTACCTCATTTTGGTGTCTAATGACGTAAAATTGCACACGATTTTTTTTTACTTCATTTGTTCTCTAATGACATAAAATTGCATACGAGTTTTCAGACTAAATTGAACCAGATTGAAAATTGTACACGTATTTTTTTCACACTGTATAGGGCCTAACCATGTAAAGGAGTGAGTATGATAAGGGTAGATTTTGGCCCAATCTCAGAAACTGTTTATACAGATATAATATTAAACACAATCATTGAAAGGTAAGAATTTTTTTTTTTTTTGATGATTTCACTTTGTCCTTTGTTGCTTAGCAACGTAATTGAAGGAGGGTCCAATTAATCATTGGAAATTCAAATATGGTGGTTTTATATTACATATCTTGCATAGTCTTTTCGACAAAATGTTATATTCTGTGTATGTACACTCTAAAAATAATATTCCAATTCTCTATGGTAGTATATAGTATTTTTGTGTAGTTTTGTCACCCTAGCAACGGTTTTGTAAACATTAAATTAGCCTATATTATTGCAATTAATGATTAAATTTTGACATCTACGATCTTTTGACTTGATATTTGATTAAACGGTACATTTTTGTCAAGCTATACACACTACAAATGTCATTTCATATTTCAAAAATACATTTTGATATTTTTATTCATAGCTATGCCCCGTCCATAGCAACAGGTTTGCCTATGCACAGTATTTTCCTGTAGATCTCATGGACCTTTTATTTAATCAAGAAAAAAAATACTACAACAACAACTTAGCAGATCTAGAGGAATCTTATCATTTACTAACCAGTATATATTATAAGAGTTCCTTAAACCTTACAATGTCCCTAGTAACCAAATATTATCCCTAGCAACCGCAGAAACTCGTCAATGCTGAGCTCTGTAAATTGCTTTTTTTTCAAATTTTTATAACCGAATGTTGATCTTTTTATTTTTTAAATCATGAGAGGAAATTATTCTCAGTAATTAGAATGTCAAAGGAACCAAGTCAACTGCATAACATGGTAAAACAGCGCTACAGCGGCAGGAGAGGATATAATCCATGTTGAATAATTAAGAAATAAATCATGGAAGCCAGAATGTGTTGGGAGTTTTAACATGGATTGGCGCATATTATACGTTATTAGTCTCGAGAATAAATATAACATCTAGAGACTGATAACATTTTAATCTGAATGTTCCAACAGTAATAAGTATGTCCTAATTATAGGAAAAACATAAATACGTGTATCTTTGGACAAAGATCACAGAGAGCGATTATTGATTTTCTATCATCTTGTCGTCTGCTGTGCACAATGTAAATGGACAGCACATAGGTGAGAGCGATTATTGATTTTCTGTCACCGCACGGTTTCCCTGAAGTTTTAAAAGTACCTTTTTAGCCAATCAAAATTCTACTTGCCACGAGAACATCAGAGAATAGTATTTTATCCCGAGCCAGAAGCGAGGGATAAAATTTACTAATATCCGCCAATCCATGTTAAAACTCAAAACACATTTTGGCTTCCATGATTTATTTCGATTCTGATATGTCTAAGAGTACAAATACGGTAGTATACTTTGATTGGAAGACGGTAATTTATATTTACGGTATCTTCAAACTTTTTTTGTTGAGAAAAGTAAAACGTGATAGATTATAGAATGCTTGGTAATACCAAGGACGTATTCTATATACGTCCTTGGTAATACAGTATTATCGGTCATGGCCCATTAAAGTAAGATCATACCACTAAAATTCCAAGTAATACTACACATTTAGCACTGACTCATAAACGATAGACTATATCAATGAAATTCTTAGTAAGGATAATAAAAGGACCATTATAAACAAAACGCCGAATATGTAAATCAAACCCGACATCCGTGTACTATGTTAAAACATGCACGTTATATCGTTATATGTACTGTATTGGATGAGTTACGAATTATCAAATATATTGTTTGTTTTTCCATACTTTATTGTAATAAGTAAGAATACAATATTGATCTCACGATGTTGTTATCGGCAGTCATGTGTGCTAAACCATTGCGCCACCGCAACGTTAATATTTTATGCAAGAAGAGTTTTAAGATCCCCAAGCGCAAGGGCAGGCAATGCAATGGCCAAAAAGAAAAAGGACAATCACTGATCTACAAAACACTACACAGAAAACTAATCATTTCCACTACAGCGATATATTTTTTCACAGGAAACAAAAATAAGATTTTTACTTTTTGGACATAAAAAAAATCAGTAATTTCCCTTCAAATTTTTATCATAAATTTCTCGTTGAGAACTGTAGGGCCGGATTAATGATATTTTTGCATCTTTCGTGTCAATTTATTTTGTTTCTTTAAAATTTCACCACAATTAATATATTTTTTTTTCAGAAAAAAACATTCTAAAAGTTAAATGGTCGTCCCCTTAATGACATGAATGTGTGTCTCGGCCGCGTCCATGCAGCTTCGTATAATACGAACCGCATCGGTGGCGTAATGGTTAGAGTGCTCGCCTCGAGTGCGGTAGATCGTGGGTTCGAGCCCCGGTCGGGTCATACCAAAGACTATACAAATTGATATTTGTTGCTTCTCTGGTAAGCACGCAGCATTAAGGAGAAAGAGCAAAGACTGGTCGGCTCGGAATCAGGATAATGTGTCCAAGTGGGGCGACATGTCTATCCGCGGACTGTTGTTTTAGTGAGCTAGCACTATAAAAATCCAACTCAGTGTGTTGGTCTAGTACAAAGCGGACCTCATCATCATCTCTTTGAAAATTAACTTGTTCTCGCCATGATATAGCTGAAAAATTGCCGAATTGGCGTTAAGCAACAACAATCACTCGTATAATACGTGTCCGGATTTCAAGAACCTTATACAAGAAAGTTCAACAGTTTAATTATTGCTTCTGATTGGCGGATTTGTCCCGATAAGATTGATTCCTTAAAAAGTAAACCTTCAAAGAGATAAGTTGCATTTTAATGCTTGGTGCTTTAACCATTCATATGATTTGCTTCTATCATCATATGTAGCACTATCATGTAATTTAATCAACACCGCCCAAATATATTTTGTATTTAGTGTAGAGGTTGTTAAATAACTTGTATTACCGTTGAAATGAAATAGTACACTTCTTGTTTTGTAACGGTCAATTTTATTCGGCCCGTTTTATTGGTGGAGGAAACCGGAGTTCCCTGAAAAAACCACCGACCTGCCGCAAGTCACTGACAAACATTATCACATAGAAATCACATTAGTATTATTACCAATTAATAATAGTCAAGCGACTGTTGATCAAAATAAAATGTACACATGACTGTTCATGAAACAAATCAACATTATCAATAGGTATTCACGTTTGATTTTTTTTTTATCAAAATCTTTAGAATGTTTGATGCCTTTATTTGAATGGCTTAAGATAAAGCTGAAATCGTAAAATTTTTGATTTTGCTTTTTTAAATTTTCGCAACAGTTGGACTAAAAAACGCAAAATTAACACCCCTTCGAAAATAACCACTTAAATAGTAGATTAAAAACGCAAAATTAACACCCCTTCGAAAATAACCACTTAAATAGTAGATTAATAAATGTAGATATTTATATTTGAGACAGAATATGTTTTTAACATCATGTTGGAGATCAGTGAGTAATTGTTGTTTACGGCAATTTTTCAGCTATATCACGACGAGAACAAATTAATTTTCAATGAGATGAAGATGAGGTCCCAACACGCTTAGTTGTTGTTTTTTTTTTATAATATATATATATATATATATCTTAAAAATGATATAGGGGTGCATATTTTTTTATTAATAAAGTTATATGTCTTAAAGACAAGCCACTGTGGTTGAAATCCGGAACAGAACAGTACATAAAATTCGCCAAGAATAATTAATGTGCGTGAAATTGATCGAAATTATTTGATTCTAACCATTAATAAACGATTATTTACCATGAAAGTAGAAAATCACGATACAACAAAACTAGGAAACCAACACGAAAATTTTTTAAAAAGGGAAATACAAAGAATGTGAACAAATATCAAACTTTGTTTAATAACGTATCGTCACGGTATGTGTTTTCGTGCGTCATCTGTTTTCGTGGTATCCATTTTATTTTGATTTCCACAGCGCACGCATTATTTTTGACGTGTCTTCTGGTTTCTATTTATGGAACAAAAACAATACGAAAGCTGACATCTGTAAAAAATGATAAAGTTTACTTTTAAAGACGTAGATGGCCAGAACCATGAAATTTTAAAACCAGCCATTTCGGGATTTTATATTCGTTCCCATCCCGTATATCGTCCTTGTTTTTATTTGCCACGGAAACAGATGACGCCATTTTACTGACAACAAAAGTTGCCAGGTAATCGAGAGTATATTAAAATACAAGAATGGCTTTAAAAACAATCTTATGCACAAAGAAATATTTAACTAGCCATTCTTTGAAAATTCCAATCGTCATATGAATGAAGGGTTAACACTGTTAATCGCTATATCTGAAAATCGATAATAGCACGAAAACCGATAACACGATGGTATGTACACGTGTACTATAGTTTCCTCATTCAACAGTTATTGTACGTATGCTATGCGTATTTACTAATTACAAAATTATTGAAAATATTGATTTTTGCTCATGGAGAACATAAGAAAAAATTAATAAGAATTTTAATTTTATTTTATATTCGCATTCACAGTTAGTAACAGGTGCCCGTGACTCAGATATGATGGCAACGTTGTCCTTGTCTTATTTCAACGTAATGACGTGATCACTTTAGTAATTTAGTAACATGTCAGATGATGGTTACAACTTATGATGCATTTGTTGTTAACTTGAGGAATATTGTTATACAAATAAAAAATAATTATTGTTGGATAATTAGATAGAAATTGTGTTTGAAATAATAGTTTACATAGGTTACAAACGTCTAGAAGCGATAATAAAACGCTCCGCTAACCACCGTTGGTACTCGAGCGACACCTGTTGAGTAAATTTGGGTGAATGTTCTCCATTGACGATTCCTGTTGGCCAATGGTGTAAAATTGTAAATCGTCGTCTTCTGTCAAGTTTTTCATTGATCTCGTAGCAAAATCATATATCTTTATTATCTGCTCTTTATGAATATGTTTTTAACTGTGAATTTATTGACACGTACATTCTAGAACTTTCATGTCGAAGTGTACGTACTCAATATTTAATCAATCTCGAAAACAATAAAACACTCGAGTGATCCGGCGCACCGATAAAGGGAGGTAACAATATGTGTTAACTCTATCGGCGACAAATATGAAAACAATAAAAAAATTTGGTTTATTTAATTAAAGTAAACTAAATTTGTCGTCGATTCGATAATTAATCAATTGTTTATTTCATATATATAAAAAAAAGGTTTCTGTGAAGTGATTGTTAATAAATTGTAAAATGGTGTAATTATCCATGTCAACTTCTATCACTATCAGTATCACACAATCTTGTACCCACAGGCGCATGGGGCATGGATTTCGTTTCCTCCTCCCCCTTTTCTCTACTACCCCCCCCTTTTTTCAAAATTTTCATATAAATCATTCCTTTTTCAAAATTTTCATAATCATTCGTTTTTTCTTCATTTGACAATATCAGTAGACGTCATACATCATGAATAATACATGCATTCTGTGTCCACATTTTTTCGACTGATACAGTATAAGAGAGAAGGTATGCAACTCCATTTTCATATTTCGCGCCATATCGCTCACCTGGGTTGGGAAACCCCAGTGTTTTTTTCACTTTTTACCTTGTCTACATATGGCACTGTCGTATCAAACTGTTTCTAAGACACTTACCTAATTGCCCATGTTCGTATTTCAGTCCGTACGTCGATCTTTTCCAAGAAATCTCGCCGAGAATAGCGAAGCAGCTTCGTTTCTAGGTCAAACAACATCATTGTTTTGTATATGTTTTGTGAATCTGGGGAAAGCTAGTCTACTCAGGGCCGTCTTAACAGCATTATAGGACCCCGGGCAAAGCAGTACACACGAGACGGCTACCTATACAACCATTCGCAAGAATAAAAATGTAAATGTCGATTAGATTAAATATATAGTTATTGTATAGGTACTTCCAAAAAAATTAGTGTTTAAACATTAAAAAACATGCCGTACACAGCATACAAAGAATGGCATAGGACCCCTATGCTCGTGGGGACCCAGAGCAACTGATCAGCGTGCCGATGCGTTAATATGGCACTGAGTCTACTGATACATTTTTAGTATATCTGTATGTCTACATATATATGGTTCAATGTTATGTATTTAATCTTGTTTTCGCTATGTGTGTATGCTAGGTTAAATAAACTTGAAGAAAGGGGCAATGAAATACAGCGGTATATGTAGTTTTACACCAAGTTTTTTCCCCCATTAAATAGTAGCAAGATAGTTTTTATTTCAGTTCTGCAAACATGTAAACAAAATAACATAAAAGCTGTATCAATCTCCATGGGCTTTTGAACCAACAAAATAAACTATAAATAGTTAAAAGCTTTTAGACACCAGCAATAGGGACCATTCACTGATTCTCCCGTTTGGTGACGCTGCTGTTCCATAAGTGGTTACATGTGCGTTTGAATCACAAAAACGCTTGTATCTAACTTTAACCTAATGACGGTGTCGTAAAATTTTTAGCTACCCATAAAAATTAGCTACCTCAAACTTCCGGTAGCTAATTTTCATACGGCGGAGCATAATAATTAGCTACCTATGAAAATTAGCTACTTATAGGATTTGTCTCCCTTATTATGTTTACCAAAATACAGATTGTGTATTTCCAATGGAGAGACAAAATGAAAAACTGCATGTACATAAGCAGGAAAAGAGTTACTGATTGACAAAGAGAGACATATAGATCTCAGGGGCGGATCCAGGAGGGGGGGGGGGCCTAAAATTGAAAAAAAAATCGTGATTTTTCACACGAAATACCCCAAACATTTTCTTCTAAGTGCGCCTCCCCCCCCACCCCCTAACTTGAAATCCTGGATCCGCCCCCTGGATCTGTACACAATAAACAATAGATATTAGTGGTGTTCGTAGTTGAAAAACAAAATGCTACCTATATGGCTGTATAGCATGTGATTAAGTTACAAACTATCTTTTTTCAATTTACTATCGCGATGTATCATTTTTACAGCTATTAAAAAATAGATTGGTGGACTATATATGGCAGAATTTAATATTTATGTGATGTTCAAACTATGCAAATTATTCTTTAACTTAATAAGATCACATATGATAATTATTAATCACACTTTTATTATTGCTAACCGTGTTACCCTCTTGAAATAAAGAAATTAACTTATTTACTTACTTATTGACACTATCTTCTGAATTCAAGAAATAAATAAAATTATGTTCCATATATATTTAATAATGAAAGTTGGGAACTTTATTTATTACAATATTAAAGAACTGGTAGCTATTAGATTAATTTCAATTCGAAACTGAAATTATTTGCACACTCTTGATGACAATTTCTTATTTGGATTTTGTAAAAATAGAACCCTAAATCATAAATTTCCAACAGAATGTGGAAGATGGCAAAATATGTGTACAGAACATGGTTTGACCCGATCGGGACTCGAACCCACGATCTACCGCATTCGAGGCGAGCACGTTAACGATTACACTACCGATGAGAGTCTTTGGTGAGCATTTCTGGTCTGTTTCTCAGCGAATACATATATTTCGCTTTGTTGTCGACTAAAAAATTTTTAGATAAAGTTATTGACTTATGTCCAAATTTTAGATACATGGACACATCATCAAAATTTGTCTGGCTATTTACTAATGAACATGAACAAGTTTTGAAAAAATTAGGTAGTTTTATAGAGGAATGTTTTTTGCTGCGAGGACACAATTGATCCTATAGATATCATTAGGTTAGGTGAATTATTATAGTTATTATACATGTTATATTATATTAAATATGAATTGATTTATGGTGGTATTTAATAGGCTCTGATCTGGCCGTGCAGTCACTGAACATAAATATGTTTTCCTGTTTTGTGTGTGTGTTTACATGTATGTCTCCAATCATTTCAATCATTGTATTAAATTGTTTGCCCCTTGTGGGCCCTTAATTGGCAATAAAAAATTCTTATTCTTATATTGGGGTATTTCGTGTGAAAAATCACTATTTTATGCCAAAAAATCTTATTTTTTCAAATTTTAGGGGGGGGGGGGGGCGCCGAATGCGCGCCCCCCTGGATCCGCCCCTGTTGTCTACATAAATGGCAATAGATAACGTAACAATACAAAATACATTGCGCAACGCACGGTGAACTTTTCGCGCTTTCTCAATACTTCGGCAGAAGACACATTAAAAGCGACTTTTTGAGTACATGTATATAAACAAATTCATATTTCAAACCAAAGATTATCAACTGGTATTTGTTGCTTATAATGCAAAGCACGCAGAATTAAGGAGAAAGAGTAAAGACTGGTTGCTTCGGAATCAGGATAATGTGTCAGAGTGGAGCGACATGTATATCCGCGGACTGTTGTTTCCGTTAGCTAACACTATGAAAAAAACTAAGCGTGTTGGTCTAGAAAAAAGCGGACATCATCATCATCTCATTAACTTGGTCTCGCCATGATATAGCTATAAAATTGCTGAGTTGGCGTTAAAAAACAATCGCTTACTCACTAAAGCTGTTACGTACAGTTTTTATATTTCCCCGACAATGTACGTATATTGTGTTTATTCTGCAATGTCTTATAGTTAAAAAAAACAACTGGCAAATTGTCTAAAAAGAGCAGAAACAGACATCGTTCTAAGCGTTTTAGACGTCCGCGCTTATAGTGTAAGTTTCTCGGCGTCGCTCGACATGAATCAGTTACCAGAAAAACTATATCTTGGTGAAAATCTTAAGCAATATGTGATGAAAGAAGCTGTTATATATAAAATCCTTAGGTACAGACAAAACAGATGTCACACCAATGAGGAGCGATGGACAGATCACAGCTGACACAAAGCAAAAATCCAACATCCCCAACAGTGTCAGTCTGTATTCACCGTAGAATCACAAGACAACATCCCCGACTGCACCAAAACCCACATCATAAAAACAGCACTCCCAATATCTCTACCAGGTGTAAAAGAAACTCCTACATAACATCAATACCCATAGATTTTGTGCTCCCAAAACTATTAAATTATTTGGCTTTCCAATCTTTTGATCTTGAGCTACCTGATGAAAATTATTCCAGAAACGTTCATGTCCACTAAATTTGATATCTACGTTTTTATTACCTCTTTTTAGCAATGTAGCTATCTGAATGTTTTCTTTGAAAACAAGATACACTCATTGTTTAATATGATAGATACAAAATGTATGTAAAATTTCCAGGTAAATTAGTTACCTGTATCTCTTATGAAAATTATGTGTACAGAACTAAGTCAGATTGATAAAAGGTGCATTCATGTTGGGTTTTTGTCTTTCTTTTTGATATTTTTTATTGGTTTGCTTTGTTTTGTATTTGTTTGTTTTTGATAACAGATTAATATCTAACTTTATTTCTGTTTTTTTCTGTTTTGAGGATATAACTTCAGAAGGGCCTACAAATTTATACATCTTGGAATAACAGTAGTACTTTAGGGTGCCTGCATCCTAATTTCGTTTGTACATGTATCTCTATTCTTTATCAATAAATGTTTAGAGGTTTGCGTTTGTATTGAATCTGGTCCTTGATGGGAGAGAGGTTTAAAGAGCTGCCTACACATCATTTATCTTTCACTGCACTGTTCATCACTTGGATGATGTACTCAACCTTTAGAAAGTAGATTGCCAGACGCTGGTACAACATATGAAAATGTCTGTAATGTCATTGAATATAGCCCAAATGAATATTTTGCATCATGCTGGTATGTTTTGTAAGTACAGATACTTGTATCGTACAGATACTTGTATCACACATACTTGCCAATTTAATAATTAAATAACAGCCATATATACATGATAATATCTCACACACTAAGTATTTTAACACAAGTTATTTCTTAAAGATTTTATTGAAAAACTCAGACAGGCATGGTGGAACATTAGCATACATATAATACAATACAATATATAGACTAGAGGCTCAGTAGGTTGAGAATATTTTTTAGAAATCAACCAATCAGCAACAAGAATTGCCTGTGGTGGACATGTTTGTTAACGGATCGGGACGAAATGAGCATTCTTTATAGAGGGCCTTCCATAGCTGCTACCTATCAAGTTTCGGTTCATTTTGCCAAGCGGTTTCAGAGGAGAAGATTTTTTATGAATCGACCAATCAGCAACACGAATTGCCTGTGCTGGCCATGTTTGTTAACAGATCCAAAATGAGCAATCTTTATAGAGGGCCTTCCATAGATGCTACCTACCACGTTTCGGTTCATTTGGCCAAGCGGTTTCGGAGTAGAAGATTTTTAGGGAATCTACCAATCAGCAACACGAATTGCCTGTGCTGGTCATGTTTGTTAACGGATCCCAAATGAGCAATCTTTATAGAGGGCCTTCCATAGATGCTACCTACCACGTTTCGGTTCATTTGGCCAAACAGTTTCAGAGTAGAAGATATTTTAGGAATCGACCAATCAGCAACAAGAATTGCCTGTGCTGGCCATGTTTGTTAACGGATCTCAAATGAGCAATCTTTATAGAGGGCCTTCCATAGATGCTACTTACCACGTTTCGGTTCATTTGGCCAAACAGTTTCAGAGTAGAAGATGTTTTAGGAATCGACCAATCAGCAACAAGAATTGCCTGTGCCGACCATGTTTGCTAAGGGATCAGGACTAAATGAGCAATCTTTACAGAGGGCCTTCCATAGATGCTTCCTACCAAATTAGGTTCATTTGGTCAAGCGGTTTCAGAGGAGAAGCTTTTTTTAGGAATCGACCAATCAGCATCAATAACTGCCTGTGGCGGCCATGTTTGCTACGAATTGAGCCGAAATGAACAATCTTTATAGAGGACCTTCCATATATGCTTCCTACCAAGTTTCAATTCATTTGGCCAAGCGGTTTCAGAGATTTTTAGAAATTGACCAACCAGAAACAATAACTGCCTATGGCTATTCGATTTCAGAGGTGAAGATTTTTTAGAAATCAACCAATCAGCAATAAGAATTGCCTATGGTGGCCATGTTTGTTAATGGATCATGACGAAATGAAAATCTTTATAGAGAACCTTGCATAGATGCTTCCTACTAAGCTTCAGTTCATTGAGCTAAGGGGTTTCAGAGCAGGAGATTAAAATGTGAAAAGTTTACAGACGGACGACGGATCAAATGATCGCAATAGTTCACGTTCCCTTTGACAACGTCTGCTCAAAAGCTTTGATGAATACCAGAGTACAACACTAACACGACGTCCTTCTTACGCTTTGTAGACAAACGAGCGATTTATCGATGGTATAATCTCGTTCACACATGTGCCGGTGAATGTGACTGACTTTTCCATTGGCAGCATAAATGGTGTGTGACACTTTCCGCAAACGTAAATATAAATTACCGTCTTCCAATCAAAGTATACTACCGTATTTGTAATCTTAGACATATCAGAATCGAAATAAATCATGAAAGCATGAATGTGTTTTGAGTTTTAACATGGGTTGGCGGATATTAGTAAATTTTATCCCTCTGGCTCGGGATAAAATACTAATATCCAACAATCCATGTTAAAACTCAAAACACATTCTGGCTTCCACGATTTATATCTTAATTAGCGGGTCATTTTAACTGAGCCTGAATTACTCACCTGGTCACTTATACAGTTTATGTTCAATAAAATATAGATTTTGTTAATTATTTATTTTTATAAATTTCGAATTTAACAAATAAATATATGATGTTTGATTCTGTCACATCTCTCCAACAGTAAAAGTTGCAACAAATCAGCGGGGAACCTCCAATGTAACGAAGGAATGCGAGGTAGCTAATTTTCATGGGCAAACTTCTGTTGCTTATGCTTATGTTTGAATGGTGCCAGGTAGTTTATTTTCATGGATAACACTTTGACACCTGTTTCATACATTGAACAGATGTAAGGTAGCTTATTTTCATGGAAAACGTCATGACTCCTATCCAATGTAACGAAGGAATGCGAGGTAGCTAATTTTCATGGACCATGAAACGAAGAAATGAGAGGTAGTTAATTTTCATGGGCAAACTTCTGTTGCTTATGCTTATGTTTGAATGGTGCCAGGTAGTTTATTTTCATGGATAACACTTTGACACCTGTGTCATACATTGAACAGAGGTAAGGTAGCTTATTTCTATGGAAAACGTCATGAGTCCTATCCAATGTAACGAAGGAATGCGAGGTAGCTAATTTTCATGGGCAGGTAGCTAATTTTCATGTACTATGAAACGAAGAAATGAGAGGTAGCTAATTTTCATGTGCAAATTTCTGTTGCTTATGCTTATGCTTGAATGGTGCCAGATAGTTTATTTTTATGGATAACACTTTGACACCTGTGTCATACATTGAATAGATGTAAGGTAGCTTATTTTCATGGAAAACGTCATGACTCCTATCCAATGTAACGAAGGAATGCGAGGTAGCTAATTTTCATGGGCAGGTAGCTAATTTTCATGGACCATGAAACGAAGAAATGAGAGGTAGCTAATTTTCATGGGCAAACTTCTGATGCTTATGCTTATGTTTGAATGGTGCCAGGTAGTTTATTTTCATGGATAACACTTTGACACCTGTGTCATACATTGAACAGATGTAAGGTAGCTTATTTTCATGGAAAACGTCATGACTCCTATCCAATGTAACGAAGGAATGCGAGGTAGCTAATTTTCATGGGCAAACTTCTCATGTTTATGCTTATGTTTGAATGGTGCCAGGTAGTTTATTTTTATGGATAACACTTTGAAACCTGTGTCATACAATGAACAGATGTAAGGAAGCATGTTTTCATGGAACACGTCATGACTCCTATTGCATGCAATGAAGAAAGGTCGAGTAGCTAATTTTCATGGACAAGCTTCAGATGCTTATGCTCATGTTTGAACGGTGCAAGGTAGTTTATTTTCATGGATAACACTTTGAAACCTATGTCATACAGTGGACAGATGCATGGTAGCTTATATTCATGGAAAACTTCATGTCTTCTATCCCATGTAATGAAGAAATTATGCTGACTAGTCTTTGCCTTTATTCTTTTACGCCATGTGCCAATATAAATTGTATAGTTTTTGGTTTGATCAGATCGTTGATCGAAACTACGATCTACCGCACATGATGCGAGTAACTATTTCACCACAGGAGCGTTATTGCTTGTTATAACTAAGCATCTTATTTCTTTGGAATAGATATAGTATAAACATATTTTATTAATTAATTCAATATTACACATTATGATAATACACATATAAATGGAATAGATATACACATTTTTGCATATATGCAAAGCAGAAAATGCATTATGTACAGATAAATAATATGGTGATTGATATATAGAAACTTGTTCATGTCACTATAAATATATAATTTTTTTTAAATATTATTAGACTTGAATTTATTTATATTATAGATATATATATACAACTCCGCGGGAACCCCGGTGTATAGAAATGGGACCGAGAGCTTCTTCGGCTTGAAGGGGCGTCCGTCGGTTGTGCGGGATGTATAAATTCACAACCAACCCGTCCTTCGGACGAGACGTAAATAATACCGAGGTCCCTTGTTGAGAAATTGCCATCCTCTTCGCACGTTAAAGAACCCAGTGTACTGTAACAGCTCATTATGAGCATATGAGTCCTGTTGCACTGGCTAAATTATCCGTCCCTACCCATACACCTTTCCTTGTTTCGAGTCCCGTGGCGTTTAAATTTTTTAATGTTCTCGTCCTGAATATAGCTGAAAAAATGCTCGCTGGACGTTAAACACCAATCAATCAATCAATCAATCAATCAATGAATCAATCAATCAATCAATCATATATTTTATATCGAAATAACTTATTTTCATCCAGATTTTGCTCCATGTAAACAAGGATTTATATATATAGTCGAGGGAAGAACAAAAATTTGACAGCTCAAAAATCTAATTCTAATACTGTTTGGTTTAATTTTCAGACGTATATATATATATAAATCCTTGGTGTAAATGAATGAATAGGAGTTTGCTATCCATTTCTGGGATAAATCTATTTAATTAATTAGATTTCCTCGCCTACATCCACCCACCTTTTTTTCGTTCAAAAATACTAATTACCAAGAATCTATCAAAACATGGTAAAAGGGGAATAACTGGTATAGTACTTTTAATGGATTATTAAGGTAGCTAATTTTCATGACTTTCATTTGGAACACCTTAGTGGTTTACGAAAATCTAGTTCCGAACGTCAAAAAGTAGCTAATAATTATAGGACACCGGCAAGCTAAATTTGTATATATTCGTCCTTGTTTTGACTAATCCCAGAACCAATTAAATATGTAAATCTAATGAAACATAAAATATTATAAGCATAAAAGTATGAAATAATTGTGTGAGACTTGACAGGTCCAGTGCGAGCCATGGGTTCACATTGCGGCAGAGAAAGGAGAAAAGCGACACCGAAATTGGTGGTAAAATTCTACGATTCGTGTTACGGCGGGAAACAGAGTTATCGATCGTTGTTTTTTTATCAAAGTTATTGATGCGCTTTATGCTTCATCATTGTTTCCTTTGGAGAAAAGCATACAACAATTTTGACCGCATGTAACACTTCCGAAGCGAACGTACTGCACCTCAAGTTGACACGGCGGTAAGCTACAGTTGTCCCAAAGTGCATTTCACAATGATATGTAGAATTTGTAGGAAAGATTTTAACAGTGTCAATTCTTACATCAAGCATATACAATGTATCTTTAATCCACAGAGGGGATCCAAATTTTAATATAGCATGTGGAATAGAAGGATGCTATAGCACCTTGAGGAGGTTTTCCTCTTTCACAAGCCACATTTCAAGAAAACACGTGTTCAACAAAATACAGAATGTCAGCATACACAATTTTTTTTTGTCCACACTGTCAAAAATCACAACCCTGCAAAACTGAGTGATTTGGTTGGACATTTAGGAACACGCATACGAAATGATGAATCTTTAATATGTCCACATGAAAACTGCAATAGGACATACCAATTTGTATTCATCTTACGGTTGGTTGATTCTTGCCAGAGTTATGTGCCTAATGGGTATGGTTCATTTTTGTGTCTTGTGCACAGGGCCGTGTCACTATCCAGGTAAATATACTATCAATGTATAAACATATACAAGGGCGGACATCTTTTTTTACCCCCGCTCGCTTCAAGTCGTGTTTGTTTTTTAAATTCCTTCTAATATATTCAAATATCCGTTTGGTTCAACTCCCAAGACCTTATTCTTTTCAAAAAATATCATGACCCCCCCTCGACTACCTCTTGTGAAGGCGCAGCAGTCGTTTTTGTCAGGAATTCGCCCGAGTAGAGAACAACATGGACCCAAAGTGAAAGTAACAGCGCCACCTAAAAAAAACACGGAAGTTCGGAACTCTCGGGGTTTTAGCTTTGAGGTAAGGAAAATACCATTAAGATTCAAACATCATTAAACGAGCGGGACGATTTGAAGTGAAAACTGAACATTTTTGACTTGTACATACATTGAATGATAAATGCCATTTTCAAGGCTTTTTCTTGATTGCTGTCCATTTTCTTTAATTTATTATTTCGTATGTTATTTCCCGCGGTATCTTATACTTAGAAACACGATAACTAGCGAGAAAACCAAATATCGAATGGTAAAACCCCGAGAGTTCTGAACTTCCGTTTTTTTATAGGTGGCGCTGTTACTTTCACTTTGGGTCCACGTTGTTCTCTACTCAGGCGAATTCCTGACAAAAACGACCGCTGCGCCTTCACAAGAGGTAGTCGAGGGGAGGTCATGATATTTTTTGAAAAGAATAAGGTCTTGGGAGTTGAACCAAACAGGGTTTTGAATATATTAGAAGGAATTTAAAAAACAAACACGACTTGAAGCGAGCGGGGGTAAAAAAGATGTCCGCCCTTGTATATGTTTATACATTGATAGTATATTTACCTGGATAGTGATAAGTCCCTGTGTCTTGTGTATGCAACTAGTCATTTATTATTTGGCGGATTTTGTTCATATTTGGTATAACGGTTGGGTATGATCTGAGCATGTGCATATTATACCGATTTTTACTGTCCTTTTACTGAAGAAAAATATGGGAAAATGGTGATTTTATCATTTAATGTTAAATATGTTTTATTTTCAGCAATATAAGTTGGTTTACACTCCCAAAACAGCCAGTTAGGCTGGTGTGGGGAACCTCTGCCCAAATTTTTGAAAAATTAAGGCTCCAAAGGGTGTTTTTATTGATTTTTTAGGATAAAAAGGGATAAAAACATTATAGATAATCATATTGAAGTTGTGTATACATTTTTAGTATTTATTTCGCAATAGTATTAGACTAATGCCCTCAGACCAGCCTGGTTAGGTTTGGAACCCCTTCCAATTTTTTTTTTAGATTGGGGTTCCAGAAGGGGCTTTTTATTGATTTTGCACTGAGACAAGGGTTAAAGCAACCCCTACCCAATTTTTTTTTATGATAGGGATCCAGACATGGTTTGAATTATCTATTAATTATTTTGAAGATTTTTGGGTCGAGTGGAAAAAAGGGGTTTCTTATTTTTTTCAGGGGTTTAAATATGAATCCATAAGTACACCAAAAATCACTGACAAAGTGGGAGCAAGTGGGGTATTATATTTAGCATGACAACGTGTGCAGTTTCATTTAATATAGGGGTCCAAAATTATAACAAAGGCTTTATTCGGGAAAAAGCTTTTAAAATCTTCTTTAGAACCAGCAATGGTCAGATTTTGAATGAAGCACAAGAAGATCATGAGTGTTCAAGTTTATACATCTACAAATGAAGGTCTAGGGATCCTGGCAGTGGGAGTCTATATTTTGATATGGGTTTCAATAGGGTAAACTAAATATTTTTGAGAACTATCGATGGAAGTGCAATAATTGACAGGAATCATTAATGGTACATGATTATTCAAGTTGGTACAAAACATGTTCCAGGGGTCTATGGATAGCTTATTTAGGTCAGGTCATTTTCGCTAACCAAGGGTTACGATCCGCTCTACTCATCTAGCGGATCGTAACCCTTGGCTAGCGAAGATGAGGTCAGGTGAGCGATACAGGATCCCTTGAGCCTCGAGTTGTATAAAAAAAACTTTAAGAATTTTTCAGTGGTTACTTTCCGGATTAATCCTAGTCAATGGCATTTCTTGGCAATTTTTATTTTTATTTTAGATAATGTTTTGACATGGTGAAGTTTCTGGTGAAATATGGAATTCATGCAAAAGGCATAAGTGTAGAGGAGACTGAACTGACAAAAGTGAAAGATATAATAAAGGAATCATTTAATATTGAGGATGACATAATCATACAAAGATTTGATAAAACTTGGAAAGAATTTATTGATATCAATTGTAATGAGGAGTTACAGGATTGTGATAAATTAAAGATACAAATTTTGCCTGGAACCCACTGAAAATCCAACATTGCATAAAAGCTTGTCTGCACCTAAAGAATCTGACATTACCATTGCATCAGCTAACTTGCAGATTGATGAAGTAAGTGATTCAGTCATCGTTCAGTCTACCTGGCCAAAAATATTTACAATATGTTCTGAAAATTTTTCATAACGATTGATTGAAATGCTTACAAAGGAAACTTATGCTGGATTGGAATTGTAAACATGAATTTCTAATCCACATTACAGAGCAGATGACAACTTATACATATTATCCGTCATGTCATCAAGTATACGACGTTGCAAAGGCTATTATTCAAAAGTTTCCCTATCTTTGTGAAAAAATAGGCAGTGGATATGATGGGTGGTACATTTGTATAAAGGACAAGCTTAAAAATGTGCGCAGGAAGTCTGACGAACCAACCATCAGCGACTTGTAGAAAGAAACTCAAAATGTCAGACAAGATTCTAACAAGTGTTGCTAGAAAAAGATCCTTTCCAAAAGCAAGCTCAAATATTACAAAACATCTGAAGGAAATGGAAGATGCAATAAATGACCTTGAAGAACAAACACCAAAGGCGGTTGCATATGAAAGATGTGTAACAGCTATCATGTTAATCCCAGAGATGCTAGGAGAGAAAAGTGATGGTATGATCAGAGTATATGATGTAAGTTTCAAAACAATTTAAATCTTATCATATTATACCCATGCTCCGAAGGAGTTGATAAGGTATACTGGTTTTCTTCAATATGCATTTGCTTATATCACTTATTGCAATTGGAGGATCTCAGAACACATTTTAAGGAAGTAATTCACTTCATTATTCAACTTTATAATTACCAGTGTATGGAAAGTGCAAACTGGTAAATAGTTGATTGATGTTTGCGAACCGATAAAACTGTTGATTAGTGTTCTTACCTGGAGCACCAGTCAACCATTTTATCGGTTCACAAATAACACCATTCAATAGTTTTATCGGTTTGCATACACCAATCAACCATGTATTGGTTCACACTTTCCATACATTGATTACACATATAGGTAATTTGTAACATTGTCTTAATTTTAGTTACTGTAAATCCAGAATTTATTGCATGCATTTATTATTGCAAATCTTTTGACAGATGATGGTTATTTGATTTCTCTTATCATGATTGTTGTGATTGTTGCTCATTTTAAAACAGAATACAAATGTAACACTAGAAAATGTAGACACATGCAAGTTTTGATGATTGCAATGGTCATCTAGTATCATTTTTCACGTTAATAAAACATCATAATAATTTCTGAATTTACAGCAATTTTACATTTTATTTTAAACATTCACTGTTTGTAAAAGAACCTAAAAAAATAAAAGAAAGTTCAGTGATAGAAAGGTTAAAGTCTTCACTATGCAAATTATTATTTGCTTAACTTCTTTGGCAAATTCCTTAGATAGATTACAGTCAGGATAATGTGTCAAAGTTTAGTAACTAACAAACAGATGATAGTGCAGAGCTAGCTTAATGAAAGAAAATATCAATCATGTGGACATGATAGAGATGAAAACATCAGCTGAAAAGTTGCCTTCTTATAAGCTTTTAACATTCTTTATTTGTTCTCTTATAATTTTAATGATGAGCTAATACCCTGCTACACACAGTGGTTGGTTGTTATGTGATGTCCTTCCATCTGTCTATATGTACATCTTTTCCCCAATTGTACATGTATTTAGCTTCTTGTCACAAAACTGAGATCAAGTACTTTTTTTTGTGTGTTTATGGTTGTGAAGATTAGGCCATGAAATTATATAGCATGTGATTGTTATTGTTTTTAGCTGACCTGGCCCTGGGACAAAAGGTCATGTAAGCTTTTGTCTTCACTGGGTGTTTGTCATCTTCCGTCCGTTGTTTGCTTTTCACATTTTAATCATTTCCTCTGAAACCACTGGGCCGATTTGAACCAAGATTTGCATGGATGTTGCATCAATGGTCTCCTTTCAGAATTGTATCTGACTACTCTAAAACTAGAAGGCAGAACACTGAATAGGTCACAAAAAATACAAGAGTATTGTTAAATAGAAAATGTTTTATAAAATAAAACTGCAGTGTAGGCTATTTGGAATTGGTGATTTAAGTGTCTGTGGTTATATTTTGGTTAAGTTAGCATTTAATCCCAGAAAAACAAGAAGAATTTTGTAGTTCTTAAGTAACAAAATTAATCTGAAGAGTTTTGAAAAATTTCCAGATGGTACATAAACATTTAAAAATCATTTAAATACAGTGCCTTCTAGTACATGTAATTACTAAAGCTGCAGTGGGCCAGTTTACATTCAGGTGAGCAATATAGGCTCACATGAGCATCTATTTCGAATATGATTATAAAATATGACAGGGTATCTTTTAGCATCTGTTTAAGAACTGCAGTTTTTTTTTTCAGGAAAGTATCACAAAAGAAGACATACTGAAAGGAGATATACCAAGGACACCATTTCTTGCTTTCATTGTGCCTTTTGGTAAAACCATACATGATGCAGAAACCTTTTATGTTGTTGAAGGTCAGGTGGTAATAAATGGAGTGGAAATTATAGAGGCATTATTTCTGACTTACAGCCAGTTTTACATTTTTAACATAGAATACTACCAGGACAATATAGCTTCTTGGCAATTTATACAGCATGTCATTGCAGAAAATAAAGGTGGCAAGGTGCTGAAAAAAGTTATCACTCTTACTCAAATTTATGTATGCATTGTATGTTTCTTTTTTTGAGGGGATGTCAGTCACTTGATATTCAAAATGATCCAACTATAAAAATTGCATTGTGTCCAAATGTACTTCTATTGTCCATATATTTTCCACATGCATGTACCGGTATTCATTTTTGCAAGATAATTATAATACTTCAGAGCTTTGGTATTTTATTAGAAGTAAAGATGAGTGAATTGCTGAATTTGCCAGATTTAGCATTGGAACGAGTATTGTTATATGTTGGAGTTGAAGCTTTATTGAGGAATGTTGTTCGAGTAAATAAATATATGTATATCTTCATACATAGTCATCCACATGTATTGCAACATTATTTTTTCTAGGAGTAAATGAAGTACCAATTTTCCAAGATCCTGCTCAAATAGAAAAGATATTGAAACATGCTAGGATTTTTCATTGTTTTGAATTACCATACATGACATGTACATTTGACAAAATCACTGAATTTACGGACCATTGTATGAACAAATATTTTGTTCAGTCTGCTATATATAATAATAATCTAGAATGGTTAGATCTTTCAGGTACACAGATTTCAAAGTTATCATTTTTGAAACATTTATATAATTTGGATACTTTGGTTCTTGATTCTTGTCAAAAAATTGATGTCAAAGAATTTGAAAATCTAAAATTTTGTAATCAGTTAAGTAACTTAAATGCTGGATTTACAAACTTGGATGGAGAAACATTGGTCAAGGTTATTAAATCTTCAATTGTTCACATTGATATTTCTGGTATCATGCTAGATTTAGATCATGTAAAAGGCTTGTTGAAAGTCTGTCATTCAACTTTGTTAACTGTTCATTGTGGAATAAACAATTCTGTAAGCAAAGAACAATTTGAAGATGTAAATAGACAATATAGAGATGTCTGATTTAGTTTTTCCCCACCTCGTTATGATTTTTATTGGTAAAACTGTAGTTGGTCAGACTTTGACGAAGAAGTTGGATAAAGTTGTATGTGTATTTCATTTATAATGTACTTCACTAGAAAGACTGTTTGATTCATTTTCTCATCCAACACCATATTTAACTTAGAAAAAAATCCTAATTTTGCAGCCACTTAAGGCAGGTCAAGTTGAAAATTCCACTTTTGTAACCCCTGGTTAATGCCCCTTTATAAAGTACAAAAGGTAAAAATTTGAGGCTTCCTTTTGATTACTTGTATTTGGATCAACCATTTGATTGAAATTTGGATATGATGTAAGGAACCAGGTCAAGTTCTAGTTTGACAAATTTCACTTTTGTTCCCCAATTATGGCTTACACTAAAAATTATGGTTTCCATTCAATAATTTGTGTCTGACTCAATCATTTTGTTTGTTATAATGAATCATGTGTTCAATTTCAAAGCACAACTTACATGTAGTAGCAGACAAACTTTCAAATTCTGCCATTTTAACTCATCACTGTAATACAAATGGGAGGTTTGGTGCACGGTAAAACCAGGTTTAGCCCACCATTTTCTTCAGGAAATACATGTGCAAAGTCAGGAATATGACAATTGTTTTCAAATTGTTCCGCTGGTTGATATGGTTAAGCTTCTCTTCAGTTTTTGTAGACTTTCCCTCTTGAATACACCTTGGAATATGGTACATTTGTTATAACCTTTATTAACTTATTTATAGCAGATGTTCAAGTGCCTCGGGGAGGTTTTGAAGGTAGGGTTATTAATATTTACATAAACATACAGTAAAAAGTAATTAAATTTTGAAGAAAAAGGGGGGAAAATATGGTTTTGGTCAGATTTTAATATGGTGTTTATGGCTATAAAATCAAGGTCAAGGTTGATTTTGATAATTTTACCTTTTGTGGTTCAAGAGTTATGGTTCTTCATTATTTGAAAAACATAATTGTTTCCTTTTCTCTTCCATAAAGTAACCTTTAGCCAAATCTTTTCAGATTTTAATATGGTGTTAATGGTTTTAAAATCAAGGTCAAGTTGATGTGATGATTTTACCCTTTGCGGTAAAAGAGTTGTGGTTCTTTTTTATTCGAAAAAATGTCATTGTTTTTCATTTTTAGTTCAATAACTTGAGTATCCTTTAACCAGGTCTTTTCAAATTTCAATATGGTGTTTATAGCTATAAAATCAAGAATTATGGTTCTTTAATATTTCCACAAAATATGGAAAACCCAGTTTGCTGTCTATAAGACAGCTTTTCCATTTGTTTGAATTTTAATTAGGTGTTGGATAAGGAAATTAGTTCAATGGTCTTAACAGTGATAAACACTATGTCATAAAGAATTATGACTACATATGAATGGTGCAAGTTATATTTTTTTCTGTTGTTAGCATATTTTTCTGAATATGAAACTTTCAAAAGAGTAATTATAGTTGATATATATGTGTGTTTTAGCTAAACAATATTTTAAAGATATTAATTTGGAAAAACATTGTAAAACAATGAGTAAATGAATGGTGATTGTAAAACTGTGAGAAAATGGTGACAAACTTGGAAAAATAAAATATTTGTGAAGCAATGAAGAAATGATTGATGACATTAACTTAGACATACAGGTAGGTTGTTTGTAAAACAAGGAGTAAATGAATGGCGACAAATATAGAAAAACTTATAAAGTATGTGAGTCAATGAGTAAACGAATGGTGATTGTAAAACTATGAGTAAATAGTGACAAACATATAAAAATAGAATGTTTGTGAAGCAATGAAGAAATGATTGATGATATTAACTTAGACATAGGTTGTTGGTAAAACAAGGAGTAAATGAATGGTGACAAATATTGAAAAACTTATAAAGTATGTGAGTCAATGAGTAAACGAATGGTGATTGTAAAACTATGAGTAAATGAATGGAGACAAGGAGACAAACATAGAAAAAATTAAACAGGCTGGGCACAATGACTGAAAGGGCATATAATGGGTCATTTGGCAGATAATAGGTGAACAAATGACTTATAATTTTACAGTGCAAAATTTTCAATTTTTGGATTTCAAAGTTTCTTATTCAAAAGTGCATTTATTTACTAGTATGTGAAAATCAGCAACTTTTGTTTAGTAACTTTTTGTTTAACTTAACTGTTAAGGAGATCATACCCTCAAAAATTGTTACAGAAAAAGTTTCAAAACAAAAGTTGCTGCTTTTTACCTAGATAAATGCACTTTTCAATAAAAACTTTGAAATCCAAAATTGAAAAAAATGACTGTAAATATATAGACTATTTGTCCAATAATATGCAAAATTACCTATTATATGCCGTTTCAGCCATTGTACCCAACCTGTTAAAATGTGTGTGAAGCAATGAGTAAATGAATGTTGATTGTAAAACAATGAATAAATGATAGATGGCATAAACCTTTGATGAAATGTTACACATACATGTATTCAGATACAACATTTTTGTATTGCTTCTGTACATAGAATATAAGATGCAACATGATGCTATAATATTGATTTATGCTAATCTGGCCCAAAGACTATTGGAGCCTTGATTTGTTTTTCTTTTTTATACAACCTTAAAAAATTGTAGTAGCTTATTGGTTAATGGGCTATTGTGGCCTTTGGCATCGATTTTGTCTGTAGACACTCATTTCCATGCAAAAACTTTAGTTGTAGTTGGCAGATCCTTGTGAAATTTTATACAAGATAGGTTCCTTGGCACTAAAGGCAGATTGGTATTGATTTTGGGAGGTTGTGGGCCCTTCTGGTAATTAAAAGTGCATGGATATATTGTAGATGTGCACCATACATGTATATTTTCTTATTTTTCTTTTGTCATTTTTAACGGGTTTTTTTATCTTGCCATTTAGTAGGTCAGTAGATGTTATATTGTTAATCTGCAATTCATCCTAGACTACTTTACAGAAACAAACCAAATTTGCAGAGATGCTTCTGTGGGGAGTGAAGTTGTGCACCTATTACAATTTTTGGTCACTTCTATTTTTGAGGTTTCTCAGAAGCAAAAACATAGGCGACGACATGTCTTTTATGGAAGACTGACGTCAAAGTTTTTCTCCTTACAGCTTTCAACATATACAGTTTTTGAACACATTAGGAAACAAATCAGAATGTAAGTCAAATGATCAAACACTGCAACTAATGAATAAGTTCACAAAAGCATGAAGATTTTTACTTTTTGGTAAAGTTTTTAAACATTAAGCATGTATCTTTGATTTACAGAGGGAATTACAGCTTTGGAGATAAGAGGGTCTAAAAGGAGCCATATTTATAACTGGAGATCCACCTTAAAATAAAAAATTGGGATGGGTTTAGGACCGCTAATGCCATTTCACCACTCTTCAGATCAAATCCGTTTTTATACCTTCTATTTTATTTTGCTGTAAGTCTTGAAGTTTCACTGTTCTTACAAGATACTATTGTAATAGAGTATGACCACATGACTTCTATGAAGGGACTTGATCATAACTTGATGTAATATTTATGTGATTGTACATGTATGCTACCGTATTTGTCCGATTAAGCACCCAGGGCGTTAAAAAAAAATTGAAAACGGGGGCACTTATTGAGATCAGCAAAATCCAGACTTTTTACCTGTCCGAAACTGTTTCCAATACAGAATTACCTTTAAAGTTGTGTTTCCGGTTTGAAAATCATGGGAAGATAGCAAATATTGATGTCTTTCTGCCAAAAAAAGTGGTAATTTATGATGATTTTAGAGGGCGCTTATTCATGTTTTGTTGGTAAATTAGGTAGGGGCGCTTATAGGGGCAGGGGTGCTTAATAGGATGAATACGGTATTTAAAGTATGTTTTTTTAAGTTAATTTGTACTTGCAGTCGGGGAACAATGCAGACTTGTTATATTAAATATTGATACACATAACCTGTTATTTTAATGTTTCAAGCCTCTTTGCTAGTTGGCTCTTTACTCAGAAAATTTGGGAACTGGTTTAGAGCCATTGTCTAGAACATGTGTCTCTTTTTCGACAATGCTAAAGTAGATGAAAGGGGCCGAACAAATCATAATATCAACAACCTATAAAGGAACGAAAAGTTCTCTTATGAGCAAAATCAATATTCAGAACACAAGAAAAACATTAACTTGAATTTAGAAACCTTGAGAAAGTCCATCAAGAGTTTCATTATATGATCATCATTTTAATCATATTCATTTTTATAGATTTGACACAATTTCCTCTTTTTGACATTTTACTCATTTACTTACTGTAGTGTTTATTTTTTGTAACCTGTGAAAGAAAATTGATATACTGCAAACAAAAAATGCATGTTGGTTTGAAGTTACACTATATTTGGTGGCATCTCTGCTGCCACTCATATACTTGTGTAAGGTTACTCTATGAGGTTTGGTGTAAGGTTACTCCAAGAGGGGTGGTGTAAGGTTACTCCAGGAAGGGTGGTGTAAGGTTACTCTATGAGTTTTGGTGAAAGGTTACCCTAGATATGGTGATAAGTAATGTGACTAACACATAATTTGGTGTTAGTTGTCATATGAAAGGGTGTAAAGTTTCCTGTCATACAGATGATATTTTACACCACATAGGAGTTAAATTACATTACTTAGGAGTTATGTTACACCACTTAAGAGTAATGTTACACTAGTGCAGAGTTATGTCACACCTCATATAGAGGATAAACATTACACCAATATTGGTAGCAGCTGAGCTGCCACCATTTTTAGTGTAAAGTTCCACTTTTTTTTTTACAGTGTAAGGTTAAAGAATGTAAATGGGATATGTTGTACTACTACAAAGGCTTACTAAATTTAGGTGCAATGTGTGCAGCTATGCAATAAAAGTAAAGGTTCTAACTATGCATCAAATAGTTTGTATTGTATGTAATATACACTTTGTTTTCATCGGATTTCATAAGTAGAACGGTGAACTTATAAATTTTGCTATTATTAGAACAGGCGTTTTAAAAAATCCATCTTCGATTTGTATATTTATAAGTATAAATACAAATCGATGATGGATTTTTTAAAACTGTTTGGTATGGAAGGTTCATTATTTGATGATTAATCAGATTATCTTATGATTAAATCAAAAATAAAAGCCGACGGATACTACATACTTTTTTCGTAGTTTTTGCAAAAAAAGGGGTTTGGATATACTGTCCATGAGTATACGTACAGGTCTGTGAAAAATTTACAAAACAGCTATACATTGTACCTAATCTAGCAAGGCTAAAAGTGTACAGAATATGGGTATATTTTTATTCTTTGATGAATGTTTCTACAGAAACACGTCGTACGCACGGAATTCGAAATCTACATTTTTATTATTTTTTCCTCCTGTGAATGATTAGTCAACGATTTTAAACAAAAAAGTACTTTTCATAAAGGTTACCGTTCTACTTATTTGTGTATTGAAACTGGAAAATTACTGAAAACGAAGTTTAAATGACAGAATATAATATTATGCAATATTGTTGGTTATATAGTTAAAGAATTTACTTCTATTTCAAAATTTCGTCATAGCAACTAACTAAATCTATCAAGATTTTTGTTGTCAAAAACAAAACAATATCGCAATCATTTATGTTGTGAACGTTGAAATAATCAGTAAAAAGACGAGAGATAAAAATGGCTTAGTATAACAGACTCTAGAAATGATTTATATAGTATAATAAAACAACAATAATACCTCACTGTCGAGACAATTCCGAAAAATCGAAGAGAGGGTGCAAAATGGCTAACTTTCCTGGTTTGGGGCAATGTTGGTGACATTTGGAAAGCATCATTCATTCTCAGTGTTATATCATTTGCTTAATATCTTAACATTAAACTCTTTATTTGTTGATATAACAAGATTATAAATAAAATTAAAGAAAAAATATATTACACTTAATTTCGTGAAAGATTTTAAAGCTATATTCCCATTGTTAACAAAAACTCGAAAACACAAACGTTTCAATTCTGTAATGGTCAGTGGTAAGTTTATTTCAAGATATATGTTATGATACAGGCTAGAGGAAGTCTCACTAAGCAAACGTTATAGAATACAAAAAAGGCAATCAAGAATGTATAATCCAGAGACACATGCAACATTGCGCATAACATAAAGAACGAAGACAGCAAAACGCAATACAGAAAACTAATGGACTCCACCAAAACACCGGATGATGGCGATTAGTCAGCAGTGCTTGTTCCTTATAAAAGATCTTAGCCGTTACGGAATATCTGTGTCACAAATGGGGTCATCTAATCAACTTTGAGGTATGTCTTAAGAGGTAGGTCTCAAAATTATTTTTGAGGAATTTGCTATACTGCAATTAGCGGCCGTCTCACACTCAGTATGCAGTAGGTGTTATACTACGGTTAAAAACTGTCTAACTTAGTTTGAGATAAGCATTAGGCTACAGGTAGGGGTCGCCTAACTTACTGTGAGGTATCTGTTATACTTCAACTAAAGGGCGCAAAATTAACTTTGATGAATGTGTTGTACTACAGGTAGGGGCCGTCTAACTTACTGTGAGGTATCTGTTATACTTCAACTAAAGGGCGTAAAATTAACTTTGATGAATGTGTTGTACTACAGGTAGGGGCCGTCTAACATACTGCGAGGTATCTGTTATACTTCAACTAAAGGGCGTAAAATTAACTTTGATGAATGTGTTGTACTACAGGTAGGGGTCGTCTAACTTACTGTGAGGTATCTGTTATACTTCAACTAAAGTGCGCAAAATTAACTTTGATGAATGTGTTGTACTACAGGTAGGGGCCGTCTAACTTACTGTGAGGTATCTGTTATACTTCAACTAAAGGGCGTAAAATTAACTTTGATCAATGTGTTGTACTACAGGTAGGGGCCGTCTAACATACTGCGAGGTATCTGTTATACTTCAACTAAAGGGCGCAAAATTAACTTTGATGAATGTGTTGTACTACAGGTAGGGGTCGTCTAACTTACTGTGAGGTATCTGTTATGCTTCAGTTAAGGGGGGTAACATTAACTTTGATGAATGTGTTGTACTACAGGTAGGGGCCGTCTAACTTACTGTGAGGTATCTGTTATACTTCAATTAAAGGGCGCAAAATTAACTTTGATGAATGTGTTGTACTACAGGTAGGGGCCGTCTAACTTACTGTGAGGTATCTGTTATACTTCAACTAAAGGGCGCAAAATTAACTTTGATGAATGTGTTGTACTACAGTTAGGGGTCGTCTAACTTACTGTGAGGTATCTGTTATACTTCAACTAAAGGGCGCAAAATTAACTTTGATGAATGTGTTGTACTACAGTTAGGGGTCGTCTAACTTACTGTGAGGTATCTGTTATACTTCAACTAAAGGGCACACAATTAACTTTGATGAATGTGTTGTACTACAGGTAAGGGCCGTCTAACTTACTGTGAGGTATCTGTTATGCTTCAGTTAAGGGGGGGGGGGTAACATTAACTTTGATGAATGTGTTGTACTACAGGTAGGGGCCGTCTAACTTACTGTGAGGTATCTGTTATACTTCAACTAAAGGGCGCAAAATTCACTTTGATGAATGTGTTGTACTACAGGTAGGGGCCGTCTAACTTACTGTGAGGTATCTGTTATACTTCAGTTAAGGGGGGTAAAATTAACTTTGATGAATGTGTTGTACTACAGGTAGGGGCCGTCTAACTTACTGTGAGGTATCTGTTATACTTCATTTAAGGGATGTAACATTAACTTTGATGAATGTGTTGTATTACAGGTAGGGGCCGTCTAACTTACTGTGATGTATCTGTTATACTTCAGTTAAGGGGGGTAACATTAACTTTGATGAATGTGTTGTACTACAGGTAGGGGCCGTCTAACTTACTGTGAGGTATCTGTTATACTTCAACTAAAGGGCGCAAAATTAAAATTGATGAATGTGTTGTACTACAGGTAGGGGCCGTCTAACATACTGTGAGGTATCTGTTATACTTCAGTTAAGGGGGGTAAAATTAACTTTGATGAATGTGTTGTACTACAGGTAGGGGTCGTCTAACTTACTGTGAGGTATCTGTTATACTTCATTTAAGGGGGGTAAAATTAACTTTGATGAATGTGTTGTACTACAGGTAGGGGCCGTCTAACTTACTGTGAGGTATCTGTTATACTTCATTTAAGGGGGGTAAAATTAACTTTGATAAATGTGTTGTACTACAGGTAGGGGCCGTCTAACTTACTGTGAGGTATCTGTTATACTTCAACTAAAGGGCGCAAAATTAAAATTGATGAATGTGTTGTACTACAGGTAGGGGCCGTCTAACATACTGTGAGGTATCTGTTATACTTCATTTAAGGGGGATAAAATTAACTTTGATGAATGTGTTGTACTACAGGTAGGGGCCGTCTAACTTACTGTGAGGTATCTGTTATACTTCAGTTAAGGGGGGTAACATTAACTTTGATGAATGTGTTGTACTACAGGTAGGGGCCGTCTAACTTACTGTGAGGTATCTGTTATACTTCAGTTAAGGGGGGGTAACATTAACTTTGATGAATGTGTTGTACTACAGGTAGGGGCCGTCTAACTTACTGTGAGGTATCTGTTATACTTCAGTTAAGGGGGGTAACATTAACTTTGATGAATGTGTTGTACTACAGGTAGGGGCCGTCTAACTTACTGTGAGGTATCTGTTATACTTCAGTTAAGGGGGGTAACATTAACTTTGATGAATGTGTTGTACTACAGGTAGGGGCCGTCTAACTTACTGTGAGGTATCTGTTATACTTCAGTTAAGGGGGGTAGCATTAACTTTGATGAATGTGTTGTACTACAGGTAGGGGCCGTCTAACTTACTGTGAGGTATCTGTTATACTTCAGTTAAGGGGGGTAACATTAACTTTGATGAATGTGTTGTACTACAGGTAGGGGCCGTCTAACTTACTGTGAGGTATCTGTTATACTTCAGTTAAGTGGGGTAACATTAACTTTGATGAATGTGTTGTACTACAGGTAGGGGCCGTCTAACTTACTGTGAGGAATCTGTTATACTTCAGTTAAGGGGGGTAACATTAACTTTGATGAATGTATTGTACTACAGGTAGGGCCGTCTAACATACTGTGAGGTATCTAGATCTGTTATACTTCAGCTAAGGGGGGTAAAATTAACTTTGATGAATGTGTTGTACTAGAGGTGGGGCCGTCTAACTTACTGTGAGGTATCTGTTATACTTCAGTTAAGGGAGGTAACATTAACTTTGATGAATGTGTTGTACTACAGGTAGGGGCCGTCTAACTTACTGTGAGGTATCTGTTATACTTCATTTAAGGGGGGTAAAATTAACTTTGATGAATGTGTTGTACTACAGTTAGGGGCCGTCTAACTTACTGTGAGGTATCTGTTATACTTCATTTAAGGGGGGTAAAATTAACTTTGATGAATGTGTTGTACTACAGGTAGGGGTCGTCTAACTTACTGTGAGGTATCTGTTATACTTCAGTTAAGGAGGGTAAAATTAACTTTGATGAATGTGTTGTACTACAGGTAGGGGCCGTCTAGCATACTGTGAGGTATCTGTTATACTTCATTTAAGGGGGGTAAAATTAACTTTGATGAATGTGTTGTACTACAGGTAGGGGCCGTCTAACTTACTGTGAGGTATCTGTTATACTTCAGTTAAGGGGGGTAACATTAACTTTGATGAATGTGTTGTACTACAGGTAGGGGCCGTCTAACTTACTGTGAGGTATCTGTTATACTTCAGTTAAGGGGGGTAACATTAACTTTGATGAATGTGTTGTACTACAGGTAGGGGCCGTCTAACTTACTGTGAGGTATCTGTTATACTTCAGTTAAGGGGGGTAACATTAACTTTGATGAATGTGTTGTACTACAGGTAGGAGCCGTCTAACTTACTGTGAGGTATCTGTTATACTTCAGTTAAGGGGGGTAACATTAACTTTGATGAATGTGTTGTACTACAGGTAGGGGCCGTCTAACTTACTGTGAGGTATCTGTTATACTTCAGTTAAGGGGGTAGCATTAACTTTGATGAATGTGTTGTACTACAGGTAGGGGCCGTCTAACTTACTGTGAGGTATCTGTTATACTTCAGTTAAGGGGGTAACATTAACTTTGATGAATGTGTTGTACTACAGGTAGGGGCCGTCTAACTTACTGTGAGGTATCTGTTATACTTCAGTTAAGTGGGGTAACATTAACTTTGATGAATGTGTTGTACTACAGGTAGGGGCCGTCTAACTTACTGTGAGGAATCTGTTTTACTTCAGTTAAGGGGGGTAACATTAACTTTGATGAATGTATTGTACTACAGGTAGGGGCCGTCTAACATACTGTGAGGTATCTAGATCTGTTATACTTCAGCTAAGGGGGGTAAAATTAACTTTGATGAATGTGTTGTACTAGAGGTGGGGCCGTCTAACTTACTGTGAGGTATCTGTTATACTTCAGTTAAGGGAGGTAACATTAACTTTGATGAATGTGTTGTACTACAGGTAGGGGCCGTCTAACTTACTGTGAGGTATCTGTTATACTTCATTTAAGGGGGGTAAAATTAACTTTGATGAATGTGTTGTACTACAGTTAGGGGCCGTCTAACTTACTGTGAGGTATCTGTTATACTTCATTTAAGGGGGGTAAAATTAACTTTGATGAATGTGTTGTACTACAGGTAGGGGTCGTCTAACTTACTGTGAGGTATCTGTTATACTTCAGTTAAGGAGGGTAAAATTAACTTTGATGAATGTGTTGTACTGCAGGTAGGGGCCGTCTAACTTACTGTGAGGTATCTATTATACTTCATTTAAGGGGGGTAACATTAACTTTGATGAATGTGTTGTACTACAGGTAGGGGCCGTCTAACTTACTGTGAGGTATCTGTTATACTTCAGTTAAGGGGGGTAACATTAACTTTGATGAATGTGTTGTACTACAGGTAGGGGCCGTCTAACTTACTGTGAGGTATCTGTTATACTTCAGTTAAGGGGGGTAAAATTAACTTTGATGAATGTGTTGTACTACAGGTAGGGGCCGTCTAACTTACTGTGAGGTATCTGTTATACTTCAGTTAAGGGGGGTAAAATTAACTTTGATGAATGTATTGTACTAGAGGTGGGGCCGTCTAACTTACTGTGAGGTATCTGTTATACTTCAGTTAAGGGGGGTAACATTAACTTTGATGAACGTGTTGTACTACAGGTAGGGGCCGTCTAACTTACTGAGAGGTATCTGTTATACTTCAGTTAAGGGGGGTTAAATTAACTTTGATGAATGTGTTGTACTACAGGTAGGGGCCGTCTCGCTAACTTTTAGACATATGTTGCATTACATACTCTAGCTAAGAACCGTCTAACAAGATGCTTGTTGTATTACAATTAGGAGCCGTATAACAAGATGCTAGTTGTATTACAATTAAGAGCCGTATAACAAGATGCTTGTTGTATTACAATTAGGAGCCGTATAACAAGATGCTTGTTGTATTACAATTAGGAGCCGTATAACACTCATTTTGAGGTATATGTGATACACATCATTGATGATCTCACAGTGATTTGTGTTGAAGAACTACAATAACAGCGATGTTCCCTTACTTTTCATTGTTATCTCAGTTTTGGGTGAGATTTCCTCCTGCACATCCCGTCGTATTAAATGTCCAGTCTATACCACCTACAAATAGTTAAGCTACCTAGCCTGTTATCACCTACGAGAGAATATGTATTGTGAAACGTTACATTTATTTTACTTAGGTATATTTATTGACCTTGATTTAATCTGACAACGACATTAAAATTAACGAAATAAAAATAGCACTCTCATATTTTGACCGTTCTACTTACGATAACGAATCAATCGTATTCACTCTAGAATATGACTCAATAGGGGGGTGTCATTTTTAGGACACAATTATTGGATATATAGCTCGAAACTTTAATTTTTTTTACTTCAAAATTTGGACAGAGCAGCTAACTAACTCTAGCAAACAGAACATAGCAATAATTTGCTTTTATTTGTTATTAATTATATTGAAATACTCAGTCAACAACGAAATATAAGAATGTCACAGATTGTAGGAACATGGAAATTAGACCGTTCTACCTATCAAAATTTTGATGCATTTTGGAAAGAAACAGGTATTTATAAGACTGTATTAATATTTCATCTTTATAATAGTTGTTTTAATTTATGCATAACAGTTATAAATTCTTGAATTACACTTTGATTCAATTAAAGCATGTACAGGGAAAGTATATATACAATATACGTATATCGTCGGAAAATATAAAATTTATTTGTACGTATTTAAGCTGTAGAAATGTAGAAATAGGTGGAAAAGCGAGTCATTGGCGAACTTTCTGTCCTGTTTGGCAGCGAGGTGAAATGAATTTTATATATACTGATTATAATCGTATATTTTTTGTTTATCCTGCAATGTAAAAAAAACAACAGCCAAATTGTCTGAAAAGAGCTGAAACAAGCGTCGTTCTAATGTTTTTTTTTTCTATGAACTCTGTGCTAACACTGTTACCGCTTCTTACAGTTTAATCTTGATCAGTGACCGTATAACACAAATTATCCAATCAATGCAATTTGACTGCTCAAATAGAACCAGTGCACGATAAACATGATTGCCAGCACAATCAATTAACCAATATTGACCTTTGTTTTGAAATGATCAGTCTAACAACTAAATAATACAAACAACCTTGTTAGCCGCTAGTACTAAAACGTAGATATCAAATTTAGTGCGCACAACGCGTTTCTGAAACAACCTTCATCAGGTACATATGGATGTAACGGAACATGGGAAACAATCCAATTTTACACTTAGATACAAAAATGAAAGTAAAGAAACAACCCTTTAATTGCTGATCTATATTTAAGAGTCACTATAATATGAGGTCAGACCTATAATCCGACAGCCCGATAGTCCGACGGTCCAGTAGTCCGACAGTACGGTAGTCCAACAGTCCGATAGTCCGACTGACTAAGTACATTTAATAGCTATTCTATGAAAATAAAATATATGTTCTTTATGAGAAATTTTCGCTTAGTCAAGTTTTGTGTGTGAAAGCAAGATCCGTCGTCAAACTGGCATTGCAAGATTATTATTGTGGTTTACTGATGAATATATTAAAAACTGGTGTTGAAATATTCTTATAAGGTTTACTGAAGCATATATTTAAAATAGTTTCATCAAGTTAATTTTCAAGACATTTACTTTAGAGAATTAAAGAAAACAGATCTGAATATATTGTCCAGATCCGGAAGACGTAGCCTTTGCTTTTATTCCGGTTGACTCATCTAGTCAAGACAGTCTTTTCAGTCCGGAACAAATCGCATCGGTGGAGTAATGGTTAGCGTGTTCGTCTAGAGTGCGGTAGATCGTGGGTTCGAACCCCGGTTGGGTCAAACCAAAGACTATAAAATTGGTATTTGTTGCTTCTCCGCTAAGCACGCAGCATTAAGGAGAAAGAGCAAAGACTGGTTGGCTCGGAATCAGAATAATGTGTCCGAGTGGAGCGACATGTCTATCCGCGGACTATTGTTACCGTGAGCTAGCACTATACAAATCCAACTCAGCGTGTTGGTCTAGTACAAAGCGGACCTCGTCATCATCTCGTTGAAAATTTACTTGTTCTCCTCATGATATAGCTGAAAAATTGCTGAATTGGCGTTAAACAACAATCACTCACACAGTCCAGAACAAATTGCCTGCTACATCGGCTCTGTCGGAAAAATAATAATTTAGCGGCGAAGAAGACGAAAAGATTTAATTTGATCCAAAATACCCCCTCGAAAATCGTATGGTAGTGACTTTGAGATTATCATTGAATTAAAGAAGTTTTCTATTTCTTCATTTAAGTGAATGAAAAAATTCCGTCATACAAGTACAAATACAAACAAAAATTCAAGAAAATTGATTAAACTAAAGCTTTAGATCTTTAGATGTATTCCCTGGAATGTTTACTTTGTTGTTGTTCTTACTTGAACGGTGAAAGTGAAAAACAAACACATCTCTGTCGGACTATCGAGCTGTCGGACTATCGCACTGTCGGACCAGCGGGCTGTCGGACTAACGGGCTGTCAGATTATACCTACGCTCCCCTATAATATAGGGTTTCCACTAATGAACATAACGCATTTGCTAAAATGAGTGTGAATGGTCCCTTGTGTAACGATTGCTGTGCTGGTCTTGAGTGGGAAAATGGTGTTTACTGCTAATTGTTGGTTTGAAATGAAACTCAAAACGTTGCTGTACTACAAAACAAGCATGTGTGAGAGGATGAGCTGAAAAGTTTCATTATAATGTCCATGTTCAAATACAAATCACGTACTCTTTCATAAACAACAGAACATAATGTCCTTGTACTTTGTCAAAAAGCGAGCTGATTAGCTGATTATGGCTAGTAACTATCCACATGTCTCAGTGGGACAGTCATGGTCGTTATCGTATGGTAGATAAATTTACAACTACCTGTGCAATCAGTGCCTATCACCACTAAAGTTGTGTGTTCGAATCCCGCTCGGGCGAGGTGCAATCGATACAACATTATGTGGTAAACTTTGTCAGTGACTGTCGCCATGTCGATGTTTTTCTCCGGATACTCCGGTTTCCTCAACCAATGAAACTGACCACCACGATATAGCTGAAATACTGTGAAAGTGGCGTTAAACTCCATAACCATAACCCTAACCCTAACATGTCTCAGTAACACAAAATTTAAACTGCCTTCTTTTTTTAAGCTTATGAGTAGAATATGCACGTTGTAGTTAGTTGAACCCTTCGTTTTGAATTGAAACTTAAAAGTAAACATTGGTTTGAACATTCGTACCACATAAGTAAAACTATTACCACTAAAGGATACAAGTGTGAATGAGCATGAACAACTTTCCAACATCCCATTTTTGGACACAAATTAATATAAAGGACCTATGTTTTTATTGCTGCTCCACATTTCAGTCACTGTCATGAGATATCATTATATTTTCATGACATATCACTCACATATGATCTATAATGGGGTTTTCTTAGATCTCCCGCGCTGCAACACATTAGTAAAGGAGGGGTTATGTGAGAGATGTAATTTTAATCAGATTGCTTGGTTTTCAATCTATACTTGATGTTTAAAAGGTGCTGCAGATGAAATGGTAGAGAAGTTCCGAACTGCAGAAACTACTATTATTGTAAAGAAAGATGGCGACATGTGGCAGTACACAATAAAGAGTTCACTTATTCCCGAAAAAACAATCCATTTTAAGTCGGGGAAGAAGTAGTTACCGATTTCTTGGGGAAAGGGATAAAGGTAATATAAGCACTAGTCTATTAATATAATGTATGTACTTTACAGAATATGTTTTTCTGTTGTGCTACAAAGTTTTCAGAGGTCAGTATTGACGAATTTCATTAGTAAAGCATAAAGACACGATCTCCTGAAAACCATTTTGAATGATAAAATGAGACGATTCTTTAAAAACAATCCTTGATTTAATAGTTTAGCATTCAGAATACGGTGACATTGTAAAAAGTCCGAATACAAACTGCAAGCTCGAGCGTAGCATGTGATTTGTGCATATCAGGGGGTGGTTGGTATACTACTATTAAGGTATAGAAAATTCATAAAATTTATATATCGGTATTTATAAACAGACCAAACATACCACAGCTATAATAAATAGTTTAACATTAGACAACAGTCATGTATCGACCATATTACAAACTAGTGAATAAACGTTAGAGAAAACCGAAGAGGCAATTAAGTATGAACAATCTAGAGACATTGCCAACATTGCGTACAGAAGACACAAGGGCAACATTGGATACATAAGACACAGGACGAAGAAAAAAAACAACACTGAAAACTAAAAATGATGAACAACACATTCTCCATTAAAAAGTGGAGGCGAATCCATGTGGTCGCGACGGGTAAGTATTTCCTGGTTTAGCACAAGTACCCATGTGGTCGCGACGGGTAAGCATTTCCTCGTTTAGCACAATTTGTGGTCCTGTCAACAGTATAATATGTATACCTTTATTTTAGTTTACTATAACTGATGTATCTGATACAAAACAGACGCAGGTTCAAACTGCTGAAATGATGGGTTGGAAGCCATTGAACATCGTACGCGAGGTCAAAGGAGACACCATGTACAGCGTAAGTCAATGTGAAAGAACACAGTATTAATGAGTAAGAACACACAGTATTAATGAGTAAGAACACACAGTATTAATGAGTAAGAACACACAGTATTAATGAGTAAGAACACACAGTATTAATGAGTAAGAACACACAGTATTAATGAGCAAGAACACACAGTATTAATGGGTAAGAACACACAGTATTAATGAGTAAGAACACACAGTATCAATGAGCAAGAACACACAGTATCAATGAGTAAGAACACATAGTATTAATGAGTAAGAACACACAGTATTGATGAGTAAGAACACACAGTATTAACGAGTAAGAACACACAGTATTAACGAGTAAGAACACACAGTATTAATGAGTAAGAACACACAGTATTAATGAGTAAGAACACAGTATTAACGAGTAAGAACACACAGTATCAATGAGTAAGAACACACACTATTAATGAGTAAGAACACACAGTATTAATGAGTAAGAACACAGTAATAATGAGTAAGAACACACATTATTAATTAGTAAGAACACACATTATTGATGAGTAAGAACACAGTATTAATGAATAAGAACACACAGTATTAATGAGTAAGAACACAGTATTAACGAGTAAGAACACACAGTATCAATGAGTAAGAACATACACTATTAATGAGTAAGAACACAGTATTAATGAGTAAGAACACACAGTATTAATGAGTAAGAACACAGTAATAATGAGTAAGAACACACATTATTAATTAGTAAGAACACACAGTATTGATGAGTAAGAACACAGTATTAATGAGTAAGAACACACAGTATTATTGAGTAAGAACACACAGTATTAATGAGTAAGAACACACAGTATTAATGAGTAAGAACACACAGTATTAATGAGCAAGAACACACAGTATTAATGAGTAAGAACACACAATATTAATGAGTAAGAACACAGTATTAATGAGCAAGAACACACAGTATCAATGAGTAAGAACACACAATGTTAATGAGTAAGAACACACAGTATTAATGAGTAAGAACACACAGTATTAATGAGTAAGAACACACAGTATTAATGAGTAAGAACACACAGTATTAATGAGTAAGAACACACAGTATTAATGAGTAAGAACACACAGTATTAATGAGTAAGAACACACATTATTAATGAGTAAGAACAGACAGTATTACTGAGTAAGAACACACAGTATTAATGAGTAAGAACACACAGTATTAATGAGTAAGAACACACAGTATTAATGAGTAAGAACACACAGTATTAATGAGTAAGAACACACAGTATTAATGAGTAAGAACACACAGTATTAATGAGTAAGAACACACAGTATTAATGAGTAAGAACACACAGTATTAATGAGTAAGAACACACAGTATTAATGAGAAAGAACACACAGTATTCATGAGTAAGAACACACAGTCTTAACGAGTAAGAACACACAGTATTAATGAGTAAGAACACACAGTATTAATGAGTACACAGTATTAACGAGTAAGAACACACAGTATTAATGAGTAAGAACACACAGTATTAATGAGTAAGAACACACAGTATTAATGAGTAAGAACACACAGTATTAACGAGTAAGAACACACAGTATTAACGAGTAAGAACACACAGTATTAATGAGTAAGAACACACAGTATTAATGAGTAAGAACACAGTATTAATGAGTAAGAATACACCGTATTAATGAGTAAGAACACAGTATTAATGAGTAAGAACACACAGTATTAATGAGTAAGAACACATTATTAAAGACTAAGAATACACCGTATTAATGAGTAAGAACACACAGTATTAATGAGCAAGAACACACAGTATTAATGAGTAAGAACACACAATATTAATGAGTGAGAACACACAGTATTAATGAGTAAGAACACACAGTATTAATGAGTAAGAACACACAGTATTAATGAGTAAGAACACACAATATTAATGAGTGAGAACACACAGTATTAATGAGTAAGAACACACAGTATTAATGAGTAAGAACACACAGTATTAATTAGTAAGAACACACAGTATTAATGAGTAAGAACACACAGTATTAATTAGTAAGAACACACAGTATTAATGAGTAAGAACACACAGTATTAATGAGTAAGAACACAGTATTAATGAGTAAGAACACACATTATTAATGAGTAAGAACACACAATATTAATGAGTAAGAACACACAGTATTAATGAGTAAGAACACACAGTATTAATGAGTAAGAACACACAGTATTAACGAGTAAGAACACACAGTATTAATGAGTAAGAACACAAAGTATTAACGAGTAAGAACACACAGTATTAATGAGTAAGAACACACAGTATTAATGAGTAAGAACACACAGTATTAACGAGTAAGAACACACAGTGTTAATTAGTAAGAACACACAGTATTAACGAGTAAGAACACACAGTATTAATTAGTAAGAACACACAGTATTAATGAGTAAGAACACACAGTATTAACGAGTAAGAACACACAGTATTAATGAGTAAGAACACACAGTATTAATGAGCAAGAACACACAGTATTAATGAGTAAGAACACACAGTATTAACGAGTAAGAACACACAGTATTAATGAGTAAGAATACACAGTATTAATGAGTAAGAACACAGTATTAACGAGTAAGAACACACAGTATTAATGAGTAAGAACACAGTATTAAAGACTAAGAATACACCGTATTAATGAGTAAGAACACACAGTATTAACGAGTAAGAACACACAGTATTAACGAGTAAGAACACACAGTATTAACGGGTAAGAACACACAGTATTAACGAGTAAGAACACACAGTATTAATGAGTAAGAACACACAGTATTAATGAGTAAGAACACAGTATTAACGAGTAAGAACACACAGTATCAATGAGTAAGAACACACACTATTAATGAGTAAGAACACAGTATCAATGAGTAAGAACACACAGTATTAATGAGTAAGAACACAGTAATAATGAGTAAGAACACACATTATTAATTAGTAAGAACACACAGTATTGATGAGTAAGAACACAGTATTAATGAGTAAGAACACACAGTATTAATGAGTAAGAACACAGTATTAACGAGTAAGAACACACAGTATCAATGAGTAAGAACACACACTATTAATGAGTAAGAACACAGTATTAATGAGTAAGAACACACAGTATTAATGAGTAAGAACACAGTAATAATGAGTAAGAACACACATTATTAATTTGCAAGAACACACAGTATTGATGAGTAAGAACACAGTATTAATGAGTAAGAACACATATTATTAATGAGTAAGGACACACAGTATTAATGAGTAAGAACACACAGTATTAATGAGCAAGAACACACAGTATTAATGAGTAAGAACACACAATATTAATGTGTAAGAACACACAGTATTAATGAGCAAGAACACACAGTATCAATGAGTAAGAACACACAATGTTAATGAGTAAGAACACACAGTATTAATGAGTAAGAACACACAATATTAATGAGTAAGAACACACAGTATTAATGAGTAAGAACACACAGTATTAATGAGTAAGAACACACATTATTAATGAGTAAGAACACACAGTATTAATGAGTAAGAACACACATTATTAATGAGTAAGAACACACAGTATTAATGAGTAAGAACACACAATATTAATGAGTAAGAACACACAGTATTAATGAGTAAGAACACACAGTATTAATGAGTAAGAACACACAGTATTAATGAGTAAGAACACACAGTATTAATGAGCAAGAACACACAGTATCAATGAGTAAGAACGCACAATATTAATGAGTAAGAACACACAGAATTAATGAGTAAGAACACAGTATTAATGAGTAAGAACACACAGTATTAATGAGTAAGAACACACATTATTAATGAGTAAGAACACACAGTATTAATAAGCAAGAACACACAGTATTAATGAGTAAGAAAACACAGTATTAATGAGCAAGAACACACAGTATTAATGAGTAAGAACACACAATATTAATTAGTGAGAACACACAGTATTAATGAGTAAGAACACACAGTATTAATGAGTAAGAACACACAGTATTAATGAGTAAGAACACACAGTATTAATTAGTAAGAACACACAGTATTAATGAGTAAGAACACATTATTAATGAGTAAGAACACACAGTATTAATGAGTAAGAACACACAATATTAATGAGTAAGAACACACAGTATTAATCAGTAAGAACACACAGTATTAATCAGTAAGAACACACAGTATTAATGAGTAAGAACTCACAGTATTAATGAGTAAGAACACACATTATTAATGAGTAAGAACACACAGTATTAATGAGTAAGAACACATAGTATTAATGAGTAAGAACACACAGTATTAATGAGTAAGAACACACAGTATTAACGAGTAAGAACACACAGTATTAATGAGTAAGAACACACAGTATTAACGAGTAAGAACACACACTATTAACGAGTAAGAACACACAGTATTAATGAGTAAGAACACACAGTATTATTGAGTAAGAACACACAGTATTAACGAGTAAGAACACACAGTATTAATTAGTAAGAACACACAGTATTAATGAGTAAGAACACACAGTGTTAATTAGTAAGAACACACAGTATTAATGAGTAAGAACACAGTATTAAGGAGTAAGAACACACAGTATTAATGAGCAAGAACACACAGTATTAATGAGTAAGAACACACAGTATTAACGAGTAAGAACACACGGTATTAATGAGTAAGAACACACAGTATTAATGAGTAAGAACACAGTATTAATGAGTAAGAACGCTGTATTAAAGACTAAGAATACACCGTATTAATGAGTAAGAACACACAGTATTAATGAGCAAGAATACACAGTATTAATGAGTAAGAACACACAATATTAATGAGTGAGAACACACAGTATTAATGAGTAAGAACACACAGTATTAATGAGTAAGAACACACAGTATTAATTAGTAAGAACACACAGTATTAATGAGTAAGAACACATTATTAATGAGTAAGAACACACAGTATTAATGAGTAAGAACACACAATATTAATGAGTAAGAACACACAGTATTAATCAGTAAGAACACACAGTATTAATGAGTAAGAACTCACAGTATTAATGAGTAAGAACACACATTATTAATGAGTAAGAACACACAGTATTAATGAGTAAGAACACATAGTATTAATGAGTAAGAACACACAGTATTAATGAGTAAGAACACACAGTATTAACGAGTAAGAACACACAGTATTAATGAGTAAGAACACACAGTATTAACGAGTAAGAACACACACTATTAACGAGTAAGAACACACAGTATTAATGAGTAAGAACACACAGTATTATTGAGTAAGAACACACAGTATTAACGAGTAAGAACACACAGTATTAATTAGTAAGAACACACAGTATTAATGAGTAAGAACACACAGTGTTAATTAGTAAGAACACACAGTATTAATGAGTAAGAACACAGTATTAAGGAGTAAGAACACACAGTATTAATGAGCAAGAACACACAGTATTAATGAGTAAGAACACACAGTATTAACGAGTAAGAACACACGGTATTAATGAGTAAGAACACACAGTATTAATGAGTAAGAACACAGTATTAATGAGTAAGAACGCTGTATTAAAGACTAAGAATACACCGTATTAATGAGTAAGAACACACAGTATTAATGAGCAAGAATACACAGTATTAATGAGTAAGAACACACAATATTAATGAGTGAGAACACACAGTATTAATGAGTAAGAACATACAGTATTAATGAGTAAGAACACACAGTTTTAATGAGTAAGAACACACAGTATTGATGAGTAAAAACACACAGTATTAATTAGTAAGAACACACAGTATTAATGAGTAAGAACACAGTATTAATGAGTAAGAACACACAGTATTAATGAGTAAGAACATACAATATTAATGAGTAAGAGCACACAGTATTAATGAGTAAGAACACACAGTATTAATGAGTAAGAACACACAGTATTAATGAGTAAGAACACACAGTATTAATGAGTAAGAACACACAGTATTAATTAGTAAGAACACACAGTATTAATGAGTAAGAACACACAGTATTAATGAGTAAGAACACACAGTATTAATGAGTAAGAACACAGTATTAATGAGTAAGAATACACCGTATTAATGAGTAAGAACACAGTATTAATGAGTAAGAACACACAGTATTAATGAGTAAGAACACAGTATTAAAGACTAAAAATACACCGTATTAATGAGTAAGAACACACATTATTAATAAGCAAGAACACACAGTATTAATGAGTAAGAACACACAATATTAATGAGTGAGAACACACAGTATTAATGAGTAAGAACACACAATATTAATGAGTGAGAACACACAGTATTAATGAGTAAGAACACACAGTATTAATGAGTAAGAACACACAGTATTAATGAGTAAGAACACACAATATTAATTAGTAAGAACACACAGTATTAATGAGTAAGAACACAGTATTAATGAGTAAGAACACACATTATTAATGAGTAAGAACACACAATATTAATGAGTAAGAACACACAGTATTAATGAGTAAGAACACACAGTATTAATGAGTAAGAACACACAGTATTAACGAGTAAGAACACACAGTATTAACGAGTAAGAACACACAGTATTAATGAGTAAGAACACACAGTATTAATGAGTAAGAACACAGTATTAATGGGTAAGAATACACCGTATTAATGAGTAAGAACACAGTATTAATGAGTAAGAACACACAGTATTAATGAGTAAGAACACATTATTAAAGACTAAGAATACACCGTATTAATGAGTAAGAACACACAGTATTAATGAGCAAGAACACACAGTATTAATGAGTAAGAACACACAATATTAATGAGTAAGAACACACAGTATTAATGAGTAAGAACACACAGTATTAATGAGTAAGAACACACAGTATTAATGAGTAAGAACACACAGTATTAATGAGCAAGAACACACAGTATCAATGAGTAAGAACGCACAATATTAATGAGTAAGAACACACAGAATTAATGAGTAAGAACACAGTATTAATAAGTAAGAACACACAGTATTAATGAGTAAGAACACACATTATTAATGAGTAAGAACACACAGTATTAATAAGCAAGAACACACAGTATTAATGAGTAAGAAAACACAGTATTAATGAGCAAGAACACACAGTATTAATGAGTAAGAACACACAATATTAATTAGTGAGAACACACAGTATTAATGAGTAAGAACACACAGTATTAATGAGTAAGAACACACAGTATTAATGAGTAAGAACACACAGTATTAATTAGTAAGAACACACAGTATTAATGAGTAAGAACACATTATTAATGAGTAAGAACACACAGTATTAATGAGTAAGAACACACAATATTAATGAGTAAGAACACACAGTATTAATCAGTAAGAACACACATTATTAATGAGTAAGAACACACAGTATTAATGAGTAAGAACTCACAGTATTAATGAGTAAGAACACACATTATTAATGAGTAAGAACACACAGTATTAATGAGTAAGAACAAACAGTATTAATGAGTAAGAACACACAGTATTAATGAGTAAGAACACATAATATTAATGAGTAAGAACACACAGTATTAACGAGTAAGAACACACAGTATTAATGAGTAAGAACACACAGTATTAACGAGTAAGAACACACACTATTAACGAGTAAGAACACACAGTATTAATGAGTAAGAACACACAGTATTATTGAGTAAGAACACACAGTATTAACGAGTAAGAACACACAGTATTAATTAGTAAGAACACACAGTATTAATGAGTAAGAACACACAGTGTTAATTAGTAAGAACACACAGTATTAATGAGTAAGAACACAGTATTAAGGAGTAAGAACACACAGTATTAATGAGCAAGAACACACAGTATTAATGAGTAAGAACACACAGTATTAACGAGTAAGAACACACGGTATTGATGAGTAAGAACACACAGTATTAATGAGTAAGAACACAGTATTAATGAGTAAGAACGCTGTATTAAAGACTAAGAATACACCGTATTAATGAGTAAGAACACACAGTATTAATGAGCAAGAATACACAGTATTAATGAGTAAGAACACACAATATTAATGAGTGAGAACACACAGTATTAATGAGTAAGAACACACAGTATTAATGAGTAAGAACACACAGTTTTAATGAGTAAGAACACACAGTATTGATGAGTAAAAACACACAGTATTAATTAGTAAGAACACACAGTATTAATGAGTAAGAACACAGTATTAATGAGTAAGAACACACAGTATTAATGAGTAAGAACACACAATATTAATGAGTAAGAGCACACAGTATTAATGAGTAAGAACACACAGTATTAATGAGTAAGAACACACAGTATTAATGAGTAAGAACACACAGTATTAATGAGTAAGAACACACAGTATTAATTAGTAAGAACACACAGTATTAATGAGTAAGAACACACAGTATTAATGAGTAAGAACACACAGTATTAATGAGTAAGAACACACAGTATTAACGAGTAAGAACACACAGTATTAATGAGTAAGAACACACAGTATTAACGAGTAAGAACACACAGTATTAATGAGTAAGAGCACACAGTATTAATGAGTAAGAACACACAGTATTAATGAGTAAGAACACACAGTATTAACGAGTAAGAACACACAGTATTAACGAGTAAGAACACACAGTATTAATGAGTAAGAACACACAGTTTTAATGAGTAAGAACACAGTATTAATGAGTAAGAATACACCGTATTAATGAGTAAGAACACAGTATTAATGAGTAAGAACACACAGTATTAATGAGTAAGAACACAGTATTAAAGACTAAGAATACACCGTATTAATGAGTAAGAACACACATTATTAATAAGCAAGAACACACAGTATTAATGAGTAAGAACACACAATATTAATGAGTGAGAACACACAGTATTAATGAGTAAGAACACAGTATTAATGAGTAAGAACACACAGTATTAATGAGTAAGAACACATTATTAAAGACTAAGAATACACCGTATTAATGAGTAAGAACACACAGTATTAATGAGCAAGAACACACAGTATTAATGAGTAAGAACACACAGTATTAATGAGTAAGAACACACATTATTAATGAGTAAGAACACACAGTATTAACGAGTAAGAACACACAGTATTAATGAGTAAGAACACAAAGTATTAACGAGTAAGAACACACAGTATTGATGAGTAAAAACACACAGTATTAATTAGTAAGAACACACAGTATTAATGAGTAAGAACACAGTATTAATGAGTAAGAACACACAGTATTAATGAGTAAGAACACACAATAGTAATGAGTAAGAGCACACAGTATTAATGAGTAAGAACACACAGTATTAATGAGTAAGAACACACAGTATTAATGAGTAAGAACACACAGTATTAATGAGTAAGAACACACAGTATTAATTAGTAAGAACACACAGTATTAATGAGTAAGAACACACAGTATTAATGAGTAAGAACACACAGTATTAATGAGTAAGAACACACAGTATTAACGAGTAAGAACACACAGTATTAATGAGTAAGAACACACAGTATTAACGAGTAAGAATACACAGTATTAATGAGTAAGAGCACACAGTATTAATGAGTAAGAACACACAGTATTAATGAGTAAGAACACACAGTATTAACGAGTAAGAACACACAGTATTAACGAGTAAGAACACACAGTATTAATGAGTAAGAACACACAGTATTAATGAGTAAGAACACAGTATTAATGAGTAAGAATACACCGTATTAATGAGTAAGAACACAGTATTAATGAGTAAGAACACACAGTATTAATGAGTAAGAACACAGTATTAAAGACTAAGAATACACCGTATTAATGAGTAAGAACACACATTATTAATAAGCAAGAACACACAGTATTAATGAGTAAGAACACACAATATTAATGAGTGAGAACACACAGTATTAATGAGTAAGAACACAGTATTAATGAGTAAGAACACACAGTATTAATGAGTAAGAACACATTATTAAAGACTAAGAATACACCGTATTAATGAGTAAGAACACACAGTATTAATGAGCAAGAACACATAGTATTAATGAGTAAGAACACACAATATTAATGAGTGAGAACACACAGTATTAATGAGTAAGAACACACAGTATTAATGAGTAAGAACACACAGTATTAATTAGTAAGAACACACAGTATTAATGAGTAAGAACACACAGTATTAATTAGTAAGAACACACAGTATTAATGAGTAAGAACACAGTATTAATGAGTAAGAACACACATTATTAATGAGTAAGAACACACAGTATTAACGAGTAAGAACACACAGTATTAATGAGTAAGAACACAAAGTATTAACGAGTAAGAACACACAGTATTAATGAGTAAGAACACACAGTATTAATGAGTAAGAACACACAGTATTAATGAGTAAGAACACAGTATTAATGAGTAAGAATACACCGTATTAATGAGTAAGAACACAGTATTAATGAGTAAGAACACACAGTATTAATGAGTAAGAACACAGTATTAAAGACTAAGAATACACCGTATTAATGAGTAAGAACACACAGTATTAATGAGCAAGAACACACAGTATTAATGAGTAAGAACACACAGTATTAATGAGTAAGAACACACAGTATTAATTAGTAAGAACACACAGTATTAATGAGTAAGAACACACAGTATTAATTAGTAAGAACACACAGTATTAATTAGTAAGAACACACAGTATTAATGAGTAAGAACACAGTATTAATGAGTAAGAACACACAGTATTAATGAGTAAGAACACACAATATTAATGAGTAAGAACACACAGTATTAATGAGTAAGAACACACAGTATTAATGAGTAAGAACACACAGTATTAACGAGTAAGAATACACAGTATTAATGAGTAAGAACACAAAGTATTAACGAGTAAGAACACACAGTATTAATGAGTAAGAACACAAAGTATTAACGAGTAAGAACACACAGTATTAATGAGTAAGAACACACAGTATTAATGAGTAAGAACACACAGTATTAACGAGTAAGAACACACAGTGTTAATTAGTAAGAACACACAGTATTAACGAGTAAGAACACACAGTATTAATTAGTAAGAACAAACAGTATTAATGAGTAGTAAGAACACAGTATTAATGAGTAAGAACACACAGTATTAATGAGTAAGAACACAGTATTAACGAGTAAGAACACACAGTATTAATGAGTAAGAACACACAGTATTAATGAGCAAGAACACACAGTATTAATGAGTAAGAATACACAGTATTAATGAGTAAGAACACAGTATTAATGAGTAAGAATACACCGTATTAATGAGTAAGAACACAGTATTAACGAGTAAGAACACACAGTATTAATGAGTAAGAACACAGTATTAAAGACTAAGAATACACCGTATTAATGAGTAAGAACACACAGTATTAACGAGTAAGAACACACAGTATTAAAGAGTAAGAACACACAGTATTAACGGGTAAGAACACACAGTATTAACGAGTAAGAACACACAGTATTAATGAGTAAGAACACACAGTATTAATGAGTAAGAACACAGTATTAACGAGTAAGAACACACAGTATCAATGAGTAAGAACACACACTATTAATGAGTAAGAACACAGTATCAATGAGTAAGAACACACAGTATTAATGAGTAAGAACACAGTAATAATGAGTAAGAACACACATTATTAATTAGTAAGAAAACACAGTATTGATGAGTAAGAACACAGTATTAATGAGTAAGAACACACAGTATTAATGAGTAAGAACACAGTATTAACGAGTAAGAACACACAGTATCAATGAGTAAGAACACACACTATTAATGAGTAAGAACACAGTATTAATGAGTAAGAACACACAGTATTAATGAGTAAGAACACAGTAATAATGAGTAAGAACACACATTATTAATTTGCAAAAACACACAGTATTGATGAGTAAGAACACAGTATTAATGAGTAAGAACACACATTATTAATGAGTAAGAACACACAGTATTAATGAGTAAGAACACACAGTATTAATGAGCAAGAACACACAGTATTAATGAGTAAGAACACACAATATTAATGTGTAAGAACACACAGTATTAATGAGCAAGAACACACAGTATCAATGAGTAAGAACACACAATGTTAATGAGTAAGAACACACAGTATTAATGAGTAAGAACACATAATATTAATGAGTAAGAGCACACAGTATTAATGAGTAAGAACACACAGTATTAATGAGTAAGAACACACATTATTAATGAGTAAGAACACACAGTATTAATGAGTAAGAACACACATTATTAATGAGTAAGAACACACAGTATTAATGAGTAAGAACACACAATATTAATGAGTAAGAACACACAGTATTAATGAGTAAGAACACACAGTATTAATGAGTAAGAACGCACAGTATTAATGAGTAAGAACACACAGTATTAATGAGCAAGAACACACAGTATCAATGAGTAAGAACGCACAATATTAATGAGTAAGAACACACAGTATTAATGAGTAAGAACACAGTATTAATGAGTAAGAACACACAGTATTAATGAGTAAGAACACACATTATTAATGAGTAAGAACACACAGTATTAATAAGTAAGAACACACAGTATTAATGAGTAAGAACACACAGTATTAATGAGCAAGAACACGCAGTATTAATGAGTAAGAACACACAATATTAATTAGTGAGAACACACAGTATTAATGAGTAAGAACACACAGTATTAATGAGTAAGAACACACAGTATTAATGAGTAAGAACACACAGTATTAATGAGTAAGAACACACAGTATTAATTAGTAAGAACACACAGTATTAATGAGTAAGAACACATTATTAATGAGTAAGAACACACAGTATTAATGAGTAAGAACACACAATATTAATGAGTAAGAACACACAGTATTAATCAGTAAGAACACACAGTATTAATCAGTAAGAACACACAGTATTAATGAGTAAGAACACACAGTATTAATGAGTAAGAACACACATTATTAATGAGTAAGAACACACAGTATTAATGAGTAAGAACACACAGTATTAATGAGTAAGAACACACAGTATTAATGAGTAAGAACACACAGTATTAACGAGTAAGAACACACATTATTAATGAGTAAGAACACACAGTATTAACGAGTAAGAACACACAGTATTAACGAGTAAGAACACACAGTATTAATGAGTAAGAACACACAGTATTATTGAGTAAGAACACACAGTATTAACGAGTAAGAACACACAGTATTAATTAGTAAGAACACACAGTATTAATGAGTAAGATCACACAGTGTTAATTAGTAAGAACACACAGTATTAATGAGTAAGAACACAGTATTAAGGAGTAAGAACACACAGTATTAATGAGCAAGAACACACAGTATTAATGAGTAAGAACACACAGTATTAACGAGTAAGAACACACGGTATTAATGAGTAAGAACACACAGTATCAATGAGTAAGAACACAGTATTAATGAGTAAGAACACTGTATTAAAGACTAAGAATACACCGTATTAATGAGTAAGAACACACAGTATTAATGAGCAAGAATACACAGTATTAATGAGTAAGAACACACAATATTAATGAGTGAGAACACACAGTATTAATGAGTAAGAACACACAGTATTAATGAGTAAGAACACACAGTATTAATGAGTAAGAACACACAGTATTAATGAGTAAGAACACACAGTATTAACGAGTAAGAACACACAGTATTAATGAGTAAGAACACATAGTATTAATGAGTAAGAACACAGTATTAAAGACTAAGAATACACCGTATTAATGAGTAAGAACACACATTATTAATGAGCAAGAACACACAATATAAATGAGTAAGAACACACAATCTTAATGAGTGAGAACACACAGTATTAATTAGTAAGAACACACAGTATTAATGAGTAAGAACACAGTATTAATGAGTAAGAACACACATTATTAATGAGTAAGAACACACAATATTAATGAGTAAGAACACACAGTATTAATGAGCAAGAACACACAGTATTAATGAGTAAGAACACACAATATTAATGTGTAAGAACACACAGTATTAATGAGCAAGAACACACAGTATCAATGAGTAAGAACACACAATGTTAATGAGTAAGAACACACAGTATTAATGAGTAAGAACACACAATATTAATGAGTAAGAACACACAGTATTAATGAGTAAGAACACACAGTATTAATGAGTAAGAACACACATTATTAATGAGTAAGAACACACAGTATTAATGAGTAAGAACACACATTATTAATGAGTAAGAACACACAGTATTAATGAGTAAGAACACACAATATTAATGAGTAAGAACACACAGTATTAATGAGTAAGAACACACAGTATTAATGAGTAAGAACACACAGTATTAATGAGTAAGAACACACAGTATTAATGAGCAAGAACACACAGTATCAATGAGTAAGAACGCACAATATTAATGAGTAAGAACACACAGAATTAATGAGTAAGAACACAGTATTAATGAGTAAGAACACACAGTATTAATGAGTAAGAACACACATTATTAATGAGTAAGAACACACAGTATTAATAAGCAAGAACACACAGTATTAATGAGTAAGAAAACACAGTATTAATGAGCAAGAACACACAGTATTAATGAGTAAGAGCACACAATATTAATTAGTGAGAACACACAGTATTAATGAGTAAGAACACACAGTATTAATGAGTAAGAACACACAGTATTAATGAGTAAGAACACACAGTATTAATTAGTAAGAACACACAGTATTAATGAGTAAGAACACATTATTAATGAGTAAGAACACACAGTATTAATGAGTAAGAACACACAATATTAATGAGTAAGAACACACAGTATTAATCAGTAAGAACACACAGTATTAATGAGTAAGAACACACAGTATTAATGAGTAAGAACTCACAGTATTAATGAGTAAGAACACACATTATTAATGAGTAAGAACACACAGTATTAATGAGTAAGAACACATAGTATTAATGAGTAAGAACACACAGTATTAATGAGTAAGAACACACAGTATTAACGAGTAAGAACACACAGTATTAATGAGTAAGAACACACAGTATTAACGAGTAAGAACACACACTATTAACGAGTAAGAACACACAGTATTAATGAGTAAGAACACACAGTATTATTGAGTAAGAACACACAGTATTAACGAGTAAGAACACACAGTATTAATTAGTAAGAACACACAGTATTAATGAGTAAGAACACACAGTGTTAATTAGTAAGAACACACAGTATTAATGAGTAAGAACACAGTATTAAGGAGTAAGAACACACAGTATTAATGAGCAAGAACACACAGTATTAATGAGTAAGAACACACAGTATTAACGAGTAAGAACACACGGTATTAATGAGTAAGAACACACAGTATTAATGAGTAAGAACACAGTATTAATGAGTAAGAACGCTGTATTAAAGACTAAGAATACACCGTATTAATGAGTAAGAACACACAGTATTAATGAGCAAGAATACACAGTATTAATGAGTAAGAACACACAATATTAATGAGTGAGAACACACAGTATTAATGAGTAAGAACACACAGTATTAATGAGTAAGAACACACAGTATTAATTAGTAAGAACACACAGTATTAATGAGTAAGAACACATTATTAATGAGTAAGAACACACAGTATTAATGAGTAAGAACACACAATATTAATGAGTAAGAACACACAGTATTAATCAGTAAGAACACACAGTATTAATGAGTAAGAACTCACAGTATTAATGAGTAAGAACACACATTATTAATGAGTAAGAACACACAGTATTAATGAGTAAGAACACATAGTATTAATGAGTAAGAACACACAGTATTAATGAGTAAGAACACACAGTATTAACGAGTAAGAACACACAGTATTAATGAGTAAGAACACACAGTATTAACGAGTAAGAACACACACTATTAACGAGTAAGAACACACAGTATTAATGAGTAAGAACACACAGTATTATTGAGTAAGAACACACAGTATTAACGAGTAAGAACACACAGTATTAATTAGTAAGAACACACAGTATTAATGAGTAAGAACACACAGTGTTAATTAGTAAGAACACACAGTATTAATGAGTAAGAACACAGTATTAATGAGTAAGAATACACCGTATTAATGAGTAAGAACACAGTATTAATGAGTAAGAACACACAGTATTAATGAGTAAGAACACAGTATTAAAGACTAAAAATACACCGTATTAATGAGTAAGAACACACATTATTAATAAGCAAGAACACACAGTATTAATGAGTAAGAACACACAATATTAATGAGTGAGAACACACAGTATTAATGAGTAAGAACACACAATATTAATGAGTGAGAACACACAGTATTAATGAGTAAGAACACACAGTATTAATGAGTAAGAACACACAGTATTAATGAGTAAGAACACACAGTATTAATTAGTAAGAACATACAGTATTAATGAGTAAGAACACAGTATTAATGAGTAAGAACACACATTATTAATGAGTAAGAACACACATTATTAATGAGTAAGAACACACAATATTAATGAGTAAGAACACACAGTATTAATGAGTAAGAACACACAGTATTAATGAGTAAGAACACACAGTATTAACGAGTAAGAACACACAGTATTAACGAGTAAGAACACACAGTATTAATGAGTAAGAACACACAGTATTAATGAGTAAGAACACAGTATTAATGGGTAAGAATACACCGTATTAATGAGTAAGAACACAGTATTAATGAGTAAGAACACACAGTATTAATGAGTAAGAACACATTATTAAAGACTAAGAATACACCGTATTAATGAGTAAGAACACACAGTATTAATGAGCAAGAACACACAGTATTAATGAGTAAGAACACACAATATTAATGAGTAAGAACACACAGTATTAATGAGTAAGAACACACAGTATTAATGAGTAAGAACACACAGTATTAATGAGTAAGAACACACAGTATTAATGTGCAAGAACACACAGTATCAATGAGTAAGAACGCACAATATTAATGAGTAAGAACACACAGAATTAATGAGTAAGAACACAGTATTAATAAGTAAGAACACACAGTATTAATGAGTAAGAACACACATTATTAATGAGTAAGAACAAACAGTATTAATAAGTAAGAACACACAGTATTAATGAGTAAGAAAACACAGTATTAATGAGCAAGAACACACAGTATTAATGAGTAAGAACACACAATATTAATTAGTGAGAACACACAGTATTAATGAGTAAGAACACACAGTATTAATGAGTAAGAACACACAGTATTAATGAGTAAGAACACACAGTATTAATTAGTAAGAACACACAGTATTAATGAGTAAGAACACATTATTAATGAGTAAGAACACACAGTATTAATTAGTAAGAACACACAATATTAATGAGTAAGAACACACAGTATTAATCAGTAAGAACACACATTATTAATGAGTAAGAACACACAGTATTAATGAGTAAGAACTCACAGTATTAATGAGTAAGAACACACATTATTAATGAGTAAGAACACACAGTATTAATGAGTAAGAACACACAGTATTAATGAGTAAGAACACACAGTATTAATGAGTAAGAACACACAGTATTAACGAGTAAGAACACACAGTATTAATGAGTAAGAACACACAGTATTAACGAGTAAGAACACACACTATTAACGAGTAAGAACACACAGTATTAATGAGTAAGAACACACAGTATTATTGAGTAAGAACACACAGTATTAACGAGTAAGAACACACAGTATTAATTAGTAAGAACACACAGTATTAATGAGTAAGAACACACAGTGTTAATTAGTAAGAACACACAGTATTAATGAGTAAGAACACAGTATTAAGGAGTAAGAACACACAGTATTAATGAGCAAGAACACACAGTATTAATGAGTAAGAACACACAGTATTAACGAGTAAGAACACACGGTATTGATGAGTAAGAACACACAGTATTAATGAGTAAGAACACAGTATTAATGAGTAAGAACGCTGTATTAAAGACTAAGAATACACCGTATTAATGAGTAAGAACACACAGTATTAATGAGCAAGAATACACAGTATTAATGAGTAAGAACACACAATATTAATGAGTGAGAACACACAGTATTAATGAGTAAGAACACACAGTATTAATGAGTAAGAACACACAGTTTTAATGAGTAAGAACACACAGTATTGATGAGTAAAAACACACAGTATTAATTAGTAAGAACACACAGTATTAATGAGTAAGAACACAGTATTAATGAGTAAGAACACACAGTATTAATGAGTAAGAACACACAATATTAATGAGTAAGAGCACACAGTATTAATGAGTAAGAACACACAGTATTAATGAGTAAGAACACACAGTATTAATGAGTAAGAACACACAGTATTAATGAGTAAGAACACACAGTATTAATTAGTAAGAACACACAGTATTAATGAGTAAGAACACACAGTATTAATGAGTAAGAACACACAGTATTAATGAGTAAGAACACACAGTATTAACGAGTAAGAACACACAGTATTAATGAGTAAGAACACACAGTATTAACGAGTAAGAACACACAGTATTAATGAGTAAGAGCACACAATATTAATGAGTAAGAACACACAGTATTAATGAGTAAGAACACACAGTATTAACGAGTAAGAACACACAGTATTAACGAGTAAGAACACACAGTATTAATGAGTAAGAACACACAGTATTAATGAGTAAGAACACAGTATTAATGAGTAAGAATACACCGTATTAATGAGTAAGAACACAGTATTAATGAGTAAGAACACACAGTATTAATGAGTAAGAACACAGTATTAAAGACTAAGAATACACCGTATTAATGAGTAAGAACACACATTATTAATAAGCAAGAACACACAGTATTAATGAGTAAGAACACACAATATTAATGAGTGAGAACACACAGTATTAATGAGTAAGAACACAGTATTAATGAGTAAGAACACACAGTATTAATGAGTAAGAACACATTATTAAAGACTAAGAATACACCGTATTAATGAGTAAGAACACACAGTATTAATGAGCAAGAACACACAGTATTAATGAGTAAGAACACACAGTATTAATGAGTAAGAACACACATTATTAATGAGTAAGAACACACAGTATTAACGAGTAAGAACACACAGTATTAATGAGTAAGAACACAAAGTATTAACGAGTAAGAACACACAGTATTGATGAGTAAAAACACACAGTATTAATTAGTAAGAACACACAGTATTAATGAGTAAGAACACAGTATTAATGAGTAAGAACACACAGTATTAATGAGTAAGAACACACAATATTAATGAGTAAGAGCACACAGTATTAATGAGTAAGAACACACAGTATTAATGAGTAAGAACACACAGTATTAATGAGTAAGAACACACAGTATTAATGAGTAAGAACACACAGTATTAATTAGTAAGAACACACAGTATTAATGAGTAAGAACACACAGTATTAATGAGTAAGAACACACAGTATTAATGAGTAAGAACACACAGTATTAACGAGTAAGAACACACAGTATTAATGAGTAAGAACACACAGTATTAACGAGTAAGAACACACAGTATTAATGAGTAAGAGCACACAGTATTAATGAGTAAGAACACACAGTATTAATGAGTAAGAACACACAGTATTAACGAGTAAGAACACACAGTATTAACGAGTAAGAACACACAGTATTAATGAGTAAGAACACACAGTATTAATGAGTAAGAACACAGTATTAATGAGTAAGAATACACCGTATTAATGAGTAAGAACACAGTATTAATGAGTAAGAACACACAGTATTAATGAGTAAGAACACAGTATTAAAGACTAAGAATACACCGTATTAATGAGTAAGAACACACATTATTAATAAGCAAGAACACACAGTATTAATGAGTAAGAACACACAATATTAATGAGTGAGAACACACAGTATTAATGAGTAAGAACACAGTATTAATGAGTAAGAACACACAGTATTAATGAGTAAGAACACATTATTAAAGACTAAGAATACACCGTATTAATGAGTAAGAACACACAGTATTAATGAGCAAGAACACATAGTATAAATGAGTAAGAACACACAATATTAATGAGTGAGAACACACGGTATTAATGAGTAAGAACACACAGTATTAATGAGTAAGAACACACAGTATTAATTAGTAAGAACACACAGTATTAATGAGTAAGAACACACAGTATTAATTAGTAAGAACACACAGTATTAATGAGTAAGAACACAGTATTAATGAGTAAGAACACACATTATTAATGAGTAAGAACACACAGTATTAACGAGTAAGAACACACAGTATTAATGAGTAAGAACACAAAGTATTAACGAGTAAGAACACACAGTATTAATGAGTAAGAACACACAGTATTAATGAGTAAGAACACACAGTATTAATGAGTAAGAACACAGTATTAATGAGTAAGAATACACCGTATTAATGAGTAAGAACACAGTATTAATGAGTAAGAACACACAGTATTAATGAGTAAGAACACAGTATTAAAGACTAAGAATACACCGTATTAATGAGTAAGAACACACAGTATTAATGAGCAAGAACACACAGTATTAATGAGTAAGAACACACAGTATTAATGAGTAAGAACACACAGTATTAATTAGTAAGAACACACAGTATTAATGAGTAAGAACACACAGTATTAATTAGTAAGAACACACAGTATTAATGAGTAAGAACACAGTATTAATGAGTAAGAACACACAGTATTAATGAGTAAGAACACACAATATTAATGAGTAAGAACACACAGTATTAATGAGTAAGAACACACAGTATTAATGAGTAAGAACACACAGTATTAACGAGTAAGAACACACAGTATTAATGAGTAAGAACACAAAGTATTAACGAGTAAGAACACACAGTATTAATGAGTAAGAACACAAAGTATTAACGAGTAAGAACACACAGTATTAATGAGTAAGAACACACAGTATTAATGAGTAAGAACACACAGTATTAACGAGTAAGAACACACAGTGTTAATTAGTAAGAACACACAGTATTAACGAGTAAGAACACACAGTATTAATTAGTAAGAACAAACAGTATTAATGAGTAGTAAGAACACACAGTATTAACGAGTAAGAACACACAGTATTAATGAGTAAGAACACACAGTATTAATGAGCAAGAACACACAGTATTAATGAGTAAGAATACACAGTATTAATGAGTAAGAACACAGTATTAATGAGTAAGAATACACCGTATTAATGAGTAAGAACACAGTATTAACGAGTAAGAACACACAGTATTAATGAGTAAGAACACAGTATTAAAGACTAAGAATACACCGTATTAATGAGTAAGAACACACAGTATTAACGAGTAAGAACACACAGTATTAACGAGTAAGAACACACAGTATTAACGGGTAAGAACACACAGTATTAACGAGTAAGAACACACAGTATTAATGAGTAAGAACACACAGTATTAATGAGTAAGAACACAGTATTAACGAGTAAGAACACACAGTATCAATGAGTAAGAACACACACTATTAATGAGTAAGAACACAGTATCAATGAGTAAGAACACACAGTATTAATGAGTAAGAACACAGTAATAATGAGTAAGAACACACATTATTAATTAGTAAGAAAACACAGTATTGATGAGTAAGAACACACAGTATTAATGAGTAAGAACACAGTATTAACGAGTAAGAACACACAGTATCAATGAGTAAGAACACACACTATTAATGAGTAAGAACACAGTATTAATGAGTAAGAACACACAGTATTAATGAGTAAGAACACACAGTATTAATGAGTAAGAACACAGTAATAATGAGTAAGAACACACATTATTAATTTGCAAAAACACACAGTATTGATGAGTACGAACACAGTATTAATGAGTAAGAACACACATTATTAATGAGTAAGAACACACAGTATTAATGAGTAAGAACACACAGTATTAATGAGCAAGAACACACAGTATTAATGAGTAAGAACACACAATATTAATGTGTAAGAACACACAGTATTAATGAGCAAGAACACACAGTATCAATGAGTAAGAACACACAATGTTAATGAGTAAGAACACACAGTATTAATGAGTAAGAACACATAATATTAATGAGTAAGAACACACAGTATTAATGAGTAAGAACACACAGTATTAATGAGTAAGAACACACATTATTAATGAGTAAGAACACACAGTATTAATGAGTAAGAACACACATTATTAATGAGTAAGAACACACAGTATTAATGAGTAAGAACACACAATATTAATGAGTAAGAACACACAGTATTAATGAGTAAGAACACACAGTATTAATGAGTAAGAACGCACAGTATTAATGAGTAAGAACACACAGTATTAATGAGCAAGAACACACAGTATCAATGAGTAAGAACGCACAATATTAATGAGTAAGAACACACAGTATTAATGAGTAAGAACACAGTATTAATGAGTAAGAACACACAGTATTAATGAGTAAGAACACACATTATTAATGAGTAAGAACACACAGTATTAATAAGTAAGAACACACAGTATTAATGAGTAAGAACACACAGTATTAATGAGCAAGAACACACAGTATTAATGAGTAAGAACACACAATATTAATTAGTGAGAACACACAGTATTAATGAGTAAGAACACACAGTATTAATGAGTAAGAACACACAGTATTAATGAGTAAGAACACACAGTATTAATGAGTAAGAACACACAGTATTAATTAGTAAGAACACACAGTATTAATGAGTAAGAACACATTATTAATGAGTAAGAACACACAGTATTAATGAGTAAGAACACACAATATTAATGAGTAAGAACACACAGTATTAATCAGTAAGAACACACAGTATTAATGAGTAAGAACACACAGTATTAATGAGTAAGAACACACAGTATTAATGAGTAAGAACACACATTATTAATGAGTAAGAACACACAGTATTAATGAGTAAGAACACACAGTATTAATGAGTAAGAACACACAGTATTAATGAGTAAGAACACACAGTATTAACGAGTAAGAACACACAGTATTAATGAGTAAGAACACACAGTATTAACGAGTAAGAACACACAGTATTAACGAGTAAGAACACACAGTATTAATGAGTAAGAACACACAGTATTATTGAGTAAGAACACACAGTATTAACGAGTAAGAACACACAGTATTAATTAGTAAGAACACACAGTATTAATGAGTAAGAACACACAGTGTTAATTAGTAAGAACACACAGTATTAATGAGTAAGAACACAGTATTAAGGAGTAAGAACACACAGTATTAATGAGCAAGAACACACAGTATTAATGAGTAAGAACACACAGTATTAACGAGTAAGAACACACGGTATTAATGAGTAAGAACACACAGTATCAATGAGTAAGAACACAGTATTAATGAGTAAGAACACTGTATTAAAGACTAAGAATACACCGTATTAATGAGTAAGAACACACAGTATTAATGAGCAAGAATACACAGTATTAATGAGTAAGAACACACAATATTAATGAGTGAGAACACACAGTATTAATGAGTAAGAACACACAGTATTAATGAGTAAGAACACACAGTATTAATGAGTAAGAACACACAGTATTAATGAGTAAGAACACACATTATTAACGAGTAAGAACACACAGTATTAATGAGTAAGAACACATAGTATTAATGAGTAAGAACACAGTATTAATGAGTAAGAATACACCGTATTAATGAGTAAGAACACAGTATTAATGAGTAAGAACACACAGTATTAATGAGTAAGAACACAGTATTAAAGACTAAGAATACACCGTATTAATGAGTAAGAACACACATTATTAATGAGCAAGAACACACAATATAAATGAGTAAGAACACACAATATTAATGAGTGAGAACACACAGTATTAATTAGTAAGAACACACAGTATTAATGAGTAAGAACACAGTATTAATGAGTAAGAACACACATTATTAATGAGTAAGAACACACAATATTAATGAGTAAGAACACACAGTATTAATGAGTAAGAACACACAGTATTAATGAGTAAGAACACACAGTATTAATGAGTAAGAACACACAGTATTAATGAGTAAGAACACACAGTATTAATTAGTAAGAACACACAGTATTAATGAGTAAGAACACACAGTATTAATGAGTAAGAACACACCGTATTAATGAGTAAGAACACACAGTATTAATGAGTAAAAACACACAGTATTAACGAGTAAGAACACACAGTATTAATGAGTAAGAACACACAGTATTAACGAGTAAGAACACACAGTATTAATGAGTAAGAACACACAGTATTAATGAGTAAGAACACACAGTATTAATGAGTAAGAACACACAGTATTAACGAGTAAGAACACACAGTGTTAATTAGTAAGAACACACAGTATTAACGAGTAAGAACACACAGTATTAATTAGTAGGAACACACAGTATTAATGAGTAAGAACACACAGCATTAACGAGTAAGAACACACAGTATTAACGAGTAAGAACACACAGTATTAATGAGTAAGAACACACAGTATTAACGAGTAAGAACACACAGTATTAATGAGTAAGAACACACAGTTTAATGAGTAAGAACACAGTATTAATGAGTAAGAATACACCGTATTAATGAGTAAGAACACAGTATTAATGAGTAAGAACACACAGTATTAATGAGTAAGAACACACAGTATTAATGAGTAAGAACACACAGTATTAATGAGTAAGAACACACAGTATTAATGAGTAGAACACACAGTATTAATGAGCAAGAACACACAGTATTAACGAGTAAGAACACACAATATTAATGAGTAAGAACACACAGTATTAACGAGTAAGAACACACAGTATTAATGAGTAAGAACACACAGTATTAATGAGTAAGAACACACAGTATTAATGAGTAAGAACACACAGTATTAATGAGTAAGAACACACAGTATTAATGAGTAAGAACACACAGTATTAACGAGTAAAAACACACAGTGTTAATTAGTAAGAACACACAGTATTAACGAGTAAGAACACACAGTATTAATGAGTAAGAACACACAGTATTAATGAGTAAGAACACAGTATTAATGAGTAAGAATACACCGTATTAATGAGTAAGAACACAGTATTAATGAGTAAGAACACACAGTATTAATGAGTAAGAACACACAGTATTAATGAGTAAGAACACACAGTATTAATGAGTAAGAACACACAGTATTAATGAGTAAGAACACAGTATTAATGAGTAAGAATACACCGTATTAATGAGTAAGAACACAGTATTAATGAGGAAGAACACACAGTATTAATGAGTAAGAACACACAGTATTAATGAGCAAGAACACACAGTATTAATGAGTAAGAACACACAGTATTAACGAGTAAGAACACACAGTATTAATGAGTAAGAACACACAGTATTAATGAGTAAGAACACAGTATTAATGAGTAAGAATACACCGTATTAATGAATAAACACACAGTATTAATGAGTAAGAACACACAGTATTAACGAGTAAGAACACACAGTATTAATGAGTAAGAACACACAGTATTAATGAGTAAAAACACACAGTATTAATGAGTAAGAACACACAGTATTAACGAGTAAGAACACACAGTATTAATGAGTAAGAACACACAGTATTAACGAGTAAGAACACACAGTATTAATGAGTAAGAACACACAGTATTAATGAGTAAGAACACACAGTATTAATGAGTAAGAACACACAGTATTAACGAGTAAGAACACACAGTGTTAATTAGTAAGAACACACAGTATTAACGAGTAAGAACACACAGTATTAATTAGTAGGAACACACAGTATTAATGAGTAAGAACACACAGCATTAACGAGTAAGAACACACAGTATTAACGAGTAAGAACACACAGTATTAATGAGTAGGAACACACAGTATTAACGAGTAAGAACACACAGTATTAATGAGTAAGAACACACAGTTTAATGAGTAAGAACACAGTATTAATGAGTAAGAATACACCGTATTAATGAGTAAGAACACAGTATTAATGAGTAAGAACACACATTATTAATGAGTAAGAACACACAATATTAATGAGTAAGAACACACAGTATTAATGAGTAAGAACACACAGTATTAATGAGTAAGAACACACAGTATTAATGAGTAAGAACACACAGTATTAATGAGTAAGAACACACAGTATTAATTAGTAAGAACACACAGTATTAATGAGTAAGAACACACAGTATTAATGAGTAAGAACACACAGTATTAATGAGTAAGAACACACAGTATTAATGAGTAAAAACACACAGTATTAACGAGTAAGAACACACAGTATTAATGAGTAAGAACACACAGTATTAACGAGTAAGAACACACAGTATTAATGAGTAAGAACACACAGTATTAATGAGTAAGAACACACAGTATTAATGAGTAAGAACACACAGTATTAACGAGTAAGAACACACAGTGTTAATTAGTAAGAACACACAGTATTAACGAGTAAGAACACACAGTATTAATTAGTAGGAACACACAGTATTAATGAGTAAGAACACACAGCATTAACGAGTAAGAACACACAGTATTAACGAGTAAGAACACACAGTATTAATGAGTAAGAACACACAGTATTAACGAGTAAGAACACACAGTATTAATGAGTAAGAACACACAGTTTAATGAGTAAGAACACAGTATTAATGAGTAAGAATACACCGTATTAATGAGTAAGAACACAGTATTAATGAGTAAGAACACACAGTATTAATGAGTAAGAACACACAGTATTAATGAGTAAGAACACACAGTATTAATGAGTAAGAACACACAGTATTAATGAGTAGAACACACAGTATTAATGAGCAAGAACACACAGTATTAACGAGTAAGAACACACAATATTAATGAGTAAGAACACACAGTATTAACGAGTAAGAACACACAGTATTAATGAGTAAGAACACACAGTATTAATGAGTAAGAACACACAGTATTAATGAGTAAGAACACACAGTATTAACGAGTAAAAACACACAGTGTTAATTAGTAAGAACACACAGTATTAACGAGTAAGAACACACAGTATTAATTAGTAAGAACACACAGTATTAATGAGTAAGAACACACAGTATTAACGAGTAAGAACACACAGTATTAATGAGTAAGAACACACAGTATTAATGAGCAAGAACACACAGTATTAATGAGTAAGAACACACAGTATTAACGAGTAAGAACACACAGTATTAATGAGTAAGAACACACAGTATTAATGAGTAAGAACACAGTATTAATGAGTAAGAATACACCGTATTAATGAGTAAGAACACAGTATTAATGAGTAAGAACACACAGTATTAATGAGTAAGAACACACAGTATTAATGAGTAAGAACACACAGTATTAATGAGTAAGAACACACAGTATTAATGAGTAAGAACACAGTATTAATGAGTAAGAATACACCGTATTAATGAGTAAGAACACAGTATTAATGAGGAAGAACACACAGTATTAATGAGTAAGAACACACAGTATTAATGAGCAAGAACACACAGTATTAATGAGTAAGAACACACAGTATTAACGAGTAAGAACACACAGTATTAATGAGTAAGAACACACAGTATTAATGAGTAAGAACACAGTATTAATGAGTAAGAATACACCGTATTAAAGAATAAACACACAGTATTAATGAGTAAGAACACACAGTATTAACGAGTAAGAACACACAGTATTAATGAGTAAGAACACACAGTATTAATGAGTAAGAACACACAGTATTAATGAGTAAGAACACACAGTATTAACGAGTAAGAACACACAGTGTTAATTAGTAAGAACACACAGTATTAACGAGTAAGAACACACAGTATTAATTAGTGAGAACACACAGTATTAATGAGTAAGAACACACAGTATTAACGAGTAAGAACACACAGTATTAATGAGTAAGAACACACAGTATTAATGAGCAAGAACACACAGTATTAATGAGTAAGAACACACAGTATTAATGAGTAAGAACACACAGTATTAATGAGTAAGAACACACAGTATTAATGAGTAAAAACACACAGTATTAACGAGTAAGAACACACAGTATTAATGAGTAAGAACACACAGTATTAACGAGTAAGAACACACAGTATTAATGAGTAAGAACACACAGTATTAATGAGTAAGAACACACAGTATTAATGAGTAAGAACACACAGTATTAACGAGTAAGAACACACAGTGTTAATTAGTAAGAACACACAGTATTAACGAGTAAGAACACACAGTATTAATTAGTAGGAACACACAGTATTAATGAGTAAGAACACACAGCATTAACGAGTAAGAACACACAGTATTAACGAGTAAGAACACACAGTATTAATGAGTAAGAACACACAGTATTAACGAGTAAGAACACACAGTATTAATGAGTAAGAACACACAGTTTAATGAGTAAGAACACAGTATTAATGAGTAAGAATACACCGTATTAATGAGTAAGAACACAGTATTAATGAGTAAGAACACACAGTATTAATGAGTAAGAACACACAGTATTAATGAGTAAGAACACACAGTATTAATGAGTAAGAACACACAGTATTAATGAGTAGAACACACAGTATTAATGAGCAAGAACACACAGTATTAACGAGTAAGAACACACAATATTAATGAGTAAGAACACACAGTATTAACGAGTAAGAACACACAGTATTAATGAGTAAGAACACACAGTATTAATGAGTAAGAACACACAGTATTAATGAGTAAGAACACACAGTATTAATGAGTAAGAACACACAGTATTAATGAGTAAGAACACACAGTATTAACGAGTAAAAACACACAGTGTTAATTAGTAAGAACACACAGTATTAACGAGTAAGAACACACAGTATTAATGAGTAAGAACACACAGTATTAATGAGTAAGAACACAGTATTAATGAGTAAGAATACACCGTATTAATGAGTAAGAACACAGTATTAATGAGTAAGAACACACAGTATTAATGAGTAAGAACACACAGTATTAATGAGTAAGAACACACAGTATTAATGAGTAAGAACACACAGTATTAATGAGTAAGAACACAGTATTAATGAGTAAGAATACACCGTATTAATGAGTAAGAACACAGTATTAATGAGGAAGAACACACAGTATTAATGAGTAAGAACACACAGTATTAATGAGCAAGAACACACAGTATTAATGAGTAAGAACACACAGTATTAACGAGTAAGAACACACAGTATTAATGAGTAAGAACACACAGTATTAATGAGTAAGAACACAGTATTAATGAGTAAGAATACACCGTATTAATGAATAAACACACAGTATTAATGAGTAAGAACACACAGTATTAACGAGTAAGAACACACAGTATTAATGAGTAAGAACACACAGTATTAATGAGTAAAAACACACAGTATTAATGAGTAAGAACACACAGTATTAACGAGTAAGAACACACAGTATTAATGAGTAAGAACACACAGTATTAACGAGTAAGAACACACAGTATTAATGAGTAAGAACACACAGTATTAATGAGTAAGAACACACAGTATTAATGAGTAAGAACACACAGTATTAACGAGTAAGAACACACAGTGTTAATTAGTAAGAACACACAGTATTAACGAGTAAGAACACACAGTATTAATTAGTAGGAACACACAGTATTAATGAGTAAGAACACACAGCATTAACGAGTAAGAACACACAGTATTAACGAGTAAGAACACACAGTATTAATGAGTAGGAACACACAGTATTAACGAGTAAGAACACACAGTATTAATGAGTAAGAACACACAGTTTAATGAGTAAGAACACAGTATTAATGAGTAAGAATACACCGTATTAATGAGTAAGAACACAGTATTAATGAGTAAGAACACACATTATTAATGAGTAAGAACACACAATATTAATGAGTAAGAACACACAGTATTAATGAGTAAGAACACACAGTATTAATGAGTAAGAACACACAGTATTAATGAGTAAGAACACACAGTATTAATGAGTAAGAACACACAGTATTAATTAGTAAGAACACACAGTATTAATGAGTAAGAACACACAGTATTAATGAGTAAGAACACACAGTATTAATGAGTAAGAACACACAGTATTAATGAGTAAAAACACACAGTATTAACGAGTAAGAACACACAGTATTAATGAGTAAGAACACACAGTATTAACGAGTAAGAACACACAGTATTAATGAGTAAGAACACACAGTATTAATGAGTAAGAACACACAGTATTAATGAGTAAGAACACACAGTATTAACGAGTAAGAACACACAGTGTTAATTAGTAAGAACACACAGTATTAACGAGTAAGAACACACAGTATTAATTAGTAGGAACACACAGTATTAATGAGTAAGAACACACAGCATTAACGAGTAAGAACACACAGTATTAACGAGTAAGAACACACAGTATTAATGAGTAAGAACACACAGTATTAACGAGTAAGAACACACAGTATTAATGAGTAGGAACACACAGTTTAATGAGTAAGAACACAGTATTAATGAGTAAGAATACACCGTATTAATGAGTAAGAACACAGTATTAATGAGTAAGAACACACAGTATTAATGAGTAAGAACACACAGTATTAATGAGTAAGAACACACAGTATTAATGAGTAAGAACACACAGTATTAATGAGTAGAACACACAGTATTAATGAGCAAGAACACACAGTATTAACGAGTAAGAACACACAATATTAATGAGTAAGAACACACAGTATTAACGAGTAAGAACACACAGTATTAATGAGTAAGAACACACAGTATTAATGAGTAAGAACACACAGTATTAATGAGTAAGAACACACAGTATTAACGAGTAAAAACACACAGTGTTAATTAGTAAGAACACACAGTATTAACGAGTAAGAACACACAGTATTAATTAGTAAGAACACACAGTATTAATGAGTAAGAACACACAGTATTAACGAGTAAGAACACACAGTATTAATGAGTAAGAACACACAGTATTAATGAGCAAGAACACACAGTATTAATGAGTAAGAACACACAGTATTAACGAGTAAGAACACACAGTATTAATGAGTAAGAACACACAGTATTAATGAGTAAGAACACAGTATTAATGAGTAAGAATACACCGTATTAATGAGTAAGAACACAGTATTAATGAGTAAGAACACACAGTATTAATGAGTAAGAACACACAGTATTAATGAGTAAGAACACACAGTATTAATGAGTAAGAACACACAGTATTAATGAGTAAGAACACAGTATTAATGAGTAAGAATACACCGTATTAATGAGTAAGAACACAGTATTAATGAGGAAGAACACACAGTATTAATGAGTAAGAACACACAGTATTAATGAGCAAGAACACACAGTATTAATGAGTAAGAACACACAGTATTAACGAGTAAGAACACACAGTATTAATGAGTAAGAACACACAGTATTAATGAGTAAGAACACAGTATTAATGAGTAAGAATACACCGTATTAAAGAATAAACACACAGTATTAATGAGTAAGAACACACAGTATTAACGAGTAAGAACACACAGTATTAATGAGTAAGAACACACAGTATTAATGAGTAAGAACACACAGTATTAATGAGTAAGAACACACAGTATTAACGAGTAAGAACACACAGTGTTAATTAGTAAGAACACACAGTATTAACGAGTAAGAACACACAGTATTAATTAGTGAGAACACACAGTATTAATGAGTAAGAACACACAGTATTAACGAGTAAGAACACACAGTATTAATGAGTAAGAACACACAGTATTAATGAGCAAGAACACACAGTATTAATGAGTAAGAACACACAGTATTAACGAGTAAGAACACACAGTATTAATGAGTAAGAACACACAGTATTAATGAGTAAGAACACAGTATTAATGAGTAAGAATACACCGTATTAATGAGTAAGAACACAGTATCAATGAGTAAGAACACACCGTATTAATGAGTAAGAACACACAATATTAATGAGTAAGAACACACATTGGTTGGTTCAGAATTATATTACTGTGTCAGGATGGAGCGAAATACGTACACGCGGACTGTTGTTCTTGTGAGCTAGCGCTATAGCAAACATGGTAAGGGTGTTGGTTTAGTATAAAGCGGATACCTTCTCATCGAGCAGAACATTCTCGCCATGATATAGTTAAAAAATTGCTCACTTTACGTTATAAAACAATTCCCCCCTCAATCGTATCATTCATTCAAATGCCATACACAATCTACAATAGGTGATAACAAGTTCCTCTACATAGCTACACTTAACTATAAAGGTAACAATTCACGTTTTACATGTACTACCTTATATAACCGATTATGTGTTTATTTTCATGTTGTGTGACCAATGATATAATAGAAGAAAAAATATAATAAAAGTGTTCTTTAGTTTGAATCGTTTAAAATGAATTTCTAGTGTTTATATTATTATTATCACATACATATTAGTTCTGATAAGATATTTGATAATGAATTTCTAGTGTTTATATTATTATTATCACATACATATTAGTTCTGATAAGATATTTGATAATGAATTTCTAGTATTTATATAATTACTATCACATACATATTAGTTCTGATAAGATATTTGATAATGAATTTCTAGTATTTATATAATTACTATCACATACATATTAGTTCTGATAAGATATTTGATAATGAATTTCTAGTATTTATATAATTACTATCACATACATATTAGTTCTGATAAGATATTTGATAATGAATTTCTAGTATTTATATAATTACTATCACATACATATTAGTTCTGATAAGATATTTGATAATGAATTTCTAGTATTTATATAATTACTATCACATACATATTAGTTCTGATAAGATATTTGATAATGAATTTCTAGTATTTATATAATTACTATCACATACATATTAGTTCTGATAAGATATTTGATAATGAATTTCTAGTGTTTATATAATTACTATCACATACATATTAGTTCTGATAAGATATTTGATAATGAATTTCTAGTGTTTATATGATTACTATCACATACATATTAGTTCTGATAAGATATTTGATAATGAATTTCTAGTGTTTATATGATTACTATCACATACATATTAGTTCTGATAAGATATTTGATAATGAATTTCTAGTGTTTATATGATTACTATCACATACATATTAGTTCTGATAAGATATTTGATAATGAATTTCTAGTGTTTATATGATTTACTATCACATACATATTAGTTCTGATAAGATATTTGATAATGAATTTCTAGTGTTTATATGATTACTATCACATACATATTAGTTCTGATAAGATATTCTATGTTTTCGAAATTAAATTAAAAATAAAACAGAAAACACTTTACAGTCAGAACATTTCCAAAATTAAATAGAAAACTCGTAGCTGCAAAATCGATACCCCTAACACACATTTACATGACCACTCATTGTCGAGATGTGGTACAGACACTTCAATAAACAAGTGGGGGGTTCATTGGGTTAGACAGTCATGAGATGATCCTCCCAGCTTAGTGAAATGATGCAGTCAAGCAATTAAGTTTATTCAACATGTTAGTAAAACTACCGAGTCTCACACATGACTTGGTGAACAGTGCTGTTGTAAAAGTCCACATCGTGAGATTAAGGTTAATTAAGTTAGGTTATAACATCTAACACACATTGTCACCCCACATACTGCCCGGACTTACTGTTGATAACATGACCAAGCATATGTATAGTTAATTTGATAAACAGCGATATTGACAACTAAGTAATTGAATGATACATATAAACCTTTGGCATGACAACCAATATCATTTCATCTCCTGTGAGATAATATTTCTTAACAACCTGCCGTTCTGAATCTTAATCCACAGACCAATGTTTGACTTATACAGTATTTGTTTAGTATATCGGGGGATGTCGCGGTCATGGTCGTATGATAGTTGGATTTACAACGACTTGTACAATCACTGCCTATTTCCAACAAAGTTGTGAGTTCGAAACCCGCTCACGATATAACTGAAATATTGTTGAAAGTGGCGTTAGACACCATAACCCTCACCCTCAACAATGACATTCTACAACTAAACTGACACATTTGTGGTGTGTGTGATGGGTTTTAACTCTATACTCATTTAACTATTGCCCTTCTGTTTATGTTTTTGTTATACAAAAAAAATGTAGTTGTCTACATACAAAAATAACTAAAGTATTTGTAACCTCGTTATGAGATGGCGGTTTTTGCAAGATGCATTCACCCGTATTTCGTTTTCTCGTTGATAGCACGAATCTGTGAGATAAAGTTATATACACCCAATGACTTCTAACATCAAACGACAAAAATGACCAAATATGCGATGTCGGTTTTTGTAGGATGCATTCGCCCGTGTCTTGTTTTTTTGTTTATAAATCGAATCTGGGAAATAAAATTCCAAATAACATCAAACATCAAACGACAAAGAGGAACATATAATGCGTTTGTCGGTAGAAGTAAAGAGTACCGCTCAACTACAGGCTAGGGGGTAGTTTCCACTCAACTGCAGGCTAAGGGGTAGTTTCCACTCAACTGCAGGCTAGGGGGTAGTTTCCACTCAACTACAGACTAGGGGGTAGTTTCCACTCAACTACAGGCTAAGGGGTAGTTTCCACTCAACTGCAGGCTAAGGGGTAGTTTCCACTCAACTGCAGGCTAGGGGGTAGTTTCCACTCAACTACAGGCTAGGGGGTAGTTTCCACTCAACTGCAGGCTAAGGGGTAGTTTCCACTCAACTGCAGGCTAGGGGTAGTTTCCACTCAACTACAGACTAGGGGGTAGTTTCCACTCAACTACAGGCTAAGGGGTAGTTTCCACTCAACTACAGGCTAGGGGGTAGTTTCCACTCAACTACAGACTAGGGGGTAGTTTCCACTCAACTACAGGCTAAGGGGTAGTTTCCACTCAACTGCAGGCTAGGGGGCAGTTTCCACTCAACTGCAGGCTAAGGGGTAGTTTCCACTCAACTGCAGGCTAGGGGGCAGTTTCCACTCAACTGCAGGCTAGGGGGCAATTTCCACTCAACTACAGGCTAGGGGGCAGTTTCCACTCAACTGGAGGCTAGGGGGCAGTTTCCACTCAACTGCAGGCTAGGGCAGTTTCCACTCAACTGCAGGCTAGGGGGCAGTTTCACGCTTATTTTGGAGTACGAGTTATGCTCATTGTTGAAGACTCTACTGTGAGTGTGAAATGTAAAACAGCAATGAAAACGATATTCTTTACTTTAATGTATGTCCAAGTGTACAATTGGTGCTCGCGAAGAATAACCAGTTCCTGCTTCCTATAAGACACCTGTCATGTTACTTAGTGAAAACGAGTTGGACACCACTCTATAAACAAACACAAATAACATAAATAAAACATGGATCCTTCTACTACGGACATCTTTCTTTACTAATAAATTACTATTAAGCAATGAATATATATGTAGAGTTCCCTAACGTTCTGTGAATATTCTCTGTATCCATAATTTCATTAGACATCTCGGTCAACAGTAGTGTGGTATTTGAACATTATTTCTTGTAGTATCATGTTTCATTCATTTTCTAGTGTATTTATTATTATATGGCGAGTATTTACTAAAACAATAGTAATACCAAGGGTTAACACACAAAATATATTATCTTAGAAGTAAATAAGCAACTTATATTTATTTAACTTAATAACATGTTATTTTATGTTTCTTTGTAGTCGAGTGAGGTGAATGGTGTGACAATGCACGTCCAGTATAAAAGATGCTAATATGAAGATTCATTTGACCAATCTGAATGGTTACTATGGTTTCTGTTATGACATTAAGTTTACCATCTGAAATCCATGTTATTTGTTGTCTCATGTTTAAATGTGTACGACATATACTTATTCATTAAACCTCAGAATATAGTGTCTTACGTTACAAAGTTTTATTTGTGTCTCTTTAATAGCATCTCGTTTCAAATTTCCTATGCTGCTTTTAGTATTTCCCGCAATATTAAACATAACATACCAATTTACTGGCTATTCCGACAATGACAAACTTATTTCCACGAGACACCAGCTGTTCCCTCATCGCCAGTAAATGGTATTATTTCGGAACTCAATACAAAGTAAATTGATAAAATTAAGAAAAACTTGAAGATATCAAAGGAGTGGGTATGATAAGGGTCGATTTTGGCCCAATCTCAGAAACTGTTTATATAGATATAATATTAAACACAATCATTGAAAGGTAAGAACAATATTTTTTGGGATGATTTCACTTTGTCCTTAGCAACGTAAATGGAGGAGGGTCCAATTAATCATTGGAAATTCAAATATGGGGGTTTTATTTTACATATCTTGCATAGTCTTTTCGACAAAATGTTATATTCTGTGTATGTAGACTCTAAAAATTAATATTCCAATTCTCTATGGTAGCATATAGTATTTTTGTGTTGTTTTGTCACCCTAGCAACGGTTTTGTAAACATTAAATTAGCCTATATTATTGCAATTAATGGTTGAATTTTGACATCTACGATCTTTTGACTTGATATTTGACTAAGCGGTACATTTTTGTCAAGCTATACACATTACAAATGTCATTTCATATTTCAAAAATACATTTTGATATTTGTATTCATAGTTATGCCCCGTCCATAGCAACAGGTTTCCCTATGCACAGTATTTTCCTGTAGATCTCATGGACCTTTTATTTAATCAAGAACAAAAATTCTACAACAACACCTTAGCAGATTTAGAGAAATCTTATCATTTACTAACCAGTATATATTATAAGAATTCCTTAAACCTTACAATGTCCCTAGTAACCAAATATTATCCCTAGCAACCGCAGAAGCTCGTCAATGCTGAGCTCTGTAAATTGCTTTTTTTTCTTTTTATAACCGAATGTTGATCTTTTAATTTTTTAAATCATGAGAGGAAATTATTCTCAGTAATTAGAATGTCAAAGGAACCAAGTCAACTGCATAACATGGTAAAGCAGCGCTACAGCGGCAGGAAAGGATATAATTCATGTTGAATAATTAAGAAATAAATCATGGAAGTCAGAATGTGTTGGGAGTTTTAACATGGATTGGCGGATATTAGTATTTTATCCCGAGTCAGAAGCGAGGGATAAAATTTACTAATATCCGCCAATCCATGTTAAAACTCAAAACACATTCTGGCTTCCATGATTTATTTCGATTCTGATATGTCTAAGAGTACAAATATGGTAGTATACTTTGATTGGAAGACGGTAAAAAAAAATTCTGACCTTTATAGTTTCTCCTTTTTCTGCTTTTGAGTTTTAATGTACATGTAAAATATGCTATTAAGATTTGAAAAAAAAAATATTCTGCCATATACGAACACAATGTGTTTACCGTAAATATATATTTCTTTATGAGAATAAGTCGTGTTCTTTGCTTTTTTAAACACTTTTTGGGGTTTAAATTGTATAAAAGTGATCAATTTCAGTTCATTATATCAGATTTTTTCAGTCGGCACTAAACAAGGCAACGATAGCAATTTTAACCTTTATTATACGATCCGTGTTCCTTACTTTATTTCTCTAACGTTATTTCTTTTTTCTTTTTGTAATTAAAAGTTGTATACAATTGGTATGTGTTGCATCTTTGCTAAGCACACGACAGTAAAGCATTAGAACAAAAACTGGTTGGCTCGGAATTATGATAATGTGTGAATCCCCATGTCTATCCGCGGAGCAGTGAGATGGCACTAACAATTCCAACTAAGTGTGTTAGTCTAGAACAAACCAGACAGCACCACTTTGAAATAAACTTAACTTCCTCCCGCCATGGTATAGCTGAAGAATTGTTCACTTGGCGGTAAGCAACGATCACTTTTTAGTTTTACTAATGATTAAGAATTTTTATCTTATTATGTTACCCAACATTTCACAATTTAAAGAACTGGGGAATGTATAGGCGTCAATAGATTCATACATGCTATTTAATAATCAGTATTGTTCCAATGTTTTTAAAATGATGCTTTGTGGTTTTTTTATTGTGGAGGAAAACCATGTTTTTTATTCTCATTATGGTCAGTTCATTGTTTACTTGCAATAATCCATCAAGATTAAACTTACATTCTAACACTCCAATGAATGGATACTGAAGTTCCGATATTAAATAAGTATCTGTATGTAAATTGTAATATCATGGAAAATGTGGAAAAACTTTAATATAATGAAAATCTATCAAACTAATCATTAATCAGTTCTCAAAATCTGAACATGTGAATTTCATTTTGTGTCTATAATAAATATCAAGTTATTTTATTTCAATTCAATTCAATTTTCAATTCAAATATTTTATTGAATAAATGCATAAATACAATATCCAATGGGATTGCACATCAGGCTATGTAAGTGCTCTCCCTCAATAACAAGTTATTTTATTTGTCATGCTTTAAAAAAGTGTGCTCTGAGTAGTTAACCCAAAATGAAGTGCTATAATCTATGGACATTTGATATTTTGTCTTAACGGTTATTTTAACATTAAATAATATTAGCACATCAAAAACTTTTTCTAATGGTGCATAATAATTTTGTCTAAAAAAAACAACCCAAAAACAGATTTTTTTTTTCGGCGATTCGATCTCATGATGTTGATATCGGCAGTCATGTGTGCTAACCATTACGCCACCGCGAAAAGGTAGAATTAAGTTATATATAAATGAAATTTACGTTATTACAATTATTCATCGGGAATTCACTTTGCGAAAGAGCTAAAATGAAATACATTTGTCCAATACAAAAAATATAATAATAATAAAAAGTAAAGGGATTACTAAAAAAATAGAAAGTTTCGATGTGTCGTTTACATGTCCAATGAATTAATTTCTAAGATAATTTGACTTTCTTTTTGGTTGCTTGTTTTGTTTTCTGTACTTTTTGTGAATTGTGGGGATAATATTAAAGTATACTTTAGTATAGTAACACATGAAATTCCACTGAGGGTTATGAAAAAAAAACACGTCGGACTCGATGCACAATCAGGTCGGCAGTAAATCACCTCCAAAATTTAGCCGTTTTTTTTTCTATTTAAACAAGTTTCTTTATAAAATCCCTCTCGATATTTACTAACTATTCGCTTTGTAATGTTTGAAGTTTTTCGATCAAAGGTTAACTTTTTTCCATAGTGATGTGTGTCCAATTGTCGGTAGCATTTAGAAATGTAATGCGCTTCATCTTAAATGACAACGTTTATATTTTTTTTCTAATACATGTACATGTAATATAATGTATGTCTTATTCATTAATCCATTTATTCGGCGAAACCGGAATATAATTCTTTATTTTAATTCAGGATAACTACAGCTTATAAAACTTGTGTAAATATATATATATATAAATATATATATGAAACACGTGTTTTTTTTTTCTTTATTAAAAAATGATTGGTCATAAATCATTTGCAGATCGCAACAAATAAATTGAACTGCCTGAAAAATAATTTGAAATGTCGCTGAACTTAGCAGACCCTTTTTTAATCTTGTTTATTTTTGGTCTGGATTGCCGGCTTTTACATAGGAAGTGAACAGAGTTATGGGAGTTGTCCATGGACAACATTTTATCCAGTGGAAATCTAGCCAACTATTGTCTTTGCTTTTGAACAACCAATGTTATCCACTGGCTAGCTCTCCACTGGATAAGTAGTTGTCCAGTGGACAACTTTATCCAGTATTTTGAACAACCGGGCACAGGAAGAATGAGCTACATTTAAAATCCATCTGTTATGTAAATATATTGTCAAAACTCTCCATTATTTTTAAGGAATGGAGAGTTATTGTTCTCTTTGTACTTTAGAGCGTGTTCACATATACACATGTAGATCGATTGCGATCGGTTTAACTATCTCTGGGCAGATTTTTATGAATTTTATTTGTTTATCTGATAGTAATTTTTGTCTGCATGGTTTTTGTTTTCTAGTGATTTTAAACACAAATGTTGATTTTTCCGATTTTATTTTTGTTAAAATGTATAGCAAATTTGTCTGTATTTGTTTCACAATAAAATACTTTTAAAGTAAGCGTCATCGAGACTAACGCTCCGAGAACCACTTATGGACAACAGCGACTTTTGACGTAAATTTTTTTTTTGAATGATCACCATTGTTCTTATCTGTTGATCTATGCACGCACTATTAAGATATACCAATTATCATTACATGTATCTTTATTCTCAAAAAGCCGACGCATAACATCGGTACAGGGATAACTCGATACTTCCTTATATACACTAACACATAAGCCCGGATTTTGAGATAAATGGTGAAATCTTATCACAGCAGGATAATCTTGTATGTCAATTATCAATTACTGGACACACTTTACACTGATTTAATAATATGACATGAATAGGAAAATTCTGTAAACTCGTTCTCACGACTTTTCTTTTATTTCATAAAAAAATTCATGGACACAGGGGTCCTGGATTTTTTTAATAAATAACTAATCCTGGATCATTATTTTTGCTTAAAGTCCGGTCCTGTGTTTTTATTTCAAATTTTCATCATAGCCCCCCTCCCCGTCCCCCTCCCAAGGGATATAAAATTGTATCATTAATAATAAATTAATACATAATAAATTCAGATTTTCTATTTAAAATAAATTTCATTTACAAAACCACTGATATTTGTTCAATTTTGAACGCTGATTTAAGCTTTAGTCGCAACCATTTTTTTATTTTTCTCTTTAAACTGTCGAAACATAACATTTATTTAACTGTAAAATTCATTAATAAAATTCACCCCCCCCCCCTTTTTTTTCTTGCTTAAATCAATGATCAACACTTTTCCAGAATCAAACAAATGAATAAATATAACAGATTTCTTTTACATGCATCTTTTTACCATGCGGTGTCTGTGTGTTTTAAATTGGTCATCCAATCAGAACGCTCATTATTCTTGTCCAAGATAAAAATACATCGCTAAAATTACCTGTGGGTGTTTCCCCACTTCAACTCGTACATTTACATAGAAATCGGAGATATTTCGTCATAAAACTTCACACATGGTTTTGTCTATTATATTTCTTGAAGACAAACATAAAATTGTATTGCATTTATCAATATTGTATGAGTATCAACAGTTTATTCAACACCGTATCTGTTTCTCGATACAGCCGCAACTTCAACTCGCAAATTTACATAGAAATCGGAGATATTTCGTCATAAAACTTCACACATGGTTTTGTCTATCATATTTCTTGAAGACAAGCATACAATTTTATAGCATTTATCAATATTTTATGAGTATCAACAGTTTTTTCAACACCGTATCTGTTTCTCGATACAGCCGCCCGATTACAGTGACCCGTGACCCAGATTAGCGCATCCCAGCAGTTTTTTTTTAATAAGGTTGTTTAATAACGTCAAAACTGTTTCATAAAAATTGTTCAAGTTTTACTCCCATAGCAAAGCAACTACGATAACCAACTTTATTTTGGATGAGATTAAAAGATCGATTTCTATTTCTGTCTATTACGGATGAAAACGGTCAATAAAAAATGGCCGCCGACGAGAAATCGACCGTAATATTATTTTTTGATTGCAGATTTCATACTCACCACATTCGGGTACCAACACAAAAATTAAATGAGATATGTGTTCATGTATATTAAACATCATACTAAAATATGCCGTTGGTACCTTCTTGTGGTTATACTGAAAATTGACATTAAATACACATTGCTTGTTAGATTTCATATATTTTCACGAAACGATAGACTTTTCATTGACTAGTGTGACGTCATCGCACCTGCAAATATGGAAAACTGTTACCAAAATAGTAGTTGGGGTAAAGGTCTTATAAAATCAAGAAAAAACGAAAGCTATACGTTTCATTTATAATTTGTCTATTTTTTAGGCCAATTTCTGCCCTTATCATACCTACTCCTTTGTAATCAGAATCCGTAAATCGATTTGATTTGATTTGATTTGATTGTTGGTGTTTAACGCCACTTTCAGCAATATTTCAGCTATATCATAGCGACCAGTTTTAGTGGTGGAGAGAACCACTGACCATGAACAAGCAATTGGTAAACTTTATCACTTGCGGCTACGAGTCGAGTGCACCCTTTTTGTAATTAACAAAGTCGGGCGCAAACCCCCGCAGTACTGGTGATAGGCTTGTATAAGTTGTTAGGTAATCCAACTACCTAGCTCATTGAGCCACCCGGGCTCTCCGTAAATCGAAAAAGGACAGAAAATATAGTGGCCAAAAGAAAAAAAATGGACAAAAGGACAAACGATGATCTACAAAATCTACATAGAGAACTAAAGATCCAACCCCACAAAAAACCGGGATGAACTGAAAATGTTGTTCATCTTTGCTTATCATAACATACCCTTAATAATATGCCAATAAAATGCAGCTTAATGGACGCGGTCCCCTAAAGTAAAAGAAGGCCCTTGGTAAAGTATATCTATCGACTTACTTGTAGAATAATTAGTGATAACGGACCGATCAATTTACATTTAGAAGAGACTATGTTTAAAGGAAACAAAAATCTAATTATTTCTTCTTTATACATGTAAAATCGGTAATTTTTCTTCAAATTTAACAAATATTTCTCAGTCTAATTTTGCATTCGTTCTATTTGCTAAATTCTAACTAAGAATATAGCGATGACCGACAAATTAAAATTTGAATCATATCTGCGCACAGCCGACTCATGTCTGCACACAGCCGAATCATGTCTGCACCCAACCGAATCATGTCTGAGTACAGCCGAATCATGTCTGAATACAGCCGAATCATGTCTGCACACAACCGAGTCATATCTGCACACAGCCGAATCATGTCTGAGTACAGCCGAATCATGTCTGAATACAGCCGAATCATGTCTGCACACAGCCGAATCATGTCTGCACCCAACCGAATCATGTCTGAGTACAGCCGAATCATGTCTGAATACAGCCGAATCATGTCTGCACACAACCGAGTCATATCTGCACACAGCCGAATCATGTCTGAGTACAGCCGAATCATGTCTGAATACAGCCGAATCATGTCTGCACACAGCCGAATCATGTCTGCACACATACTAATCACGTCTGCACACAGCCGAATCATGTTTGCATAGACATTTATTTAGAATGTCAGACACACCAGCATAAGAAGAGTTTGAAGATACCAAAGGGGTAATCAGAATCTGTATATCGAAGAAGAACAGACAACACAATGGCCAAAAGAAAAAGTACAAAAGGACAAACAACGATGTACAAAACATGCGCATAAAGCTAAAGAGCGAGTAACACGAACCCACTAAAAACCTGGGGTGAACTCAGGTACTCCGGCAGGATAGGGCAGTTCCTGATGAAAGAGTTGATTTTTGGATCCAACAATATTGCTACAAACGGTAGCCTATTGTTAAAAAATAACAGGTGAAAATGCATATTGCTGGAAAAATTTATTGAGGTAATGAGGAAACAGGAACATGTTCTACCTAAATTAGACTGGCAAGTCGTCAAGGCTATAATAAATCTTTGAACGCATCTGCCAAAATATTGTCAATATATAGTTACATGTGTAAATACTAAGAGGGTTAACTATTATCACTTGTATGATTAGTAAAGATGTACGTAATCTAGATGTGTTATCATCAATATATATATTTATCTGCACTTGTTCTATTTGAGCAATTACATTCTGTATACACATCGGCTGTTAAAATGCCGACTATAGCCAATGAAAAGATCTCATTTGAGGTCAAGTTCGTACACATATATTTATCTGCACTTGTTCTATTTGAGCAATTGCATTGACTGGATGAAGATTTGTTAGATGGGTCATTATCAAAAATTGGCAAGTTTCCTGTCCACGACTAAACCACAGTCTGATTTATTTTATTTCTGATTTTTCATAGTAAAGTCAAAGTAATACAACAGCACAGAATTTATATATGTAACAGCAGAGAAACATGTTATATATAAAGATCCACTGTATATTAGATTTCCTTAGACTAATGCCCATATGATATACCAAGCGACAAAGCTGTATTTCCTGTTTTTGTTAGGACATATTGTGAATGGCGTCTAGGCTGTAGGAATATTTTTGTTTATGGCAATGATAGTCATGTCGCCGAAATGAGAATAATCTAGGAACCTATTGGTGGACATGTTTTTCAATAGACAATCGGCATACCAATGGGTACAAACTGTGCTCCTCTCGCCGACTTACTCCTTTATTCGTATGATGTAGATTTCATATAGGGGCTTCTCAAGTAAAACGAAAAGAAGCTAGCCCAATCCTTTATTTCACGTTCCGCTATATAGATGAATAATTCTAAGTTTGGTGATTTCGTTGATACCACCTATCCCATTGAGCTTTAGATAAAGGATACCACAGATACAGCTAGGTCTGCTTCATACCTTGACATAAATCTCAAAATTGACAGTGATGTTCGGTTAAGAACGAAACCTTACGAATGAGATGATTGCAATTTTCCCATTATATGGACCTTTCTTTTATATGTAACAAAATTCCAGCAGTATCTGCATATGGAGTATGCTCAGTTGATCCGACATTCCAGAACTTGCGGTTTCTATCTGTATTTCATGAAAGAGGGTAGCTGCTAACAGGGAACCTACCAAACAAGGGTTCCTATTGGTCAAGTTGAAGTCATTACTTCGAAATATTTACGGGCAACACCATGACTTATCTAACCGTTATGGAATATTTGTGTCACAAATGACCATCGATAAGTTTCACTTGTCGTAAGTACTCCCCAGTTATTTCCTCATTCATCACAATGTTTGTAACTATAGTAGCACTACGGGTGCCACTAGTGGAGAAGGAACTGCTTAACCTTCAAAAGCAACTGAGTTCATCTCTGTTTTTAGTTGGGTTCTGGTAACTCGATCTTATCTGTAGTTTTCTATGTATTGTTTTTTAGATTGTTGTTTGTCCTTTTGTCCTTTTTCTTTAGCCATTGTATTGTCTGTCCTTCGATTTACGAATTCTGATATGAAGACCATTACTTGGTGTCACAGTAAAGGCAGGTAGGATGGGAAATATCAAATACAAATACAAATGGACTTAATATTATGTTGATTGACCTGACTGGAATAAAGAATATCAGAGAACAAGACGAAGTTGACATTGGTACAATGTAGACTGTGGTAGTACACACACACATTAATGATGGAATATAAAGCTTAGAACATATCACAGAGGTCATTAACGGTGGTACTGAGAACATCAAATGATGGAATATAAAGCTTAGAACATATCACAGAGGCCATTAACAGTGGTACTGAGAACATCAAATGATGGAATATAAAGCTTAGAACATATCACAGAGGTCATTAACAGTGGTACTGAGAACATCAAATGATGGAATATAAAGCTTAGAACATATCACAGAGGTCATTAACGGTGGTACTGAGAACATCAAATGATGGAATATAAAGCTTAGAACATATCAAAGAGGTCATTAACGGTGGTACTGAGAACATCAAATGATGGAATATAAAGCTTAGAACATATCACAGAGGCCATTAACAGTGGTACTGAGAACATCAAATGATGGAATATAAAGCTTAGAACATATCACAGAGGTCATTAACGGTGGTACTGAGAACATCAAATGATGGAATATAAAGCTTAGAACATATCACAGAGGTCATTAACAGTGGTACTGAGAACATCAAATGATGGAATATAAAGCTTAGAACATATCACAGAGGTCATTAACGGTGGTACTGAGAACATCAAATGATGGAATATAAAGCTTAGAACATATCACAGAGGCCATTAACGGTGGTACTGAGAACATCAAATGATGGAATATAAAGCTTAGAACATATCACAGAGGCCATTAACGGTGGTACTGAGAACATCAAATGATGGAATATAAAGCTTAGAACAGATCACAGAGGTCATTAACAGTGGTACTGAGAACATCAAATGATGGAATATAAAGCTTAGAACATATCACAGAGGCCATTAACGGTGGTACTGAGAACATCAAATGATGGAATATAAAGCTTAGAACAGATCACAGAGGTCATTAACAGTGGTACTGAGAACATCAAATGATGGAATATAAAGCTTAGAACATATCACAGAGGTCATTAACGGTGGTACTGAGAACATCAAATGATGGAATATAAAGCTTAGAACATATCACAGAGGCCATTAACAGTGGTACTGAGAACATCAAATGATGGAATATAAAGCTTAGAACATATCACAGAGGTCATTAACGGTGGTACTGAGAACATCAAATGATGGAATATAAAGCTTAGAACATATCACAGAGGTCATTAACAGTGGTACTGAGAACATCAAATGATGGAATAGAAAGCTTAGAACAGATCACAGAGGCCATTAACAGTGGTACTGAGAACATCAAATGATGGAATATAAAGCTTAGAACATATCACAGAGGTCATTAACAGTGGTACTGAGAACATCAAATGATGGAATATAAAGCTTAGAACATATCACAGAGGCCATTAACAGTGGTACTGAGAACATCAAATGATGGAATAGAAAGCTTAGAACATATCACAGAGGCCATTAACGGTGGTACTGAGAACATCAAATGATGGAATATAAAGCTTAGAACATATCACAGAGGTCATTAACGGTGGTACTGAGAACATCAAATGATGGAATATAAAGCTTAGAACATATCACAGAGGCCATTAACAGTGGTACTGAGAACATCAAATGATGGAATAGAAAGCTTAGAACATATCACAGAGGCCATTAACGGTGGTACTGAGAACATCAAATGATGGAATATAAAGCTTAGAACATATCACAGAGGCCATTAACGGTGGTACTGAGAACATCAAATGATGGAATATAAAGCTTATAACATATCACAGAGGCCATTAACAGTGGTACTGAGAACATCAAATGATGGAATATAAAGCTTAGAACATATCACAGAGGTCATTAACGGTGGTACTGAGAACATCAAATGATGGAATATAAAGCTTAGAACATATCACAGAGGTCATTAACGGTGGTACTGAGAACATCAAATGATGGAATATAAAGCTTAGAACATATCACAGAGGTCATTAACAGTGGTACTGAGAACATCAAATGATGGAATAGAAAGCTTAGAACATATCACAGAGGCCATTAACAGTGGTACTGAGAACATCAAATGATGGAATATAAAGCTTAGAACATATCACAGAGGTCATTAACGATGGTACTGAGAACATCAAATGATGGAATATAAAGCTTAGAACATATCACAGAGGTCATTAACGGTGGTACTGAGAACATCAAATGATGGAATATAAAGCTTAGAACAGATCACAGAGGTCATTAACGGTGGTACTGAGAACATCAAATGATGGAATATAAAGCTTAGAACATATCACAGAGGTCATTAACGGTGGTACTGAGAACATCAAATGATGGAATATAAAGCTTAGAATATATCACAGAGGCCATTAACAGTGGTACTGAGAACATCAAATGATGGAATAGAAAGCTTAGAACATATCACAGAGGCCATTAACGGTGGTACTGAGAACATCAAATGATGGAATATAAAGCTTAGAACATATCACAGAGGTCATTAATGGTGGTACTGAGAACATCAAATGATGGAATATAAAGCTTAGAACATATCACAGAGGCCATTAACAGTGGTACTGAGAACATCAAATGATGGAATATAAAGCTTAGAACATATCACAGAGGTCATTAACAGTGGTACTGAGAACATCAAATGATGGAATATAAAGCTTAGAACATATCACAGAGGTCATTAACGGTGGTACTGAGAACATCAAATGATGGAATATAAAGCTTAGAACATATCACAGAGGTCATTAACGGTGGTACTGAGAACATCAAATGATGGAATATAAAGCTTAGAACATATCACAGAGGCCATTAACAGTGGTACTGAGAACATCAAATGATGGAATATAAAGCTTAGAACATATCACAGAGGTCATTAACGGTGGTACTGAGAACATCAAATGATGGAATATAAAGCTTAGAACATATCACAGAGGTCATTAACAGTGGTACTGAGAACATCAAATGATGGAATATAAAGCTTAGAACATATCACAGAGGTCATTAACGGTGGTACTGAGAACATCAAATGATGGAATATAAAGCTTAGAACATATCACAGAGGCCATTAACGGTGGTACTGAGAACATCAAATGATGGAATATAAAGCTTAGAACATATCACAGAGGCCATTAACGGTGGTACTGAGAACATCAAATGATGGAATATAAAGCTTAGAACAGATCACAGAGGTCATTAACAGTGGTACTGAGATCATCAAATGATGGAATATAAAGCTTAGAACATATCACAGAGGCCATTAACGGTGGTACTGAGAACATCAAATGATGGAATATAAAGCTTAGAACAGATCACAGAGGTCATTAACAGTGGTACTGAGAACATCAAATGATGGAATATAAAGCTTAGAACATATCACAGAGGTCATTAACGGTGGTACTGAGAACATCAAATGATGGAATATAAAGCTTAGAACATATCACAGAGGCCATTAACGGTGGTACTGAGAACATCAAATGATGGAATATAAAGCTTAGAACATATCACAGAGGTCATTAACGGTGGTACTGAGAACATCAAATGATGGAATATAAAGCTTAGAACATATCACAGAGGCCATTAACAGTGGTACTGAGAACATCAAATGATGGAATATAAAGCTTAGAACATATCACAGAGGTCATTAACGGTGGTACTGAGAACATCAAATGATGGAATATAAAGCTTAGAACATATCACAGAGGTCATTAACAGTGGTACTGAGAACATCAAATGATGGAATATAAAGCTTAGAACATATCACAGAGGCCATTAACGGTGGTACTGAGAACATCAAATGATGGAATATAAAGCTTAGAACATATCACAGAGGCCATTAACAGTGGTACTGAGAACATCAAATGATGGAATATAAAGCTTAGAACATATCACAGAGGCCATTAACGGTGGTACTGAGAACATCAAATGATGGAATATAAAGCTTAGAACATATCACAGAGGTCATTAACAGTGGTACTGAGAACATCAAATGATGGAATATAAAGCTTAGAACATATCACAGAGGCCATTAACGATGGTACTGAGAACATCAAATGATGGAATAGAAAGCTTAGAACATATCACAGAGGCCATTAACAGTGGTACTGAGAACATCAAATGATGGAATATAAAGCTTAGAACATATCACAGAGGTCATTAACAGTGGTACTGTGAACATCAAATGATGGAATATAAAGCTTAGAACATATCACAGAGGCCATTAACAGTGGTACTGAGAACATCAAATGATGGAATATAAAGCTTAGAACATATCACAGAGGTCATTAACGGTGGTACTGAGAACATCAAATGATGGAATATAAAGCTTAGAACATATCACAGAGGTCATTAACGGTGGTACTGAGAACATCAAATGATGGAATATAAAGCTTAGAACAGATCACAGAGGCCATTAACAGTGGTACTGAGAACATCAAATGATGGAATATAAAGCTTAGAACATATCACAGAGGTCATTAACGGTGGTACTGAGAACATCAAATGATGGAATATAAAGCTTAGAACATATCACAGAGGCCATTAACAGTGGTACTGAGAACATCAAATGATGGAATATAAAGCTTAGAACATATCACAGAGGCCATTAACGGTGGTACTGAGAACATCAAATGATGGAATATAAAGCTTAGAACATATCACAGAGGTCATTAACAGTGGTACTGAGAACATCAAATGATGGAATATAAAGCTTAGAACATATCACAGAGGCCATTAACAGTGGTACTGAGAACATCAAATGATGGAATAGAAAGCTTAGAACATATCACAGAGGCCATTAACGGTGGTACTGAGAACATCAAATGATGGAATATAAAGCTTAGCACATATCACAGAGGCCATTAACGGTGGTACTGAGAACATCAAATGATGGAATATAAAGCTTAGCACATATCACAGAGGTCATTAACGGTGGTACTGAGAACATCAAATGATGGAATATAAAGCTTAGAACATATCACAGAGGTCATTAACAGTGGTACTGAGAACATCAAATGATGGAATATAAAGCTTAGAACATATCACAGAGGCCATTAACAGTGGTACTGAGAACATCAAATGATGGAATATAAAGCTTAGAACATATCACAGAGGTCATTAACGGTGGTACTGAGAACATCAAATGATGGAATATAAAGCTTAGAACATATCACAGAGGTCATTAACAGTGGTACTGAGAACATCAAATGATGGAATATAAAGCTTAGAACATATCACAGAGGTCATTAACGGTGGTACTGAGAACATCAAATGATGGAATATAAAGCTTAGAACAGATCACAGAGGTCATTAACGGTGGTACTGAGAACATCAAATGATGGAATATAAAGCTTAGAACATATCACAGAGGTCATTAACGGTGGTACTGAGAACATCAAATGATGGAATAGAAAGCTTAGAACATATCACAGAGGCCATTAACGGTGGTACTGAGAACATCAAATGATGGAATAGAAAGCTTAGAACATATCACAGAGGCCATTAACGGTGGTACTGAGAACATCAAATGATGGAATATAAAGCTTAGAACATATCACAGAGGTCATTAATGGTGGTACTGAGAACATCAAATGATGGAATATAAAGCTTAGAACATATCACAGAGGCCATTAACAGTGGTACTGAGAACATCAAATGATGGAATATAAAGCTTAGAACATATCACAGAGGTCATTAACGGTGGTACTGAGAACATCAAATGATGGAATAGAAAGCTTAGAACATATCACAGAGGTCATTAACGGTGGTACTGAGAACATCAAATGATGGAATATAAAGCTTAGAACATATCACAGAGGCCATTAACAGTGGTACTGAGAACATCAAATGATGAAATAGAAAGCTTAGAACATATCACAGAGGTCATTATCGGTGGTACTGAGAACATCAAATGATGGAATATAAAGCTTAGAACATATCACAGAGGCCATTAACGGTGGTACTGAGAACATCAAATGATGGAATATAAAGCTTAGAACATATCACAGAGGCCATTAACAGTGGTACCGAGAACATCAAATGATGGAATAGAAAGCTTAGAAGATATCACAGAGGCCATTAACAGTGGTACCGAGAACATCAAATGATGGAATATAAAGCTTAGAACATATCACAGAGGTCATTAACAGTGGTACTGAGAACATCAAATGATGGAATATAAAGCTTAGAACATATCACAGAGGTCATTAACGGTGGTACTGAGAACACCAAATGATGGAATATAAAGCTTAGAACATATCACAGAGGTCATTAACGGTGGTACTGAGAACATCAAATGATGGAATATAAAGCTTAGAACATATCACAGAGGCCATTAACGGTGGTACTGAGAACATCAAATGATGGAATATAAAGCTTAGAACATATCACAGAGGCCATTAACGGTGGTACTGAGAACATCAAATGATGGAATATAAAGCTTAGAACATATCACAGAGGCCATTAACAGTGGTACCGAGAACATCAAATGATGGAATAGAAAGCTTAGAAGATATCACAGAGGCCATTAACAGTGGTACCGAGAACATCAAATGATGGAATATAAAGCTTAGAACATATCACAGAGGTCATTAACAGTGGTACTGAGAACATCAAATGATGGAATATAAAGCTTAGAACATATCACAGAGGTCATTAACGGTGGTACTGAGAACACCAAATGATGGAATATAAAGCTTAGAACATATCACAGAGGTCATTAACGGTGGTACTGAGAACATCAAATGATGGAATATAAAGCTTAGAACATATCACAGAGGCCATTAACGGTGGTACTGAGAACATCAAATGATGGAATATAAAGCTTAGAACATATCACAGAGGCCATTAACGGTGGTACTGAGAACATCAAATGATGGAATATAAAGCTTAGAACATATCACAGAGGTCATTAACGGTGGTACTGAGAACATCAAATGATGGAATATAAAGCTTAGAACATATCACAGAGGTCATTAACGGTGGTACTGAGAAAATCAAATGATGGAATATAAAGCTTAGAACAGATCACAGAGGCCATTAACGGTGGTACTGAGAACATCAAATGATGGAATAGAAAGCTTAGAACATATCACAGAGGTCATTAACAGTGGTACTGAGAACATCAAATGATGGAATATAAAGCTTAGAACATATCACAGAGGTCATTAACAGTGGTACTGAGAACATTAAATGATGGAATATAAAGCTTAGAACATATCACAGAGGTCATTAACGGTGGTACTGAGAACATCAAATGATGGAATATAAAGCTTAGAACAGATCACAGAGGTCATTAACAGTGGTACTGAGAACATCAAATGATGGAATATAAAGCTTAGAACATATCACAGAGGTCATTAACGGTGGTACTGAGAACATCAAATGATGGAATATAAAGCTTAGAACATATCACAGAGGCCATTAACAGTGGTACTGAGAACATCAAATGATGGAATATAAAGCTTAGAACATATCACAGAGGCCATTAACGGTGGTACTGAGAACATCAAATGATGGAATATAAAGCTTAGAACATATCACAGAGGCCATTAGCGGTGGTACTGAAAACATCAAATGATGGAATATAAAGCTTAGAACATATCACAGAGGCCATTAACAGTGGTACTGAGAACATCAAATGATGGAATATAAAGCTTAGAACATATCACAGAGGTCATTAACGGTGGTACTGAGAACATCAAATGATGGAATATAAAGCTTAGAACAGATCACAGAGGTCATTAACAGTGGTACTGAGAACATCAAATGATGGAATATAAAGCTTAGAACATATCACAGAGGTCATTAACAGTGGTACTGAGAACATCAAATGATGGAATATAAAGCTTAGAACATATCACAGAGGCCATTAACGGTGGTACTGAAAACATCAAATGATGGAATATAAAGCTTAGAACATATCACAGAGGCCATTAACAGTGGTACTGAGAACATCAAATGATGGAATATAAAGCTTAGAACATATCACAGAGGTCATTAACGGTGGTACTGAGAACATCAAATGATGGAATAGAAAGCTTAGAACATATCACAGAGGTCATTAACGGTGGTACTGAGAACATCAAATGATGGAATAGAAAGCTTAGAACATATCACAGAGGTCATTAACGGTGGTACTGAGAACATCAAATGATGGAATATAAAGCTTAGAACATATCACAGAGGCCATTAACGGTGGTACTGAGAACATCAAATGATGGAATATAAAGCTTAGAACATATCACAGAGGTCATTAACAGTGGTACTGAAAACATCAAATGATGGAATATAAAGCTTAGAACATATCACAGAGGCCATTAACGGTGGTACTGAGAACATCAAATGATGGAATATAAAGCTTAGAACATATCACAGAGGCCATTAACGGTGGTACTGAGAACATCAAATGATGGAATAGAAAGCTTAGAACATATCACAGAGGCCATTAACGGTGGTACTGAGAACATCAAATGATGGAATATAAAGCTTAGAACATATCACAGAGGCCATTAACAGTGGTACCGAGAACATCAAAGATCAATACATGAACAACAGTGAACAACAGAGACAAAGAGAACATCGCTGGTTATATTAATGATAATGTAAGTCAAGGAACAAATGATGGAAAACTGTGGAATGGAAAATCTATCTGCACATAACAATCTAGATTAAAAATCGGTTATGAGCCAAGTCAAAAACATGGATATGCTTAGCATAGGAACGCTTGTAAATGTTTTATGACAATGATACTTACCTGGAGGAAGCTTAGAAAAGAACCCTTTACTTAATGAAGCTTAGGTTAACTGTTACCCACTTCTATGATGCTACTCCTAAATTAAATTAAACATGCCTTAGAATCTGAACTTAAATTCTTTTGTTAAGTCTGATTGTCTCTTACATGATTCTCAAATTTGATTTCGCAAATATATAATCGCATATAGTGTGTACAAGATATGTTTTACAATGAAAATGCAATGGTTTGTAACCATCATTATTCATCCGTGTTATTTGCATGTTTCATGAAAATGTGTGAATTACCCGTAATTTACCACATATTTTTTGTAAATTATATTACTTCTAGTAACATGTAACAACATAATTATTATTTTTTTTAATATGTTATTCTGGTTGACATAAATCACTTTTAAAAAATGTGTACAATGGTAACAGGAAAGAACCTTTATTTTGTGTTGCCATGGTTTCCAGACAGGTGATAATTCAGAATTACAAACAGTAATTTTGTGATCTATGATGGTTCTGCTTCATTTTGCTATATTAAAATGTTCATTCAAAACAACTTTATTTTCAAGTTTTCTTACAATTAAAACTTGCCAATTTCTGATAATGACTCGGATACAATCACAGACCGAAATATAACTTTTTCTGGTAACCCTTTCATATGTTGCCTGTTGAGCTTTGGGAACATAATTGAAGATCAAGTTCATTATGTGATAAAGTTTGTCAGTAACTTGCGAGAGGTCGGTTGTTTTCTCTGGGCACTCCGGTTTCCTCCACCAATAAAACTGACCGTCACCATATAACTGTCGATTTAATGGTCGCAAATATCCGTTTAATGGCCCCGCTAACGCGTGGCCAGTAAACTCAATTTGCGACCATCAAATCTCCAATTGATGCCGTAAAATTTTCAAATACAATACAGTTATCTCCTAATTTTAATGCTATACTTACTCGTTTCTTCTGGTTAGTGTTATGGTTTCAGTTATATCGTGGCGGTCAGTTTTATTGGTGAAGGAAACCGGATGAAATCTGCAACCTGTCGCAAGTCACTGACATACTTTATCACATAGAGTTGTATTGAGTACACCTCCCCATGAGTGGGATTCGAACTCACAACTTAGGTGGTGATAGATATTGATTGCATAGGTAGTTGTAAATCCAACTACCATGCGATCACGACCACGACGACCCCCTTTCATACTAATAAAGAAACAACTTGGAGAAAAGATTATTGGGTTAGACTTAAGATATTGGACTGCATATAATCCTTGGCGGTGCCTAGGCATACGATATCAGACAGCATATTTTACTTTATTGTGTAAGGTTAAGGATATTGGACTAGATATAGCGATTCACTGGGCTAGTAGTCTTCAATACCCACGGTATAGATAACTAAGAATTTGTTGTTTGTATTTTGTTTTGTCACATTATAATTAGAAGAGAAGTTTGATATGAAAGAAAAATAGCAGATACGTGAAAAATCAATATAGTTCGCAACAACGTCAATGTAACAACTTAAGAAAACAGAAAGCACAGACAAATGTTCAGATCCAAAACAACTGACGATAATGCCGCACTGGTACACTTTCTTTTAACACCTGGTTAACTGTAATGTCATTTGGACACCATCTATTTCGTTAGTCTGCAATAAAACATAGCGTCTTGTAAAATTAGATTAAATGAATACTGATATACAAAATGTATGTACATGTTATATTATAATGTAAAAATGAGTACTACTAATAATTATAAGAAAAGTTTGAAGATACCAAAGTGGTAATCGAAAGCCGTAAGTGGAAGGAGGACAGACAATACAGTTACCAAAAGACATATGACAACATGACAAACATCTATCTATAAACACTAGACAGAAAAACACTAGACTAGACAGAAAGCCGTAAGTCGAAGGAGGACAAACAATACAGTTACCAAAAGACATATGACAACATGACAAACATCTATCTATAAACACTAGACAGAAAAACACTAGACAAGACAGAAAGCCGTAAGTCGAAGGAGGACAGACAATACAGTTACCAAAAGACATATGACAACATGACAAACATCTATCTATAAACACTAGACAGAAAAACACTAGACTAGACAGAAAGCCGTAAGTCGAAGGAGGACAAAAAATACAGTTACCAAAAGACATATGACAACATGACAAACATCTATCTATAAACACTAGACAGAAAAACACTAGACTAGACAGAAAGCCGTAAGTCGAAGGAGGACAGACAATACAGTTACCAAAAGACATATGACAACATGACAAACATCTATCTATAAACACTAGACAGAAAAACACTAGACTAGACAGAAAGCCGTAAGTCGAAGGAGGACAGACAATACAGTTACCAAAAGACATATGACAACATGACAAACATCTATCTATAAACACTAGACAGAAAAACACTAGATTAGACAGAAAGCCGTAAGTCGAAGGAGGACAAACAATACAGTTACCAAAAGACATATGACAACATGACAAACATCTATCTATAAACACTAGACAGAAAAACACTAGACTAGACAGAAAGCCGTAAGTCGAAGGAGGACAGACAATACAGTTACCAAAAGACATATGACAACATGACAAACATCTATCTATAAACACTAGACAGAAAAACACTAGACTAGACAGAAAGCCGTAAGTCGAAGGAGGACAAAAAATACAGTTACCAAAAGACATATGACAACATGACAAACATCTATCTATAAACACTAGACAGAAAAACACTAGACTAGACAGAAAGCCGTAAGTCGAAGGAGGACAGACAATACAGTTACCAAAAGACATATGACAACATGACAAACATCTATCTATAAACACTAGACAGAAAAACACTAGACTAGACAGAAAGCCGTAAGTCGAAGGAGGACAGACAATACAGTTACCAAAAGACATATGACAACATGACAAACATCTATCTATAAACACTAGACAGAAAAACACTAGACTAGACAGAAAGCCGTAAGTCGAAGGAGGACAGACAATACAGTTACCAAAAGACATATGACAACATGACAAACATCTATCTATAAACACTAGACAGAAAAACACTAGACTAGACAGAAAGCCGTAAGTCGAAGGAGGACAGACAATACAGTTACCAAAAGACATATGACAACATGACAAACATCTATCTATAAACACTAGACAGAAAAACACTAGACTAGACAGAAAGCCGTAAGTCGAAGGAGGACAGACAATACAGTTACCAAAAGACATATGACAACATGACAAACATCTATCTATAAACACTAGACAGAAAAACACTAGACTAGACAGAAAGCCGTAAGTCGAAGGAGGACAAACAATACAGTTACCAAAAGACATATGACAACATGACAAACATCTATCTATAAACACTAGACAGAAAAACACTAGACTAGACAGAAAGCCGTAAGTGGAAGGAGGACAGACAATACAGTTACCAAAAGACATATGACAACATGACAAACATCTATCTATAAACACTAGACAGAAAAACACTAGACTAGACAGAAAGCCGTAAGTCGAAGGAGGACAAACAATACAGTTACCAAAAGACATATGACAACATGACAAACATCTATCTATAAACACTAGACAGAAAAACACTAGACTAGACAGAAAGCCGTAAGTCGAAGGAGGACAGACAATACAGTTACCAAAAGACATAGGACAACATGACAAACATCTATCTATAAACACTAGACAGAAAAACACTAGACTAGACAGAAAGCCGTAAGTCGAAGGAGGACAGACAATACAGTTACCAAAAGACATATGACAACATGACAAACATCTATCTATAAACACTAGACAGAAAAACACTAGACTAGACAGAAAGCCGTAAGTGGAAGGAGGACAGACAATACAGTTACCAAACGACATATGACAACATGACAAACATCTATCTATAAACACTAGACAGAAAAACACTAGACTAGACAGAAAGCCGTAAGTCGAAGGAGGACAGACAATACAGTTACCAAAAGACATATGACAACATGACAAACATCTATCTATAAACACTAGACAGAAAAACACTAGACTAGACAGAAAGCCGTAAGTCGAAGGAGGACAGACAATACAGTTACCAAAAGACATATGACAACATGACAAACATCTATCTATAAACACTAGACAGAAAAACACTAGACTAGACAGAAAGCCGTAAGTCGAAGGAGGACAGACAATACAGTTACCAAAAGACATATGACAACATGACAAACATCTATCTATAAACACTAGACAGAAAAACACTAGACTAGACAGAAAGCCGTAAGTCGAAGGAGGACAGACAATACAGTTACCAAAAGACATAGGACAACATGACAAACATCTATCTATAAACACTAGACAGAAAAACACTAGACTAGACAGAAAGCCGTAAGTCGAAGGAGGACAGACAATACAGTTACCAAAAGACATAGGACAACATGACAAACATCTATCTATAAACACTAGACAGAAAAACACTAGACTAGACAGAAAGCCGTAAGTGGAAGGAGGACAGACAATACAGTTACCAAAAGACATATGACAACATGACAAACATCTATCTATAAACACTAGACAGAAAAACACTAGACTAGACAGAAAGCCGTAAGTCGAAGGAGGACAGACAATACAGTTACCAAAAGACATATGACAACATGACAAACATCTATCTATAAACACTAGACAGAAAAACACTAGACTAGACAGAAAGCCGTAAGTCGAAGGAGGACAAACAATACAGTTACCAAAAGACATATGACAACATGACAAACATCTATCTATAAACACTAGACAGAAAAACACTAGACTAGACAGAAAGCCGTAAGTCGAAGGAGGACAGACAATACAGTTACCAAAAGACATAGGACAACATGACAAACATCTATCTATAAACACTAGACAGAAAAACACTAGACTAGACAGAAAGCTGTAAGTCGAAGGAGGACAGACAATACAGTTACCAAAAGACATATGACAACATGACAAACATCTATCTATAAACACTAGGCAGAAAAACACTAGACTAGACAGAAAGCCGTAAGTCGAAGGAGGACAGACAATACAGTTACCAAAAGACATAGGACAACATGACAAACATCTATCTATAAACACTAGACAGAAAAACACTAGACTAGACAGAAAGCCGTAAGTCGAAGGAGGACAGACAATACAGTTACCAAAAGACATATGACAACATGACAAACATCTATCTATAAACACTAGACAGAAAAACACTAGACTAGACAGAAAGCCGTAAGTGGAAGGAGGACAGACAATACAGTTACCAAAAGACATATGACAACATGACAAACATCTATCTATAAACACTAGACAGAAAAACACTAGACTAGACAGAAAGCCGTAAGTCGAAGGAGGACAGACAATACAGTTACCAAAAGACATATGACAACATGACAAACATCTATCTATAAACACTAGACAGAAAAACACTAGACTAGACAGAAAGCCGTAAGTCGAAGGAGGACAGACAATACAGTTACCAAAAGACATAGGACAACATGACAAACATCTATCTATAAACACTAGACAGAAAAACACTAGACTAGACAGAAAGCCGTAAGTCGAAGGAGGACAGACAATACAGTTACCAAAAGACATATGACAACATGACAAACATCTATCTATAAACACTAGACAGAAAAACACTAGACTAGACAGAAAGCCGTAAGTCGAAGGAGGACAGACAATACAGTTACCAAAAGACATATGACAACATGACAAACATCTATCTATAAACACTAGACAGAAAAACACTAGACTAGACAGAAAGCCGTAAGTCGAAGGAGGACAGACAATACAGTTACCAAAAGACATATGACAACATGACAAACATCTATCTATAAACACTAGACAGAAAAACACTAGACTAGACAGAAAGCCGTAAGTCGAAGGAGGACAAACAATACAGTTACCAAAAGACATATGACAACATGACAAACATCTATCTATAAACACTAGACAGAAAAACACTAGACTAGACAGAAAGCCGTAAGTCGAAGGAGGACAGACAATACAGTTACCAAAAGACATAGGACAACATGACAAACATCTATCTATAAACACTAGACAGAAAAACACTAGACTAGACAGAAAGCCGTAAGTCGAAGGAGGACAGACAATACAGTTACCAAAAGACATATGACAACATGACAAACATCTATCTATAAACACTAGACAGAAAAACACTAGACTAGACAGAAAGCCGTAAGTCGAAGGAGGACAGACAATACAGTTACCAAAAGACATAGGACAACATGACAAACATCTATCTATAAACACTAGACAGAAAAACACTAGACTAGACAGAAAGCCGTAAGTCGAAGGAGGACAGACAATACAGTTACCAAAAGACATATGACAACATGACAAACATCTATCTATAAACACTAGACAGAAAAACACTAGACTAGACAGAAAGCCGTAAGTGGAAGGAGGACAGACAATACAGTTACCAAAAGACATATGACAACATGACAAACATCTATCTATAAACACTAGACAGAAAAACACTAGACTAGACAGAAAGCCGTAAGTCGAAGGAGGACAGACAATACAGTTACCAAAAGACATATGACAACATGACAAACATCTATCTATAAACACTAGACAGAAAAACACGAACCCCACTAAATACAGCGGGTGAAATCGGGAACTCCATTAGTGGGACCTGTCGTCTTACTTTTAAACGACATGAACATCATCTTACATGGAAATCGTGTTTGACACCAGTATAGGTAATTCAATACAATATCAAATAAAACATGAACCCCCTATAGAAACAGATATAATTAAAGGCGAACCAAATATCGTAGCGGACGTCACAACACGGAACTAGAAACGTAAGGAAATGTAATTGGACAAAATGAACAACTTGAACCTGACTATAAACGGAGGCAAACTCACGTGCGCTGGATGTGTTAGTGGTTTGTAACAGTTGTGTATGATTTCCACTCAAAATTATAAACTATATATAATAAATTTCTCTGTAAAGATACCGCCATTGATTTAATGCACCAGCAGCGCTTTTCTGTATTTAAGCTTTCAATGGAGCACAACCGTCCCAAACAGTCTAAAAACCAAACTTCCATTAAAAAGAAGGAAATGTATGCTTATGGAATGCCTTCCTGTTTTTCAACAATGTGCATCGAAAGCCGCACTTAAATGTGTGGGTAATTATAAACTGCAAATACACTTACAGTGAAGAATAAAGCTATAATTAACAGTGAACTTTTGACCTAGGTTTGTCTAAGATATATAATGAAATAACATGGTGTGTTTTTCTAATAAGCAAACTGGTAATTTTCTATGATGACCTAGGTACTTTATATAAACACGAAGTTCTTCACATGTTAATGGTATACACACAATATTCTACATCTCTTTAATGTTTGTGATGGAAGACGATCAACACAATATTGAGGAAGGAAAAGCAAAAATTAGATGCTTGTTGTATATTTATTGTTTTTTCTTTGGCGATACACTAACATTTAATGACATTCCGCATAGTATCACGTCAGGGTTCATCAACTTACAAATCACCCATGAGCCTACTAAGTCTTTAGGTATCAAAACCGAGTAAGACACCAATAGCTGTTGTCACACTGGTCAATATATATAACTGTCTTGTGTATTAGTGAGCAGTCAAAGGTGATTAAAAGGTTACACATGAGATGAGATCCATAATGGCATAAGGTTTGAACTTTACTCTATGGGTGAGTGAGTGAGTGATTGTTGTTTCACAAGTGAGCACTATCGTGGCGGGAACAAGTTACTTTTAAATTTCAATCAGATGATGAGAAGGTCTACTAGGCCAACACGCTTAATTGGATTACTGACAATACAATGACCGAAAGAGAACAGACAAAAGGACAAACAGTAATCTACAAACCACTACACAAAAAACTAAAGATCGAGCAACAGGAAGCCACTAAGACCGGGGGTTAACTCAGGTGCTCCGGAATGATTAGCAGTTCCTGCACCAATAGTGACAACACGAATGTCATCTGATACGAAAATCGTGTTGATACATTCCCTAGCTTAGTAACAATGTAAATATTAGTTCATTGTTAATGGCAAATGTAGATTTGTGACGAAACTGATCAATTTGAAACTTATTTATACGATAAATATATTAATATATTAACTTACACAATGCATGACATCTCCTTTCACTTCCCGTGTAATTGTCATTGGCTTCCAGTCATTCAAAGCAGATGCTTCAATTTGTTTTAGTTTGCTATCCGATTCGAATGTTATAGTGAACTAAAAGAGAAAGAAAACAAAATAAGTTTATATAGCTTATATTTACAGGTGCTACCACATAAAACGTTGATGATATGAATTATATCACATTTACATTTCGTTGGTTGAAAACGACAAATCACAATATAAGTAACTTCAAATCAATTCTGAATTAGCAAAGAAAACAAAAGGGGAAAAAAGAACCGGGAGTATTTAAGCATTGAAGGAAATGTTCCTATGATCCTCACTATTATTACTTAATTCCATACAACATTAGTTCAGTGTTGTGCATACTTGTGATATTCGTCACGATTTCCGCATACAAAGATGTTCGGATCGTCTTTACCCCCAGTTGTTTGTACCAAGGTTCATATATTATTTGTTATTTTTGTTTGGTTGTATATTATGATGTCCAACATAGTTCTTATGTCTTTACGCTTTGAGTTTCGTGCTGTGATGTTCGCAAAGATTTTCCCTTAAAAACGATGTTCGTTTCGTCTTTACCTCCTGTTGTTTGTAGGAGAGCTCATATCTTATTTATGTTATTTGTATTTGTTTCGTATAGTGGTGTCCAATGCGTATTGTTTATATGAGTAATATGGCGGGTGTCTTATAAGAGGTAGGGACTACTTACCATTCTCGAACACCTTTGTTCACCCCTGTTTTTGGTGGGTCCGTGTTGCTCATCTTTTAAGCTTTCTGTGTTGTGTTTTTTGTTTTGTTTATCTACGTCCTGTGTGTTATGTACATAATCTTGCCAGTGTCTCTAAATTTTTCATTCTTGCTTTGCCCTTTGGTTTTCTCTGCCGTTAATTTGATTAATTGGATGTCAGGTGAGCAGTATTTCAGCTATATTCATCAAAAGAACATGCTTACAAACAATGGTATATGTATTAATAGATGTGCCTGGAATATGACCATAGATACATGTTTTGATTGACAACAGGATATCTGGATGACCTGAAGAACAAATAGGATCTATTGATATTGGTATTGGTAGAGATTCATAATGTGAACGACTTTGGCAACTTGAGGAAATACGAAATTCCAAGGATCAAGTTTAGCTTTATAAGTTTGTGAAAGTAATATTGTGGTACGGGGGGGGGGTGGGGAGGGGGGGTGGGGAGGGGGGGGGTGGGGGAGTAAATACGACAATTCACTAATGACACGCGTCCATGCTATGCAATATACCATGTTGTGAGAAGCAAAATCATGATCATAAGTATATCATTGTTTTAACCACATACATATATTTTACCTTCACGTCTTTCCCCATGAAATCAGTCACGACTTCTTCTCCGGATTTAAACTTGACAACTTTATCTGGCATTATAGAACTTTTGATTTCATATGACCACATATCTCCATCTTTTTTAAGATCTATAGTCGTTTCCATATTTCTGAACTTGTCTATCATATCATCAGGAAAACCCTGATAATAAAAAAACCCTAGACAGACATTGTCTAACGATGACATTATATATATATCAACTTGCATTTGTACCAAGGCTTTTACCGGACTTGACTGTAAATATGAGTAAAACGGCGGGTGTCTTATAAGAAGCAGGAACTGCTTACCCCTCGCAAGCAACTGATTTCACCCCGGTGTATTGGTGGGTCTGCGATTTCCGCATAAAAACGATGTTCGGTTCGTCTTTACCTCCAGTTATTTGTAGGAGTGTTCATGTCTTATTTACGTTATTTGTGTGTTTGTTTGCGTATAATGGTGTCCAGCACATATTGTGCGTTTGTTTTGTTTTTCTTCGTATTGCATACCCTATGTTGCCAGTTTCTCTGGATTGTCCATTTTTGATTGCCCCCTCGGTATTCTCTAACATTTATTAAAAATTGTTTCTATCATAAGTTTTGAAATAAGATTTAGTATAAGGGGCTATCGCTCCATTTGTTTCAGGTAGATACTTGCTCTTTTGTAGCACTTATTCCTTTCACTACTGGACAGAATATATTTTTATTTTAACAAGTGTGGACACAGATATGTGCTGTCCAAAAGGCAAGTATGGATGTCAATATTTCATATTATTAAACAACCTTATTAATAAAAAAAACTGCTGGGATGTGTTAATCTGGGTCACGGGTCACTGTAATCGGGCGGCTGTATCGAGAAACAGATATGGTGTTGAAAAAACTGTTGATACTCATAAAATATTGATAAATGCAATAAAATTTGATGTTTGTCTTCAAGAAATATGATAGACAAAAGCATGTGTGAAGTTTTATGACGAAATATCTCCGATTTCTATGTAAATTTACGAGTTGAAGTTGCGGCTGTATCGAGAAACAGATACGGTGTTGAAAAAAACTGTTGATACTCATAAAATATTGATCAATGCAATAAAACCTTATGCTTGTCTTCAAGAAATATGATAGAAAAAAACCATGTGTGAAATTTTATGACGAAATATCTCCGATTTCTATGTAAATTTACGAGTTGAAGTGGGGAAATTTTATGTTCGATTTCTAAAAATCTTCTACTCTGAAACCACAGGTAAATTTACTTTAGCGATGTATTTTTATCTTGGACAAGAATAATGAACGTCCTGATTGGATGACCGATTTAAAACACACTGACTCTGCATGGTAAAAAGATGCATGTAAAAGAAATCTGTTATATTTATTCATTTGTATGATTCTGGAATATTGTTGATCATTGATTTAAACAGGGAAAAAGGGGAATTTTATTTGTGAATTTTACAATTAAATAAATGTTCTGTTTCGACAGTTTGGATGACCAATTTAAAACACAATTTATTATTTATTAATCTATTATTAATGGTACAATTTTATATTAAATAAAATCCAGGACCCTGTGTCCATGCATTTCTTTGTTTAAAGTTAATAATATGAAATATTGACATCCACACTTGCCTTTTGGACAGCACATTTCTGTGTCCACACTTGTTAACATTAAAAAAAAAATTCATGGACACAGGGATCCTGGATTTTTTAGTAAAAAACTAATCCTGGATTATCATTTTTGCTTAATGCTCAAATTTTCATCATAACCCCCCTCCCCCTCCCAAGGGATATAAAATTGTATCATTAATAATAAATTAATAAATAATAAATTCAGATTTTCTATTTAAAATCAATCTCATTTACAAAACCACCGATATTTGTTCAATTTTTAACGCTGATTTAAGCTTTAGTCGCAACAAATTTTTATTTTTCTCTTTAAATTGTCGAAACATAACATTTATTTAACTGTAAAATTCACAAATAAAATTCACCCCCCCCCCCTTTTTCCCTTTTTTCTTGTTTAAATCAATGATCAACAATATTCCAGAATCAAACAAATGAATAAATATAATATAGATTTCTTTTACATGCATCTTTTTACCATGCAGAGTCAGTGTGTTTTAAATCGGTCATCCAATCAGGACGCTCATTATTCTTGTCCAAGATAAAAAAAAAAATACATCGCTAATATTACCTGTGGGTGTTTCCCCACTTCAACTCGTAAATTTACATAGAAATCGGAGATATTTCGTCATAAAACTTCACACATGGTTTTGTCTATCATATTTCTTGAAGACAAACATAAAGTTTTATTGCATTTATCAATATGTTATGAGTATCAACAGTTTTTTCAACACCGTATCTGTTTCTCGATACAGCGGCAACTTCAACTCGTAAATGTACATAGAAATCGGAGATATTTCGCCATAAAACTTCACACATGGTTCTGTCTATCATATTTCTTGAAGACAAGCATAAAATTTTATTGCATTTATCAATATTTTATGAGTATCAACAGCTTTTTCAACACCATATCTGTTTCTCGATACAGCCTCCCGATTACAGTGACCCGTGACCCACTATAGCACGTTCCACCAGTTTTTTTCTTAATAATGTTGTTTAATCAATATAATTGATTTCCACTTTCACTAACACTTACAGTCCCGTAAGTTTATTTTGGAAATGGCATTTGCAATTAGATTCAGGTTCAAAGCTGACTATTATTTCATTGTTATGACTCCCGATGGCATTGCGTGCTATATAATGTTTAAATAATGGCTGAAGTCATCGGCTCTTCTTCATATAACTTATACTATGCAGTTTCATGAAGATTAAATATCGTATCTGTAAACTTCAAGAATAAAAAGTCTGAATACAAACTGCAATTTCGATTGTAACGTATGAGTTGTGAAATCTCAAGGTGTAGAGAATTCATAACGGCATAATTGAAGTCGTTTTATCTTGTTTATCATAGAAAATAGTGGTGGAAAATCGACCATTGGTGACAATTTGAGGCACATCTCAAGAAATTGGGAAGATGAAGTTGAGTTTATTTTTGCTTCTATTGTCTCATGTTCTTTGGGGTATATCAATGGAATCCAATTAGCAAAATTTTGTTTTTTAATTGACAGAACATTATCGATATACCTCAATATGAGATTAAAGGTCATAGCTTCTGTAATTCTGTTGTATTGCATAAAATGATGTCTCTCCTGATGGCATTTTAAATCGCGGATTGTAGTTTCTGAGGAAAAGAGTTTCTTTAACTTCAGCCAATCATAAAGAAAAAAAAATCAAAAGTGGCCATTTGTGGTCGGATCAATACGAAATAAGGATTCTTGGTGCAGGACCTTACCGTTTGAGGAGGAGAAGGTTTGTACTGTTTTAGCCAATAAGACACAAGAATTGTCCATGCTGACCATTATATACCGGATCAAGGAAAAGGCCAGTCAGTTGAATAATTGTTATAATTCAATACATCGTAACTTTTTATTCATAAATAACTAATTATTAAACAAAAAACACCTTTATTAACATTAATATGCCCAATTAAAAATACGAATATTTGGAATTTCCTGTCGTAGTGTAAGCGGCCATGACACCTCTTCATGTGACGTCACACAGTCCGTTCCTATTATTTGAATAAATAATCTATCTGACTCTTCCCAACATCGTGCCCTTTTTGTTATGTTTTAATATCAGATCAACTGCAATACAATGTTTACAATTGTATAGCGTCCTAATTTTTTTCTTAATACATGTATTCCCATCCCATGTTACATTTTCATAAATCAAATGAGTTTATTTGTGTAGTTGGGGTGGGGTGGGGTGGTGTGTGTGTGGGGGGGGGGGGGGGGGGGGGGGTAGGGTGTATCTACGTATAATTTCATGTTTTACGTGAATGTCCGTAGGTTAAATAACTGTCAGTTTTAACTTATTGTATGCGTAACATGCTTTTTTCTTTTTTGTCGCCAATGCTATCGTACTTTCCCGTGTCTTTCGTGGTCACTGGTCGATGTGTTGACAAGGATAGTTCTGACCGGTAATTATAAAAGAAAAAAAAATCTTCTCACACTTTCCCTTTTCGTGCTTTAATGTAATAAAATGCTTGACATGAAGCCATACTGATATTGTAAATATCAAAAGATAACTAGACAACGTTATTGTACGATTTTTAATGATAAAATTGCACCTGATCAATGCTGATATATATATATATATATATATATATATATATATATATATATATATACCATACCGATTGTACGACGTCACGGGCAGGATAAATCCGAGAATGGATTATGCCTTTTGTCTCCTCCACATTGAAAAGTTTTGAAAAATGGCGATCCCCATCATTTGGTGCTACAGGTAACTTCAATCACCAAATTCTACCTTACGGTATATTATTTTTAACATTCATTAGCACAAATGTCTTTTATTTACTGTCATTTAAATTTTCACGCTAACTTGTTAAGACCATGGCCTTTTCCTTTAATGAGGTAATTAGGTAGAAGACCTTATATACATTATTTGTACATGTAACACCGAACAAATTATTTTGATTTCTAGTTTCAGAGAAGAGTATTTAAAAAAATGAGCCAACCAAAAACAGAAATTGGCTACGGCGGTCATGTGTTTTTCTTGGTCAGGACGAAATAATGACCTTTTGCATACGACCTAACAAACATAATTCCTGGATAGTATCGATTCATAAGGCTCAGTGGTTTCACTGGAGACGATTACAATATGACAACGTTCTCGGATCGACGGACGGCCGAATAGACGACGAACGCTAAATGATGTCATAATTTCACATGGAGTTTAATTTGTCCAGGTGAGCTAAGAAAGACATATCTACAGGGACGTAGCAAGGGTTGTGGCGATAATGGAAGTGTATGCAGAAAGTAATTAACAACGAATTGTCTGTGGAGCGCTGAACTAAAATGGGGATTCGAGATCCTAATAAAATGCAATATGTTGTTTGTATGATTGAACAGAAATAACATTTTAGCAGTAACTAAAGGACAAAACATACGTCTATATATAGCTATAATTCATTAATTTGTGTATTTTTGACGAATCGGATATCAATCTTACACTAAACATCGCCACATCACATTTTCAGTATCAATAATTTCAAGTTTCTAAATGTTGCGAGTGATTATTGATGTCCAGAAATAACTACAGAACCTCCATTGTATTTTGTTATGTTACTTCTAATTATAGGATACCGAAATCGCTTACATTCAAATAATTTCTTCGTCAAATGTTAAATATTTACATCTGTGCAATATGTTATGAGATGTATAAATCAAAACAGCATTAGTCACATTCTATAAATATTCTCTTCCGTTTTAACAACCTTCAATAAATTAGCATAATAATTCAAAGAAAAACCATTTACCAGTTAAAGATTAAAGCATTCAATAAAGTAATATAGACATCAGTATTAGCCATGATGTACAAATTCTTGTAATTACAAATGTGAAAAATAATTAAAAGTAAAAAAATAGATACCTGATACTTTACAAAACTCATCGAAATTTGTGTAGGAATTCCTGTCTAATTTCCAACATCCTAGAAACTGCGCCATTGTATTTCTGGTAACTTCAAGGATTCACATTGCGCTTAAATAAACATTAGTAGTACATGATATATAGAACAGCTGTTAGCCTTTCTTCACTGATAAAACATGTACTCACAGTAATTGGATACAGACGTCTTAATTATAAAATCACCATGTGTTTTATCTAAAGCATTCTGGTGTTGAAAGTACATTAAATGAACCATTATGAATATAATCAGGATACATTTTGTATATTAATTATATCTTCTCACTGCCAACTCGAATGATTTGGAAAAATGACAAATATAGAGAACAGTCTAACAAATAAACCAAAAAACTGAGTGAAACCTATAAAATGAAAATATAAAAAACTGCCACACTACCAGGTCCTCAAAATTCCAAAGTTTAAATAATATTAATGTCAGCATCTTCTGCATGACACCCATTGAGTATATAGATGGATCATGTTTATGCAAAATTTCCCTGTTGACATCGAAATACACCAATTAACGCATAAGCATAAAGAAAAGTTTGATAATACTAAAAGCTTAATCAGAAGCCATAAATCGAAAAAGGATAGACAATACAATGACCAAAAAGGATAGACAATACAATAGCCAAAAAGGACAGACAATGATCTACAAAATATTGCACCAGGAACTAAGGTATGGCAACACAAACCCAATAAAAACCAGGAATGAACCCCAGCAGTTCTTGCTTCACAGGTGACACCCGTCGTGTTACTCTTGTTACAAACTTGGCGATATGCCACGAACGAGGAAAGGACTGGAAGGTGATTACGACAATGGAACACATCCCTGGTCATTTGTGATACAAATATTATTGTGTAACGGTCAACCAGGTCATCGTAAGACTTTCGTAACGGTCAACCAGGTCATCGTAAGACTTTCGTAACGGTCAACCAGGTCATCGTAAGACTTCCGAAATGATGACTTCAACTTAACTACTAGGAACACTTGGTCTGGTCGCTTCCTTGTTAGCAGCAACCCTCGCATATGCCCTTCATACAAATAAGTAATTAAATTTAAAAAAAACCCACACACATACATACATAGCTGTTGGTTGTGACGAACCGGACATTTAAATTGTATGAGAATACAATCGACACCTGAGCACACAAATACATGACCGCTCACTTTCTAGCTTGGTATAGACACGTAAATAAATAAAAGTGGCGAGATTAAATTAGTTTTATGCACCCAAACCTCTAGCTCCCCCCTTTGTGAAATGATGCTGTCATGCAAGTGTTTTCCAAATGTAAGTAAAATGTCAACCCTCACATAATACCGGGAGAAAAACTTTATTATAAACAACGCTATAATCTTGAACATTATACATAATATATTTAACCTTCGTGACACAAGTTGTCATATGCTTAATATTAATTCTATTAAAGAGAGTCGATGGTCTCAACTTTTATTTAAATATTAGATAGTACACAAAGCACGAGTCGACTAGATAAAGTTTGTCATCCAATATTAACTACGTCAGACTTATAATTCCTTAGAACAATCAAATGATGAACGAGTGGTACCATCCATGTATTGAAAAAAAGTTTATCATTCCCAACTCGTCTTATTTTAACTTGTTCATATATATATCAATCTTAAATATTCAAAAGATTTTTCGTCATTATCTTCAGATCTATTGTTCGGACAGTGGATTATTTTAAAGAATCTACAGTTTATTTATTCTTACGTATATGAACTTTAACCTTTTATCATTTCAGGCTTTAAAACATGTTGTAAATATTTGAGGACTTGTAGGTATCGAACCCCTGCTCAGGAGAGAAGTCAAAGGAAAATTAGAAGCTGAGGTGCGAAAACTACAGAAGGAGATTGCAGAATACAAATGGATTGATTTGATTGATTTTTGATGTTTTAACGCCACTTTCAGCAATATTTCAGCTATATCATGGCGACCAGTTTTAGTGGTGGAAGAAGCCGGAGTACCCGGAGAGAACCACCGACCATGAGCAAGCAACTGGTAAGCTTTATTACTTGCGGCTGCGAGTCGAGTGCACCCTTTTTTGTAATTTACACGCCGTATTGGTGATAGGCTTGTATGAGTTGTTAGGTAATCCAACTACCTAACTCACTGAGCCACCCGGGCCCTCAAATACAAATAAAAAGATAGATAGTGTGTATTTGGTGCAATGGAATAGTAGAATTACAAACAACCTGCATCTGTTTCTTTTCTTTAGTGACACTCTCGACACTTAATCATTATATATTATTGCTATTGTGAATTACAGGTTTTTATTACCAGTATCGACATTCTTCATAATTATTGCTAATATGTTCATTCACAAAACATTTTGTGAAATACCAAATTTTGAGCCCGTTTGTGCAATAGTTCCGACAGCAGGTGTGATCAACGATTTGATTACCGCCATATTGGAAATATATCACCCAATATGAGAGCCATGGAAAAATCTAATTTTTTCAAAAATGGAGGCTTGCAACTTTATACAGTATAATTTTATATAGCAATGAATTATCTTTACAGTTACATCGCGATATCAGTAATACCAGTATTGTAACACTGTACAATACTAGAAATACCAGTATTGTAATGTTACAATACCGGAAATCCAGTATCGTATATATAGTATTATACAATACTGGTTGTACCAGTATCGTGCATTTACAATACTGGAATACCACTAGGGCTTGTGTTGTATTGCTATTTGTCATACTGCAATAGAAAATCTAAGTGATCCGATTGGTTATTTACTCGATTTTACTAATCCATATTATACGGCTCTAGCCGGTAATATGAAAGCGCGTGCCAAGAAAGATAACTCATTTTGAAATCATACGTAATCAAGATGGCGACCCCCAGGTTCGCCTGGCACGCTGACGCCGATATTGAGGCAATTTTAAATCATTTGTTATTTTTCTGTTAAAATTGTTAAGTTGTTTATTAAATATGTTGAAGAATTAATTTCTTCTTTAAAGCAAAGTCATATCTGGGGTTAAATGTTCATGAGACAATACATGTATAGTAGTCATGTTCTTTATTTAGGCTTTACACAGGTAATATGGACCCATGGTTTTGCAGTATGACAAATTCGTTATATAGACTTTAGACAGGTAATACGGGCTCATATAACCTGTCTGTGTTGTATATTTCCTGAGCCTTCGGCTCAGGAAATATAAAACACAGACAGGTTGTATGAGCTTGTATTACCTGTCTAAAGCCTATATAACTAATATTATATATGCCGACTATATATACAATATACGTACATTGTCGGTAAATATAAAATTTATTTGTACGAGCTTTAGAAGCAGGCAGAATAGCGAGCCTTAGGCGAGCTTTTCAGGCATGTTTCGCAGCCAGTACAAATGAATTTTATATTTAACGACAATGTACGTATATTGTATTTATCCTGCAATGTCAAAAAAGTCGGAAAACTTGTCAGATTTAAACAAAAAGGACAGAAACAAGCGTCATTCCTCGCCTTTCATAAATGTTGTCAAGGGTGTCTTCTTCGTGGTCCGCGTTACATTAACTGTACCAATTTCATACTTTTCTGCGCCCTCCGCTGTACATAGCTACAGGGTACCAGGAAAGTTTATTCGTAGGCTGAAAAGTTTATTCGTGTAGTACGAAAAGTTTATTCTTCTACTACGAATAAAGCAAAAATTTATTCGTATAGCATATTTGTACAGCAAATATACCGGAAACTCCAGTATTCTTCATCCAACAATACTGGTAATAATAGTATTGTAAAACACACGATACTGGAAGCTCCAGTATTCTTCATCCAGCAATACTGGTAATACTAGTATTGTAAAGCACACAATACTGGAAGCTCCAGTATTCTTCATCCAACAATACTGGTAATACTAGCATTGTAAAACACACAATACTGGAAGCTGCAGTATTCTTCATCCAACAATACTGGTAATACTAGCATTGTAAAGCACACAATACCGGAATCTCCAGTATTCTTCTTCCAGCAATACTGGTAATACTAGTATTGCAAAGCACACAATACTGGAAACTCCAGTATTCTTCATCCAACAATACTGGTAATGCTAGTATTGTAAAGCACACAATACTGGAAACTCTAGTATTCTTCATCCAGCAATACTGGTAATACTAGTATTGTAAAGCACACAATACTGGAAACTCTAGTATTCTTCATCTAGCAATACTGGTAATACTAGCATTGTAAAACACACAATACTGGAATCTCCAGTATTCTTCTTCCAGCAATACTGGTAATACTAGTATTGTAAAACACACACCAGTAAAACTCCCGACCTTGGGCAAATAACTGGTAAACTTTAAAATACATTAACCAATGATTGTTGTCCAACTGACCAAGTGCTGATTTTACCAGGTGCCGAATTGACTTATCAGGTAGATTTCCAGTCAAATCGGCCCCAATTCAAATCGGCCTCAAGTCAAATCGGCCCCAAGTCGAATCGGCCTCAAAATGAAAGTCATATCGGCCCAAAAAAAATAAAAATAAAAAAAGAATAAATAAATAAAAATTATATATTAATATAAATTAATATTTTTAGTTAAAAGATGTAAAATTTAAATCTTATTGGTGAGCGGATTCTTTTGTAAGGATCAAAGAAATTAATTAATGATTAATTTATGGCATAATTAAGTGATTAGCAATTTACATAAAACGTGATTGGCGGCAATTATATAATGATCTTTATGTTGATTAGGAACATTCTTTGATGATTTTTTCTATTGTCTATAAATTGGCCTTTTAATAAAAAGAGGGCACCTAAATAACCAAGTCAAGAAAAACAACTCGGATTGATAAATTCTTTAGTTTATAAAAGAGAGTCAACTTCAATCGCGATCATTCTTTTTGAATACTTCATTATGTCTTTTCCTTGTGTAATATGTTATAATGATGTTAGACCAAGACAGCATGTGACTCCTGTCAAAGCTGGCAAAATATTTCATATCGTTTTAATCTTATTTTTTAATGGTTTACCGTATACGCCACTCTCAACAATATTTCGGTTATACGGTAATAGAAAACCAACAACCAAGTAATTGACCAACTTTATATTTAGTTTATTTTCGTATCAATGGTAAACATTTACTGGTTCAAAACACAACTGTACTTACTAGACAGTTTTAATTCTTCAATAATTAAAACGTATTGGATATATTTAAAAATTTTGCTGAATAGTGTTCAAACTATTTAACTTTGCATGTTGACAATAGTAAACAACAAAAATGGGGCCGATTTGACTTGGGGCCGATTTGACTAGGGCCGATTTGACTTTGGGCCGATTTGGTTTGGGGCCGATTTGACCTGTTTCCATCAGGTAGATGCCGAATTGACCCCCCCTAATTCCCCACCAAAAATATCATGAAGAGAAGGGCATTTTTATGTATTGCTCTGGTAATTTGACATGAGTGGGCAGAGCCTAAGTCCTCTCATAAGAGACGCACAGACAGGACCCAAAAAAAACCATTCAATATACAAGTACATTCCGCAACTTCGTACCTAATCTTCCAGTATCTGCAATACTGGTATAACCAGTATTTTCCAGAATCTTCCAGTATCTGCAATACTGGTATGACCAGTATTTTCCAGAATCTTTTGTTGTCTGTGCTTCTTCGATATACGGATTCTGATTACGCCTTTGGTATGTTCATACTCTTCATAGACATGTCGCTTCACTCGGACACATTATCCTCAGCCCTAGCCAACCAGTCTTTGCTCTTTCTCTTTAATGCTGCGTGGTTAACGGAGAAGCAGCAAATACCAATTTCATAGTCTGTGGTTTGACCAGATTGGGACTCAACCACGAACTACCGTACTCCTGGTGAGCACACTAGCCATTACATCACCGATGCCACTATAAATATATTAGAGGCTTATATCTTACTTTTAATTTAACTTGACCACATCTTTATAAATATAATACATTCCATTATCATTAATTCCACGAATAGTGACATAAATAATTAACCCTGATAAAGATTTAATTTGTGGAGGAATGGCAAATTCAATGAATGTATTTTTTGTTTCCTGCCACTGTATGATGTCTGCACTACCCAAAACAGTTCCAGCAGAAACTTCGTAAAATATATATTGATGTGTAGAAAAAAGTTTTTTCCATGAAACTTTCACAGTACGATCTGTAGTGACGATATCTAATGCTGAATCCACTGGAAAAAAAAAGACAAAGTAAGTAGTAATAGATACAATGTATATAAATGTGTAGTAATATGAAGAAAAAAAAACTACCAATAAAATTTAAATTAAAACCGTCAAAGCAGTTCCAAAATCCCATCGTAAAATCGAAGAAACAAGAGGCAAAATAGATGCTCCTAATATACATATAAATGACCGCTCACTCCTCTACCTACGTACATGCATGTAAATAAAAAGTGGCGGGTTAAAACTTAACTGTGTTAGGGGCCCAAACTTCATCTCTTTATGAAAGGGAACAATTACATTTTAATGGTGTGCCTTACACTTGAGCCCTTCTAAATACAACTAGTAGGGTGATCTAACAAGGACGAGTTCAATTGCTAAATACAGGGGAGTGACAAGCCGAACAATATACGGAATTCATACTGATCTTCATAATACATAATTTAAAATATATGAGGACAACTATCCACATGAAAACTGAGAGTGAGTTCAGGCATTACGAATTTAGAACTTATACTCAGAAATCCTCCAATCAAAAGACTTTATATATTCATATACAGTAGTCTGATTGGCTTTGTCCGAGTACGAGTACAATAACCGTACTTGAATGATTTATATGAACAAAAGGCGGCCAGGGTATTCAACAGGATAAGATTTACCTGTTCTATACGTGTCACCCATCATGGAATGCTCAGTGATCTAATTTGTTCATAATTTGTAAGTACAAGAACCTTATCTCCTTACAGAGGACCCGGGTGGCTCAATGAGTTAGGTAGTTGGATTACCTAACTCATACAAGTCTATCACCAATACGGCGTGGGTTCGCGCCCAGCTTTGTAAATTACAAAAATGGGTGCACTCGACTCGCAGCCACAAGTGATAAAGCTTACCAGTTGCTTGCTCATGGTCGGTGGTTCTCTTCGGGTACTCCGGCTTCTTCCACCACTAAAACTGGTCGCCATGATATAGCTGAAATATTGCTGAAAGTGACGTTAAACACATTAAATGAAATGAAATCAAATCTTATCCCCCTACAAAGGTTTGTTCCGCACTGGCACATATATATGTGTGTTCTACAAGTTCGCTATATGGAATAGGGAACTTATTAAATGCTTGGACACTCTCGAATTTCTTCAACAAAATTAAACTGATTGATAACGTTAGCATATTGGTTTGGTTTGTGGTGTTTAACGCCACCTGAAAGTCTTTATTCATTACAATAACAGTATCTTTTAATTAATTACTCACTGTTTAGTTTTGGTTTACTTGATGAAATGGTTATATGGGCTAAAATTGGATCACTGCGGACAAACATTTTGTTAACAGCTTTAACACCAACGGTATAATTTCCGTCTGGTAAATCCATATCTTGAAGAACGCAGTATGTCATGTCTTGTTCTACAGCCGTTATGGACCGTGTAATAACTGACTCTTCTGTGTCCATGTTCTTGAATATAACCTTAAATAAAACAATTAACATCATGTGACATCATCTGGATCTTTAACATGAAACTAGTGAATCCATTGACTGTACAGCAGATAGAGTGAGTTAGTGATTGTTGCTTAACGCCAACTCAGCGATTTTCCACCCATATTATGGCGAGAACAGGATAGTTTTTAATGCAATTATGATGAGGTCTGCTTTGTTCTAGACCAACCTGCCTACCTTGTATTTCATAGTACTAGTTCATTGAAATACAGCCAGCGGATAGACATGTGGTCCCATTCTGGCGCATTATCCTGATTACAGACACATTATCCTGATTCCGAGCCAACCAGTATTTGCTCTTTATCCTTATTGCTGCGTGCTTAGCAGAGAAGCAACAAATACCAATTTTATAGAAACTGGCAACAATGGGTACACAAAACACAGCACGAATACAAACAAAGCAAAAACACAGCACAAATACAAACAAAACAAAAACACAGCACAAATACAAACAAAACAAAAACACAGCACGAATACAAACAAAACAAAAACACAGCACAAATACAAACAAAACAAAAACACAGCACGAATACACACAAAACAAAACCACAGCACGAATACAAAAAAAAACAACAACACAGTACGAATACAAACAAAACAAAATCACAGCACGAATACAAACAAAACAAAAACACAGCACGAATACAAACAAAACAAAATCACAGCACGAATACAAACAAAGCAAAAACACAGCACAAATACAAACAAAACAAAAACACAGCACGAATACAAAAAAAAACAAAACACAGCACGAATACAAACAAAACAAAAACACAGCACGAATACAAACAAAACAAAAACACAGCACGAATACAAACAAAACAAAATCACAGCACGAATACAAACAAAACAACAACACAACACGAATACACACAAAACAAAAACACAGCACTAATACAAACAAGACAAAAACACAGCACGAATACAAACAAAACAAAATCACAGCACGAATACAAACAAAACAAAAATACAACATGAATACAAACAAAACAAAAACACAGCACGAATACAAACAAAACAAAAGCACAGCACGAATACAAACAAAACAAAAACACAGCACGAATACAAACAAAACAAAAACACAGTACAAATACAAACAAAACAAAAGCACAGCACGAATACAAACAAAGCAAAAACACAGCACGAATACAAACAAAACAAAAACACAGCACGAATACAAACAAAGCAAAAACACAGCATGAATACAAACAAAGCAAAAACACAGCACGAATACACACAAAACAAAAGCACAGCATGAATACAAACAAAACAAATTCACAGCACGAATACAAACAAAACAAAAACACAGCACGAATACACACAAAACAAAAACACAGCACGAATACAAACAAAACAAAAACACAGCATGAATATAAACAAAGCAAAAACACAGCACGAATACAAACAAAACAAAAACACAACACAGAAAACTAAAACGATGAGCAACACAGACACAACCAAAAACGATTAATAATGGAATGATCATATTTGTGTTCTGCAGTTTGAGATATTTGCAGGAGAGTCGTTTGTTTTTTGTTTTTTTTGGTTATAATAACTTTGACCTTCGTTGCCTAGTGATAAATTGAAAAACAAAAACAAAAATACCAATTTCGGAACAATTCAAAAATCAACTAGGAAGAACTGTTTTAGATAACTAAAACCTATGTCTCCCCTTAATGCGACCATCTGTACAACAATAAGTTACACATTATGAGTTGAATGATACTATTTAAAAAACAATTATTTGACTTTGAAGTCAAAGGCCAAGGTCCCATGAAGGTCATTATGGTACACGACACACGACCTTATGGTCATGCACTCACATACCAAATATCATTGACCTATTTCGAAAGACAAAAATGTTATGGCCCAGACAAGAAAATACTATTTAAAAAAGAATTATTTGACCTTGAGGTCAAAGGTCAAGGTCTCACAAAGGTCATTACAGTACGCAACACACCACCGTATGGTCATGCACCCACATACCAAATATAATTGACCTATCTGGAAAGACAAAAAAGTTATGGTCCGGACAAGCTTTGCTGAGAAGAAGCGGAAGAAAAAAATCAGACTAAAACAATATGTCTCCCTTCGTTCGAAGGCGAGAAATAAATATCAAGAAAGAGGAAAAGTTGATACTCCTAGCACACAAATACATGAAAACTCACTTTTCTGTTTTGGTTCAGGCCCAAACCTTCACTCTTAGTGAAATAATGCAGTAAAACAAGACCTTTCCACATGTGAGTAAAATGATAACTCTCCCCCACCCCACCCCACACATATAAGCAGGTGATAAATACAAATTCCAGAAAAGTTAAATTACTCATGTGTCCAAACTAATCGGGAGGGGTCTGTATGGTGGAGTGTTTAGTTAGACACAAGCTGTGTAATCTATGACAATGTATAAAGACTATATTTAAATGAATATTTAAAGGATAAAATGTTTCTTACCAAATATGAATCTAATCCAATAATATCCATGAATCCTGTCCACTTTAATCTAGCAGTATGATTATTCGTTTGATAATTATTTCTAGCATTATATTCAGATTTTGAAAGAGATATAATTTCCAGCTGAGCATTCTTTGCAGATGGGGGACGATCGGACACAACAACGCCATCTGATGATAAGGATGTTTGTAATCCAGCATTGTTTTTACATCTTATAGTGACATGAATTGTCCGCATAAACAGCAGTTCGTAATTGAAAACTTTAGTAATCAACTTTAAATTATTTGGTAGCTTCTCAAAAGACTGTAATTCATTGCCATATGGCTGATAACCTGTAAAATACAACACAAATACTTAAATACGACAGGAATACAGTAGTTATATAAAACACGAATACATAAATACAGCACAAATACTTAAATACAGCACGAATACTTAAATACAGCACGAATACTTAAATTCAGCATGAATATTGAAATACAGAACGAATACTTAAATACAACATGAATACCTAAAACAGCATGAATACTGAAATACAACACAAACACTGAAATACAACACGAACACTGAAATACAACACGAACACTGAAATATAACACGAACACTGAAATACAACACGAACACTGAAATACAACACGAACACTGAAATACAACACGGACACTGAAATACAACACGAACACTGAAATACAACACGAACACTGAAATACAACACGAACACTGAAATACAACACGAACACTGAAATACAACACGAACACTGAAATACAACACGAATACTGAAATACAACACGAACACTGAACTACAACACGAACACTGAAATACAACACGAACACTGAAATACAACACGAACACTGAAATACAACACGAACACTGAAATACAACACGAACACTGAAATACAACACGAACACTGAAATGCAACACGAACACTGAACTACAACACGAACACTGAAATATAACACAAACACTGAAATACAACACAAACACTGAAATACAACACAAACACTGAAATACAATACTAAAACGAATAGCTAAATACATTACAAATACTTAAATACACCACTAATACGTAAATACAACACAGATACTTTTTAAAAATAGGTAGATTTTGGACGTATAGAATGTATTTTTCACCGTTCATTGATATTGACTGTTAAATTCCTTCTACCTGTATAACACATACATTCCTTCTATGTAATTTTGATACTGGGATCGTAGTAATTGACTAATCATATCTGTAATTTTGATACTGGGATCGTAGTATTGACTAATCATATCTGTAATTTTGAAACTGGGATTGTAGTATTGACTAATCATATCTGTAATTTTGATACTGGGATCGTAGTATTGACCATATCTGTAATTAGAACTATTTATTGGTTTAAGTATATTTTTATTCATCCTTTTACATTTACTTTTATTGTGTTGATGTACACAATTTATACGTTTCACAATTAATTTTTCCTGTACGGTATCAATGATCAAGGACCAACGTAAGAATGATGTTGACTACTATTTAGACACAATAAATATAGAATTGACAAACAATGATCCACACAAATAATTTTACAAAATAAGCAACATGAGCCCCACTAGAAATCGGAAGTTACTTCGGTTTCTCACGTTCAACATCAAATCCAAGTAATATTTGGTGACAAGTAATGAACGAGGAAAGGACAGATTTGGACTACAACACATATCTGTGGTCATCAGTGCTGGATTTAGGACAAATGAGGCCCTGTGCTAGGTAAGTTATGAGGCCCCTTACTTGGGCTCTGAAAAAGGTAGACCCGGTAGGCCTACACAGACAGTCAGGCATCTGGAATCGCTCCGAAACAGAATGCCTTCAAATTTAAAATTGCACCACATAAGCAAAAATTCATTGTAAACATTTTTTTAGCAGGAAGATGAACCTGCCTGACCAACAGAGCCCTGTGCTTAAGCACACCTAAGCACAATGGTAAATCCAGCACTGGTGGTCATCTATAAGACTGTATTACATAGCAGTTAACCCAGTCATGATGGTGACCATAGACATAATGACTTCAACTTTGCCACTTAATTAAATTAGATATACAAAATTAAAGTGACTTTTGGTGTAACACCTTAGAGAGATTACTACATAGACAAATCTGCTCACTGTTATAATTCGTCCCATCTTAAATGAAAAATGTAAGTTACCAATCGTCAGGAACAGTGCAAAAATTACCAACTCCAGCAACAGATAAATAGAACCAAACAAAAACAAAAAATATTACAACATCACGACGTGTTTCAAGTTGTATCGGGGATGTAAATAACAATATTTATTATATGATTTATATTTTTAAAAACATTTGATACATATGTATAAATATATATGTGGACAGTAACATGTTGTTTTCTTTATCTGTATTCATCCCATTTTTCCACACATACAAAAAATTAATAACAAATGCAGAAATGTTTTTATTTTTAATTTCTAATATCAAATAACTCATTACATATTCTAGCGGTAGTGTTCCCAGCAATTAACAGTCTATGTTATTGCTATATTTGCACATGTTTCAACCAGTTTAGGATAAGTCACTTTGTCTTTAGCTTCGTTGCCATGACATTTATTGTGTTCAGTACCAGCTTTTCATTTATTTCACACTTTTTATATATTTGTGAAGGTCTGCAAAATGACCCCCCCCCCCCCCCCCCCCTAAAAAACCAACATCAGTACGGAACTGTTCATAAAAATGAATTCGATTTGGTCACGCTTAGAATGTGTTAAAGTGTATCTCTCCTAATTAAAAATACCAAACACTCGATTGGAGATAAAAAGTGTTCAAAATTGTTGACACATTTCATGTTGTTATGCACAAAGCAATGAAATACACAATTTTCCATTATTATTTTGTCTATTTATATTCAATTATGACATAGCATCACGTGGTGCTATTGAAATGATCAAAATAAACTTTTCCTGGCTAACAGTTACAATATGTAGTCTGATCAGTAGTGCTGTCTTAACGCATGGGCAGGTTGGGCAGTTGCCCGGTGGCCCCACGAGCATAATGACCCCATGCTAATCTATGTATGTTGTATACAGCATGTTCTTAATGTTTAAACACTGATTTTGCTGGATGTACAGTACAGTCAGAGACATACCATGATAAATCACTGTGATAGACGTATCACTCTTCTTAGTGATACTGATATATCTTTTGGTCTGTTTAATCTATTTACTTACTTTCTTGTGCATTTTGGGTGATAGCAATTAACACTCTAAATACAAAAGAAATGTTGGAGATATATTAAACAGAACAAAAGATATATCAGTATCACTAAGATGAGTGATACGTCGATCACAGTGATTTATCATGGTATGTCTCTGACTGTACTGTACCAACGCAATAAATATATGTTTAATTTTATCGATATTTACATTTTTATTCCTGTGGGTGGTTTTGTAGGTATGGGCCCCTGTGCACTGCTTTGTCAGGGTCCTATAATGCTGTTAAGATGGCCCTGCTGATCGGTTGTCACACTTACCAATTGCCCATTCACATAGCTGTAAACCAGATTCACCATCTTCAACTTCCCAGTTTGCAGATATTTCGGCTACCGTCTGAGCATCAATATCGGATCCTATGAAGATAAAAGTACATACATCATAGTTACAAACGTTAGTCGTCTTGTAAGAATGGATGATTATAAGAAACAAAAAGGGTCCACAGTTTACATTCGTGTAGGCACATCTTAAGAGATTTGATGGAAAGTTTAAGTTTTTGCTAAGAAATTATACAAAATATTAAAAAAGAAGAGGACTACCTTCAATCTTTTCAGAAACAAAATCATCCGACATCTGAATCTGAATTGACTTAGGAGTACATTTATTTATACTTTTATTGATACATACACCTGAAATATTTTCCAAACATTTCAACATGTTACAACACGGGGCCGTCGTGGTCGTGATCGTATTGTAGTGAGATTTACAACTACCTGTGCAATCAGTGCCTATCACCACCAAAGTTGTTAGTACGAATCCCGCTCATGGCGAGGTGTACTCGATACATTATGTGGTAAAGTTTGTCAGTGACTTGTGGCAGGTCAAATGTTTTTTCAGGATACAGTGGTTTCTTCCACCAATAAAACTGACCGCCATGATATAACTGAAATATTGTTGACAGGGGTGTTAAAAATACCATAACCCTAACCCTTAACCCCATATTACTTATCCGGTGACTTGGTTTCAGAAGTCTTGATTTTATATAACATCTCCTCTTATATTATATATAAGGCTGTATCTATTATTATTATTACTGATTGTTCTATGTGTGTATTATATATAAGGCTGTATCTATTATTATTATTACTGATTGTTCTATGTGTGTATTATATATAAGGCTGTATCTAATATTATTATTACTGATTGTTCTATGTGTGTATTATATATAAGGCTGTATCTATTATTATTATTACTGATTGTTCTATGTGTGTTATTGTATTGTTAGACTACCACAATACAATTCCTACATAATACAATCTATATACACGTACCTATTCCATCATTCACAAATATAATGTTGGGTGGCGTCAAGTCGACAAGCAAACTTCTGGCGTGAACTTTTGTCATCAAACCAGCAGCATTTGTAGCGATTATTGTAACATAAATCACTGAGGTATGGGCTAAAGTAACATTATAGTTGTATGCAAAATTATTGACACCAATGCTGGTAAAACGCTGAACTTCTGTACTGCCCTCTGTGTATCCTGAAATGTTAACCAAGATTAAATGGTACATTCATTCTAATGTATATTTAATGTATATATAATAAAAATATGCACCTCTATATAGCACATCACTGTCTATAAAGGGCAGTCTCATTTTCCCCATTAATGAATAGTGCATATAATTTTAACCTGTAAATAAAAGAAAACTGCCAATAAGGGCCATATTTTCAGGTTCCCCTGAGTGGCCTTTATATACAGATTTGACTGTATATATGTGGGTAGTAATACATGTAGCTATCTTTATTTCTTAAAATTTCTTCAGTTTTTTTTGTTGAAATTTTCGTTATATTATTTGAAGGATATTTTGAACACATATTGCATGATGTGTTTACATACAACTAATAAATACACACCTTCCTGACATTATCAGTGTACCATACGCTTCATAATTCATTTCACCATTGAAGTCAAATATACAAAATTCAATTTTTTATTAATTTTTTTCTACAAAAAAATAAAACATCAAAAAATCAATACTTACGCACGTGTTAAAAGTATGTACACAATATGTACAAATGATGAACGATATTTCGTATGACTGACAATTATAGTTTGCACCCACATTTGTCAAGCTTACCGGACAGAGTTGCCAATCTTACTTAATCCCTTACTTCCCTCATGAAAGTCGAATTCGGATAACTCGAAATATTGCAATGGTCACGTGAACTTCAAAATAACGAGATTCAACTGTATTTATTAAAGACGTCATTGACGATTACAGGAGAAATAGTTACCGATAACCTATTTATTAAAGACGTCATTGACGATTACAGGAGAAATAGTTACCGATAGCCTATTTATTAAAGACGTCATTGACGATTACAGGAGAAATAGTTACCGATAGCCTATTTATTAAAGACGTCATTGACGATTACAGCAGAAATAGTTACCGATAGCCTATTTATTTTGGTCTCCCACGAAGACCATTAATTCCATTAGATATCTATGACTCATCGATATTAAATCAGTTATGACTTTTGCTATCCTAATTGTAAAGGTCTTTAAACAAGAGATGCTTATGATCATTCATTGACCCTGCTCTTGTACTGTCCATGTTTATGTTGTCATTTCTTTTTGTGATAAGGGAACGACCATTTAACTTGAAGGGGGGGTTATGGTTTTTTTCTATAAAAATATTCTGATTCCCAATGTTGCTGAAAAAAATATTCTGATTTTGGTGGAGGAAATAAAAAATAATCTGATTGAGAGTTTTTGTCATATAACCTAATGTTGAATTCTGAAAAAAAATTAATATTCTAACTCGTGTCGTCCGAAAAAAAATTTCTGAACGAAACGAAAAACCATAACCTCCCCCTTTAGGTTAAATGGTCAGTCCCTAATATGTGGTCTTTTTGAGTGGAACCGAATATGTGCAGGTTTTTAAATCGTTTATTTATATCTGTATTGCCGTTGGGTTGGGATCTCACTAACCGATTTAAATCTGCCATATTTTAATGCATCCCAAACTAGAACCCGGATTTTCAATGTCCTATGTCATAGTTTTTTTTATGTTCTATGACTTGAGGCAGAAGGTGGTTGTTCATTTTGTTAATTTTTCCCAAATAAACCACATTAAAGAAAAATCATAGACCATTGTTTGCTGTGTCAGTTATGATTAGGCTAATGGTAATTATAATTATACCTATTGCCCAGGTGTAGTCAATAATTGGACTTTCTGGATCAATAAAATTCCAAGAAGCATGAACTGATGACCAATCATGAATCGTTACCATATGCCTATGTACTATCTCTCCTCTGATGCTTTCCTTCTTTGGCTTGGTGTAAAACACTGGCTGAATTTTAAGATCATCAAACATTAAGCCTGTCTTTCCAGATAGAGAACCAAGTCTGAATTCTGTACTTTTTGAAAAAGATCGAAAATAAAATGTATGATGATGCCATGACACCTTACTGGTTTCTGATGTCTGTTCATCTTGTTTTGTGTATAGCAAAAATACATGTTGGTTATCCCCCATGGCAACAAAGCCTTCTTTGTGTGCAATTTCTGTTCCAAAGAAAGGTGAATGTGATGTAACAAAAGTCACACGATACAGACTACCGACTGTAAGATTTGTTATAGTTTGAGAAAAATATCCAAACAACACAATGCAGGAACGACCATCGTAAGCAATATCCTTGTGAGACTTGATTACTCCGACACAGCTACCAAAACTGATGTTCCAACCAAACGGTTGAAAGTCTTCATTCAATTCACATATCTTTATATCGTATATATCGTCCCATTCAACAAACTGACCGTTCGACATCTCAAAAGAAGGATTGGCAGCCATATTGTCGTCTACATTTATCATGTCGGTAGGTATCGGGGGTGTTGTGTCAACATAGACACCATTTGACCTTTCTATGTCAGATTTATGTCCGACAATGTCAACTGCAAATACCAAACTTTGGAGTCTTGTCCCTGAAATAAATATGCGGTTTAAAATCGTTTTTCTGACAAAGAATATTCGAATTAAATTTAGTTATCCTATATACTTGTAAGCACCTTTTTATCAAAAACTTGCATACAATAATATTTGCAAACTGTAGCATAATATAGACCTTACATTAAATGCCTTCATGATACATTTTAACTGCTTCGTGCAAAACACTCATGGTAACAGCCATCCTTACTTGTTAATCAGTGTATATCAATATGTCTATTTGCACTCAGAGACAAAGAAGACGTGTGATGGTCGACAACATCGTGCTGACGATATAAAACATTTCCGATTTAACATGTATCCCTTTAAAATTGACGTGCAAAAATAGTGAAAAGCGTATTTATTATTGTATTATGTCCCTTATGTGGGAAGACAGAATAATACTAAAAAATCATTGATGTCTGTAAGTTTGACTCCTGTCCATGACCAGGTGTACTTGATGCAGCATAATGTGATTTCCACCCTGTACCCCTGTTTTACTATTACAAAAACTAACTTCTATAAAAAAAGAACTTAAATATATGTTGAAAATAGTGATACACTATAATTCATAATAATACTATATAAAAATTGGACTTTATATTTGGCAATTTAAAATCATCATATTTGCAACAATTTTAGAACTCATATATGTAGTCAGACCTCCTTATGTTGGATATGATTAAATAGTTTCCTTCAATAACTCTACATAGACATGTGGTCCGTTTGTAGTAGTCTTAGCAGGGTAACTCAAATACTCGGCTATTCTCAAGAAACATAAACGATTAATTGGAATTCACGAGATTCGACTGTATAAAAAATATGAAAATATTCACAAAACAGATTAATTAGGAAACCTGATGATGCATACCTGGAAGAAGAAACGATTCATTCAGTGCACGAGTCACGGACGTCTGCATACCAACATTTTCCCAGTTTCTGATATTACACGGTTGACTTTCTGGCATTGTTTGAACACACCACATATAATGGGCTATAACAGAATCTCTGTCAGAAAAACCATGCCAGGATGCTCCAATACTGTTATTATTATCTTGATAATCAATGTCAAACATCCCTTTCAAAAGAAAAAGAAAATACAATCTAACCTGTATTAAGAGGTCACCTTTGGGACAATGAAAAAGTGGCTTTTTAAGATAGGTGACCTCTTAAAAGAGGTTCAATTCATATGACATTTTCTGTGACAGGACAAGAAAAAATGACCTATTAATACAGGTGACTGCTTAATAGAGGTGACTGCATGAACAGATTTGACTGTATGTCAGGTTATCATGTTATCTGGACTGAAACGAAGTAGTGACGTTGTTTTAATGTTGTCTGTTCTGTTATGACAGTAATAAGAAGAACTACATTAGTCTTCCTCTAATAAGACCCCTCTCACTACGGCCACTCTTCTTATCAAATCAGATTTCAGATGAACTTAAGATAGTAAAATACCAGTAAATTATTCCTCTTCAGAGGGGAGACCTCTCTCATAAAGCCACTTTTTCATTGTAGAAGGAGTGACCTTATAGAAAGGGTGACTACAGTACACCATAATTGGTTGATTGTTAAACACATAGTGAGCATTATTGCAGAACAATGAACAGCATTGCCACAAGTAAAATTGTTAACAAACATCAGCAAATAAAGATCTGCAAGTGCAGAACAATGAACAGCATTGCCACAAGTAAAATTGTTAACAAACATCAGCAAATAAAGATCTGAAAGTTAAGAAACATGACACTCTCTATACACGAGTTACTCATGGATATAAGTTTTTCCTAGCAAAATAAGTTTTCTCTCCATCACAATACTAAAACAATATTTGTATTAGCTTCAGCTTCCTAATATCTCACGCGTACCAATCACATTTAACAATGGGGGGGGGGGGGGGGGGGGGGGGGGGGGGGGGGGGAGGGTACCTAAATCATTTGTAGATGCCGTATTCAAATTCTTTGAAAAGTGTGAATTCCTTTTTCCAAAGACATTATTTCATATTTGTTTTTTCAGCCTTGAACAGAGATAAACATTTATAGCGAACAGCTATGTGGCCAATTTGTGTTTTAAAGATAAATATGTTTTCAGCATTATCGGATTCATCTTTTCGTACTTAACGTTTTAATTAAAAAAATAAGGGCGTTCGTGGTTCCTCATAATGTTACTGCAGTCGATCTGAGAAAAAACCTTTCTTAAAAATCTGGTGATAGACTACTTATATATATACTCTTACCAATTCCATCTTTAACAAATCCAACCGTTGGGACATCAATATCAACTGTAATTCCATCAGAGCTTGCTGTTGAATGTATTCCAGAATAACTATATGCCACAACATTACTAAAGAACACAACGCCAGGAGTTAATGGTATACGACTGATGTTATACGATGTGACTGTCCCAGGTAAATCAATGTCGGCAACGTGTACATCATATCCTGAAATCAAATTCCTACTTCTGTTCTTATCAATACGATCTTTTGAGGTGCAACAGCTAACAGTTGGTTTATATTGAGTTTTGACTAAAATGTGTGAATTTAAGTATGTTTCTTTCTATCAGGATAAAGTATATTAAGAAAGACAGAAATTAATGTTCATATTTCTATAATAAGATTAAGAGTTATATTCTAACATTCTACTTATATAAACCTTTCTGAGCTGTCTATTCTCCATTGTTATACTAAATTCATCCATAACGTTGTTGAAATTGTTAATCAAAATATTATGTGTTTTGAACTGTTGCTGCTAGTTTTAAAGTGAAGTGTGTGCTACTTCTGAGGGAAAATATGGTTTGAACTGAATAGTCAGTTTCATATCGATGTAATAGATTGACAAACCTCTGATAAGTTTGTGAGTTGTGAGTTCGAATCCCGCTCGTGGCTAGGTGTACTCGATACAACATTATGTGAGAAAGCTTGTCAGTGACTTGCGACATGTCGGTGGTTTTCTCCGGGTCCTCCAATTTCCTCCACCAATAAAACTGACTGCCACGATATAACTGAACTATTGTTGAAAGTGGCGTTAAACATCAAAACCTTAACCCCTATTCCCAGAACTAAGGATTTCAATGGAATATTCAGGAATTAGAGAGAAAAAGGTGGAAATTGATTGCGTGTTGATTCTTCAAACATTAAAAAATAACATTACTATTTGATATTACTTGTTTTACGTGCCACATTTGTGGTACTTATATAGTGGTGGGACTGTCGTGAAATCATCTATTGCATGATATGCAAATTTGAAATGTCAGTTTGATCAAATAGATGGACTCACCACCAGGAAAGGTACTAAGGTATATGTTAAATCTATCAATAATGTCAGCGGCATCAATAAATACATTGGACCATCTTATTGTAAACGGATAGCCTGGTTTTATATAATCTATGTCTTTCTTCCAATGACCTGGCATCTGCTCACATATCTGAATAAGAATGCTCAAATATGTCACCTACTACAACCAGAGCTGACTAATCATATGTTTGATTTCAACCCTCAGTTTTTAGTGGGCATCTTGTTTCTCGATCTTTAGTTTTCTGTGTGGTGTTTTGTAGATCATTGTTTGTCCTTTTTCTTTTGGAGATTGTTTTGTCTCCTTTTTCGATTTATGGATTCTTATTACCCCTTTTGGATCTTCAAACTCTTTTCATCCAACTAGTGGCTGTGATGGAAAGTACTATCCTATATGAATGATAGCGTAAGGAAATATCACCAGAAAAGTTGTGTAATTCGACAGGAATTATTTTTATCATGATATTGGCAAATCTGTGACATTTAGAAACCAAACCTTGTTAACTTTTGTTTTTTGTTTTTGTATTTAAATTACAGTAGCATGTGCTTGCAAAATAGTCCCAAGCCACAATAGGAAAAAAAACATTTTAACTACTGAAAAGTTTGTTAATATGGACTTCCTTTAAAACTATTTTTAAGAATCAGCGTATCGTCGGTATATGTTTTCTGATTTGTATTTTATCTGAATTTATTTCAAAATTATAACTGTGTGTTGTGTATAACAGATGAAAAGTAATTGAGTTGGATCAAGGGTAACATTGATTCATTTGAATGTTGATGGAATTTTAGGTGTATGGTGTTTACGCCAGTTTCAAAAATATTTAAGGTTTATCATGGTGATCAGTTTTACATAGGAAAACGAAATACTCTGAAAACCACAGATCTGCACGGCATTGACAAACATTATAATATAAAGTTATATCGGGACACATTAAAATGCCAAGGAATCGAACTCTCAACTTTCAAGCACTTATTTCATATGTAAATGTATATCCAAACTATAATACTATGGTGGCATATCAAACTTTTATTCTAATGCAATTGGAAATGTAACAATTAATTTCATTGGTCAATTGCAATAATTTACGCGTCAGAGTAAATTTTACATTTGACCTTGGTGGAAACTGTTGAACGAATATTGATTTGAAGTGACACACATTAAAATTGTTATTCAAGCTAAATAAAATTTCAAGAGTTGATATTTTCGGTTTTGATTACATAATAGATCATTGAATATATAATATAAAGTGTTTGATTTCTCATCGAAAAAAAAAGGTTTGTAATTATGGATCTATTTGGCAGATATGCTATGTGAAAGGGTGCAATGAATTGATTTAAAACAGCTGATTATGTAAACACATGTTATTGTTGCCAGGCAAACACTTTAAAATACAATACGGTTATTCCCTAATTACTGTGACAATGAAATATAAATTATGAAAATCTGCATTGATGCAAGTTACTTGAATATTGAATATGCTATTTATAGATCTAAAAAAAATAATATTTTATTTGTGTTATACAAATATAAAGATGAACAACCGCATCTGTGGTGTAAAGGTTAGCTTGCTCACCTCGAGTGCAAAACAATTTTATGGGTGCAAGTCCTGGTCGGGTTAAACCAAAGATTACAAAATTGGCATTTTCTGCTTCTTCGCTAAAGACGCAGCATTAAAGAGTAAAAACAAAGACTAGTATCAACTGTTGTTTCAAGCAGGTAGCACAATAAAAGTCCAACTCAGCGTGTTGTTCTAGTACAAAGTGACCATTATCATAATCTAATCGAATGAAGATTGTTCTTGCCCGATGATGACATAGCTGAAACATTGCTCCCTTGGCATTAAACAACAACTACTCACCCTATGAAGAACAATATTAAGCCATGAAATCAATGGCAACTGGACAACATATTGCTTACACGTAAAAATTTCTGTATTTGGATAAAAACCGATCTATACATACCGTAGCTCCTTTCAATTTTGACTTTGCCAGTGATCTTGAAAGTATTGTTACCCCATTTGATTTGAAATCTGCAAATGTTGAATCACTATACCATGCCCGAACAAAAAAAGAATAGGAAATATATTCCTTTAGTGGTGTTTTCCCTGTATAAACCAAGAAAGCAAAGAAATAAAATAAATATCTTACAAGTATCAGCAATAGTGATTAAACAAAATGGTAAATAAACATAAAATGTCAGAGATATATTTAAAACACATGGTCAATATAACAAATTAATTTTTTTCTATATATTAGTGCATAACTGAAATATTGCTGAAAGTGATGTTAAACACCATAACTCTAATCCCCTAAAAATCCATGCAACAGATGGGAGTGAAGAACGTTTTTTCTTACAATAAATCTATTTGTACTTGCCTCGTTTCAAGCTAAAATATGCGTGATTGGTTTTTCCGGCATGATGCCACACCTTTTCTTTCAAATTATCAAAGACACCTTCTGGTGAATCCTTTGAAGTAAGGCCTACACTCCACTCATACCTAAATATATTGACATTTACTATCTTTTAGATGTATTTGAATTACATAACTATCTATAAAAAAAATATGAAATTTAATTTTTGCATTAGAATTATTAACTGGAAAACAAAATATACCACACTGTCGAAACAGTTCCAAAATCTAATCACAAAAATTGTAGACATAAGAGACAAATCGATACCCATATCACACATATATACATGACCGGTCATTACCCTGGATTGGTACAGTCATTTCAATCAAAAGTGGCAGGGTTAAACTAGTTTTATGGGTTCAATCCTCCCTCTTAGTGGAATGATTCGTTCATGTCAGTATATATTACATGTGAGTAAAATACCAACCCTCCCTCACATATGACTGGGTGAGCAGAGCTGCTGAATAGAACACAGAATGATGAATAAGTGAACAGGTTATACTTGTATTACCTGGTTTGAAAAAGTTTACGAAAACTGCCCCAATCTAGGTTGTATCGTATAACCTGTTCGAAAATATTCCTTAAATAAAGAGGTCGTTAAAACACCCACTGATTTAGTTGTATTTTAAAACCTACCACAGAGGAAGTAATCCTTGTACATGAACTATTTGCCATCTTGCTGCGAGTTCTAAATTTGTCGCTGTATACTTCACGTCACGCAAAGTAGTACTGTAAAGATCAGTTATGTCGTAAACGTGGATCAAAGTATTCGGATTATCTGAAAAATACAGGTTGCTCATATTTTGATTTCAAAACAGTAGAAAAAGATACAGAACTCATATGGAGCGATATAATCTTACTATTGTTTCTTATACTAGCATATGTGCATCTCATTTGCATTGATGTTGTCTTTTTATTACCAGTCTGTTCTCCATTTAACACCTAATATACCCAGATGTCACTGCCTTCGGATTTGTAAACATAAAACATAAATAAATGCAAATGACCGACAATGAGAAAAAAAACCTACTTTTAGCCCATAACTAATGATAAGGAATATAACCGAGGTGTCCAGTATTATGTTCTTTTTCGATGTGTTTGTTTTATATTTTGAAATATTGAGTATAAATGACGATGTGTAAATATTATATTATATTAATTTTCTGGTATAAAATTTGTGATCATCATCATCAATTATAAGTTAAGATATATCTTATTACCGTTAGTAATGTCATGGCAAGGAAGTCCTTTTAGTGCACATCGGCCATCTTGTGAAGAACAAACACAATGGCCATGACATGTTACTGATGAACAACGCCTAATAAGTTCTAAAGAACCACCTGGTACTAATCTAAACTGTGAGTGTATCATCTGGCTTTGTAATCCAACCTTGAATTAAATATTGTATCAATTTGTAACCTACGAATAAGGTGGAACTTTCTTCCCAAGATATTGGGAGCTAATTATATAAATTAAATTTGATTTTCTTTATTATCTGTGGGTATATTTTTGTCACTAATATTAACTATCAAAAACATAAGTGTGTGTTTCATGTCTCCAATGAATCGTAACCATTACTTAATAGGTTACATATGCTGTTGATTACGACTTCAGAAATAGAACCAATACGGCGTGCGCCCGGCTTTGTAAATTACAAAAAAGGTGCACTCGACTCGCAGCCGCAAGTGATAAAGTTTACCAGTTACTTGCCCATGGTCGGTGGTTCTCTCCGGCTTCTTCCACCACTAAAACTGGTCGCCATTATATAGCTGAAATACTGCTGAAAGTGGCGTTAAACACCAAAAATCAAATCAAATTAAATCAGAAATAGAACGGTGACAAAGTGTAACCTACTCAAAAGGTAGCACTTTCATCCCAAGTAATTATACATAATATATTACAAACTAATTATACAAATTAAATGTATTTTTTCTTTATTATCTGAGGATAACTTTTATGTCCCTAACATTAACCAGAATTAACAAAAAGTGTGTGTTTCATGTATCCAATGTTTCACGTCTTGAATAGTAAATTTTATGTAATAGGCTAAAGATGCTGTTGTGTTGGTTACGACTTCAGAAATAAAACGGTGACAATGTACAGATTGTGCAACGGTCAGTAGAAATAAAACAAAATGATAACCGGTTAACACCACACAGTTTTCTGCCTGTCCCAAGCCTGGACTCTGATTTTTATCGACTTATGTCGTGGTGTGTTTATATATTCAATTTTTGAGATAAGAGATAATTATTCGTTTTGTTGATATTGGTGGAATTTTAAAACCTTTTTCATACAAACACACGCCTTTATAGCTTCTTTACGAAATATTGCAATATGTTAGGAAAGATAAATGATTAAGAGCAATGCATATCGATTAAATATATATATTCTCCTACAGCTTAGATGGGTTGATTGGTACTTAAAGCGAACATAATTAATATTTCAGCTATATCATGTTATAAAGTTGAAGAAAAAAAACCTTTTCAGGGTACAACCATATTAATGAATAATATATTAACTGAAGTGACGAATTTCAAGAAATGTCAGTACAAGGAGGAATAAATCGCTTTGAAATAAAATATTGAGTTAACCATTCATTTTGAATCAGTATTGTATAAAACAGTTGAAACTACAATATTAACATAATAAACATACTAAATTAACTGCCCAAACACTGACAAATACATGTTCATATTGTCTCAGATTTTGAGTTCTAATCACAAAAGTTTGCACGAATCCTTCATCACCTTTATCTAGACCAGACGTATTGTGAACAAATTCTTGTGGAGACCCAGGAACCTACAAGTAAACACAAGGTTAGTGATTGAAGTTATTAGAAGTCGAATGATGGGTTGAATGGTGACTTAGCCCGACTATTGTTGAAAGGGGCGTTCAACACCATAACACACCACATGACTTAGCCCTAACAGTATATTATAATAGTGGGAATATTAACAAGGACGCCTACTACATAATCCTCTTAACCTGAGCAATTGTATATATATATATATTATATGTAATTAAAAATACAGAGATACTTATCGGTCAGATGTTTTCATTTTCCTGTCAGCTTTCAAGAGATCAATGTAAAATTGCAAAGCGAATGTTGATTGTTGTACTCTAACTTCATGCACAAAAAAAAGACGAAAATAATCTACCCCATGGCCAGTCCTATAATTTCACGTTTTACTATTTAGATGACGTTATTTAACTGAATAATTCAAGGTTGGGTGGCTATGTGGTCTCATATTCCCAATTGAACTTAGAATAAAGGATACCACAAATAAAGCTAGGTCTGCTTTATACCTTTACATACACAAAGAAATGGACAGTGAGGGCGGGTAAGAATGAAACTTTACGAGAACAGAGACTATTTCGATTTTCCTATTGTGAACTTTACATGTATATTAATTAATTTTAGAGTCACATGTCATTTTATTCTTGTTTTGATTGGTTTAAAATGTTGAGGTTATTTGTCAATGTACGGAATCGAAAAATAGACGTCGTTCTCAAGGCGTTGCAAGCCGTTGTCATCAGGTGATTTTCTTTAAATGAGGCACCTTTGGGGTTATTTAAATTTATTTCCAATTATTTGCTTTATTTTGAAAAAATAAATATATTTTTCAATATCATAACACAAAATGTTGGAATTAATTTATAAGGATTGATCGAAATTATTTGTTCGGTTCATTCGAAATAACCTCAATCAGGTTGTACACAGCCTTGCGTAACACGCTACGCGGGTTACACAGTGTGTACAACCTAATTGAGGTTAGTTGTACACAGCCTTGCGTAACACGCTACGTGGGTTACACAGTGTGTACAACCTGATTGAAGTTATTTCGAATGAACCAAACAAAAATTGCGATCAATCCTTAAATGTAGCAACATTCAAGCAGCACCTGAAATTAGAGTATAATTATCAGTTAATACAATATTTCAGAGCTTGACTCTTTATGTTTCCTATCATCTGCTGCTAACAAGAAAACCATTGAACGAAAATCACTTTGTAAGTTTTACAGTCATAACTATGACTTGTTATCTCTTACAGAATATCTGTGTCACAGATGGTCATGATTATGTTCCGTTTGTCATAATAACAATCCTTTTGTCTTCGTTCATTACTTAATATATATATTTTTTAAAGATTTTTACACATGATTAACACAACGGATTCCACTACTGGAGCAGAAATTGGGGAAGCACCTGACTTCGTCCTAAGTTTTAAGTGTGGGTAAATCAAAGAAATCATTTGATTTGACCATAGTAGTTCTAAAGACAATACAATTCCTTAATTAGATTATTTATACCTCAATATAACAAAATAAAGTCAGTGAGTGATTGTTATTTAACACCTAATGAACAATTTTTCATTAATATCATAGCGAGAAGAAGTTACATTTCGATGAGATGATGATGACGATGACGCTAGCTTTGTACTAGACTAATACACCTAGTTGAATATTTAGAGAGTTAATGCTAGTACTAGGTAGCTAGACATGTCAATGCACTCGAGCACGTTATCCTGATTCTAAGCCAACCTGTCTTTGCTGATAATCCTTAATGCTGCTTGCTTAGCGGAGAATCAAAATCAAGGTCTTATCTATTATTACCTCATTAAGATCATCTTGCATGTATTTGCTTCCAACTGTAACATAATACTTGTCAATTCCAGTATGTGTATCAGTAAATCCGAGCCATGACAGCCATATCTTGTAGCTATAACGTGACCAGGTCATCCAGTCATCTATATGCCTCTTTAGATTTGCAGCATGATCGGTATGTATAGCAAACATGCCTATAAAGTACAATAGTTTATAACATAGATGGTGATGAAATACTGTTATTTCTAAGTGCAATGAATCTGATATTTGACATGTGAAATTAAATTATTGTCGTGACGTCACAATAACAATTGCAAATGACAACTTGGTTGGTTGTTTTTAACTTTTTTCGTCCATAGTAATCAGTAAAATGAATACTTTAGCTAATATACAGTCAAGTCTGTAGATAAAGTCAAGTCTGTATATAAGGGGCACTCGTTGAAACCTGAAAATGAGCCCATTATGAGCACTTGCCCTTTATATACAGGATAAACGTATATGCACTACTCATTAAGGCGAAAAATGAGACTGCCCTTTATAGACTGTAATTTGTTATACAGAGGTGTCTTTCAAGGGAGGCTTGACAGTATTTCAATACTCAGCTTTGGATTAGTGACACTATATTGTTTGCATAGATAACTGTGAAATATCGTTATTTTCCAATAAAATGAACAGAAAAACAGTCAGAATAGTTCAAAAATCTAATCGAAATATCGTCGAAACAGAGGCAAAATCGATATCTCTAGCACATAATGTACATGACCACTTACTTTCCTGGCTTGGTACAGGCATTTCAACAAAAGTGGCGGTGCTAAACTAGCTATATGGCTCTAAACCTCACCTGTTAGTGAAACTTCATGAGTTAACGTTAGCTAAAATCATAAAACCTTAAGTTTTATTAGATAAATACATCATTGCTCCATTACCTGGAGTTGGAGGTGAACTGTCTACCAAAATGGTCTCTGATACGGATTCAGTGCACAATTTTGCTCTGTTACACGCAATAAGATGAACAGTGTAGGAGACACCATCGTGAAGATCAGTACGAGAAAATGTATATTCCCGTACAATCCCATTTAGCTAAAGATAAATGATATAAATACACAAATATAATCTCTCCTCATATAAGCAACATGTACTAGCAAATGAGTTTGATCAAAATACATCTTATAAAATTACAACATATCCATGAAATAATGGGCCATATCCATTATTAGTAGAGAAGTTAGAACAGCTTGACGATATCAAAGGGAAAATCAGAAGCTGTAAATAAAAGGACAGACAATGCAATACCACAAAGACAAAAAGACAATTGTTCACAAAACACTTGTCAGAAATCAAAAGATTCAGCAACACGCACAACACTAAAAACCAGGTGCACCAAAAGGGTAAGCAGTTCCTGCTCCTATAGCACCAGTCGTGATACTTATGCTAAGAATCCGGTAATAAGTCAAGAATGAGGAAAGAAGGACGGGATTGCGACTGTGACAAACGTTTCCGAAATATCTGTTGTCATCTGTGATACATATATTCCGTAACGGCCAATCAAGTCATGGTAGAGGTGATAAATGCTTTGAAGTGACGACTTCAACTTTATTAATAGGAACCCTTGGTTCAGTAATTTCTATGCTAGCAACCCTCTGTCACGGAAATACTGATAGGAACAGAATAACGTATCAACTGAGAGATATATACTCCATATACAAGTGCTGCTTGGACTATTACTCTTGATTGAGGCGAGGTATGCTGTGCAGATTGTTGATGCTTGCCATACATTTGTATTTAATGTAGTAAGCACACTTGTGCTCTACTCTCCATGTAATCTGAGGGGTCGTCGTTGTCATGATCGTATGGTACTTGCATTTAAGACTACCTATATATGCAATCAGTGCCTATCACCACTAAAGTTGTGAGTTAGAATCTTGCTCATGGGGAGGTGTACTCGATACAACATTATGTTATAAAGTTTGTCAGTGACTTGGGACAGGTCTGTGATTTTTCCGGATACTCTGGGTTTCCTTCACCTATAAAGCTGAACGCCACGATATAACTAAAATATTGTTGAATGTGGCGTTAAACAACATAACCCTACCTTAACCTATGTAATCTGTGCTATATGTGAAGTGTTGGCTATGTAGGTAAATGGAGATGTATTGTATCAAGTATCCCATTGTTGGTTATTTTGAATATTAGAGTGACTCCCTTTTGGCTTTCGTAGAAAGAGTGTGGAAGTCTGACTCCTGGTTCAAGACAATGTCTTTAAATCAATATGTTCATGATTTGTGTATTGAACTAATTACCAACACCTAAATTTAAAATGATAATTGGAAATTAATATTCTTTTCTCCTGGTTTTGTGCTAAACCAACACACTGGGTTGGAGATTTATTGTGCTAGCTCTGCCAGTCTGACACATTATTCTGATTCCGAGCCAACCAGTCTTTGTTCTTTCTCCTTGTGAGTTAGCGCACTCGAGGCGAGCACGCTAACCAGTACACCATCGATGATGCGGTTAGACATCAATAGAAATACCATGTATACATACATACCTGAATAGAAGATGCATTAAAATTGCCACCCTGGTGGGGAGATATAGAAATATATTGGCGTTCTATAAACGATTCTTTGTCTTCTACAGCCCACTTCACGTTAATACTACTTCTGAATACTACAGAATTAGGCCTAATTGATCCAAAATCACGATTTAAAGAGACATTTTCTCTTATAATCGGTGCAGTTACATCAACAATGAAACCGTTTGATGATGCTTCAGAAAACAACCCTAAAGAAAAAAGCCTTCATGTTTAAGAATTAATAAATATGCAGTAAAACCTGTCTAATAAGACATTCCAAAGAACCTCTAAAATAGTGTCAAATAAGACAGGCAGCCATTATAAACAGGTTTAATCAAGATGAAATACACTGTCAGGGAAATTAAAATTGAGGTTACATAATACAAATTATTACATAAGGCTCTATTTTACTGTTTTTCTATTGGCCAGAAGCAATACACGTGACATTCCATTTTCTAACATATTGATTAGCAAAAAGCAATTTCTGTGCAAAAAAAAATCATATTGCACTCTCATGCAAAATGAATGAATGAAATTACGTGGCACGAGAGTGCAATATGGTTTTTTATTGCACAGAAATTGCTTCTTGCTAATCAATATGTTAGAAAATTTCATAAAATTTCAAAATTCTTGTATTTTCAAAAAAATTCAAAATTATCAAATTAAAAAATAAATAAATTTTCAATTTTTTTTTAAAGATTCAAAATGTTCATAAAATTTCAAAACTTTCATAAGATTTCCAAAAAATTCAAAATGATAAAATTTTCAAAAAATTTCAAAGTTTTCATAAAATTTCAAAATTAGAGTAAAATAGAGCCTTATTGATCTTGTTCAAGTGCAGTAATTGTATATTATTGTATAATATAGGTGGTCGCTAAAAGCCTGTTTGGCTGTATATAGCCATACTCTAGATACTCTATTTTATCGTTCCGTGTGTATACAAGAAAAATGGTTGCTAGTATAATTTGAATAATGAAATTTAATTATACCGAACATTAACTATCATTGCATGAATGATTCATTTAAGGTAATCAAAAATTGATATTAACAATTTGAAGTTAGAGTTATATCATGTTTATTTGATAAAAGACAGACACTTCATGCATTAAATGTTTACAGAAATAAGAAAAAAATATATGCCGACTTAACACAAGTAATATTCAAAATGCAGGTCTAGACATTAAGGTAGTTGTGAAATTATAATTAATTTCAAAACGTGCTATGGAGAAATATTGGTTCAATATCGACAGTGGCAAATTCTTTTTAGTACACACTATTTAACGGAAGTTTTTCTGACAGATTTTCACATTGGGAAGGTACTTCAGAACTGGAAAAAAATAATTGTTTTCAACACCACATGTAAACTTATTAGAAAATATAATGTCATCTGTTGTCAAATCCTAGCTGGCATTGGAAATTATGACTACATGACGGGTGCCATATATGGGGCAAGACATACTTACCCTATCACGGAACTACATCTCATTCACGTTTTTTTTGTGTGAATTCTTGTTTTTCAAACTTTTGTTGTTTTGTTTTAGTTTATATTGTGTTCGCTTTGTTCTTGTTTTTGCATCTAGATAGTTCCTATGCTCAACAATCTCTTAAATGTAGATGCTATACCTGCTTTATTATATATTCTCACTGTAATGAATATTCTTCTTCCTATAGGAAATGGCTTAGATAAATTTGGTTCAATGATTAAAGCAGAAATTGGTAAATGTGTAGAAGTAATGATATCATCTAGTTCTGACTTTGTCCCAGCTCTCCATGTCATGCTGTGTAGACCAGACTGTGGATCTGTAAAACCATACCACTTTCCCGCTAGATAGTTTCTGGAGAAAAAAAAAACATTGTTAAGATAAATATGATGTTTGCAGAAGAAGTACATTCATTGTGATCTGTTTCTCTGTCAATCTGGTCCCTAAACGATATAATAATTTGGCTTTCCAATATATAGGCTTTAAACATACCTGATGTAGATTATTCCAGAAACGTGTTGTGCTCACTAATTTTGATATCTATGTTTTTAATTGTTGCATTGAGACAGACGAGGTGAATGAGACACATTTAATGAAGTACTAGAGATCTAATCTATGTGGTATTTAAGCATTTTAACAAATTAAGCATACAATTATGTGGTACCGTTCAATTGAACAATATATATCAAAGAAAAACAATACCTTTATAGAATTTGAAAACAAGATGAACTGTGAGCTAATGCTCACTTATGATACCCCCGCTCTTCGGCAAACAGGAAGTAGGAATCTGACGGGTCAAAAAACGCTTCCTACGATATGGGGTACCTATATAAAGCTTGTGACCAAATATCAGATTTCTGCCATCAATAGTTGCTGAGAAAAATGGGCATATACAAAATGTATGTTCAATGTGTATAAAAATCAACAAAGTCGGCAAACAGGAAGTAGGAATCTGATGGGTCCAAAAACGCTTCCCACGATATGGGGTACCTATATGAAGCTTGTGACCAAATATCAGATTTCTGCCATCAACAGTTACGGAGAAAAATGTGACGAAAAATATCTTGGACGGACAGAGGTAAAACAATATACCCCCCTCCCACTTCGGGGAGCGGAGGTATAAAAATGTGGACCCCCCTTACATATATTTTCCACTAAGCATAATATTTTTGTTTGTTTGTTCATATATTGATGAGATTCTTTTGTCTGTGCAAAATTTTGGGAGCAATTTAATGTTTTTGAAAACAAAAATGTAAGAGAATGTGTGTGAATGATGAATGAAAGTGTTTATTACTATTATATATTTCTTTATTTGTTTATATCAAAATGTAAAATCCATATAGTCACAACACTTATTGCTTTGAAAACCCCCGTCACACCTTAGTCAGGTGGTGATGTAAGGGAATTATAAAATCCTGACTATATGAAAAAAAAATAAAAAAAAAAATTATGTGGTATTCGCATTAGTACAATGTAAGAAAAACAAGATCCTATATATTTAAGTTAGTACACATGATGTATTTCTGGAATAATCTATACCAGGTGGTACGCTCACAGTCAAAAGATTGGAAAGCAAAATAAATGAAGCATGTGTGAGCAAGGAAACGACAGGACCTAAGCAGGATAGCAAAATACGGCTAAGGTCACGTGTCACTGAAGGTGATTAACTCTAGTTTTAATAAATTATATTATTAAGACTCCACTTGATTGATGATCATTGAAACAAAGATAAAACACGTCAATAATCTCTACTCTGATCTTTTTTGTATTTTGCTTACACGGTACTTTGTTACATTTGAATAAAACATGAATCGGACATTCTATCTTATCATATTGAAAAAAACAGCTGACTAATATTAACACCAAAATCACAACTGAAAATTTAGTTTCCCCACTTTCTCCTTAGTAATTCTTACATATCTTCACTTTCATATCTTTCATTCTCTTTAAAAAAATCCAACAAATTACAATATGAATTTATATGATACTTTTGCAAATATAATTGTTTTGACAACCAATATTGCATTATGTATATATTTATGTAGTATTATATTTTTCTAGTTCATTTAATTCAACCTTTATATGAGGTATTTATTGATTTGTATTTTGTTGGAATTTGAAAAAAAATATATATATAAAAAAATAATAATCTCTACTCTTATCTAAAAGACATGTCTGCTTTTGTCTTTAGTACATATTAGTTTTTGCTTCACTGACAACATGACACAAAACTTTAAGATCACAAACATATATACCTCATTGACTGGTAGTGTGTATCGTACACTTCTACACCATCTTGGACGACGCCAACAGTTGGGGGGCTACTGTCAATAATAACACCGTCTGACGTCACAGAAGAACATAAATCAGCCGTATTACAAGCCATAATAGTAGAATAATAACGATACCCTTGTACTAAATGCACAGGAAAAAGAGTAAAATCTGAAATAAACAGTACATATGTTATGCCAGTTTTATGCGGTAAAGCCAATTCATGATCCGGTATATATCTGATATATGACATATACAATGTACATGATGCATCTCTGAAAGCATGAAAACCTCATAATGAGTTTTTGTTATCAAAAGATGGCATCCAATCATTGTATAACATGCATATAGCAGATTCAATATTACATAAAAATAGCTAAAAGCAATAAAAAGTTAAAACATAGCACTTTAGATATGTAAAACCTTGTCAAAAAGATCAGTTATATTGAAAATTTATCTTCTTGTCCTTACAGTGAAAAATATCTACAAATCGTTACCAACTTTTGGGCCAGCAAAGTAATTATGTTAAAGGACCTTGGAAGTTCGCTATGAGTAAGTTTCTCTATTAACATAATGTGTATTCGATTACTACATTTTGATTATCACAATCAGATTCTAAGAAATGTTTGAAGATACTTAAGTGGTAATCAAAAGTCATAACTCGACGAGGAACAAACAATCCAATGGCCAAAAAAAAAAGGCCGTTATAACAAACAATGATTCATAAAACACTACACAAACCACACTAAGAACTGGAGGTGAACTTGGATATTCCAGTATGGTTAGCAGCTCCTGCTCCACTAGTGGTACCTGTCGTGGTATTCATGATAACAATCTGGTGATAAGTCACACATGAGAAGATGAGGACTGGATTCTGACTTTGAAAAACGAAACATATCCGTGGTAATACCCACACTTTAAAAAGTCAAACAATTATAGATTTATAATATAGATTGTAGTTAAATGTTCCGAAACCTTAAATGTTTAATAAATCCATTAGAAAATAAAAAATACTATAGCGTATGCAAGTTGGTCTTACAGAAGCTGTGTATTTTTATATTTCAAGCTCTGTGCGAAAAACAAAATATAAATTTGTTTAAACCTGCAAAAATGACTACATATGACATATTATATTAATATGTTTTTTAATCATTATATATTTAGAGCATGATATGTTTACTTATTATGTCATTGTACTTGTGATGGCTAAAAACGTTAAAATAAGAAAACAAGTAGATAATTTATTATGTTACATATAAAAGAATGTAGTCAAATTAGACAATGGAAGGTAAACTTTGTTCAGTGGGGTACGTATTGCTCAATCCTTTGTTTAGTGGGGTACGTATTGCAAGGTAAACTTTGTTTAGTGGGGTACGTATTGCTCAATCCTTTGTTTAGTGGGGTACGTATTGCAAGGTAAACTTTGTTTAGTGGGGTACGTATTGCTCAATCCTTTGTTTAGTGGGGTACGTATTACAAGGTAAACTTTGTTTAGTGGGGTACGTATTGCAAGGTAAACTTTGTTTAGTGGGGTACGTATTGCAAGGTAAACTTTGTTTAGTGGGGTATGTATTGCTCAATCCTTTGTTTAGTGGGGTACGTATTGCTCAATCCTTTGATTAGTGGGGTACGTATTGCTCAATCCTTTGTTTAGTGGGGTACGTATTGCTCAATCCTTTGCTTAGTGGGGTACGTATTGCTCAATCCTTTGTTTAGTGGGGTACGTATTGCTCAGTCCTTTGTTTAGTGGGGTACGTATTGCTCAATCCTTTGTTTAGTGGGGTACGTATTGCTCAATCCTTTGTTTAGTGGGGTACGTATTGCTCAATCCTTTGCTTAGTGAGGTACGTATTGCTAAATCTTTAAGTTTCTTGGTAGTGCTTTGTATACCATAATATTGTCTGTGTTTTGAATTACGACTTCTGGTTATCCTTTTGGTATCGTCAAACTTTTCTTGTCTCCATTATTCAACTGAAATAAAGATCTCCTTTAAAACCTACTAGATGTTATTCCAACAGCTTGTTTCATTATAACATCATGGCAACGATGACAAGTTCCTATGCTGATATAGTACATTTTAATTGTTGAATGTGGATCGTGAAAGCCTTCCCAGTAACAAGACAACCTATTGGAGATTGTTTGATAGTCTTTGTCCTTTCTGTCCAATGACGTTTGATGACGGACGCCGTCATATACGCTTCCAGTTACAGGAGGTGACTGATCATATAAATACGCCAATGAAGATGCTGAGGTTACCAGATGGGCTCTATTTACTGCCTGGAAAATAAAATAACATAGAATCACTAGAATATTTCTCTATTTCAACAATTTCGTAATATTGTAATATGAACCCATTATAAGCCAAATTAGAATATATCCAGAAGCACGTTCAGTTACAAATAAAAACAATCATATAATTGAGTAAAACATGTAGAAAACACAAATGCTTATTGCAAGTAAATTAGTTTGTTATAAACTATATTATGATTGAAATTCACAGTACCTAAATACATTTATCAAAACTAAGGACAGTCACAGTTAGCCTTAGTCGACTTTGGCTGTTCTGTTTAGATCATGTTTAGGTTTTTTGGTTTATTTGATCCCAAATATTTTAAAACTGCTTGACTTTCCAGTAGTTTTACTATCATTGTACATGAAAAAGGTTATTCCAGAATGGACATAAAAGAAAATTCATATTGTAACGTAGAGAATAAATGACGTAAACACATGCCGTTTTAATACTGTTCTACATCTACGAAAGTATACCCTGGCATTGTAACAAATTCTACACTGATTATAAAATACATGATATTATATACCTTAACAGTAATAAAATACCTGATATTATATACCTTAACAGTAATAAAATACCCGATAATATATACCTTAACAGTAATAAAATACCCGATAATATATACCTTAACAGTAATAAAATACCTGATATTATATACCTTAACAGTAATAAAATACATGATATTATATACCTTAACAGTAATAAAATACCCGATAGTATATACCTTAACAGTAATAAAATACCCGATAGTATATACCTTAACAGTAATAAAATACCCGATAGTATATACCTTAACAGTAATAAAATACCCGATAGTATATACCTTAACAGTAATAAAATACCCGATAGTATATACCTTAACAGTAATAAAATACCCGATAGTATATACCTTAACAGTAATAAAATACCCGATAGTATATACCTTAACAGTAATAAAATACCCGATAGTATATACCTTAACAGTAATAAAATACCCGATAGCATATACCTTAACAGTAATAAAATACCCGATAGTATATACCTTAACAGTAATAAAATACCCGATAGTATATACCTTAACAGTAATAAAATATCCGATAGTATATACCTTAACAGTAATAAAATACCCGATAGTATATACCTTAACAGTAATAAAATACCCGATAGTATATACCTTAACAGTAATAAAATACCCTATAGTATATACCTTAACAGTAATAAAATACCCGATAGTATATACCTGAACAGTAATAAAATACCCGATAGTATATACCTTAACAGTAATAAAATACCCGATAGTATATACCTGAACAGTAATAAAATACCCGATAGTATATACCTGAACAGTAATAAAATACCCGATAGTATATACCTGAACAGTAATAAAATACCCGATAGTATATACCTGAACAGTAATAAAATACCCGATAGTATATACCTGAACAGTAATAAAATACCCGATAGTATATACCTGAACAGTAATAAAATACCCGATAGTATATATTCCTAACACATATATACATAAATGACTTTCCTGTCTTGGTACAAGGGTTATATATATACATAAATGACTTTCCTGCCTTAGTACAAGTGTTATATATATACATAAATGACTTTCCTGTCTTGATACAAGGGTTATATATATAAATAAATGACTTTCCTGTCTTGGTACAAGGGTTATATATATACATAAATGACTTTCCTGCCTTGGTACAAGGGTTATGTTAGATTAATGCCCTTCCTAACACATATATACATAAATGACTTTCCTGCCTTGGTACAAGGGTTATATATATACATAAATGACTTTCCTGACTTGGTACAAGGGTTATATCTATACATAAATGACTTTCCTGCCTTGGTACAAGGGTTATATATATACATAAATGACGTTCCTGCCTTGGTACAAGGGTTATATATATACATAAATGACGTTCCTGCCTTGGTACAAGGGTTATATATATACATAAATGACTTTCCTGCCTTGGTACAAGGGTTATATATATACATAAATGACGTTCCTGCCTTGGTACAAGAGTTATATATATACATAAATGACTTTCCTGCCTTGGTACAAGGGTTATGTTAGATTAATGCCCTTCCTAACACATATATACATAAATGACTTTCCTGCCTTGGTACAAGGGTTATGTTAGATTAATGCCCTTAAACATCCCTTCTTATTGAAATATAAGTGGTTTTTTAATGCGAGTAAGCACTCACACGTAGCTTAATGAGCTACACTGTTGGGAAGAATCTTCGATATTCACATTTTGATTACTATCACTGAGTCGATACCTCTGCTGGAGGACTATTAGTTCCCGAGGGTATCATCCACCCAGTAGTAAGTGTTTCGTCACTGACATGGCTTATTAGATATATCTATTATTGATCTTCCTTGTAGCTTCATCATGGATTCACGGATTGACAATATATTTGTAATATTTCATGAAGGTTAATTTCAACAGAGTCGGCATTCCTATGGGTACCAAATGTGATTCTCTTCTCGGCGTCTTGTTCTATTATTCGTATAAAGTAGGAAGTTCGCAAGAACAATTAAAAGAAAATAGCACGATTCTTCAATTTCATGTTCTGCTATATAGATGACACCCTTTCCATACATTAGAGTTATGTTGTTTAACGCCACTTTCAACAATATTTTAGTTATATCGTAGCGGTCAGTTCTATTGGTGGAGGAAACGGGAGTACCCGAAGAAAACCACCGACCGGCCGCAAGTCGCTGACAAACTGTATTACATACTAGTGTATCGAGTACACCTCACATATACTTTCACTACATAATTCTAAGTTTTGTAACTATGTAGATACAAATGATATTACAGATAAACATCATGTTGTATGGACATAATATGACCCTTAAATCTACTTAAAATATTATTCCTCGAATATAAGTATGTATTATATCTACTTAATGTAGGACTTAATTGACATATATAAATAAAACGGAAAATTATCTTAATCTTCAAAGAAATGTTTTGACTTATAAGCAAAAAGGAAAACCGAAAGCGAGTTTTTCACTCCTTTTGACCAATAAGGTAAGCTGAAAGCAGTGTTTTCTTTGTTTGGCTTTTCAATCTTTTGACTCTGAACGCTATTCCATCAACGCGCCTTGCGCACTGTATTATGTATCTATGAATTTGTTAATACCACTGGGTCGATGCCTCTGTTGGTGGATTATTAGTCGCGGAGAGCATCATCTACTACGTCACTGGTATTGTATATTGGAGATATCTATGTTTTAAATTTACCGTTCCTAGATAATGTAATTTATTAAATCTAAGGTCAATTTCCCTCATGAATAGTTATCCTTGGCTGATTGTTGGCTCTACTGTTTAATATCACAACACTACTCACAAACCTACACAGAAAAGAAGGGAGGAATGTGACAACTGACATAAAGATATTTTTTACTGCCACTGGAGAGCTGTGTCGGGAGACTGCCACTGGAGAGATGTGTCAGGAGACTGCCACTGGAGAGATGTGTCAGGAGACTGCCACTGGAGAACTGTGTCGGGATGGGAAATGTAGTCTTCTGTAGTCGCTACAATGCGCATGCTATTTTTGAAATCTACAAAAGCACTCTCAATACACGTTACCCATTATGGTCCATGGTCTGTTTGATTACCGGACAACCTCCCATCGAGAGGGTATCTCCTATCCGCCACATGGGAACGCGTTTGGCAGCTCTGTTGATCAATGAATAGAAAACGTCACCAATACCCAGCTATTGTTTGGCCTCATCTGAGCGCAACATATAACCTCATCATAAGCTATTATAAAACATGTACCTGGCTGTAAATAGGGCTTTAAATTAGACGAGGCACAACTGTTTTTGCACATGATGGACCGAGGTTAAAAAGTGGGAATTCCTGCATTCTGGTCAATGCCCCAGCTGTATGTGAAAATTTGTGTAGCACAACTTATTGAAAACAGTTACTAATTATAGACGGGTTAGACCAGTTTTTCTTAAAAATTTACTGGAAATGCGCGATGAGACGTAATATACAAAAGTAACAAGAAAACATGCGTAATATATACTTGACTGTTATGCTTTATCTTTCCAAAATAAACCTAAAAGAACAGAAATCCTCATCCTTCATTCGAAATAGAATGTACAGTTCATGAATGGCTAGTCTACCCGGACTTAAAGGAACGCTCTAGTTCACTTTTGCAAAATAAATACCATCTCTTTACAACAGTCACAGTGGTTGGTTTTACCCATGTGCATGTGCAACATGCTTCCATGGTATTGTTTGCTCAGAACCAGATCGTTACTATTCTCCGAACACAGAGAGAGCGCTCACATAAATACTTTACTACAGCTATTGTAAGCGACAACTTTATTATCACGTTGATATTTGGATCAAAATTAATATCAGGAAGTAGTAAGATATTCAGCTTTTTCTTAAACCCAAGTTATTTGTTTTTATTATTGCATGCTTATTGTAAATCTCGTGTTTATTATATTATGAACGAGTTTCTCAAAATGGTATTGAATGGTGCACATTAAATCCATAAAGCACAGGTTTGAGTGGACTTAGACATCATCGTGAATCCAAATGCGAAATAATATGTTCTACATATGGCAAAAAGTAAAAATAAAATGGACAGCAATACCAGGTTAATTTTCTTAGAATTTTTTTTACTTTATTTATGAAACATATTTTAGATATAACTAGGTGCTGCTACCCCTTAACTTGTGAACTTTGCATAGTTTTTGCTCTATTCATTATAAATATCAGGCATTTTTGTCTGGTTAGATTAGGCAGCTAGTTAAGGTACTCCTCCCTCGGGTATATGTGACCTTAGCCGATTTTGGGTACTAGTATTCTGTGTCGGCCATTTGGTTTTCTTTGTCTTTCAAATACGTTTGCTTTGAGCATACCTGATGAAGGTTATTACAGAAACGCGCACTAAATTTGATATCTAAATTTTTATTAAGATAATTCATTAGCTAATAACTACAAGAAAGGATTGAACACACCAAAGGGGTAATCAGAAGCCGCAAATCGAAGGGGGAATGATTGATCTATGTTATAGTATTTGTCGCAAACCACAATATATTGCTTTATTTTAAAAGAGACAATGATTTTGTATACTTGCTTAATACAACTCTGAGAAAATACTTTGTGATCTTCGAGTCAATGATTTTATACCCAGATAATAGTATTGTACTCATGTCAAAATAAGAAAACCAACGAAAAATAAAAATAAGATAAAAATAAAAATAACAGGGATTAAGGTTATAGTGTTCAACGACACTATCAACAATATTTCAGTTATGGTGTCAAACCACCAATTAATTTCTTTAAGGTTTTCTACTAAATTTGTGTTTTTTCGAGCCTACCTGGTCATTTTATCTTAAGTTTAACCTTTTGAAGACCATATATTTTCTGAAACGTACATGATTCCTCTACGTTCTGTCAAAATATCAGGGCATGTTTAAAATCTTGCAGTGAAATGCCATGCTACGGAAAGCACCTACTCTAAAAATAGCTCGGTCATCCCCAAGAAATTCACTATTTATAGGTCATGCATCAAATCCTCCATAGAGGTATTAAAATACAACTAAATTCATCAAATTTGGGCTCAAAATAATCCCTATTTATTTAACTTCAATTATCAATTTTAATTAGTCCATTCCATTCAGTAGTTTTCACAATACTACAAAGTGAAAGGAACTTTTTTCTTGAAAAGGGGCTACTTTCGCATATGTTCCAAGCTCTGATTGGTGAATTAGTGGTTTGACACCTAAAATCGTTGCGGTAAGTTTTATTGGTGGAGGAAACCGGAGTATCCGGAGAAAACCACCGACCTGCCGAAAGCCAGTGACAAACATTATCGCATAATGTTGCATCGAGTATACCTTCCCTGAGCGGGATTCAAACTCACAACGTTAAAGGTGTTAGGCACTGATTGAAGAGGTATAAGTCCAACTGTCAGAATATTGTTGAAGGTAGAGTTAACCATCCATATCTCTAACCTTATCATTCACACTGAGTCTTCAAATATTAACACTAAATAAAACAAATCAGTGGTAATGCATGAATGGATATCGACTTTGTTTCTTTTAACGGTTTTTCTATTAGATTGTAGAACTGTACAGACAGTGGGACATTTTTCTTTCATTTTATTTTCAGACACATTGATTAATGATTCGTGGTACAGCTACAGAGGCAATGGAGAAGAGTACATTAAACTGGAATGAAAATTTAAACAGGTTTGTAAGATGTTCCTTCTTTTAAAAAAAATATTCATGTATATTATTCAATTATACTTCAGCTTCACATCTATTAAAAATTGCTATCAAATCTTCTTGTGGACGACTTTAGTTGTCTGTGTGCTTTCAATGTTTTTGTTCGTACAGTTTGTGCTGGTACGTAATGGCTGACTGTAATTGAAACAGATTAAAAACAAATGTCATTGTTTCAAAATTACAACATAATTTGATTAGATTGATTTAGACGAGAACGAATGATTGAAATAAACGTTAAAGAAAACAAAACTGGCAATCAAGAATGGATAATCCAGAAAACTGGCAACATTGGGTATGTTGGGAATAATGGACCATTGTCATGTATAGTATGATATTACGGTAAATAGACGTACCGCAGGACTGGATCCCGGGAATTGGTGGCACTGGACTGTTTGCTGGATGGGAACGAAGGGGAACCAGTGTGTGTTTTTGGAGGGAGTCGAAGGCCAGATGGTAAATCTTGTTACGAGGATTCTTTGCGAGTATAAACCTAGCTTTGGGAACTATATCTGTGAGATAACTGGTGAGTTAGTAGTTATTTAAGTTCCCCCTTTATATCGTAGATATTCGGTCACACAACATTGGCGCTGCGAGCAAACAGTTTTTGATTGAAAAGTCGACGATTTAAAGTGATGAAGTCACGTGAGTGAAAATCGTTATATCGGAGTTTTGCTGCATTTTCTGCCATTGCAAAAACATAGAACCATCGATTGATGATTTCATCGCATTGAGTTGCAAAAGAATTTTCTTCGTGTTTTCACGTATTTACCTATAAGCGACTCGATTATTATGATTTCATTTTATGGTGTCAGTGATGGCTAATGCCACGAATCCTTGTATATTATCATAGTTCTGTGACGACTACTTTTCACGGATTATTATGTGATTTTCTAGTTATGAACCAGTGATATAAATTATTAATTGCATCTATTTTGATTCAATTTTCAACACTAGGGCTAATATTACAATATTTTTAAACACTGAAATGCCCCATGCATTACATACAGGTACATATACAAACAACATTTTAGAATTTTAAATTTGCATTTGGTTTCTGATAGTATTTATATCAATTTTTTGTGTGTTTATGAATGCCACAATTTTAAATAATCGTATTCTTACGTGTAATTTAGTTATCATTCGTGTATTTTGTGGGTTATTTTGTCAAAAATGTCAGAGCAAACCAAAATAAAGATAAATAGTTGCCCTATTGATTACTTGCTGTTGTTACCTGGAGTTGGCAGACTAACGGCAGAGAGAATAATGTCGTTCAGACAACAGTATGGCAACATTAATGCGTCAGATCTCATTGAAATACCAAGGCTGAAACTTACCCGACAACTGCTGGACATGATTGATTTTTCACCAGTAGGTCCTGAGGCAACAGCTTACCCAGCTTGTATTCAGTCTGATATTGAAGTCCAAGACTTTTATGATTATGGACAAATTGAGATATCACAAACTCCAGTGCAATACAAATATACTACAAAAGCAGATGTAGATGATGATGAAGATTTTTCAGATGAATACTTGTTTAAACAGGAAGACGAGGAAGTACGTGAACATTCACGTTTCCCATCAGAATTAAGAAAACCATCGGATTATACATTAAACTTAGGAGATCATCAGTATTACAGTAAAATCAAGACTGCGGAAGAGATTAAGCAGGAAGAACTACAACCGAAACGTGTATTATCACGTTATCAGAAATTAGACACAAACATGATGGACCGGGTACCAGTTGAGAGGAGACCGGCTGGTAGGAAACCAGTACATGAAGCTAATATGGAGAATACAAATACAAAACGTGATTTTTCACGTGAACGCATGATCCAATCAACACCACGGTTGTTAAGTAATTTAAATATTGACACTAGGAATCTACCGGTAAAACCAGTTCCAGCACCAAGACGAAATACTCAGACAATACTGCGATCACCTTCTCCGACTCCTCGTCGTAGTGCTCCATCACCATATTGCTCGGGAAATATCGACGGGCAATATGATCGAAGGACACCTTTATTACCATATACAGTAGGGAATAAAGCTTCTTATCCTTCATCGCATACAGATTATAGACAGGACCCACAGTACAATCAACCAAGACAAAAGTCAATAGACATGCCACAAGGTTTGAAGTATGATGGAACAACAAATTGGAAGACCTTTTACACAAAATTCCAGCGATACGCAGAACGTTTATCGTGGTCTACCACGGAACGTAAAGATCAACTTTGTTGGTGTTTACAGGGGAAAGCAGGCGATTTTTATACAAATCTCATTGACCGAGACGAGTACATAGATTATTTCGAGCTTATACACAAACTGGAGAAACGATTCAACTATCAAGATTTGCCCGAGACACTACAAATCCAATTTATGAGTGCAAGGCAGAATCAACTGGAAAAACTAGAAGATTGGTCGGACAGAGTTTTATCTCTAGCATGTAAAGCATATAGGGACTTACCAGACAGTTATATGTATACTCAGGCTATTTGGAAAATTTGCCAAGGTTGTGCGGACAAGGATGCGGGACAGCATGCAGCGACCGCTAAACCCAGCTCTGTGGAGACAGCTATAGATCATATTAAATGGTATCAACATAATCATACTGCAATATTTGGTAAACCAACAAATCGACGTGAATCTTCACGTGATGATGACTATGATGTAGACCTAACCACTCAGGCAGTAACGAAAGCTGAGACAAAAAAGACAGATATGCAAACTGTTTCACAACATATAGAACTCCTTATGGATAAAATAACTGCTATGGAAACAACCCATAAAAAGGAACTTTATAATATTAGGACTGAGATAAAACGGCAACAAATACCTATGCAACAAACGGATAGATGGTACCAGTCCGAGCAACAAACGCAAAAACCCAGATTCAACCGATACTCGGACAACCGCCAATCGTGGCGCAGTAACAGTCAATCTTATCAGAATTTGAGGAGACAAGATGAACAAAAACCATTTTACAGGAAGCGATCGGGACCTATCCCGTTAGAAATACTGGCAAATATGGAATGCTATTTCTGTCATAAGAAAGGACATATACAAAGGGCCTGTCCAGACCTGATTGGCAAGACCAATGAGGTATCAGACATAGTAAACAAAACAGATTCTTTAAACAAGAAGGGGTCAGGCTAGGAGGCGGAACCCTGACTCTCGCATCACCCGACCGCCTACCATTACATGTGAATTTGGGAAAAAGTAAGTCGGGGGTGAACCCTGTAGAGAAATTAGGTGTTGCGACACCTGTCACATATGATACATCTACACATACAGACGATATATTTGATTCTTCAGTGGATAATGATGACCTTAGTGACATTACTATGGAAGAGAATAATGCGGTACAGCTGCATGAGCCAATAAATGTAGGCGGAACAATTTGTCAACTGGGATCATCTGCTATGCTTAGACTCAGTGTAAAAGTACAGGAGACACCAGTCGTTTGTGTAGTAGATTCTGCTGCTGAAGTCACTATTATTTCAGACAAGTTTTTTCAATCTTTGGAAAGAAAACCCCCTACTAAGAGAAAAGCTACAATGCATGCAGCAGGACGAGGTATGCGGATGGACGCTTTTGTTGCGGGACCATTTGACTTAAAGGTTGGTTCTACGACATATAGAACAGATATCTATGTAGCACCAATTGATGACAATATGTTACTGGGTCTGGATTTCATTTTCAAATCTAAAGCAATTTTGGACTGTGCTAAGCAAGTATTATTGATAAACGGAGAACCAGTTCCATTGATGTATGGACAAGCAGAACTTGTGCCTAAAGTGGAAAAAGTCACATTACAAGAAACAATAGATATACCTCCTAATTCAGTAGTAAGAGTTAGTTGTGAGAAACCTAACGACTGGAATTGCTATGTAATAGAACAAACTAAAGAATCAAATCTATTGATGCCTAGAGGCTATTACGACTCCGGGACGGATCCCGTAGTAAGTTTATTGAATATAACTGACCGTGTCGTTAAACTTAACAAAGGAGAATGCATCGGTGAAGCGACGGAAGCTGAACACTTGGATGATTGCGGGGATCCCCAGTGTATATCAAAAACCACAACGGAAAGTGACCCGACCAATCTAAAGCTACCACAACACATGCAGCAATTATATGAAAAATCCAGTAAACATTTGTTAGAGGACCAAAATCAGCAATTATATAGCCTGTTATTGGAGTTTTCAGACGTTTTTGCTAAAGACGAGTTTGATCTAGGATCTTTTTCTGATATAGAACATGAAATAGAGACAGGGGATGCTCGCCCCATAAAACAACGAATGAGACGAGTTCCAAGATGTTTTGAAGATGAAGAAAAGGGACACCTGGACAAGTTAGAGAGCGCTGGAATAATTGAACCATCCAATTCAGAATGGGCATCAGCACCGGTATTAGTTAGGAAACGTGATGGTAGCATTCGATGGTGTATAGATTACAGAAAGCTCAACAAAGTCACCAAGAAAGATGTATACCCGTTACCACTTATTGATCAGTGTCTTGACACGTTAGCTGGTAACCAATGGTTCTCAAAGCTAGATGCTAATAGTGCATATTATCAGATAAAAATTAAAGAATCTGATCGATCTAAGACAGCTTTCACCACTAAGTATGGACTTTTTCAGTTTGTTCCTATGAGTTTTGGGCTATGCAATGCGCCAGGGACATACGCCAGAGTAATGAACTTGGTATTGCGAGGATTAACATGGAACATAGTCCTTGCATTTTTGGATGATATTCTTGTGATGGGTAAAACTTTTAACGACCATCTTGGGAATTTGCGTATTGTTTTTGAGAGTTTCCGCACATATGGACTAAAGCTTAAGCCACGGAAATGTGATTTATTTAAAGAAGAAGTAATATTTTTAGGCAGAAAAGTTGACAAAACTGGAATATCCATGGGTGATGAATATATTGAGGCTGTTCGGAATTGGCCAACACCAACAACGACGAAGCAAGTTGAACAGTTTCTAGGATTCGCTAATTACCATAGAAACTTCATTAACCATTTTGCTAACGTAGCGTATCCTTTACACAAATTGACGGGTAAAAAGCCATTTAAATGGGAGGAAGCAGAGGAAAAAGCTTTCATGTCTCTTAAAAATGCATTAATGACAACTCCAGTTCTGGCATTGCCAAATGCAAGCGACCCTTTTATTCTAGACACAGACGCTTCTAATTTTGCCATTGGCGCAGAATTAATACAAGTCCAAAATGGAGTAGAGAGGACTATAGCTTATTCTAGTTTTGCATTGACACCAGAGCAATTAAATTATTGCACCACCAGAAAGGAGTTATTAGCTGTCGTGAGATTCACGAGACACTATAGACACTATTTGTTAGGCAGAGAATTCACTGTGCGTACAGATCACAGTAGTTTGACATGGCTGTTAAATTTCCGAGAGCCACAAGGTCAACTTGCCCGATGGCTCGAAGAACTGAGCCAATATCATATGACGGTACAACATAGACCTGGGAAACAACACGTTAATGCGGATGCTTTATCCCGTCTGCAAATGTGCCAGGATTGTACCAAGGATCGACACCATGCAGGGGAATTATTAAGGACACATTTACCTTGCCGATCTTGTACATATTGTACACGGGCACATCAACATTGGTTAGGGTTTCAAGAAGCTGTAGACAATGTTATTCCGTTAGCTTCACCGTCGAAACAAAAGACCAGAACAACAGTGGAATGCGAGACAGTGATTCAGCCAGCGTCTGTGTTACCCCCGGTTACAGAGCGGAGCCAAGACGTGACTTGTCACGTGAATTCTGGTGCAAGTGACCAGAAGGACTATTATAAAACGCCAAAGTCAAATTTGGAGAACAGTGAACTAGATTGCAAAGAAATTCATGACCTGAACCATAATGAAAAAACAATACTGGATACGAAATACCCAAATATAGACACTTCCGCATTCAGTCATATCTCAATTGAAATTGTAAAAACTCCACGTGGTATGTCAATTCACACGCCATATTTGGTTTCACCAAATGTGAATGTCACTAAGGAGTCAGGACTTGAAGCAGCAACTTATACACCTGAGGTATTACGAGATTTTCAGTCAAAAGATCCAGACTTAGAGCTTATTTTAACTTGGTTGAGAGACAAGGAGGAACCGTCGGAAGCGACTATTTTTAGATGCAGCCAGAGGGCGAAAAAATACTGGCTAAATAAGGAAATGTTTTTTATTGACAAGAGTGGATTATTGAGAAATTTGGATAAACATAGTAGTAAACCGAGACTGGTGATTCCTAGAGATCTTACGGAAGAAATAATGTCATTGTGTCATGACATTCCGTCATCAGGTCATCAGGGTATCAACAGAACAATGAAGCGAATCAAAGACAAATACCAGTGGTATGGTATGGCTCAGAGTATCAGAAATTTTGTTGAAGCGTGCAGTGTTTGCAATTCTAGTAAGAAAGCAAACAGAAAGGCAAAATGTCCTTTAACGAAGTACCATTCAGGTGCTCCAATGGAACGTGTACATTTGGATTTCCTTGGACCGCTACCAGAGACTACACAGGGAAATGTACACATTTTGGTCATGGTAGATCAGTTTTCGAAATGGCTAGAGTGTATCCCATTACCAACCCAGACTGCTGAACAAACTGCAAGAGCTGCTGTAAACGAGTTTTTCTCTCGTTTCGGTTTTCCTTTTCAAATTTTTACAGACCAAGGTCGTAACTTTGAAAGCCGATTATTTAAATCAATATGTGATGTTCTACAAATTCACAAGGCAAGAACCACACCGTACAGACCGTCTTCCAATGGTCAAGTTGAGCGTTGTAACCGGACATTGATGGATGCTGTACGTTGCTTCGTGTCCAAACAACAGAACAATTGGGATGAACATTTACCACAACTGGCAGGAGCAATAAGATCTTCTGTAAACAGAAGTACCGGGTTCACACCAAACATGTTGATGCTTGGACAAGAAGTGAACCAACCAGCAGATTTGTTATACAGATCTCCTGATCCTAAGACAGACGATTCACTGGATGACTATGTGAAAAGATTGAGAGAGGCTATTTGGACTGCTCACGAAACAGCGAGAGATACATTGAAAACAACCCAAAATACGATGAAGCGTGACTATGATGTTCGTATATTGGAAAGACAGTATAAGGTAGGAGATGTAGTTTATGTACTCGACACGGCGAAAATCAAAGGCCGAGCTAAAAAATTGGATCCACCATGGAAAGGCCCTGGAATTATTTGTGCTAAATTATCTTCCTACGTGTACAAGGTTAAACTTCAAAAAACCGTTATAACAATTAACCATGATCGATTAAAACTTTGTAAAGATCGTGATATTCCTTCATGGTTGACACGGTGTCAGCACCGTTTACGTGAAGGTGAAAATATCATTTTACCAGTTGATCGTGATTTGCACTGTTTGTGCAAAAAACCAGATGATGGACAGTTTATGATTCAGTGTGATTACTGTGATGAATGGTACCATGGAGCCTGTATAAACCTGACACCAGAACAAGCTGACATGTGGGTGAAATTCAGATGTCCACGGTGTCAAAATCCTGAATCTACAGGAACTTTTTAGTTTAAGAAAATTTATATGATGTACAGTTTTTTTTGCATATAGTTTAACATTTGTGTATTTGTAGATAAATATGTCTAAAAGGTCAAAGGATGGAGATGAGGGCAGGTGGCCCACACCATCAGAAGAGTATGGTATTACTCAATTACCAATCCTCCCGGGAGATCAGCGGGAAAGCCGTGATGATCACGAAGCTGTATCAACGGAAACCAAGGTTGGTTTTATTCATGATGATAGTTTTATTTTCGATATCACAGAGGATAATTATATAGATTGGCTAGACATCTGTGATAAAGAAACAAGTACTCAGGTGAAATTAGAAGGTATTAATATTAAAAAGGCTATCCGTGATTCGTCACGTACAAGCCCAAAGACCACTACTGAAACTTCTGCTACCGCAGAAGGGAATAATACCATTATGGAAAAGGAATCGACATGCCCGATTCCGACATGTAACAGGAGAACGAAAAAACTAAAGCATCATTGTTGGGATTATCATCTCCCATTTATTTTTAAAGACAAAGTAGAGGAGACACTGGAAAATGATCCAGAATTTCAACAACTGAGGGCTGAGGCGTTAACGATGTTGGCTACGTGGATATATAAACGGAAATCGACACCCTTTGATTTAGTCAGGTTTATAAATAATACACCTGATTTCATTCCTAATAATTGTAACATGATGGCTCGCTGTCAAGACCAGATGAGGAACTTGACAAAAGCAATGAATTGGTTTCCGCCAAGAAATGATGTCTATACGATGTACCCGGTAAATCATCCGAGTGTTTTAATACAGTGGCGAATATTAATAACACTACTATCTATGGTGACACATGGCCAACGGGCACAGTTTAGGCGATTGGGACGGAATTATGTGCCCCAAGATAAACGTGATCGATCACGTATAATGTTTACTTCTGTAAGAAATGAATTTAATAAGAGACCAAGAGGTATGTCATGTACATCTGAAAAGACGCATGTAACTAAACAAGCAAGAGTAGTAAAGTCACCAGATACTCTAAAAATCCGAGATGCCAGGGATATTATAAACAAGAAACGTCCTGCAGAGCAGGCTAATTATTCAGTAACGTATTCTCAACATCGGGGAAAATCCCGTAGAGTTGAGGAAAGTTCAACTGCGGACGGAAACAACAACATCCATATAAAAAAGAAACCTACAACAATACATAAGGCTTTTGATAGTCATTTTCATTTGGACAGAGCGAGCATACTGTCCACGGGTTCTCTTCAACTTACTATAGAAGAATATTTAGAGACGGATATTAGTCCAAGTCCTGAGATTCCAATTGAGATAACAGGGGGAGTCCTCGTATATTGTGATCCTGATACGTTCCTTAATGTTTTCCCTGATACTACGAAATGGAAAGTTGCTGTTGGATTACATCCAAAGGCTGCCCCGTATTTCACACAAGAACAATTTGAATTAATACGGGAGAAATTATGTGATGATAGAATTGTAGGTCTTGGAGAGATAGGTCTTGATAGAAGTTGTAATGCAGTTGCGTGGGTAAGCCAGGAAAAAGTATTTGAACGATTATTAGGCCTAGCAAATCCAAACAAACCAGTGATTATTCACGTGAGAGGAGAACGAAAGGACAAAATGTCTGAGGATGTCTATAAAAGGGCACTGGAAATAGTAAAATCAACTTGTGAACCGGAACAGAAAATTCAGTTGCATAGTTTTCACGGAGGAGTTAAACAAGTACAGGAATGGAGGAGAAACTTTTCAAACACTTATTTCAGTTTTAGTATGCTATGTAAGGGATTTAATAGGGAACAAAAACAAGGTTTAATAGCTGTCCCTGAACACAGATTGCTGCTGGAAACAGATTCTCCGTATTTATCTTTAACATCTGATATCCAGGCCAACCACCCACGTTATTTGGGTAACGTGGCATTAATCGTGGCGGGGCTACGTGAGATGCCAATAGCAGGAACCTTGGCCATTACTATGGAAAATGGCAGGGGTTTCTTTTCATAAGCGTATTGAATGATTCCGTTATATTCCATTCATGGATATTATTATTATATTTATATTATTTTTTTTTTTTTTTTTTTCTTTCTCCTTTACTATGTTGGGAACATAAGGATATTTAATATATCAGTGGCATTTATTTCTAAAATATGGATAGAATATGATTATGAAGAATAGAATCAGCTGTAAATGTGTAACAGTTTAAGCTTGTCCAATTTGCGACAGTATGACAAATGTTTTACCCGCATGTAGTGAATACGGGTGTCTGTAAATTATTAGGTGAAGGAACAAGTTCAAGGAATTATTTAATTGTTGATTGCAGAAATCTTTGTATATAAAGATGAGAATATAGAGATTAACATGCCCCGGGATGCGATCATGCGGGGATAATTTTCATTACATCACAAGTAAACTCCACTCTTTCAAAATGAGGGGGAGTGTTGGGAATAATGGACCATTGTCATGTATAGTATGATATTACGGTAAATAGACGTACCGCAGGACTGGATCCCGGGAATTGGTGGCACTGGACTGTTTGCTGGATGGGAACGAAGGGGAACCAGTGTGTGTTTTTGGCGGGAGTCGAAGGCCAGATGGTAAATCTTGTTACGAGGATTCTTTGCGAGTATAAACCTAGCTTTGGGAACTATATCTGTGAGATAACTGGTGAGTTAGTAGTTATTTAAGTTCCCCCTTTATATCGTAGATATTCGGTCACACAACAGGTATATAAGACACAGGACGAAGACAAACAAAGTAAAGAACCTCGTGAAGGGTAAGCAGTTACTGTCTCTTATAAGACACCCGCCATATTATCCATACAGTCAAGAAGTATTTGACACTTCAAGCAAACACAAATAATAAGAAATGAATAATTTTAGTTAGATTAAATTAAAGATTGCAAATAAAAAGAAGAAATCCAATTACCACTCGGGGAGTGCTGTTATCTCAATACCCTATTTAAAAAAGCCACAGTGATGTGTCTGTACCACGCCAGGGCCTGAGTGTTCATCTGGCATATATCGTAATCTTTTTATTTGTTACATTATTTGAGGTGAGAGTTAATTGATCGATTTGTTGATATTTGTTGAATTATTATTTGCCTGTCACTATCGGCAAAAAACCTACAATAAATGGAGAGGCTGAAACAAACTGCTATATTATGCAAACATTTTTTTTTAATAGATACTTTAGCGACACAAAGTTTTCTGATGCTAAAGAAATATTATATTTAGCACAAGAAATAAACACAGTACCAACGTCACAATTGAGCCAGATAGTCTCTGAATCAATAAAGCATGCAGGGCATGGCGTGGCACAATTTATTTTTGACACAGATTGGAAACATGCCGACTAGGGTGAAACTGATTGTTCCCCTGTCAGGGATGAACTGGCAGTGAAACTTATTGCTTGGACTTTAACAAAGGTGGGTACAGTACTTGTTTAGCATATAGCATTCAGGAATGAAGGTAAGCAAAGTTTGAAGATACCAAAGGGTTAATCAGAAGCCATACACCAATCGTAGGACAGACAACACATTGGTCAAAAGTTTGAATATACCAAAGAGATAATCTCAAGCCGTTAATCGAAGAAGGACAGACAACACAATGGTCAAAAGTTTGAATATACCAAAGAGATAATCCCAAGCCGTTAATCGAAGGACAGACAACACAATGGTCAAAAGAAAAAGCAAAACAAAAAAAGGGACAAACAATGATCTGTTGACCACTGCACAGAAAGCTAAAGATTGAGCAGTACGAATCCAACTAAAACCGGGGATGAACTCATGTGCTCCGGAAGGGTGAGCAGTTTCCGCTCTACAGGTGGCACCCGTCGTGTAACCCTTGCTACAAACACGGCAATTAGTCATGAATGAGGAAAGGACCGGAAAATCGGTGTACTCTATACACACATGCATCTTCACTATGTTACATTTTATACACATATTAGTGATTATAGATATTTTGGTGCTTACCGACATTTCCAACAATATTTTAATAATATAATAGCGATCAGCATTATTGGTGCATGAAACAGACAAGCGCGTTACCCATTACATTACCCATGCGGTCAACAATAGCATAGCGAAAGCAAGTTACATTCTGATGGGATTATTATGTCGTACCTTTTAACCGTAATGGAAGCGGGTGGCTTGGGGCCGTAAAATCTTATTCAACCCACCATTTCTTTGGAAATGCCTGTACCAAGTCAGGGCCACTGTGGTTTTCTCAGTTTTCCGGTTGTTGACTGATTTTGTCTGTTTGTTGACTTATGAGTTTTGCCCTTCCCTTTGTAAGATTGCTCGGTCTTCGGTAATTTTATTATTACCCTTTTGTACTAGACAAGGGGAGTAGGAGCCGGGGATCCAAGGCAATTACTTACCGCTTATAACAATGAGGTTTGCTCCCACTGTCCGGGCTAGTCAAAAACTTCTTCCTCCACTGTCCAGTCATATCCTATTACTTTCCTCCAATGTCCATTCATATCCCTTATAACCCCACTGTCCGGTGCACTCTTACTCCAGTGTAGAACAACGAGGTAAGGTTGATTTTTATTGTGCTAGATCATTGAAACAACAGTCCACAGGTACACATACCGCTACATGATATAATTTTACCCTGATTCAACCAGTTTTTTTCATCATCTTACATCCTAAATGCTGTGTGTTTAGTGGGAAAGCAGCAAATTTTAATTTTATGATCTTTAGTTTGACTCGACGGTGGATCGAACCCACAATATACCGCTTTGGGTTGAGTACGTTAGCCGATGCGATTGAATACTAGCGACGAAAAATAGAACATACAGCTTGAATGTTTAATCTAAGGATACACACATCTCAAAATGATACTTCTAATAAGCTTAATATAAATTAGTTATACATATTGAAAGATTTAATGACCTGTGTGAGAGAATACATGTTACATAAACATTATATATATATTTACGACCAAACGTATCTGTGATGTAATGATTAACGTGCTCTCCTCGAGTGCAGTAGATCTTGGTTCGAGCCCTGGTTGGGTCTAACCAATGACTATAAAATTGGTATTTGTTGCTTCTCTGCTAAGCATGCAGCACTAAGGAATAAGAACAAAGACTTGGTTGGCTCGGAATTAGACAATGTGTCCCAGTGGAGCGACATGTCTTCATGCGGACTGTTGCGTCAGTGATCTAGCGCTATAAAAATCAAGCTCAGCGTGTTGGTCTAGTACATCCTCATCATCAGCATCATCTCAAAATGTAACTTGTTCTCGCCATGATATTGCTTGACAAATTGCTCATTTGACGTTAAACAATAATCATTCACTCACTATATTTACAGCCCTATCAGTTCTTGTATCTGTGTGTAAAATAATACCCTCTTGCGTGTTCATTGACAATTCTATCACTTCTGAGTCTAGTATAAGAATAGTTCTTGTGTTCAGTAAATAAGCATTAGAGAATACCGAAGGGGAAATCAAAAATGGACAATCCAGGGAAACTGGCAACATAGGGTACACAAGACGACGACAAACAAAACAAAAACACAACATAATATGTGTTGGACACCACTATGTGCAAAAAGAAACCAAATAACGTTAATAAAACATAAAGCCTCCTACAAACAACTGGAGGTAAAGACGAACCGGATATCGTTTTTATGAGGAAATCGTAACGGACATCACAACACGGAACTCAGAAAGTAAAGACCCCTACTAGGATAACACAAACAAAAAACTTAAAAGATGGGCAACACGGAACTCACCAAAAAGCCATATGTTTTATGCCTAATTAAATGTAAACATCTTCCATTGAATACATATTAAAATGACATCAGAATTAACACAATTTAAAAAATGTAGACACTGGGTAAACATATTGATTGTAAAATGTATAAAATCTTTAACTGATAGGTTGATATTTAATCCGATTAGCTCATAAACAATTATGTTTATTTATACGTATATCATTATTTGTAAATATATGGTATAACCATTGAATTATGATATACATTATATAATTATTCCATTATATAAAAACAATCTTGGTCAGTAGCTATTTATGTTTTCATAAATGCCGAATTTTTATTTCATCTTTTGATGTTTTTTAAGATCATAGCGTTCTTTATAATAACACTGTTCATCCGGTTATATGTGGGGGTTGGTATTTTATAATAACACTGTTCACCCGGTTATATATGGGAGTTGGTATTTTATAATAACACTGTTCACCCGGTTATATGTGGGGGTTGGTATTTTATAATAACATTGTTCACCCGGTTTTATGTGGGGGTTGGTATTTTATAATAACACTATTCACCCGGTTATATGTGGGGGTTGGTATTTTATAATAACACTGTTCATCCGGTTATATATGGGAGTTGGTATTTTATAATAACACTGTTCACCCGGTTATATATGGGGGTTGGTATTTTATAATAACACTGTTCACCCGGTTTTATGTGGGGGTTGGTATTTTATAATAACACTATTCACCCGGTTAAATGTGGGGGTTAGAACGTGCACTATTTCACTAATAAGGGAGGTTTGGGTCCATCAAACTAGCTTAACCCCGATACTTTTTACCTGAGTGCCTTTACCAAGCCAGGCAAGTTAGCGTCATGTAATTGTGTGCCAGTTTCTACAGTTGTTTTCATTGGATTTTGAAACTGTTCTGACAGTGCGGTATTTTGTGTTTTACCTTTTTTTATATATACATTCAAACTATGCCACTTTGTTGTAGATATCTGCTCATGGATTTAATGAAACTATCGACAAGGAAGCTGCAGAAAAGTCTTGGAAACAACAAATGAATGGTAAAGCAGGAACTGATGCCAGTCGCTGTGTATTATTAGAATATCTTATAAGACGCACAAATTTCGGCAAGTACCTTTCTACACGAGCACTTTGGGCCGAGAAGCTGTTTACTGTATTGACAGATACAGAGTTTATTGATAGAGTAATGGTAGAAGAGATGACTACAACTGGGACCAGTCTTCTTGTTACAATGGCATATACCTTCTTGTATTTTTTACACGAAGAATCGTACAAAAAGGCTATGGAGTTTTTGGTAAATTATGTCAAAGGCAAAGATATATTGCCACACGCGGAAGATTTCATCAACAGAAATTATTTCACTTCAATCGTTTCTCTTTATGAAGAGGGTATTTTTCTGAACAACGTTAGAAATGCATGCATGAAAACAACCACAAAACATGTACAACCCAGCATGAGTCTTATGTCAGGTGTTTCCCCGAATGGATTAGTTGAAATTACATACGGCAGAGTAATAAATACATGGTTAGATTCAAAAAGAGGGCCAAGAATGTTTGACTTACGAACCCGCCATATACCGGATAATGTCACAAGCAAAGCAAATGTTCCATTTGGATGTTTCCATGGTGATACTGAGATTCAGCTATATAATGTCCAGGCCAAGAAAATTCAAAATTTACGTCAAGGGGACATTATATTGTGTGGAGATGGAAGCAAAGGTTTAATTTCATCGGAAACGGTCACATTTAAAATGGATAATGAAATCTGTCTCTTTGGTTTCAACAACGAAAAGCCTTTCTTTACATCATGTCATCCATTCTGGACACAACATGGTTGGAAAGCTATTCATCCAGAAGGTGTTAGGGCAGAAAATGCATGGTTAATGGTGGGACAACTAAAAGAAGGAGACTTTGTCAGAAAGATCAAATACCATGATAAGGACAGAAAATCAGTGGTCCATACTTGGGAGGAAATAGAGAGAATAGGACATGAAACATATTCAAGTGGTACTGTAATATATGGTGTACACTTAAGAGAAGGCAACCGATCATACCACGCCAATGGATATGTTGTTCATTCAAATTATTCTGAGATAACAATGGATCGTTTTGAAAGTGGAATTCGATACCTTCCTGTTAAAGATCAAAGCAATATTCACCACGCGTTATCGGTATTACAGCCATTTATCAATAAACTCCTTGGTCCCGGTTGTGGAAAAGCAATGAACCGTATGCTGACAGAACCAAAATATGATATGGGGACCTCACGTGGGAATACAAACATACATATAACAGACCTGACGATCCCCGATATGGATTTTAAATATCTATCAGACGCTACCGACGACCAGTTGTCAACTCTACCACACTCAGTTGGTCTAACGGATGGACATTTGAGATTGGATGGTGAATTCATAGAGACTATCGCTTATTTGGGTCAAGATATGGTATTATGGGCAATACAAATTGAGGGTAATTACTGGGAGTACGGCTGTGTGAGGTTTTATCAGAGTGGTCTTTTGGCTTATGGTTATTTATGCAGAACAGATGAATCTTATACAGACAGTCCAACAGAATCCTTCTACCTTGTTGCCACTACCACGAACAAATATAGATGTTTAATAAGTGGCAAGATAATCAAAAAAAATACCAAGAACCCTGAAATGACAGATTTTGGAGAATTAGAAATAGGATTCAAACCTGATGCAACAGGGGCCCTTGAAATTGTTGGAAATATAACATTAAACGATTCCGACCCTCTATCTCCTCATGATGGGGTTGTAAGCTTCTTTATTGATGATCAACAGACCTTATATGTGGAAGTTAATATTACTCCGACGGCAGCACCATCCCTCGATTATATCAGACTGACCGGGCAGTTTGACTATGATTTTAGTACCTTTAGTGGAAAAGCTATTGCATACGATGATGATGGTGAACAATTCGAGGGACCACATTACCACTGGAATGGTACAATATTACCAACAGAAAAATCACTTTTATATAAGCAAAGACTAGCAGGTATTCGTCGTGGAAATAGAACTAAAATGTATTCAGAACCAAGTTCGTCGTCGCCATTTGACGAGGGAGTTCATTACGACTTGAAGGGTACAATATTACCAACAGAGAAATCACTCTTATATATGCCAAGACCAACAAGCATGCGTTATGAAAATAAAACTAATATGCATTCGAAGCCAACTAATATGCATTCGAAGCCAAGTTCGTCACCGCCATTGAAGAATTCAACCCCCCATCCGATGATGCTAGAAGCTGCTTCCAAATTACAGAACCACTTATCAGTCGAGGAATTGATGGGACTTGCTACTCCAAGCAAGGACATTCTAAGTAGACTGTCGATTGGAAAGCTGCTCTGCCTGTCGAAATATTTCATGACCGATGAGGTGTTGAGAGATATATTCGGACTTAGAAGACCTGAGATAGGGACAGATCTAAAGAAGATTGCGGATGATAATAAAGATTTTCTACAGAATCGTTTAGCCGTGGCCTATGTTCTGAACTGCCTGAAGGATGTTGATCCCATTAGTGAAAAAATGACGGAAGATGATCGAAGAAAACTGGAATATTATTTTAATCCGGACAAAGCAGACAAAGGAATCAATGCTGAAATAAATTTCCATGTAGTCAACAAAGGAGTTTCAAGGTTAGCCTTTTTGGACGTATGTCCAGATCTAGAGAAATATATATCTTCACCCCAAGGCGGAGATTACTGGGCAAAACAGATGTTAACTCAGATGACAAAGTCTACGTTCTTACATGGTCTAACCACTGAACAACGTCTACCACAGATACAATCAATGGTTCAAAGATATACCACAGTCTTATATTTCTTGGCGCCTAAAGCTGACTACCCACAGCAATTTCAAGAGAAAGTGCACGTGTTCATGCTTAACCGCATGATTGAGTATTTCACAGGTAGTGATAAAGATAAAGACAAGATGATCAACATATTAATAGAATTGTTTAATGCCTTATTCCATCTAGTTGTTGATGGTTCTGACAAAATAGCACCAGAGACTCGAAAATCTCTCATGGATGAACTAGAAGCTGACATGAATAAATATCAAATGGACTTGAAAACATATACTGCAGCTGTTTCAGAAACTTTTCAATCGGCGGCAGTTGAAGTAGTTAACAGCATGTTAGGGAGTAAAGGTCCTATCCTTCATAGATTAATTGATGCTATGAAAAACAATCGGAACAGTTTTCTGACGGTGGTTGGAGGAAAATTTGTCAGTAAAATTCTACCCTTGGCAGTTTGGGGATTAAGTGTATTCCATACAATGTTCGAGTATCAACACTGGGATGATTTGCTAGCTGATGACAAATGCGCATTAATAGCCATTACTGCTGGCCAAGCTTTCCAATTATCAACCAATGTTCCAGACTTTCTTACAAAGATAGAAAACTATATAGATTTACTAATAAAAGACGGTAGTTACTGGATAATAGGTGAAATTCAAAATCTATGGAAGAGTTATTCTCTCGTGGACAAATTGGAGACTTTTCTACAATTGATTACAAAAGAAGCTGCAGAACGAGCTGGAGTATCAACGGTTGATACCATATCAGAAGCAGCATCAGTTAACTATGAGGTAGAGCGTTGGACCTTCAGTAGAATAGCTAAAGCAGCATTGAAAGTCTTGAATATCTTAGGGTTAATTGTGTCATCAGTGTCTATTGGCGTATCGGTAATGAACGATTTCATACACGGCGAGCCTTTCACTAAGAAAACCTTGGACATCTTAACGGTGAGTTTTCTTTTAGCTCAATATTTGAAGAGTATATTAAGTAATAGCCTGTCCTTGATGAAAAGTTAATTTATTTCCTGTTATATTTAAGCTTGTTTATAATGTAAATAAGGGTAATAGCAAAATTACCGAACTCCGAACAATCTTACAAAGGGAAAGTCAAAACTCATAAGTATATAAACAGACAAAATCAGTCAACAACCGGAAAACTGTGAAAACCGTAATGAACCTGACTTGGTACAGGCATTTCTAAAGAAATGGTGGGTTGAATCAGATTTTAAAGCGCCAAACCTCCCGCTTTCATTACGGCTCAAAGGTTCTGGCTGTCACTATAACAGTATTTATAACAATACTGGAACAAAATAGGTAAAAACAGTTGTCAAAGCAATATCAAATTCAGTGAAGTAAATGTCAAAAACAATTTTACGTCACACATTGATAAACAAATATTTTTGACATTTTTGTTGACTTCCTTATCTTTATACATTTTCACTATATGAAAATGCATCGTTTATTATCGTCTCTGCAGAGACGGAATATATTTCGACAAAATCTTGGTATCGGAATATAAACTTTTTAAGAGATCGAATGAGGCGAATCTTTTCATAGCCCTGGTCCAGAAGCCTGTTTCTCAGATGAAGATGACGTTTCTGGAAATCATAATAATTGCTACTGGCCCTTGCATAACTAATCGATTGCGAGATGTAAGCACCATATGCAGGAGAAGCTTGTATATTACTGCACATATTTGGAAAATATATGATTTTAAAATTGAAGTCGTTCCGTTTATCATAAATTTTAGTACTGAGTTGACCACTGTCGTCAAATTCGAGGTATAAGTCCAAAAATGATGCGGACGAAGCTGTAGAATTATTGATAGATAAAACGTCATCAATATACCCGTATTTGAAATTAAAGGCTCTAGTGTCATGCATCTTCTTATCTTTTACAAGCTTTTGAAGAACATCCGACTCATATGAGTATAAAAATAAATCGGTTAGAAGAGCTGCACAATTCGTACCCATTGGTATGCCAACGATCTGCTGAAACAGTGTCCCTCCAAAGGAGACAAATATGTTATCGATGAGGAACTCCAGCATACTGATCACTTGTTCCTCGGAGTAGCATGTTTTACCTTTTTGAATTTTGTTTGAAAAATATGTGGAATTGTAGCCTAACACAACAAATTTTGAGCCATAGTTTCTATGACTGAAAGCTTTGTGAATTGTTTCTTTTAAGCGGGTTTTTAATTTGTCATCCGTTAGGGTAAAAAAACCGACGTGAAACAGCCTTAACATACACGCGAAGTCGAAATATGTTCCCAACAACTAGAAATCTGCAAATTCGTGTGCATGTTTATCGTCCTTCGCCATTGTTGTGGAGACTGATTAACTTTCGGTTGTTTTGTTCCGATGATTGCCGATCATGACCTCGGGAAGAACAGTTTTGGTTCGATGATTGCCGATCATGACCTCGTGAAGAAAAGATAAACAATCATGGATGCTGAGGTAAGCACGCACACATTCCTGACAATGATTATTGAGGATTCTGTCTGTTTCATGTCGTATGAACCAATTTTGTTTTTGCAATTATTCTTATGTGGTACACACGGAATATATTTTTATTTTTTTTCATCAACTGAACATTGCGCATGAGCATAGTTTCTATGACTGAAAGCTTCGTGAATTGTTTCTTTTAAGCGGGTTTTTAATTTGTCATGCAGTAGGGGTATATATAGAGTTAAAAAATCAAAAGTTTTGATGGAGGATACATGAGAGATAGATCTTGATTTCAGGTTATCCAAAAGATCTTTAGAGTTTTTCAAAATCCACATATGATTTATGCCACCACGCGAGTAAACAGTTTCACAATATTTCTGTTGTCCCTCTTTTACTGCAGAGAGAATCCTTGTCAAATACAATCCTACACGCGTCACCCTGTCCTTGATGAATACTTTATTTATCTCCTGTTATATTTAAGCTTGTTTGCATTGTAATGCAATTTTACATCCGCTACCCTGTCCTTGATGAATAGTTAATTTATCTTTGTTTCTATTTAAGCTTGTTTATAATGTAATACAATCCTACACCCGCCACTCTGTCCTTGATGAATAATTAATTTATCTTTGTTTCTATTTAAGCTTGTTTATAATGTAATACAATCTTACACCCGCCACCCTGTCCTTGATGAATAGTTAATTTATCTTTGCTTCTATTTAAGATTGTCTATAATGTAATACAATCTTACACCCGCCACCCTGTCCTGAATGAATAGTTAATTTGTCTTTGTTTCTATTCAAGCTTGTTTATAATGTAATACAATCCTACACCCGCCACCCTGTCCTTTATGAATAGTTAATTTATCTTTGTTTCTATCTAAGATTGTTTATAATGTAATACAATCCTACACCCACCACCCTGTCCTTGAGGAAAAGTTAATTTATCTCCTGTTATATTTAAGTTGTTTATAATGTAATACAATCCTACACCCGCCACCCTGTCCTTGATGAATAGTTAATTTATCTTTGTTTCTATTTAAGCTTGTCTATAATGTAATACAATCCTACACTGCCACCCTGTCCTTAAGAAATCGTTAATTTATCTCCTGTTATATTTTAACTTTATTATAATGTAATACAATCCTACACCCGCCACCCTGTCCTTCATCAATAGTTAATTTATCTCCTGTTATATTTAAGCTTGTTTATAATGTAATACAATTCTACACCCCCACCCTGTCCTTGATGAATAGTTAATTTATCTTTGTTTCTATTCAAGCTTGTTTATAATGTAATACAATCCTACACCCGCCACCCTGTCCTTCATCAATAGTTAATTTATCTCCTGTTATATTTAAGCTTGTTTATAATGTAATACAATTCTACACCCCCACCCTGTCCTTGATGAATAGTTAATTTATCTTTGTTTCTATTCAAGCTTGTTTATAATGTAACACAATCCTACACCCACCACCCTGTCCTTGATGAATAGTTAATTTATCTTTGTTTCTATTTAAGCTTGTTTATAATGTAATACAATCCTTAACACCCGCCACCCTGTCCTTGATGAATAGTTAATTTATCTTTGTTTCTATTTAAGCTTGTTTATAATGTAACACAATCCTACACCCACCACCCTGTCCTTGATGAATAGTTAATTTATCTGTTTCTATTCAAGCTTGTTTATAATGTAATACAATCCTACACCCGCCACCCTGTCCTTGATGAATAGTTAATTTATCTTTGTTTCTATTTAGCTTGTTTATAATGTAATACAATCCTGCACCCGCCACCCTGTCCTTGATGAATAGTTAATTTATCTTTGTTTCTATTTAAGCTTGTCTATAATGTAATACAATCCTGCACCCGCCACCCTGTCCTTGATGAATAGTTAATTTATCTTTGTTTCTATTTAAGCTTGTCTATAATGTAATACAATCCTACACCCGCAACCCTGTCCTTGATGAAAAGTTAATTTATCTTTGTTTCTATTTAAGCTTGTCTATAATGTAATACAATCCTACACCCGCCACCCTGTCCTTCATCAATAGTTAATTTATCTCCTGTTATATTTAAGCTTGTTTATAATGTAATACAATTCTACACCCCCACCCTGTCCTTGATGAATAGTTAATTTATCTCCTGTTATATTTAAGTTTGTCTATAATGTAATACAATCCTTAAGACCCGCCACCCTGTCCTTGATGAATAGTTAATTTATCTTTGTTTCTATTTAAGCTTGTTTATAATGTAATACAATCCTACACCCGCCACCCTGTCCTTGATGAATAGTTAATTTATCTTTGTTTCTATTTAAGCTTGTTTATAATGTAATACAATCCTACACCCGCCACCCTGTCCTTGATGAATAGTTAATTTATCTCCTGTTATATTTAAGTTTGTTTATAATGTAATACAATCCTACACCCGCCACCCTGTCCTTCATCAATAGTTAATTTATCTCCTGTTATATTTAAGCTTGTTTATAATGTAATACAATGCTACACCCGCCACCCTGTCCTTGATGAATAGTTAATTTATCTCCTGTTATATTTAAGTTTGTCTATAATGTAATACAATCCTTAACACCCGCCACCCTGTCCTTGATGAATAGTTAATTTATCTTTGTTTCTATTTAAGCTTGTTTATAATGTAATACAATCCTACACCCGCCACCCTGTCCTTGATGAATAGTTAATTTATCTCCTGTTATATTTAAGTTTGTCTATAATGTAATACAATCCTTAACACCCGCTACCCTGTCCTTGATGAATAGTTAATTTATCTTTGTTTCTATTTAAGCTTGTTTATAATATAACACAATCCTTAACACCCACCACCCTGTCCTTGATGAATAGTTAATTTATCTGTTTCTATTCAAGCTTGTTTATAATGTAATACAATCCTACACCCGCCACCCTGTCCTTGATGAATAGTTAATTTATCTTTGTTTCTATTTAGCTTGTTTATAATGTAATACAATCCTGCACCCGCCACCCTGTTCTTGATGAATAGTTAATTTATCTTTGTTTCTATTTAAGCTTGTCTATAATGTAATACAATCCTGCACCCGCCACCCTGTCCTTGATGAATAGTTAATTTATCTTTGTTTCTATTTAACCTTGTCTATAATGTAATACAATCCTACACCCGCCACCCTGTCCTTGATGAAAAGTTAATTTATCTTTGTTTCTATTTAAGCTTGTCTATAATGTAATACAATCCTACACCCGCCACCCTGTCCTTGATGAATAGTTAATTTATTTTTGTTTCTATTCAAGCTTGTTTATAATGTAATACAATCCTACACCCGCCACCCTGTCCTTCATCAATATTTAATTTATCTCCTGTTATATTTAAGCTTGTTTATAATGTAATACAATCCTACACCGCCACCCTGTCCTTCATCAATATTTAATTTATCTCCTGTTATATTTAAGCTTGTTTATAATGGAATACAATTCTACACCCGCCACCCTGTCCTTGATGAATAGTTAATTTATCTCCTTTTATATTTAAGTTTGTCTATAATGTAATACAATCCTTAACACCTGCCACCCTGTCCTTGATGAATAGTTAATTTATCTTTGTTTCTATTTAAGTTTGTCTATAATGTAACACAATCCTACACCCACCACCCTGTCCTTGATGAATAGTTAATTTATCTTTGTTTCTATTTAAGCTTGTTTGTAATGTATTACAATCCTACACCCACCACCCTGTCCTTGATGAATAGTTAATTTATCTCCTGTTATATTTTAGCTTTTTTATAATGTAATACAATCCTACACCCGCCACCCTGTCCTTGATGAATAGTTAATTTATCTTTGTTTCTATTTAAGCTTGTTTATAATATAATACAATCCTACACCCGCCACCCTGTCCTTGATGAATAGTTAATTTATCTTTGTTTCTATTTAAGCTTGTTTATAATGTAATACAATCCTACACCCGCCACCCTGTCCTTGATGAATAGTTAATTTATCTTTGTTTCTATTTAACCTTGTTTATAATGTAATACAATCCTACACCCGCCACCCTGTCCTTCATCAATAGTTAATTTATCTTTGTTTCTATTTAAGCTTGTTTATAATGTAATACAATCCTACACCCGCCACCCTGTCCTTGATGAATAGTTAATTTATCTCCTGTTATATCTAAGCTTGTTTACAATGTAATACAATCCTACACTCGCCACCCTGTCCTAGATGAATAGTTAATTTATCTCCGGTTGTATTTAAGCTTGTTTATAATGTAATACAATCCTACACCCGCCACCCTGTCCTTGATGAATAGTTAATTTATCTTTGTTTCTATTTAAGCTTGTTTATAATGTAATACAATCCTACACCCGCCACCCTGTCCTTGATGAATAGTTAATTTATCTCCTGTTATATTTAAGTTTGTCTATAATGTAATACAATCCTTAACACCCGCCACCCTGTCCTTGATGAAGAGTTAATTTATCTTTGTTTCTATTTAAGCTTGTTTATAATGTAACACAATCCTACACCCACCATCCTGTCCTTGATGAATAGTTAATTTATCTGTTTCTATTCAAGCTTGTTTATAATGTAATACAATCCTACACCCGCCACCCTGTCCTTGATGAATAGTTAATTTATCTCCTGTTATATTTAAGTTTGTCTATAATGTAATACAATCCTTAACACCCGCTACCCTGTCCTTGATGAATAGTTAATTTATCTTTGTTTCTATTTAAGCTTGTTTATAATATAACACAATCCTTAACACCCACCACCCTGTCCTTGATGAATAGTTAATTTATCTGTTTCTATTCAAGCTTGTTTATAATGTAATACAATCCTACACCCGCCACCCTGTCCTTGATGAATAGTTAATTTATCTTTGTTTCTATTTAGCTTGTTTATAATGTAATACAATCCTGCACCCGCCACCCTGTTCTTGATGAATAGTTAATTTATCTTTGTTTCTATTTAAGCTTGTCTATAATGTAATACAATCCTGCACCCGCCACCCTGTCCTTGATGAATAGTTAATTTATCTTTGTTTCTATTTAACCTTGTCTATAATGTAATACAATCCTACACCCGCCACCCTGTCCTTGATGAAAAGTTAATTTATCTTTGTTTCTATTTAAGCTTGTCTATAATGTAATACAATCCTACACCCGCCACCCTGTCCTTGATGAATAGTTAATTTATTTTTGTTTCTATTCAAGCTTGTTTATAATGTAATACAATCCTACACCCGCCACCCTGTCCTTCATCAATATTTAATTTATCTCCTGTTATATTTAAGCTTGTTTATAATGTAATACAATCCTACACCGCCACCCTGTCCTTCATCAATATTTAATTTATCTCCTGTTATATTTAAGCTTGTTTATAATGGAATACAATTCTACACCCGCCACCCTGTCCTTGATGAATAGTTAATTTATCTCCTTTTATATTTAAGTTTGTCTATAATGTAATACAATCCTTAACACCTGCCACCCTGTCCTTGATGAATAGTTAATTTATCTTTGTTTCTATTTAAGTTTGTCTATAATGTAACACAATCCTACACCCACCACCCTGTCCTTGATGAATAGTTAATTTATCTTTGTTTCTATTTAAGCTTGTTTGTAATGTATTACAATCCTACACCCACCACCCTGTCCTTGATGAATAGTTAATTTATCTCCTGTTATATTTTAGCTTTTTTATAATGTAATACAATCCTACACCCGCCACCCTGTCCTTGATGAATAGTTAATTTATCTTTGTTTCTATTTAAGCTTGTTTATAATATAATACAATCCTACACCCGCCACCCTGTCCTTGATGAATAGTTAATTTATCTTTGTTTCTATTTAAGCTTGTTTATAATGTAATACAATCCTACACCCGCCACCCTGTCCTTGATGAATAGTTAATTTATCTTTGTTTCTATTTAACCTTGTTTATAATGTAATACAATCCTACACCCGCCACCCTGTCCTTCATCAATAGTTAATTTATCTTTGTTTCTATTTAAGCTTGTTTATAATGTAATACAATCCTACACCCGCCACCCTGTCCTTGATGAATAGTTAATTTATCTCCTGTTATATCTAAGCTTGTTTACAATGTAATACAATCCTACACTCGCCACCCTGTCCTAGATGAATAGTTAATTTATCTCCGGTTGTATTTAAGCTTGTTTATAATGTAATACAATCCTACACCCGCCACCCTGTCCTTGATGAATAGTTAATTTATCTTTGTTTCTATTTAAGCTTGTTTATAATGTAATACAATCCTACACCCGCCACCCTGTCCTTGATGAATAGTTAATTTATCTCCTGTTATATTTAAGTTTGTCTATAATGTAATACAATCCTTAACACCCGCCACCCTGTCCTTGATGAAGAGTTAATTTATCTTTGTTTCTATTTAAGCTTGTTTATAATGTAACACAATCCTACACCCACCATCCTGTCCTTGATGAATAGTTAATTTATCTGTTTCTATTCAAGCTTGTTTATAATGTAATACAATCCTACACCCGCCACCCTGTCCTTGATGAATAGTTAATTTATCTTTGTTTCTATTTAGCTTGTTTATAATGTAATACAATCCTGCACCCGCCACCCTGTCCTTGATGAATAGTTAATTTATCTTTGTTTCTATTTAAGCTTGTCTATAATGTAATACAATCCTACACCCGCCACCCTGTCCTTGATGAATAGTTAATTTATCTTTGTTTCTATTTAAGCTTGTCTATAATGTAATACAATCCTACACCCGCAACCCTGTCCTTGATGAAAAGTTAATTTATCTTTGTTTCTATTTAAACTTGTCTATAATGTAATACAATCCTACACCCGCCACCCTGTCCTTCATCAATAGTTAATTTATCTCCTGTTATATTTAAGCTTGTTTATAATGTAATACAATTCTACATCCCCACCCTGTCCTTGATGAATAGTTAATTTATCTCCTGTTATATTTAAGTTTGTCTATAATGTAATACAATCCTACACCCGCCACCCTGTCCTTGATGAATAGTTAATTTATCTTTGTTTCTATTTAAGCTTGTTTATAATGTAACACAATCCTACACCCACCACCCTGTCCTTGATGAATAGTTAATTTATCTTTGTTTCTATTTAAGCTTGTTTATAATGTAATACAATCCTACACCCGCCACCCTGTCCTTGATGAATAGTTAATTTATCTCCTGTTATATTTAAGTTTGTTTATAATGTAATACAATCCTACACCCGCCACCCTGTCCTTCATCAATAGTTAATTTATCTCCTGTTATATTTAAGCTTGTTTATAATGTAATACAATTCTACACCCGCCACCCTGTCCTTGATGAATAGTTAATTTATCTCCTGTTATATTTAAGTTTGTCTATAATGTAATACAATCCTTAACACCCGCCACCCTGTCCTTGATGAATAGTTGATTTATCTTTGTTTCTATTTAAGCTTGTTTATAATGTAATACAATCCTACACCCGCCACCCTGTCCTTGATGAATAGTTAATTTATCTCCTGTTATATTTAAGCTTGTCTATAATGTAATACAATCCTTAACACCCGCCACCCTGTCCTTGATGAATAGTTAATTTATCTTTGTTTCTATTTAAGCTTGTTTATAATGTAACACAATCCTACACCCACCACCCTGTCCTTGATGAATAGTTAATTTATCTGTTTCTATTCAAGCTTGTTTATAATGTAATACAATCCTACACCCGCCACCCTGTCCTTGATGAATAGTTAATTTATCTTTGTTTCTATTTAGCTTGTTTATAATGTAATACAATCCTGCACCCGCCACCCTGTCCTTGATGAATAGTTAATTTATCTTTGTTTCTATTTAATCTTGTCTATAATGTAATACAATCCTACACCCGCCACCCTGTCCTTCATCAATAGTTAATTTATCTCCTGTTATATTTAAGCTTGTTTATAATGTAATACAATTCTACATCCCCACCCTGTCCTTGATGAATAGTTAATTTATCTCCTGTTATATTTAAGTTTGTCTATAATGTAATACAATCCTACACCCGCCACCCTGTCCTTGATGAATAGTTAATTTATCTTTGTTTCTATTTAAGCTTGTTTATAATGTAACACAATCCTACACCCACCACCCTGTCCTTGATGAATAGTTAATTTATCTTTGTTTCTATTTAAGCTTGTTTATAATGTGATACAATCCTACACCCGCCACCCTGTCCTTGATGAATAGTTAATTTATCTCCTGTTATATTTAAGTTTGTTTATAATGTAATACAATCCTACACCCGCCACCCTGTCCTTCATCAATAGTTAATTTATCTCCTGTTATATTTAAGCTTGTTTATAATGTAATACAATTCTACACCCGCCACCCTGTCCTTGATGAATAGTTGATTTATCTTTGTTTCTATTTAAGCTTGTTTATAATGTAATACAATCCTACACCCGCCACCCTGTCCTTGATGAATAGGTAATTTATATCCTGTTATATTTAAGTTTGTCTATAATGTAATACAATCCTTAACACCCGCCACCCTGTCCTTGATGAATAGTTAATTTATCTTTGTTTCTATTTAAGCTTGTTTATAATGTAACAAAATCCTATACCCACCACCCTGTCCTTGATGAATAGTTAATTTATCTGTTTCTATTCAAGCTTGTTTATAATGTAATACAATCCTACACCCGCCACCCTGTCCTTGATGAATAGTTAATTTATCTTTGTTTCTATTTAGCTTGTTTATAATGTAATACAATCCTGCACCCGCCACCCTGTCCTTGATCAATAGTTAATTTATCTTTGTTTCTATTTAAGCTTGTCTATAATGTAATACAATCCTGCACCCGCCACCCTGTCCTTGATGAATAGTTAATTTATCTTTGTTTCTATTTAAGCTTGTCTATAATGTAATACAATCCTACACCCGCAACCCTGTCCTTGATGAAAAGTTAATTTATCTTTGTTTCTATTTAAGCTTGTCTATAATATAATACAATCCTACACCCGCCACCCTGTCCTTGATGAATAGTTAATTTATTTTTGTTTCTATTCAAGCTTGTTTATAATGTAATACAATCCTACACCCGCCACCCTGTCCTTCATCAATATTTAATTTATCTCCTGTTATATTTAAGCTTGTTTATAATGTAATACAATCCTACACCGCCACCCTGTCCTTCATCAATATTTAATTTATCTCCTGTTATATTTAAGCTTGTTTATAATGGAATACAATTCTACACCCGCCACCCTGTCCTTGATGAATAGTTAATTTATCTCCTGTTATATTTAAGTTTGTCTATAATGTAATACAATCCTTAACACCCGCCACCCTGTCCTTGATGAATAGTTAATTTATCTTTGTTTCTATTTAAGCTTGTTTGTAATGTATTACAATCCTACACTCATCACCCTCTCTTTGATGAATAGTTAATTTATCTTTGTTTCTATTTAAGCTTGTTTATAATGTAATACAATCCTACACCCGCCACCCTGTCCTTGATGAATAGTTAATTTATCTTTGTTTCTATTTAAGCTTGTTTATAATGTAATACAATCCTACACCCGCCACCCTGTCCTTGATGAATAGTTAATTTATCTTTGTTTCTATTTAGCTTGTTTATAATCCTTCACCCGCCACCCTGTCCTTGATGAATAGTTAATTTATATTTGTTTCTATTTAAGCTTGTTTATAATGTAATACAATCCTACACCCGCCACCCTGTCCTTGATGAATAGTTAATTTATCTTTGTTTCTATTTAAGCTTGTTTATAATGTAATACAATCCTACACCCGCCACCCTGTCCTTGATGAATAGTTAATTTATCTCCTGTTATATCTAAACTTGTTTACAATGTAATACAATCCTACACTCGCCACCCTGTCCTAGATGAATAGTTAATTTATCTCCAGTTGTATTTAAGCTTGTTTATAATGTAATACAATCCTACACCCGCCACCCTGTCCTTGATGAATAGTTAATTTATCTTTGTTTCTATTTAAGCTTGTTTATAATGTAATACAATCCTACACCCGCCACCCTGTCCTTGATGAATAGTTAATTTATCTTTGTTTCTATTTAAGCTTGTTTATAATGTAATACAATCCGACACCCGCCACCCTGTCCTTGATGAATAGTTAATTTATCTCCTGTTATATCTAAACTTGTTTACAATGTAATACAATCCTACACTCGCCACCCTGTCCTAGATGAATAGTTAATTTATCTCCGGTTGTATTTAAGCTTGTTTATAATGTAATACAATCCTACACCCGCCACCCTGTCCTTGATGAATAGTTAATTTATCTTTGTTTCTATTTAAGCTTGTTTATAATGTAATACAATCCTACACCCGCCACCCTGTCCTTGATGAATAGTTAATTTATCTTTGTTTCTATTTAAGCTTGTTTATAATGTAATACAATCCTACACCCGCCACCCTGTCCTTGATGAATAGTTAATTTATCTTTGTTTCTATTTAGCTTGTTTATAATCCTACACCCGCCACCCTGTCCTTGATGAATAGTTAATTTATCTATGTTTCTATTTAAGCTTGTCTATAATGTAATTCAATCCTACACCCGCCACCCTGTCCTTGATGAATAGTTAATTTATCTTTGTTTCTATTTAGCTTGTTTATAATCCTACACCCGCCACCCTGTCCTTGATGAATAGTTAATTTATCTATGTTTCTATTTAAGCTTGTCTATAATGTAATACAATCCTACACCCGCCACCCTGTCCTTGATGAATAGTTAATTTATCTTTGTTTCTATTTAGCTTGTTTATAATCCTACACCCGCCACCCTGTCCTTGATGAATAGTTAATTTATCTATGTTTCTATTTAAGCTTGTCTATAATGTAATTCAATCCTACACCCGCCACCCTGTCCTTGATGAATAGTTAGTTTATTTCTTGTTATATTTAAGCTTGTTTATAATGTAATACAATCCTACACCCGCCACCCTGTCCTTGATGAATAGTTAATTTATCTATGTTTCTATTTAAGCTTGTCTATAATGTAATACAATCCTACAGCCGCCACCCTGTCCTTGATTAATACTTAATTCAACTCCGGCTATATTTAAGCTTGTTTATAATGTAATACAATCCTACACCCGCCACCCTGTCCTTGATGAATAGTTAATTTATCTTTGTTCCTATTTAAGCTTGTCTATAATGTAATTCAATCCTACACCCGCCACCCTGTCCTTGATGAATAGTTAGTTTATTTCTTGTTATATTTAAGCTTGTCTATAATGTAATACAATCCTACACCCGCCACCCTGTCCTTGATGAATAGTTAATTCATCTCCGGTTATATTTAAGCTTGTTTATAATGTAATACAATCCTACAGCCGCCACCCTGTCCTTGATTAATACTTAATTCATCTCCGGTTATATTTAAACTTGTTTATAATGTAAAACAATCCTACACACACCACCCTGTCCATGATTATTAGTTAATTTATCTCTTGTTATATTTTAGCTTGTTTGTAATGTGATACAACTTGGTGCAGCAGTGGCAGAAATGGCATTGTCAATAGAGGTAGCTCCTGTAATTGGTGTGGTGGCTGCAATTGTTGGCATTATTCTTTCTATTGTTATTTCCCATGCTTCACTATATTGTGATAAATATTATCTATATTTGTGTATATGTGCTAGATTTGTTGACATTATTATATGTGTATTATTTGTAGAGAGAGGACAGTCCATAAGTTGTGGTAACTTTATGTCTAATCCCATTGCTGTTTTATTTACTACAAAATAATATTAAACTAAAACCGAGTTATTGCTGTAATAATGTCAATATCTTCAAATTCAATGAGTAATTTTCTTCATGTAATATTGTTGTATTAGAAAAACTATGTAAATTGATAATAAATATTATTAATATGAAAGTCCCACCTCTTGGTTAATGTAATTGTAATATTTCCACACATGTACGCAATTTAATATGTTGTATACTATTATTTACCTCTCTGTAACTATAGGTATTTGGCTTATGAGAATAAAATTCATTCATTCATTCATTCAACAATCCGACGACGTAATAAACACTGACGAAAACAATCCGGCGACGTAATAATCACTGATGAAAACAATCCGGCGACGTAATAAACACTGACGAAAACAATGCGACGACGTAATAAACACTGACGAAAACAATGCGGCGGCGTAATAAACACTGACGAAAACAATGCGGCGACGTAATAAACACTGACGAAAACAATGCGGCGACGTATTTCACTATAGCAAGAGAACGAACATTTGACCATAAAAAAACAATTTCCACCTTACTACATTTTCGGAAATTGTTTCGAATAAATATGTACACATACGGGTCAAAAGTATTTCCACACTAAGATATTTCCCTATATATTTCATATAAAGCCATTTATTTTCAAAACATTCTCCTGAAGTCATTCATTATCTGATTTTCATGAAATTTTCAGCATTAAATGCAGAAATAAATATAGTTTCTTCTTCGTATAATTTTCAAATAATTTTATTTCTACTTTCCCTTAAGAATTGATTTAAAATCAAAGGTTTTTTTTTCACCAAATCTTACTATATAATCATATAAAATTGTGACGTCAAGAATTTACATTTGTGATTAAATCATAAATGCTTGTAGATAAAAGTTCGGAAAAATTACATGAAGATATTAAAATAAACTCTAATAATTCTACTATTAAAGGTGACAATTTCATGAAAATCTGCTAAGGAATGACTTCATGAGAATGTTATGAAAATAAGTGGTTTTATATGAAATATATAGGGAAATATCTTGGTGCGGAAATACTATTGACCCGTGAGTGCGCACGGAATGTTTCTGGAATAATCTTCATTGGGTCAAAATATTGGAAAGCCAAATAATAATAGAAAAAACAAAAAAATGGTGGTCACCTATGGCTGATTATATTATTGGCTTTTAATTCATTTTCAATTCAAGTTGGTTGGTTTTATTGATATTAATAGTTATATTTTAATTCATTAGTCTGACATCGTTTAAAGATAAATATGGCAATTAATACCTAGTTCTAATATTACAACGAACCACATCGGTGACGTAATGGTTAGCGTGCTCGCCTCGAGAGCGGTAGATCGTAGGTTCGAACCCTGGCGGGTCAAACCAAAGACAATAAAATTGGTATTTGTTGCTTCTTCGCTAAGAACGCAGCACTAAGAAGACAGAACAAAGACTGGTTGGCTCGGAATCAGAATAATGTGTTCGAGTGAAGCGACATGTCTACCCACGGACTGTTGTTTCAGTGAGCTAGCACTATAAAACTCCAACTCAGCGTGTTGGTTTAGTACAAAGCTGACCTTATCATCATCTCATGAAAATTAACTTGTTCTCGCCATGATATAGCTGATAAATTGTGGAATTGGCGTTAAACAACAATCACTCAATCACTCTAATATTACAACGTATGTGTAAAACAAATGTTGATTAAAAAAAATGTAGATTTACAATTCATTATTAAAACTAAGGTTACCTCCTTCAGACATGGGCGACTTTAGGAAATTTTTGGTTATCATGTTTGGTGTTCTTGCACTCGAAGACTTTTACAGATTATTTGACTTTCCAATCTTTTGATTTTGAGCGTTCCGGATGAAAGGTTTGAACGTTCCTGATGAAAGGATTGAGCGTTCCTGATGAAAGGTTTGAGCGTTCCTGGTGAAAGTTTGAGCGTTCCTGATGAAAGGTTTGAGCGTTCCTGATGAAAGGTTTGAGCGTTCCTGGGGAAAGGTTTGAGCGTTCCTGATGAAAGGTTATTTCAGAAGCGGGGCTTGCGCACTATGTTTTATATCTACGTTTTTTATTAGCAATTTTATTGCTGTTATTTATTTTAAATGGCTTTAGTTTGCATCATATATGTTATTTCATTGAAATTTTAATTTGTTTATATTATTGTATATCATGTATGTATTTAATTTGCTATCTGCAGACCATTGTGTTAACAAAGGTTACCAGAAATAAAGATATATAAAATTTAATTATGGGTTTAGTGTGAAATATCGTTTATTGACTTTATAGAACACAGACATATACAGACAACTATTATGAATCAATATCCGTTTTGACACGAGAACTTCGTATGAATTAATATCTCTGGCATTTTGTTAATAATATAATATTATAATATAATTTACACAAAAACAAAAATAATAATAAAAAAATGTAATGTTGTTAATATATAATACCCATGTTATAAGCTCGTGAAGCGAGCTATTTATGACTGAAGCATGGTAAAATTAAATCAATAAAGGAATAATGACGAATACCATTTACTTTGACTAGAATACCATTTACTTTGCCTAAAACAGAAATCCTTATCATCCATACACTATGCTTATGAAAAAGCTTCAACACATCCGGGTTACCGTTTTTCGAGAACCCTTGAAAACTTACGAAAGAGACACGAAAGGTATCGAAGAGCAGAACATCCGGTCCAATCGTATCTGCTCGGCCATTCTCGCTACGCCTAGTGTAGCGGAAATTGCCGAGTAGTCACGATTGATACTGGTTTCGCGAGCTTTTCAGGCGGTGCCTGTTTCATATTATTAGACACTTATCGACTGGTATGTTGGCTGCAATTGTTGGGATTATTCTTTCTATTGAACATCCCAAATCACACTAATAATTAAGTGTTATTTCTACTAGAAGATAGTCTGTAGTATCATTTAGTTATCAATAATATTTTTTTGAATGGAATTATTGATCCATTTATATAACAACTCATAATATATCAAGTGACAGTGAGCGACCTTGTGATAGAGTACATGTATCTTTGCCAAAAATGCATTCATGACCAGCTAGATTATTTCAGACGAATTAGACAGCTTCAGTGACTAAAATTATAGTAAAAACGCCAAACAATTGTGCCATATTTATATGCTCTATAAGTAATTAAAAAAAACCTATAGGGGAGGGTCATATTTTGTCCGAGGGATATGTTCCATACGGTCAAGCCCTGGACAACTGGTCAATATATATTGGATAGCATGGGCCAATAGGTGTTATATGTCACGCATGTACTGGTGGGTACATTTGTTTTATGATCATATCAGGCGTAGTGTCTGTTTAGGGTCGGCTTATGGATCACATTTCCACAAAGCATACATACAGTTTAAAGGTAAAACAACTGTTTACACATTCAAACCCATATATTATCCTTTCATACCGCCATACAACCTATGTACACATTTGGACCTGTGTGGCGTGCCTTACTCTGCCACATGCTGTACACTGACCCTAGCCAGAAAGAACTCTTAATATGACCATACAACAACAAAGTTACAGACATAGGCTTGGGTGACATGCAACGGAAACTTATAAATGGGAATTGGTTACCATATCGATCCTGTTTTATTTCCTCTGTCAGTCAAAATGCCACTGCTTGTTGATTTGGCATTCGAGGCATCTCCCTGCTAATACAGCCAACAGTGCTTGATAACTGACCTTGGACTTGCAACAAGTCCAACACGACAAACCTTCATATAATAATATTATAGTAATAGATGTATTACTCACACGATTATAACATCAGATAATATATATTATCAGTGAGCCTGATGATATACACGTACATGTATTTTGCTTAGCTATGCATTAACACCAATCATCTTAGGGAAAGACCAATTTAACTCGAAAGAGGGGGGGGGGGGCTATGTTTTTTTTCTAAAAAAATAGTCTGATTCCCAATGTTTGCTGAAAAAAATATTCTGATTTTGGTGGAGGAAAAAAAAAATAGTCTGATTCAAAGTTTTTGTCATATAACCTAATGTTGAATTCTGGAAAAAAAATTCGCGCTTTGCGCTACAAAAAAAATAAATATTCTAACTCTCGTGTTGTCCGAAAACGAAACAAAAAAACCATACCCCTCCCCCCCCCCATCAAGTTAAATGGTCTGTCCCTTATTTCTCATATAAATAGCATTGTCAGTTAACCGTGCACGATCGCCTTCTGGCTGACCCTATCAGTAGGGTGCCCAGTGTTAAAAAAAGACGCTTAGTTATCGAGTTTGGGTTAACGGAATTACACACGGCTAATTTTGGTTTTAAACGCTAGAAAAATTATTACATTTTGTATTTTTAATTGTCGTCGTAAGTTTCTGTGGTCACGATTTTTTTGATTTCACGTTTTTCAAAGGTACCCTCGGCTGACACATTGTACATGGTATTTTCAGGATGAAAAATAAAAATATTCTCCGCTATCTAAATAGCTGAAAAGGTTTTTACTTAAGAGGTAATGTATCAAAGATATAGTTAAAATAAAAACGGGGTGTAAATAATTGATTTTTGAAAGAGTATATCAGCCTTACTTTAAGCCTCAAATTTGACCCCAAATTAACCGTATTTTCAACAAAAGCAAAGTAATTACACTACATTATAAATGTACTTTGATTTTGAAGAAAACATATTGATGAAAAGTACATGTGTGCCAAAAATCATAATCTAAATGTCAGCGGTTGTTGAGAAATTGGCAAAATATAAACTCAAATAACAGTGTAAATTTCCTCTTTCATACACGGATTGTCATGTACCGGTTTCACTCGTCGCAACTTCGGCTGATTCCGTACCTTCATCATACCTCGTCCGTATTACGATAGCTCCCATTGGAACTACTTTCGGAAATCTTCAATGAAGGAGGTATTAAAATAATTTCACTATCGAATATTCGTCAAATAATAAAATATTTTCATTCGTCGCAATGTCGGCTGAAACCGTACCTTCATCAAAGACCAATATTTTTAAAAGCAAACTCATCTATTGTCGCCATTTTAGAACTTATTCGCGGTGCGCAATGTTTGATTGAAGTGATACGGTCTTCCGGCGAAGAAATGTGACGCGTAGACGCATATCAAAAACAGGGAGAAAAGGGACTCACCCGAGGTTTGCCGATTGGTACCGGTTTTTGCTAATGATGTGTCGCTCGCCGGTCATTAACTAGCACGATCTCTGTCTCAATGCATTTAGTATTTTCTCTTCTTTTATGGCAAATATATTGGTTTTAATTGTTCAGTAGAATTGTTTGTGGTTTTTATGTTTTAAAAACATTCATTTTTATGTCGACCGTTGATTGGTTTTACTGTTTTTAAAATTTGTTTAATTCATGTGTTTCTAATACACGGACCAATCCTGCAGGATACGTTATAAGTCCGGAAATGGCTCAGTTTCACAGCCCGGTAAAACTTTGTCCGCCTATTCCTAAAAGAAGTCGAAATGAAGTGAATTGGGACAAATTCATTATTTGTCAAAGTTCATTTTGTGACTCGCTAGTGATAACTATGCGAAATATTAGCAAAAATAGATTTATCGAAGCACTGGAAGCCAGGAAAGATGATGTTTATGTTAGAATTTTGCAGGATGTTTCTAGTTTAGATTGTATTCGCTGTGAAGATTTAAAAATTTCTACCATCGCGCTTGTTACAAATCATACACAAGCAGGCGCAATTGCAGCTATTCTATGTCAGAACCCACTGCAGTTGAACCGGGACATACTACATGTATAACAGAATCATTTGTGCCAGATTCTAGTATTAACCAACTGTTAAATTGGGAAGTTTTTTTTCTCTGTGAAAAGAAAACGTTTAAAAAAGATAGAAAACTGAAAAAAATTGAATCAAATGATCGTCGGAATAACCTACGGGAATCGGCTGTTTTCAAAAATGATCAAAGAATCATTAAAATACTTGACAGCGAAGAATGTATTGATAATGCTCTCTATCATTCCGGTTGCATTACTAAGTACTTGCTAAGGTATACCCCTGTGAAATCAAAATTTCAGGAAGACGATTGTCCAGAATTTAGTGTTCATGACTGCTTTTAAAATGCTTATAGCTGATATTCACGAAGACCTAACAGTGCGTAAACAGGCTTTTCTAATGACACAATTACTTTAAAAGTATCTTGATTATCAGAACCTTACACTATTCTAAGCGATAAGCTGCAGAAAGTGATGGGTATAACTGAATGCATATTTTGTGTCTCAAGAGATGTGTTTACTCCATTCCACCTTGGTCTTGCTGTACAGCTGTACCACGATATTGGTTCAAAGCAACTTATCGAGACATTACACTCTAATGGTTTCTTTGCTTCTTATGGAGAAGTCAGACGATATCTAACCAGCATTGCACACCATGAAATTGAAAAAAATCAAGATGGTGTCTACGTTCCTGATTGTATAATCCCTATGCATCAGGGTGGTGATTTAGTTCAGGAGGGTGTTGACAACATCGGTATCAACACTGAAATCGTTGACGGTAAAAACACTTTCCATTAGTTTATGATAATTTTATTTGTTAAATTAACAAAAGGGATAGGACACAAGTTTTACCATCTTATGAAGTCTTCTCCCATTAATACAATAAATTCACATAGTATAATGATCATTCCGAGCATACATATAATACATAGAAAGATATATTGTAAATAATTAACGAATTAATAAAAAGGTTGTGTTGGATGGATGCGAGGTTGGAGAGTAGATAATTATCGAGTAATTATACTACAAGGAATCTTTTTGAAGATTTAATAAAAAGTGAAAACGTGTTTGATGAAATTAATATTTTCTTCGTATGTTAAATCGTCCGACCCACAGGTTAGTAGATTAAAATCGCTTGTCTGTACCCAATTTAAGTTGTTCATCATAATAAGTTTTATATCAGAATAGTTAGGACAGGTAAAAGAATAATGGAATGTATCTTCCCGTGGAGCTCCACAGGAACAAGCAGCATCATTTACTATATTAACCTTTGATAAATCGTAATTTAGAAAGGAATACGAGTTACGAAGTTGAGTAAAAATATGGCAAGGGCACTTTTTCAAATCCGTCACTATGCAGTAGATCCCAATATTAGCCAATCAAAGAAAAAAAGATCACAGGAAAGGTCTGTACAGATCAGCAACAGTGCATCATCTTTGACAGCTTGCTTAGCATTTAGTAAACCAAAGACAAGGGGAGTTCCTGGTAGAATTGAGAATGCGTTTGACAGGATAACTGAATGTTCAAGTAACCTTTCCAAAACATCAGACATTCTTTGGCTTCTTCTACGTTCTATTTCTAGAAAAATTCTTGACATTCCAATTCACTTCCCAGCAAACCAACCCCAGCAAATTCCTTTTTGAACCGGCTATAACAGCGGTTTATCAGAATATAAATCTGAATTTTCGGTAGTGTCTTACACACATATCATTGAGTCAAAACCAAATGATATGTCAATTGTCTTTACAACGATGAAAAGGTGTGTTGATATGACAAAAGCTATGGGTCAGGTACATTCAGTACACACATTCGATCAAAAACTGTATGCGATAGCTAAGCAAGTTGAATGGGCGATCCCCGAAACTTTTCCATACAGTACGATTAGGTGGTTTTCACACGTTATCCTGCTGTATTGCAGCGATTGGAAAGTTGTGAGGTGATGGTGGTCTTAAAGATTTGTTGGTTGATTCTTCTGTATATGCTGCCGGGACAGTTGATCAGATGCTGAATGGCAAAGAATTCAATCGTGCGACAAGAGCTTTTGTATTGGCATATGAGGCATTGAGTGTGTCATGGTTGTCTGCCTTTTTTAGTTGGTGTAATGAAAATGACTTGATAAAGTCATTTTCTGACAATTTTTGGTCAGATTTATCTGAACTTGCTGTCACATTTCCACCAAAACCAAATACCAATGAGACTAGAAATGTAGCAACATTTGTAATTGACAACTATATGCTTCCTTTGATGGATGATTTCAGAAAATGGGGCTGTAGTGAATCACCGACATTCAAATTTTGGGATATGTTTCTCAATGCCATTGAAATAGTGTTGCAAAATATTCGATCAGAAAGAGATGGGTTGTGAAAATTGCATTTGTCATCAGTGTCGGCTATGCTACCCTTCATGTTTGTCACTAACAGAGTAAACTATTCTAGATGGTTACCTGTATACATTCTAGACATGTTTAATTTAGCTCCTGCTACAAATGATATGTTGTAAACACATAAGCCATTAAATTTGAATTTTGGTATCTTTTACGAAGTTTGAGGTTAATAGATATTTTACCAGTAATTAGTCAAGGTGTACCATAACTGAAACATGATTTTTTTTTAATCCGTCCACCAGTTGTCAAATGTTAAGGGTAACACAATTATTTGAAGATTTCCTTTAAATGAATATCAAATAAAAATGAGAAATGTTCAAACTATGACAGGTCAAGGTCACATTTATTTCTCATATATACGAAAATTGTAAAATGGCATTTTTTGTTTTAGAAAATGGCCTTTTAATTACTATATATTCAAACAATATAAAATAAAAAATAAGCATAAAATAATAAAATATTAAGCTTAACAAATACAATTGGCATTCCAGTTTAAAGTTCTTCACAGTCTTGTCGAAGAAGGAAGCCTTTTAAAACTTGTGGTGTATTAGTTCCAATTTTTAGATCTTGACCTTTGACCCCAATTATAAAAAAAAGTGACCACAATACATAACGACGACATCTTTATTTCGATGCGGCTTGTTCTCCTCATTCCAACGATGTATCATACAGGTGTGTGTAATTCCGTCAAGGCAAATTCTTTTGTGTCACTTTCAATTGGCCGATACCAAGATTCGATTTCTGACTTGTAATTCAGTTCTTTTTAAATCCAGATAAATTATTTTGTAAACCTTTAACATATTTAAACTTTTTCGCATTCTGCGGAAGGGGCCGTCGTGGTCGTGATCGTATGGTAGTTGGTTTACTTCCGATATTTATTATTAAGAATGCTATATTTAAAGTAATATGAAAGGCAAATATCGTGGAATTTTTTCATTAAATATTTTCACTTAATATGTCACTTAATTTTAACTAAAATCAACTGGATAACATAAAGAATGTTTGCCCAGTGTTGTTGACTATATAAAGCAATCGTTAGAATTGCGAAAATGAGGTTCACATTGGTCAATGTATAACTTTAACTATGACTATATAACATTTCTGTATGTTGTTCATGTATATATGTTTTGTAATGCTGTATTGTATTGTATTGCTTTACCCGTAAGGGTTTTATTTGCAATACAGATTATTAATATTAAAAATCCGCTAAAAAGCAGATTTTAAGAGCAAATCGCAAAATATTTGACAGCAGATAATTCTGTTTTCCCGTACGCAAAGGATATGTGCGTGACCCAAGATTTGAACTCTTTCGGGGAGATTATCGCTCATGCGCAATGTTCAGTTGATGAAAAAAATAAAAATATATTCCGTGTGTACCACATAAGAATAATTGCCCAAAAAAAAATTGGTTCATACGACATGAAATAGACAGATTCCTCAATAATCATTGTCAGGAATGTGTGCGGGCTTACCTCAGCATCCATGATTGTTTATCTTTTCTTCACGAGGTCATGATGGGCAATCATCGAACCAAAACTTTTCTTCACGAGGTCATGATCGGCAATCATCGGAACAAAACAACCGAAAGTTAATCAGTCTCCACAACAATGGCGAAGGACGATAAACATGCACACGGATTTGCAGATTTCTAGTTGTTGGGAACATATTTCGACTTCGCGTGTGTGTTAAGGCTGTTTCACGTCGGTTTGTTTACCCTACCGGATGACAAATTAAAAACCCGCTTAAAAGAAACAATTCACAAAGCTTTCAGTCATAGAAACTATGGCTCAAAATTTGTTGTATTAGGCTACAATTCCACATATTTTTCAAACAAAATTCAAAAAGGTAAAACATGCTACTCCGAGGAACAAGTGATCAGTATGCTGGAGTTCCTCATCGATAACATATTTGTCTCCTTTGGAGGGATACTGTTTCAGCAGGTCGTCGGCATACCAATTGGTACGAATTGTGCCCCTCTTCTAGCCGATTTATTTTTATACTCATATGAGTCGGAGTTTCTTCAAAAGCTTGTAAAAGATAAGAAGATTCATGAGGCTAGAGCCTTTAATTTCACATACAGGTATATTGATGACGTTTTATCTATCAAAATTCTAGATTTGCAGAATTTCTTCCATTGATATATCCTCCAGAGCTGGAACGTTCAAGAGACCACAGATACCGCTTCGTCCGCATCATTTTTGGACTTATACCTCGAATTTGACGACAGTGGTCAAATCAGTACTAAAATTTATGATAAACGGGACGACTTCAATTTTAAAATCATAAATTTTCCAAATATGTGCAGTAATATACCAGCTTCTCCTGCATATGGTGTTTACATCTCGCAATTGATTCGTTATGCAAGGGCCAGTAGCAATTATTCTGATTTCCTGAAACGTCATCTTCATCTGAGAAACAGGCTACTGAACCAGGGCTTTAAAATATTCGCCTTATTCGATCTCTTAAAAAGTTTATATTCCGATACCAAGATCTTGTCGAAATATATTCCGTCTCTGCAGAAAAGATTATAAACGATGGATTCTAATATGACGTCTATAAAATGGCACACACGATAATACTCAACAACTCTATATTTAGCGCAAGTGCAGTACACAACAAATCTGGCTGTTCCATTGTGACTCCCGCTGTGAAATTACCGTGACGACCGAGTGTAAACCAACAAAACACTGGTATATAACGTATGTTTAAAGTCCTTTAAATAAAAATTTCCCCTCAGTTATAAATAAATATTCTGTAACTAAGTATTTTTTTATCATTTGTTTTGAAAATTTACATTTGGGGATCCCCAGTACGCACACATACATTCCATTGATATGTGTCGGCCATGAAGAATGCTAGACACTTCGGCACCGGGACAATTCGGCACCAGGACACTTCGGCACCTGTGTGAGACATTTCGGCACCAAGACAGTTCGGCACCCGGACAATTCGGCACTTGTGTTTTTTTCTTTGATTTTACGTACAAAACTTCCAATTATGTAAATACAATATTCTTATTCACCAACAGTAAAAAGATTAATCTGTTTTCATAACGGTTATTTCTGATTTGAACAAAGCGTAACATATAATATTTTCTCTGCGTAAAGAAAACATTTTTTGTTTATTTTAATCACGTCTTTCGAATTGGCGGACCCTTCTGATTAATCTCAGAAGTCATAAAAAATATGGTTGTTGTTTTTATAAGGAACCAGAGGCTCTCAAGAGCCTGTATCGTTCACCTGGTAATAAAAAAAACCAATTGGTCCTATGTAAAAACTATGTCCTGCAGTGGTAGTCATCTTGGAATTACGATCAACATAAAAAACACAAAGTTTGTAAAGGACCTTCCAATGATTGATGCACAGTTTAGGTTCAATCAGTGCAATAGCTTCAGAGAAGAATATATTTCTGTATTTTCCCCATATGTTTCTGTGTTAATACTATGACCTGTGGTGGCAGCCATCTTGGATTTCCGATCGGCATAAAAAACAGAGGACCTTCCAATGATCATTCCTGGGCAGTTTGGTTTCAACTGTCCAAGTGGTTTCAGAGAATAAGCATTTTGAAAAAAAATTCCCATAGGGTCCAATGTTAAACTAAGTCCTGCCATAGCCGCCATTTTGAATTTCATATCAGAACAAAAAACGTAAAGTTTGTAGAGGACCATCCAATGAACATTCATGTACAGTTTGGCTTTAATAATATTTGTAGTTTCTGAGAAGAAGGCATTTGAACATTTTCCCATAGGGTCCAATGTTAATCTATGTCCTGCGGTGGTGGCCATCTTGGATTTCCGATCGGCATAAAAAACACACACCTTGCAGAGGACCTTCCAATGATCATTCCTGGGCAGTTTGGTTTCAATTATCCAAGTGGTTTCAGAGAAGAAGCGTTTTGAAACATTTTTCCCATAGGGTCCAATGTTAAACTAAGTCCTGCCGTAGCCGCCATTTTGAATTTCATACCGGAACAAAAAACGTAAAGTTTGTAGAGGACCATCTAATGAACATTCTTGTACAGTTTGGCTTTAATCATATTTGTAGTTTCTGAGAAGAAGGCATTTGAACATTTTCCCATAGGGTCCAATGTTAATCTATGTATTGCGGTGGCGGCCATCTTGGATTTCCGATCGGCATAAAAAACATAAAATTTGTAGAGGAGCTTCCAATGATCATTCCTGGGCAGTTTGGTTTCAACTGTCCAAGTTGTTTCAGAGAAGAAGCGTTTTGAAACATTTTCCCCATAGGGTCCAATGTTAAACTAAGTCCTGCCGTAGCCGCCATTTTGAATTTCATATCGGAACAAAAAACGTACAGTTTGTAGAGGACCATCCAATGAACATTCATGTACAGTTTGGCTTTAATCATATTTGCAGTTTCTGAGAAGAAGGCATTTGAACATTTTCCCATAGGGTCCAATGTTAATCTATGTCCTGCGGTGGTGGCCATCTTGGATTTCCGATCGGCATAAAAAACACACACCTTGTAGAGGACCTTCCAATGATCATTCCTGGGCAGTTTGGTTTCAATTATCCAAGTGGTTTCAGAGAAGAAGTGTTTTGAAATATTTTTCCCATAGGGTCCAATGTTAAACTAAGTTCCGCCGTAGCCGCCATTTTGAATTTCATACCGGAACAAAAAACGTACAGTTTGTAGAGGACCATCTAATGAACATTCATTTTGGCTTTAATCATATTTGTAGTTTCTGAGAAGAAGGCATTTGAATATTTTCCCATAGGGTCCAATGTTAATCTATGTCCTGCGGTGGCGGCCATCTTGGATTTCCGATCGGCATAAAAAAACAGAAACTTTGTAGAAGACCTTCCAATGATCATTCCTGGGCAGTTTGGTTTCAACTGTCCAAGTGGTTTCAGAGAAGAAGCATTTTGAAACATTTTTCCCATAGGGTCCAATGTTAAACTAAGTCCTGCCATAGCCGCCATTTTGAATTTCATATCAGAACAAAAAACCTTAAGGTTGTAGAGGACCATCCAATGAACATTCATGTACTTGTTAATCTATGTCCTGCGGTGGCGGCCATCTTGGATTTCCGATCGGCATAAAAAACAAAAACTTTGTAAAGGACCTTCCAATGATCATTCCTGGGCAGTTTGGTTTCAACTGTCCAAGTGGTTTCAGAGAAGAAGCATTTTGAAACACTTTTCCCATAGGGTCCAATGTTAAACTAAGTCCTGCCGTAGCCGCCATTTTGAATTTCATATCGGAACAAAAAACCTTAAGGTTGTAGAGGACCATCCAATGAACATTCATGTACAGTTTGGCTTTAATCATATTTGTAGTTTCTGAGAAGAAGGCATTTGAACATTTTCCCATAGGGTTCAATGTTAATCTATGTCCTGCGGTGGTGGCCATCTTGGATTTCCGATCGGCATAAAAAACACACACCTTGTAGAGGACCTTCCAATGATCATTCCTGGGCAGTTTGGTTTCAATTATCCAAGTGGTTTCAGAGAAGAAGTGTTTTGATACATTTTTCCCATAGGGTCCAATGTTAAACTAAGTTCCGCCGTAGCCGCCATTTTGAATTTCATACCGGAACAAAAAACGTACAGTTTGTAGAGGACCATCTAATGAACATTCATTTTGGCTTTAATCATATTTGTAGTTTCTGAGAAGGCATTTGAATATTTTCCCATAGGGTCCAATGTTAATCTATGTCCTGCGGTGGCGGCCATCTTGGATTTCCGATCGGCATAAAAAAACAGAAACTTTGTAGAGGACCTTCCAATGATCATTCCTGGGCAGTTTGGTTTCAACTGTCCAAGTGGTTTCAGAGAAGAAGCATTTTTCCCATAGGGTCCAATGTTAAACTAAGTCCTGCCATAGCCGCCATTTTGAATTTCATATCAGAACAAAAAACCTTAAGGTTGTAGAGGACCATCCAATGAACATTCATGTACTTGTTAATCTATGTCCTGCGGTGGCGGCCATCTTGGATTTCCGATCGGCATAAAAAACAGAAACTTTGTAAAGGACCTTCCAATGATCATTCCTGGGCAGTTTGGTTTCAACTGTCCAAGTGGTTTCAGAGAAGAAGCATTTTGAAACACTTTTCCCATAGGGTCCAATGTTAAACTAAGTCCTGCCGTAGCCGCCATTTTGAATTTCATATCGGAACAAAAAACCTTAAGGTTGTAGAGGACCATCCAATGAACATTCATGTACAGTTTGGCTTTAATCATATTTGTAGTTTCTGAGAAGAAGGCATTTGAACATTTTCCCATAGGGTCCAATGTTAATCTATGTCCTGCGGTGGCGGCCATCTTGAATTTTCGATCAGCATAAAAAAACAGAAACTTTGTAGAGGACCTTCCAATGAACATTCCTGGGCAGTTTGGTTTCAATTATCCAAGTGGTTTCAGAGAAGAAGTGTTTTGAAACATTTTTCCCATAGGGTCCAATGTTAAACTAAGTTCCGCCGTAGCCGCCATTTTGAATTTCATACCGGAACAAAAAACGTACAGTTTGTAGAGGACCATCTAATGAACATTCATTTTGGCTTTAATCATATTTGTAGTTTCTGAGAAGGCATTTGAATATTTTCCCATAGGGTCCAATGTTAATCTATGTCCTGCGGTGGCGGCCATCTTGGATTTCCGATCGGCATAAAAAAACAGAAACTTTGTAGAGGACCTTCCAATGATCATTCCTGGGCAGTTTGGTTTCAACTGTCCAAGTGGTTTCAGAGAAGAAGCATTTTTCCCATAGGGTCCAATGTTAAACTAAGTCCTGCCATAGCCGCCATTTTGAATTTCATATCAGAACAAAAAACCTTTAGGTTGTAGAGGACCATCCAATGAACATTCATGTACTTGTTAATCTATGTCCTGCGGTGGCGGCCATCTTGGATTTCCGATCGGCATAAAAAACAGAAACTTTGTAAAGGACCTTCCAATGATCATTCCTGGGCAGTTTGGTTTCAACTGTCCAAGTGGTTTCAGAGAAGAAGCATTTTGAAACACTTTTCCCATAGGGTCCAATGTTAAACTAAGTCCTGCCGTAGCCGCCATTTTGAATTTCATATCGGAACAAAAAACCTTAAGGTTGTAGAGGACCATCCAATGAACATTCATGTACAGTTTGGCTTTAATCATATTTGTAGTTTCTGAGAAGAAGGCATTTGAACATTTTCCCATAGGGTCCAATGTTAATCTATGTCCTGCGGTTGCGGCCATCTTGAATTTTCGATCAGCATAAAAAAAACAGAAACTTTGTAGAGGACCTTCCAATGAACATTCCTGGGCAGTTTGGTTTCAATTATCCAAGTTGTTTCAGAGAAGAAGCGTTTTGAAACATTTTCCCCATAGGGTCCAATGTTAAACTAAGTCCTGCCGTAGCCGCCATTTTGAATTTCTCATCGGAACAAAAAACGTACAGTTTGTAGAGGACCATCCAATGAACATTCATGTACAGTTTGGCTTTAATAATATTTGTAGTTTCTGAGAAGAAGGCATTTGAACATTTTCCCATAGGGTCCAATGTTAATCTATGTATTGCGGTGGCGGCCATCTTGGATTTCCGATCGGCATAAAAATCATAAAATTTGTAGAGGACCTTCCAATGATCATTCCTGGGCAGTTTGGTTTCAACTGTCCAAGTTGTTTCAGAGAAGAAGCGTTTTGAAACATTTGCCTCATAGGATCCAATGTTAAACTAAGTCCTGCCGTAGCCGCCATTTTGAATTTCATATCGGAACAAAAAACGTACAGTTTGTAGAGGACCATCCAATGAACATTCATGTACAGTTTGGCTTTAATCATATTTGCAGTTTCTGAGAAGAAGGCATTTGAACATTTTCCCATAGCCCTACTAACCAAATTACGTTGTCAAAACGTAGTGACAACGTAAGAATTTTACGTTTTAACTACGCCGATTTGTAGACTCCCCTAAGCGTAACTACCACGTTGTGGTACTACGTAGTAAAATACCTTTCTATAACCAAACGACAACCATAACCATGTAAAGACGTTTACACAACGTAACCACCAACCATCACAGGACCTTAATACGAGGTAAATACAACTAATTAAGGACGTTTACACAACGTAACTACCAACCATTATAAGACCTTTATACGACGTAATTACAACCACCAAAGGACCTTTACATGACGTAATTACAACCACATAGGGTCCTTTAGACAACGTAACTACAACCTCCTAGGGACCTTTACACAACATAACTACGACCACCTAGGGACCTTTATACAATGTAACTACGACCACCTAAATACCTTTAGACGACGCAACTACAACCATTTCTATATAGTTATACAACTACAAAAAATGTACAACCCTAAAAGGACTTGTATAGCCAAATTACGTTGTCAAAGCATTGTGACAACGTAATTTGGATAGTAGGGCAACTATAATCACATTAAGACCGTTCCACCATGCAACTACCGGTACCAACTACAAAAATGTACATTATTTTTTGTGTATTTAAGAACCTTTTGTGATGTTCTTAATTTTTTTGAGTTAACTAATAAAATATAAAATTCTAAACATTTATTAATCCAAATTATTGCAAGTTTTACAGATGATGAAACACTCTTTCTACTCTCAGACTCATCCCATCATAATCTATTTTAAAGATGCCAAAATGTTTAGATGTAATTATTATACAAATATGTCAGGTACATGTAATAATAAATATATCAGATTAAAAAACATGTAAAATAAATGTACTAAAAATCTTTATCTTGTGAAAGTTGCATTTGACTAAATTAAAGATGTACAAATGTATATAGATAACATCTATAGAAGTAATGAATAGGTATACATCCAGTGGAGGACCTACATTTTAAGGTCCCTGAACTATTATGTGGGCCCTTTTGCAGCCAGCAAGAATAACCAACAAGGTCAAAAGGGCCATGAACAGGGTGTTGGAGTGGAGTCCTTGACAATGGGTCAAACATTGATCCCTTTCCCACCAGCAAAGAGGTCTGAGTAACGGATGGTATCTTCTTCAATGGTGTTGTTCCATGGGAGATTCTGATAATTGTTTGTTTTTAATTTAACCACTATATCTCAGATTTTTATTAAAATTGCTGTACTGGGTTATAAGCATTTTATGCTAGAAAACAGAAATATCTCAATAAATATGGGAACTGAAGCACTAGTTGCTGGCTAAGGAAACAGCAGAAATACATGTATACATATAAAAATATCACCCTGCTAACAATGGACCAAACTTATAAGAACAACTTGACCTATAAATCTATTCTTTAGTTTAAAATTAAACACTAAAAAATATATAATCGAAAATTACCAAAAAAAGAAGAAAAATTTGTAGGATCATCAATGCACAGAAAAAAGATTTTTTTCATTCTTTAAATTACTAGAGAGGGATCATTAGGATAAACAGGTGATAGTCATGATTTTTGGTGTTTGAATGCACAAGCCTGAATTAAGAATTCATGTCCGTTTGTGGTTCCGATTGGTTCTAACATAAGGACTGAGCTGTCAAACTATTAAGCTGTGCACCAACAAAGGATTCGAGGATCCAACTCCCAAAATGTAGGCTATGAATAGATTCTGGCTAAGTCAAGGAGCCCATACAGCTTGGGATTCAGGTACAAATTTGGATAATTTTACTAATTGCAGGGACATTTTGAGGCCATATGAAATTGGAGCATATTCTAAGGTCAATATTAAGTACTTTAAGCCATTGACATATGATTCTATTACTAAAATAGCCTTATTCTAATAACAAAAACATTAAAAAAAAACTCCATTAATTTTGTTGAAAAGTTAGTTCATTAAAAAAGTTGTTTCCAGGATATAAGGGGCCCCAGGCCTGAAGCGTAAGCTTCGTTAGTTTCATAGTAAGATCTACAAATGTACCAGTGTACACATCCCAATCCTGAGAAAGCTGTAACCCCAAAATATTCTTGTTAATGTATATAAAAATATAACAAAGAACAATAATATTTTAAGCTTAGCAATTCAAAATAAAAATATCAAAACCAATATATCACATCCCCTACAGAGAAAAAATATAACCCTAATTTTTCTCTCTTTCTTAAAGAAAAAAAATATATTATTAAATATGGGGACAGTCATGATCGTATGGTAGTTGGATTTATAACTACCTATGCAATCAATGCACATCACCACTAATGTTGTGAGTTGCGAGGGGTAAAATTTGCACAGATAATGTTACCCATATTAAAATCTCCAACAAACTTACCCCTTCCATAAATTATTTCTATTCTAATAGGGCATATACGGTAAATATTTAATCCATATTCCTCAATAGTGTACCCATATTAAAATCTCCAACAAACTTACCCCTTCCATAAATTATTTCTATGACGTGCTGTTTTGGCTTTGTAAACAAAAGGGTATAATAAAACAGCCAAATACGTCATGATCATTAGCGTGTGTAAGCCATAATAAACAGGGGATTTTTATACCCTTTTGTTTACAAGGCCAAAACAGTATGTCATATTAGAATTCAAAATACTGGCATACAAATCATGATTCTCATTCAACCAATCAACTTTCATTCATCATTATATTATATAATACTATCCTGGGTACTCCGGTTTCTTCTACCTTTATAAACTGCAATATTGTTGAAAGTGGTGTTAAACACTCATAATCTTATAATTAACTCAAACCCACATTATCTCAACCATACTGATACTGATATATATAAATCACAAAACTTGCATACAAAAAAAAACACATACAAATTCTAACATTTGGTCAGCAAAAAAATGAAAGATATAAAAAAACAACAAAGTTAAATGAACAATGAAAGGTTTCCTTCAACTATAAAGTTTTTTTTCTCCATCAAGCATCTGGAAAGCTCCCTTCATTGGTGGATTGATTCTGAAAAAAATAATATGATATTAATATTTTCAGCTAAATGGAACAACTTTAGGGGTGAACATATTTTTAGTAACTATTTTGATCATGATCAGAAGCTTGAAATTATTATATTTAGGAGATAACTGTATTGTATTTTAAGCTTTGCGGATGTAAATCGTCGGTTTTACGGTCGCAAAATGAGTTTACCTAGCGACGCATATCGTAGCTAGGTAAACAGATATTTGCGACTGTAAGTGAAGACACATTGTAAAACCTATAATTAATTGATTATAACTCGGAAATATATTGCATGGATATATATTACAGAGCTAAAGAAAGAAATCCAAAAACAGTGACCAAATATATACGTTAAATTTTATTGATAGGACAAATCTAGAAAAGATACAGGTACATCTCCATTTATGTAAAAAAAAAAAAAAACATGAGAACAGAAGAGAATTAGAAGAGATATAGTACAAAAAAAGTGCAGTTCAAACATTTAGATCTATTGCAAGACTACAATATTATCAAAATTAATACTTAATTTTAGAAGAAGCATTTGCAGTATGTAAAACATTAGACTCGGAGAGGAACTTACACTTAATATGCAAGAAACTTATATCTCTAGATTAAAAATTGATTTAAGACAGCACTTATCTTGCAGTTTTTGATATTTGTTGTTGATATAAACATATCCCGTAAAATGTTTTCCATGAACTCATTTCATTAATGAGAAATTACGAAAATCACATATAAACAATCAGTGGGGAGGAGATAAATATCGATCAATCAGTGATGTGACCTAATTAAATAGCATAATTACCTATGCCCAGTACTTCTCTACTGACCAATATTATCTTCATTTATTACACTTTTATTATTTCTACACTTAATATAGAAAACTTTAAAAAGAAAAGTAGAAATGAACCAAAAAATGAAGTCCATGTTACAAAGCTCTGACAAAGGATCATATTATAATTATTTACTCTTGGGAATTTTAGGCATTTTTTTCTGCAGTTTTTTTTACATAACTATATTCCTTATTAATTGATTTCTCAAAATTTCATTACAGGTACAGTTAATTTGTCTTTGGGATGGGATCTCTATCAGATAGGTTGATCTTTTCAAAATGTGTTTATTTTCATTTTATCGTCAACTGTAACTGATGATATTTAACATAAATCTCTTCTTAAGAAATGTTCTGTATTTGAAGTAGATTGCATACATGTAATTAAATGTAACAAGTTCATCTAAAGAACCCTTTGTTTCTGTGATAGCCACACACTGTAAATATGGGAGGAGCTCTATTGGTATAACTTGGTATAAGTGTATGCATGTATCATTATACATTTATTTTGTAGGCTTTGTGCATGAAGTCTAATTTCTGGTTCATCAATAAATCATCATGGTAGCTTTTGTGATCTGAGTTTAATCCCTATAAAATTGCCTCAGGACTAGATTAGTTGATAGTAAAATGTAAAATATAATGTTGTTGACTTGTCTGGCCTATAGCTAGAAGAACATGAAATTGAATACCTCTGATTAGATGATGGTGAAATTTGCTGTTGTCTAGCTATAGCTATGTGTTGATCGGTCTGACATTACAGGACATGAAGCAGGTGACATCTGTGGCTTCCAATATTACATGGGGCCAGGAATTATTTCGATTGGATTGCCATATGTTGAAAAGTCACAAGGTCAGCTATGTGCCTATAACAGCTATAACCTCAAATCCAACTGTACTTGTTTACCACTTTTACAGATATGAACCAGCTCTGAAATTATAATGAAGAAATTTAAACTTAAACTAGTTTATTCATAGTCTCATTTATATACACAATGTACAGGTATCATCAATGATCATACTGTCTTAATGATAAAAAAAAGAGACTACTTCCCCCTGCCTCCTAAGTATATACATGTAGCCAGAAATGAGGTACCATTTGATAATTTGCATATCTAAGATGGGGACATCATGAGGAAGTCTGCAATTTTCATATGATCTACATTAAAGATATAATTTTTAATTGCATGCATGTTATTTTCTGAACTTGAAAATTATATACCTTTGGCTAAAATCAAGCTAAATAATAAATGAAATAACAATTAAATGTTCGAGGTTCCTGGACAAAATGAAAATCGGATGCATCTAACCTTTATCTGATCTTAAGAGTCTACATATGTATGTAAAAATGTCTGTAATACAGAGACGTGCAAAAAGTATTCGGTCACTGTGATGTTTTACTATATATTTCATATGAAACCACATTTTTTAAAAACATTATTCCAAAGTCAACTCTTGTTTGATTTTGATGATTTTTTTACCAACAAAAACAGAATTAAATGTAGTTTTACAAAGTGATTTTAGCATAATTTTATAATCCATAATTTTTATGAATTCACAATTTAAACACAAAACAAAATTTTGAACGTCAAAAATACAATACAATGATAGTACATTTGAAGACAAAAAATTTTAGTTTGCATTTAAATCATGAATATTATATTTAAAATCTGTGCTTCCAAAAAGTATTTAAAAATAATCACAGAAAATTACATACGTGCTCGCTTCAAATGTACTATCATTGTATTGTATTTTTGACGTTAAAAATTTAGTTTTGTGTTTAAATCACAGTGACCGAATACTTTTGGCACGTCTCTGCACCTCATTGCTTTGGTTACTGACATAACTACATTTTTGTACAGATAAACGATACATCTATTTATTCCCAATTTAGTTTATTACTCGAACTGCTTGCTTTCCTGGATCAGACACGGGGAGAATCGAAATGCGATTCTTAAGCACCGTCCCCTGGTGTCTCCTCCAGCTAAGTAATCACAGTCCTTTCATCAAACACATGATGTTTTACTACTTGAACCGCTTGCTTTACTGGATCAGACACGGGGAGAATCAAAACACAATTCTTAAGCATCGTCCCCTGGTGTCTCCTCCAGCTAAGTAATCGCATTCATGTAGTCCATTCTTCAACCAATATGATACACTGCAACTATACATTACTCATTGCCTCTCATCGGGTCGTGCTGCCGAACACGGCCTATTTATTTATTTATTTATATATTTTTTGTAACATATATCATTTAAATAGTTAGAATTGTCTTGTTTAAAAACATATCTCCATTCTGTATTGTTGTAACTGTTGATATAATTATGAATGTATATTTGTTATTGGCCCTTGAGGGACCCTAATTGGAATAAAAAATATTGTATTGTATTGTACATGTACAACGTATGTATGATTATAAACTTTTGCTGTAAATTAGTGTAAACCTTTATTGTGTTATTTTATTTTATTTCAATGTTTGAAAATCACTTAAATCACGCTAATCATTGTAACAAATTAATGATGATTTTTCTGTTCTTCGGGGCGTCTTGATTGACAATAAAGTATTTGTTTGTTTGTTTGTTTTTGACACAAAATTTAACAATGAATGACATTTGGCGTCACACTCACAGTATTTTCTTAAATCAATTTGGATTGCTCATTCATACATGTAATTCTATTGACTAACCTTACTGTATATTTCTACCTTCTAAACTCGAGGTTTTTGTATGTTCGGGACATCAAAGAAATTGTTAAAATTGTCACAAAACACCAAAATGATTTGAATTTTGGTAGGAATTCAAACTCCGGAAATAGCAATAACTGTTTATTATCGAATCGTTGACGGACACACTGAATTTCCGCATTGTATGCTATTATTTGACAAATCTAATAAACGATCCACTCAGCTTGAAACTGCAGTGATCAAAATCTAATTCAAATATGACGAATATTTATGAGGAAAAGTACTTCTAATTTTTGGATAATGGTAATTTTATTGCAAATAATTAAATCTTGGAGATACATTTGTATATTGCATTCTTCATCACGTCCTACTAAGTTCAGTGGAAAGAAGAACGATTAACGATCAAGAGGCCACCGATTCGATCCTCGTACATGGCGTTTTTATTATGTTTTTTTTTTATTGCCATTGATATACAACTATAGCCAGTTGTATCATCTTAACGCAAAAATGTAGCTATTGTTATTGTTATTACAACACAACTTAGTCACATTTTTTACTGATGAACCTGGAAATGCAAAAAGTCCTTATCAACCATGCATTTTTAGAATCAGGAGATCAACTACTATCAAATTCAAAGTCATGTATAGAGAATACTTTCCAATTTGAAAAATTCACTTTTTAATTAAGATCCTTTCCCTTTTCCAGGGAAATACCTTAATGATATTGGTGATAAGTACGTACGGTTGTTTGACAACGACTTGCATATATAGCGTATTCTGAAATACGTTACCAGGACGTAATAATTACGTTTGAGATTTTACGTTAGCATCAAGGCCAAATCCGTACGTAACAAAGACGTTGGAAAGTACGTTGTCACAACGTCTTGGATATAACGTATTCTGAATACGTTACCAGGACGTACACATTACGTTTGAGCTTTTACGTTAGCATCAAGACCATATCCGTACGTAGCAAAAACGTTCAAACTACAGTGTCACAACGACTTGCATATAACGTATTCTGAATACGTTACCAGGACGTAATAATTACGTTTGAGTTTTTACGTTAGCATCAAGGCCATATCTGTACGTAACAAAGACGTTGGAAAGTACGTTGTCACAACGTCTTGGATATAACGTATTCTGAATACGTTACCAGGACGTACACATTACGTTTGAGCTTTTACGTTAGCATCAAGACCATATCCGTACGTAACAAAAACGTTGGAACATACGTTGTCACAACGACTTGCATATCACGTATCTAAAATACGTTGTGGCAACGTAATTTTCACGTAAGAAAGGGACTTGACCAAACAGCAACCAAACTGCAACGTTGTGAATACGTAGTGTGCTAGCTGGGAGGGTCCAATGATAATTTATGTCCTGCGGTGGTGGCCATCTTGGATTTCCGATCGGCATAAAAAAAAAACACCTTGTAGAGGACCTTCCAATGATCATTCCTGGGCAGTTTGGTTTCAATTATTCAAGTGGTTTCAGAGAAGAAGCGTTTTGAAACATTTTTCCCATAGGGTCCAATGTTAAATTAAGTTCCGCCGTAGCCGCCATTTTGAATTTCATACCGGAACAAAAAACGTACAGTTTGTAGAGGACCATCTAATGAACATTCATGTACAATTTGGCTTTAATCATATTTGTAGTTTCTGAGAAGAAGGCATTTGAATATTTTCTCATAGGGTCCAATGTTAATCTATGTCCTGCGGTGGCGGCCATCTTGGATTTCCGATCGGCATAAAAAACAGAAACTTTGTAGAGGACCTTCCAATGATCATTCCTGGGCAGTTTGGTTTCAACTGTCCAAGTGGTTTCAGAGAAGAAGCGTTTTGAAACATTTTCCCCATAGGGTCCAATGTTAAACTAAGTCCTGCCGTAGCCGCCATTTTGAATTTCATATCGGAACAAAAAACGTACAGTTTGTAGAGGACCATCCAATGAACATTCATGTACAGTTTGGCTTTAATCATATTTGCAGTTTCTGAGAAGAAGGCATTTGAACATTTTCCCATAGGGTCCAATGTTAATCTATGTCCTGCGGTGGTGGCCATCTTGGATTTCCGATCGGCATAAAAAACACACACCTTGTAGAGGACCTTCCAATGATCATTCCTGGGCAGTTTGGTTTCAATTATCCAAGTGGTTTCAGAGAAGAAGCGTTTTGAAACATTTTCCCCATAGGGTCCAATGTTAAACTAAGTCCTGCCGTAGCCGCCATTTTGAATTTCATATCGGAACAAAAAACGTACAGTTTGTAGAGGACCATCCAATGAACATTCATGTACAGTTTGGCTTTAATCATATTTGCAGTTTCTGAGAAGAAGGCATTTGAACATTTTCCCATAGGGTCCAATGTTAATCTATGTCCTGCGGTGGTGGCCATCTTGGATTTCCGATCGGCATAAAAAACACACACCTTGTAGAGGACCTTCCAATGATCATTCCTGGGCAGTTTGGTTTCAATTATCCAAGTGGTTTCAGAGAATAAGCGTTTTGAAACATTTTTCCCATAGGGTCCAATGTTAAACTAAGTTCCGCCGTAGCCGCCATTTTGAATTTCATACCGGAACAAAAAACGTACAGTTTGTAGAGGACCATCTAATGAACATTCATTTTGGCTTTAATCATATTTGTAGTTTCTGAGAAGAAGGCATTTGAATATTTTCCCATAGGGTCCAATGTTAATCTATGTCCTGCGGTGGCGGCCAGCTTGGATTTCCGATCGGCATAAAAAACAGAAACTTTGTAGAGGACCTTCCAATGATCATTCCTGGGCAGTTTGGTTTCAACTGTCCAAGTGGTTTCAGAGAAGAAGCATTTTGAAACATTTTCCCCATAGGGTCCAATGTTAAACCAAGTCCTGCCATAGCCGCCATTTTGAATTTCATATCAGAACAAAAAACCTTAAGGTTGTAGAGGACCATCCAATGAACATTCATGTACTTGTTAATCTATGTCCTGCGGTGGCGGCCATCTTGGATTTCCGATCGGCATAAAAAACAGAAACTTTGTAGAGGACCTTCCAATGATCATTCCTGGGCAGTTTGGTTTCAACTGTCCAAGTGGTTTCAGAGAACAAGTATTTTGAAACACTTTTCCCATAGGGTCCAATGTTAAACTAAGTCCTGCCGTAGCCGCCATTTTGAATTTCATATCGGAACAAAAAACCTTAAGGTTGTAGAGGACCATCCAATGAACATTCATGTACAGTTTGGCTTTAATCATATTTGTAGTTTCTGAGAAGAAGGCATTTGAACATTTTCCCATAGGGTCCAATGTTAATCTATGTCCTGCGGTGGCGGCCATCTTGAATTTTCGATCAGCATAAAAAAACAGAAACTTTGTAGAGGACCTTCCAATGAACATTCCTGGGCAGTTTGGTTTCAATTATCCAAGTTGTTTCAGAGAAGAAGCGTTTTGAAACATTTTCCCCATAGGGTCCAATGTTAAACTAAGTCCTGCCGTAGCCGCCATTTTGAATTTCTCATCGGAACAAAAAACGTACAGTTTGTAGAGGACCATCCAATGAACATTCATGTACAGTTTGGCTTTAATAATATTTGTAGTTTCTGAGAAGAAGGCATTTGAACATTTTCCCATAGGGTCCAATGTTAATCTATGTATTGCGGTGGCGGCCATCTTGGATTTCCGATCGGCATAAAAATCATAAAATTTGTAGAGGACCTTCCAATGATCATTCCTGGGCAGTTTGGTTTCAACTGTCCAAGTGGTTTCAGAGAAGAAGCGTTTTGAAACATTTTCCCCATAGGGTCCAATGTTTAACTAAGTCCTGCCGTAGCCGCCATTTTGAATTTCATATCGGAACAAAAAACGTACAGTTTGTAGAGGACCATCCAATGAACATTCATGTACAGTTTGGCTTTAATCATATTTGCAGTTTCTGAGAAGAAGGCATTTGAACATTTTCCCATAGGGTCCAATGATAATCTATGTCCTGCGGTGGTGGCCATCTTGGATTTCCGATCGGCACAAAAAACACACACCTTGCAGAGGACCTTCCAATGATCATTCCTGGGCAGTTTGGTTTCAATTATCCAAATGGTTTCAGAGAAGAAGCGTTTTGAAACATTTTTCCCATAGGGTCCAATGTTAAACTAAGTTCCGCCGTAGCCGCCATTTTGAATTTCATACCGGAACAAAAAACGTACAGTTTGTAGAGGACCATCTAATGAACATTCATGTAGAGTTTGGCTTTAATCATATTTGTAGTTTCTGAGAAGAAGGCATTTGAATATTTTCTCATAGGGTTCAATGTTAATCTATGTCCTGCGGTGGCGGCCATCTTGGATTTCCGATCGGCATAAAAAACAGAAACTTTGTAGAGGACCTTCCAATGATCATTCCTGGGCAGTTTGGTTTCAACTGTCCAAGTGGTTTCAGAGAACAAGCATTTTGAAACATTTTCCCCATAGGGTCCAATGTTAAACTAAGTCCTGCCATAGCCGCCATTTTGAATTTCATATCGGAACAAAAAACCTTAAGGTTGTAGAGGACCATCCAATGAACATTCATGTACAGTTTGGCTTTAATCATATTTGTAGTTTCTGAGAAGAAGGCATTTGAACATTTTCCCATAGGGTCCAATGTTAATCTATGTCCTGCGGTGGCGGCCATCTTGAATTTTCGATCGGCATAAAAAAAGAGAAACTTTGTAGAGGACCTTCCAATGAACATTCCTGGGCAGTTTGGTTTCAATTATCCAAGTGGTTTCAGAGAAGAAGCGTTTTGAAACATTTTCCCCATAGGGTCCAATGTTAAACTAAGTCCTGCCGTAGCCGCCATTTTGAATTTCTCATCGGAACAAAAAACGTACAGTTTGTAGAGGACCATCCAATGAACATTCATGTACAGTTTGGCTTTAATAATATTTGTAGTTTCTGAGAAGAAGGCATTTGAACATTTTCCCATAGGGTCCAATGTTAATCTATGTATTGCGGTGGCGGCCATCTTGGATTTCCGATCGGCATAAAAATCATAAAATTTGTAGAGGACCTTCCAATGATCATTCCTGGGCAGTTTGGTTTCAACTGTCCAAGTGGTTTCAGAGAAGAAGCGTTTTGAAACATTTTCCCCATAGGGTCCAATGTTAAACTAAGTCCTGCCGTAGCCGCCATTTTGAATTTCATATCGGAACAAAAAACGTACAGTTTGTAGAGGACCATCCAATGAACATTCATGTACAGTTTGGCTTTAATCATATTTGCAGTTTCTGAGAAGAAGGCATTTGAACATTTTCCCATAGGGTCCAATGATAATCTATGTCCTGTGGTGGTGGCCATCTTGGATTTCCGATCGGCATAAAAAACACACACCTTGTAGAGGACCTTCCAATGATCATTCCTGGGCAGTTTGGTTTCAATTATCCAAGTGGTTTCAGAGAAGAAGCGTTTTGAAACATTTTTCCCATAGGGTCCAATGTTAAACTAAGTTCCGCCGTAGCCGCCATTTTGAATTTCATACCGGAACAAAAAACGTACAGTTTGTAGAGGACCATCTAATGAACATTCATTTTGGCTTTAATCATATTTGTAGTTTCTGAGAAGAAGGCATTTGAATATTTTCCCATAGGGTCCAATGTTAATCTATGTCCTGCGCTGTCGGCCATCTTGGATTTCCGATCGGCATAAAAAACAGAGACTTTGTAGAGGACCTTCCAATGATCATTCCTGGGCAGTTTGGTTTCAACTGTCTAAGTGGTTTCAGAGAAGAAGCATTTTGAAACATTTTCCCCATAGGGTCCAATGTTAAACTAAGTCCTGCCATAGCCGCCATTTTGAATTTCATATCAGAACAAAAAACCTTAAGGTTGTAGAGGACCATCCAATGAACATTCATGTACTTGTTAATCTATGTCCTGCGGTGGCGGCCATCTTGGATTTCCGATCGGCATAAAAAACAGAAACTTTGTAGAGGACCTTCCAATGATCATTCCTGGGCAGTTTGGTTTCAACTGTCCAAGTGGTTTCAGAGAACAAGCATTTTGAAACACTTTTCCCATAGGGTCCAATGTTAAACTAAGTCCTGCCGTAGCCGCCATTTTGAATTTCATATCGGAACAAAAAACCTTAAGGTTGTAGAGGACCATCCAATGAACATTCATGTACAGTTTGGCTTTAATCATATTTGTAGTTTCTGAGAAGAAGGCATTTGAACATTTTCCCATAGGGTCCAATGTTAATCTATGTCCTGCGGTGGCGGCCATCTTGAATTTTCGATCAGCATAAAAAAACAGAAACTTTGTAGAGGACCTTCCAATGAACATTCCTGGGCAGTTTGGTTTCAATTATCCAAGTTGTTTCAGAGAAGAAGCGTTTTGAAACATTTTCCCCATAGGGTCCAATGTTAAACTAAGTCCTGCCGTAGCCGCCATTTTGAATTTCTCATCGGAACAAAAAACGTACAGTTTGTAGAGGACCATCCAATGAACATTCATGTACAGTTTGGCTTTAATAATATTTGTAGTTTCTGAGAAGAAGGCATTTGAACATTTTCCCATAGGGTCCAATGTTAATCTATGTATTGCGGTGGCGGCCATCTTGGATTTCCGATCGGCATAAAAATCATAAAATTTGTAGAGGACCTTCCAATGATCATTCCTGGGCAGTTTGGTTTCAACTGTCCAAGTGGTTTCAGAGAAGAAGCGTTTTGAAACATTTTCCCCATAGGGTCCAATGTTAAACTAAGTCCTGCCGTAGCCGCCATTTTGAATTTCATATCGGAACAAAAAACGTACAGTTTGTAGAGGACCATCTAATGAACATTCATGTAGAGTTTGGCTTTAATCATATTTGTAGTTTCTGAGAAGAAGGCATTTGAACATTTTCCCATAGGGTCCAATGTTAATCTATGTCCTGCGGTGGCGGCCATCTTGAATTTTCGATCGGCATAAAAAAACCGAAACTTTGTAGTGGACCTTCCAATGAACATTCCTGGGCAGTTTGGTTTCAATTATCCAAGTTGTTTCAGAGAAGAAGCGTTTTGAAACATTTTTCCCATAGGGTCCAATGTTAAACTAAGTCCTGCCGTAGCCGCCATTTTGAATTTCATATCGGAACAAAAAACGTACAGTGTGTAGAGGACCATCCAATGAACATTCATGTACAGTTTGGCTTTAATCATATTTGCAGTTTCTGAGAAGAAGGCATTTGAACATTTTCCCATAGGGTCCAATGTTAATCTATGTCCTGCGGTGGTGGCCATCTTGGATTTCCGATCGGCATAAAAAACTGAAACTTTGTAGAGGACCTTCCAATGATCATTCCTGGGCAGTTTGGTTTCAACTGTCCAAGTAGTTTCAGAGAAGAAGCATTTTGAAACACTTTTCCCATAGGGTCCAATGTTAAACTAAGTCCTGCCGTAGCCGCCATTTTGAATTTCATATCGGAACAAAAAACCTTAAGGTTGTAGAGGACCATCCAATGAACATTCATGTACAGTTTGGCTTTAATCATATTTGTAGTTTCTGAGAAGAAGGCATTTGAACATTTTCCCATAGGGTCCAATGTTAATCTATGTCCTGCGGTGGCGGCCATCTTGAATTTTCGATCAGCATAAAAAAACAGAAACTTTGTAGAGGACCTTCCAATGAACATTCCTGGGCAGTTTGGTTTCAATTATCCAAGTTGTTTCAGAGAAGAAGCGTTTTGAAACATTTTCCCCATAGGGTCCAATGTTAAATTAAGTCCTGCCGTAGCCGCCATTTTGAATTTCTCATCGGAACAAAAAACGTACAGTTTGTAGAGGACCATCCAATGAACATTCATGTACAGTTTGGCTTTAATAATATTTGTAGTTTCTGAGAAGAAGGCATTTGAACATTTTCCCATAGGGTCCAATGTTAATCTATGTATTGCGGTGGCGGCCATCTTGGATTTCCGATCGGCATAAAAATCATAAAATTTGTAGAGGACCTTCCAATGATCATTCCTGGGCAGTTTGGTTTCAACTGTCCAAGTGGTTTCAGAGAAGAAGCGTTTTGAAACATTTTCCCCATAGGGTCCAATGTTAAACTAAGTCCTGCCGTAGCCGCCATTTTGAATTTCATATCGGAACAAAAAACGTACAGTTTGTAGAGGACCATCTAATGAACATTCATGTAGAGTCTGGCTTTAATCATATTTGCAGTTTCTGAAAAGAAGGCATTTGAATATTTTCTCATAGGGTCCAATGTTAATCTATGTCCTGCGGTGGCAGCCATCTTGGATTTCCGATATGCATAAAAAACAGAAACTTTGTAGAGGACCTTCCAATGATCATTCCTGGGCAGTTTGGTTTCAACTGTCCAAGTGGTTTCAGAGGACAAGCATTTTGAAACATTTTTCCCATAGGGTCCAATGTTAAACTAAGTCCTGCCATAGCCGCCATTTTGAATTTCATATCGGAACAAAAAACCTTAAGGTTGTAGAGGACCATCCAATGAACATTCATGTACAGTTTGGCTTTAATCATATTTGTAGTTTCTGAGAAGAAGGCATTTGAACATTTTCCCATAGGGTCCAATGTTAATCTATGTCCTGCGGTGGCGGCCATCTTGAATTTTCGATCGGCATAAAAAAACAGAAACTTTGTAGTGGACCTTCCAATGAACATTCCTGGGCATTTTGGTTTCAATTATCCAAGTTGTTTCAGAGAAGAAGCGTTTTGAAACATTTTCCCCATAGGGTCCAATGTTAAACTAAGTCCTGCCGTAGCCGCCATTTTGAATTTCATATCGGAACAAAAAACGTACAGTGTGTAGAGGACCATCCAATGAACATTCATGTACAGTTTGGCTTTAATCATATTTGCAGTTTCTGAGAAGAAGGCATTTGAACATTTTCCCATAGGGTCCAATGTTAATCTATGTCCTGCGGTGGTGGCCATCTTGGATTTCCGATCGCCATAAAAAACACACACCTTGTAGAGGACCTTCCAATGATCATTCCTGGGCAGTTTGGTTTCAATTATCCAAGTGGTTTCAGAGAAGAAGCGTTTTGAAACATTTTCCCCATAGGGTCCAATGTTAAACTAAGTTCCGCCGTAGCCGCCATTTTGAATTTCATACCGGAACAAAAAACGTAGAGTTTGTAGAGGACCATCTAATGAACATTCATGTACAATTTGGCTTTAATCATATTTGTAGTTTCTGAGAAGAAGGCATTTGAATATTTTCCCATAGGGTCCAATGTTAATCTATGTCCTGCGGTGGCGGCCATCTTGGATTTCCGATCGGCATAAAAAACAGAAATCTTGTAGAGGACCTTCCAATGATCATTCCTGGGCAGTTTGGTTTCAACTGTCCAAGTGGTTTCAGAGAACAAGCATTTTGAAACATTTTTCCCATAGGGTCCAATGTTAAACTAAGTCCTGCCATAGCCGCCATTTTGAATTTCATATCGGAACAAAAAACCTTAAGATTGTAGAGGACCATCCAATGAACATTCATGTACAGTTTGGCTTTAATCATATTTGTAGTTTCTGAGAAGAAGGCATTTGAACATTTTCCCATAGGGTCCAATGTTAATCTATGTCCTGCGGTGGCGGCCATCTTGAATTTTCGATTGGCATAAAAAAAGAGAAACTTTGTAGAGGACCTTCCAATGAACATTCCTGGGCAGTTTGGTTTCAATTATCCAAGTTGTTTCAGAGAAGAAGCGTTTTGAAACATTTTTCCCATAGGGTCCAATGTTAAACTAAGTTCTGCCGTAGCCGCCATTTTGAATTTCATATCGGAACAAAAAACGTACAGTGTGTAGAGGACCATCCAATGAACATTCATGTACAATTTGGCTTTAATCATATTTGTAGTTTCTGAGAAGAAGGCATTTGAATATTTTCCCATAGGGTCCAATGTTAATCTATGTCCTGCGGTGGCGGCCATCTTGGATTTCCGATCGGCATAAAAAACAGAACTTTGTAGAGGACCTTCCAATGATCATTCCTGGGCAGTTTGGTTTCAACTGTCCAAGTGGTTTCAGAGAAGAAGCATTTTGAAACATTTTTCCCATAGGGTCCAATGTTAAACTAAGTCCTGCCATAGCCGCCATTTTGAATTTCATATCAGAACAAAAAACCTTAAGGTTGTAGAGGACCATCCAATGAACATTCATGTACTTGTTAATCTATGTCCTGCGGTGGCGGCCATCTTGGATTTCCGATCGGCATAAAAAACAGAAACTTTGTAGAGGACCTTCCAATGATCATTCCTGGGCAGTTTGGTTTCAACTGTCCAAGTGGTTTCAGAGAAGAAGCATTTTGAAACACTTTTCCCATAGGGTCCAATGTTAAACTAAGTCCTGCCGTAGCCGCCATTTTGAATTTCATATCGGAACAAAAACCTTAAGGTTGTAGAGGACCATCCAATGAACATTCATGTACAGTTTGGCTTTAATCATATTTGTAGTTTCTGAGAAGAAGGCATTTGAACATTTTCCCATAGGGTCCAATGTTAATCTATGTCCTGCGGTGGCGGCCATCTTGAATTTTCGATCAGCATAAAAAAACAGAAACTTTGTAGAGGACCTTCCAATGAACATTCCTGGGCAGTTTGGTTTCAATTATCCAAGTTGTTTCAGAGAAGAAGCGTTTTGAAACATTTTCCCCATAGGGTCCAATGTTAAACTAAGTCCTGCCGTAGCCGCCATTTTGAATTTCTCATCGGAACAAAAAACGTACAGTTTGTAGAGGACCATCCAATGAACATTCATGTACAGTTTGGCTTTAATAATATTTGTAGTTTCTGAGAAGAAGGCATTTGAACATTTTCCCATAGGGTCCAATGTTAATCTATGTATTGCGGTGGCGGCCATCTTGGATTTCCGATCGGCATAAAAATCATTAAATTTGTAGAGGACCTTCCAATGATCATTCCTGGGCAGTTTGGTTTCAACTGTCCAAGTGGTTTCAGAGAAGAAGCGTTTTGAAACATTTTCCCCATAGGGTCCAATGTTAAACTAAGTCCTGCCGTAGCCGCCATTTTGAATTTCATATCGGAACAAAAAACGTACAGTTTGTAGAGGACCATCCAATGAACATTCATGTACAGTTTGGCTTTAATCATATTTGCAGTTTCTGAGAAGAAGGCATTTGAACATTTTCCCATAGGGTCCAATGATAATCTATGTCCTGTGGTGGTGGCCATCTTGGATTTCCGATCGGCATATAAAACACACACCTTGTAGAGGACCTTCCAATGATCATTCCTGGGCAGTTTGGTTTCAATTATCCAAGTGGTTTCAGAGAAGAAGCGTTTTGAAACATTTTTCCCATAGGGTCCAATGTTAAACTAAGTTCCGCCGTAGCCGCCATTTTGAATTTCATACCGGAACAAAAAACGTACAGTTTGTAGAGGACCATCTAATGAACATTCATGTAGAGTTTGGCTTTAATCATATTTGTAGTTTCTGAGAAGAAGGCATTTGAATATTTTCTCTTAGGGTTCAATGTTAATCTATGTCCTGCGGTGGCGGCCATCTTGGATTTCCGATCGGCATAAAAAACAGAAATTTTGTAGAGGACCTTCCAATGATCATTCCTGGGCAGTTTGGTTTCAACTGTCCAAGTGGTTTCAGAGAACAAGCATTTTGAAACATTTTTCCCATAGGGTCCAATGTTAAACTAAGTCCTGCCGTAGCCGCCATTTTGAATTTCATATCGGAACAAAAAACGTACAGTTTGTAGAGGACCATCCAATGAACATTCATGTACTTGTTAATCTATGTCCTGCGGTGGCGGCCATCTTGGATTTCCGATCGGCATAAAAATCTTTAAATTTGTAGAGGACCTTCCAATGATCATTCCTGGGCAGTTTGGTTTCAACTGTCCAAGTGGTTTCAGAGAAGAAGCGTTTTGAAACATTTTCCCCATAGGGTCCAATGTTAAACTAAGTCCTGCCGTAGCCGCCATTTTGAATTTCATATCGGAACAAAAAACGTACAGTTTGTAGAGGACCATCCAATGAACATTCATGTACAGTTTGGCTTTAATCATATTTGCAGTTTCTGAGAAGAAGGCATTTGAACATTTTCCCATAGGGTCCAATGATAATCTATGTCCTGCGGTGGTGGCCATCTTGGATTTCCGATCGGCATAAAAAACACACACCTTGTAGAGAACCTTCCAATGATCATTCCTGGGCAGTTTGGTTTCAATTATCCAAGTGGTTTCAGAGAAGAAGCGTTTTGAAACATTTTTCCCATAGGGTCCAATGTTAAATTAAGTTCCGCCGTAGCCGCCATTTTGAATTTCATACCGGAACAAAAAACGTACAGTTTGTAGAGGACCATCTAATGAACATTCATGTAGAGTTTGGCTTTAATCATATTTGTAGTTTCTGAGAAGAAGGCATTTGAATATTTTCTCATAGGGTTCAATGTTAATCTATGTCCTGCGGTGGCGGCCATCTTGGATTTCCGATATGCATAAAAAACAGAAACCTTGTAGAGGACCTTCCAATGATCATTCCTGGGCAGTTTGGTTTCAACTGTCCAAGTGGTTTCAGAGAACAAGCATTTTGAAACATTTTTCCCATAGGGTCCAATGTTAAACTAAGTCCTGCCATAGCCGCCATTTTGAATTTCATATCGGAACAAAAAACCTTAAGGTTGTAGAGGACCATCCAATGAACATTCATGTACAGTTTGGCTTTAATCATATTTGTAGTTTCTGAGAAGAAGGCGTTTGAACATTTTCCCATAGGGTCCAATGTTAATCTATGTCCTGCGGTGGCGGCCATCTTGGATTTCCGATCGGCATAAAAAAACAGAAACTTTGTAGAGGACCTTCCAATGAACATTCCTGGGCAGTTTGGTTTCAATTATCCAAGTTGTTTCAGAGAAGAAGCGTTTTGAAACATTTTTCCCATAGGGTCCAATGTTAAACTAAGTCCTGCCGTAGCCGCCATTTTGAATTTCATATCGGAACAAAAAACGTACAGTGTGTAGAGGACCATCCAATGAACATTCATGTACAGTTTGGCTTTAATCATATTTGCAGTTTCTGAGAAGAAGGCATTTGAACATTTTCCCATAGGGTCCAATGTTAATCTATGTCCTGCGGTGGTGGCCATCTTGGATTTCCGATCGCCATAAAAAACACACACCTTGTAGAGGACCTTCCAATGATCATTCCTGGGCAGTTTGGTTTCAATTATCCAAGTGGTTTCAGAGAAGAAGCGTTTTGAAACATTTTTCCCATAGGGTCCAATGTTAAACTAAGTTCCGCCGTAGCCGCCATTTTGAATTTCATACCGGAACAAAAAACCTACAGTTTGTAGAGGACCATCTAATGAACATTCATGTACAATTTGGCTTTAATCATATTTGTAGTTTCTGAGAAGAAGGCATTTGAATATTTTCCCATAGGGTCCAATGTTAATCTATGTCCTGCGGTGGCGGCCATCTTGGATTTCCGATCGGCATAAAAAACAGAAACTTTGTAGAGGACCTTCCAATGATCATTCCTGGGCAGTTTGGTTTCAACTGTCCAAGTGGTTTCAGAGAAGAAGCATTTTGAAACATTTTTCCCATAGGGTCCAATGTTAAACTAAGTCCTGCCATAGCCGCCATTTTGAATTTCATATCAGAACAAAAAACCTTAAGGTTGTAGAGGACCATCCAATGAACATTCATGTACTTGTTAATCTATGTCCTGCGGTGGCGGCCATCTTGGATTTCCGATCGGCATATAAAACAGAAACTTTGTAGAGGACCTTCCAATGATCATTCCTGGGCAGTTTGGTTTCAACTGTCCAAGTGGTTTCAGAGAACAAGCATTTTGAAACATTTTTCCCATAGGGTCCAATGTTAAACTAAGTCCTGCCATAGCCGCCATTTTGAATTTCATATCGGAACAAAAAACCTTAAGGTTGTAGAGGACCATCCAATGAACATTCATGTACAGTTTGGCTTTAATCATATTTGTAGTTTCTGAGAAGAAGGCATTTGAACATTTTCCCATAGGGTCCAATGTTAATCTATGTATTGTGGTGGCGGCCATCTTGGATTTCCGATCGGCATAAAAAACATAAAATTTGTAGAGGACCTTCCAATGAACATTCCTGGGCAGTTTGGTTTCAACTGTCCAAGTGGTTTCAGAGAAGAAGCGTTTTGAAACATTTTCCCCATAGGGTCCAATGTTAAACTAAGTCCTGCCGTAGCCGCCATTTTGAATTTCATATCGGAACAAAAAACGTACAGTTTGTAGAGGACCATCCAATGAACATTCATGTACAGTTTGGCTTTAATCATATTTGCAGTTTCTGAGAAGAAGGCATTTGAACATTTTCCCATAGGGTCCAATGTTAATCTATGTCCTGCGGTGGTGGCCATCTTGGATTTCCGATCGGCATAAAAAACACACACCTTGTAGAAGACCTTCCAATAATCATTCCTGGGCAGTTTGGTTTCAATTATCCAAGTGGTTTCAGAGAAGAAGCGTTTTGAAACATTTTTCCCATAGGGTCCAATGTTAAACTAAGTTCCGCCGTAGCCGCCATTTTGAATTTCATACCGGAACAAAAAACGTACAGTTTGTAGAGGACCATCTAATGAACATTCATTTTGGCTTTAATCATATTTGTAGTTTCTGAGAAGAAGGCATTTGAATATTTTCCCATAGGGTCCAATGTTAATCTATGTCCTACGGTGGCGGCCATCTTGGATTTCCGATCGGCATAAAAAACAGAGACTTTGTAGAGGACCTTCCAATGATCATTCCTGGGCAGTTTGGTTTCAACTGTCCAAGTGGTTTCAGAGAAGAAGCATTTTGAAACATTTTTCCCATAGGGTCCAATGTTAAACTAAGTCCTGCCATAGCCGCCATTTTGAATTTCATATCAGAACAAAAAACCTTAAGGTTGTAGAGGACCATCCAATGAACATTCATGTACTTGTTAATCTATGTCCTGCGGTGGCGGCCATCTTGGATTTCCGATCGGCATAAAAAACAGAAACTTTGTAGAGGACCTTCCAATGATCATTCCTGGGCAGTTTGGTTTCAACTGTCCAAGTGGTTTCAGAGAACAAGCATTTTGAAACACTTTTCCCATAGGGTCCAATGTTAAACTAAGTCCTGCCGTAGCCGCCATTTTGAATTTCATATCGGAACAAAAAACCTTAAGGTTGTAGAGGACCATCCAATGAACATTCATGTACAGTTTGGCTTTAATCATATTTGTAGTTTCTGAGAAGAAGGCATTTGAACATTTTCCCATAGGGTCCAATGTTAATCTATGTCCTGCGGTGGCGGCCATCTTGAATTTTCGATCAGCATAAAAAAACAGAAACTTTGTAGAGGACCTTCCAATGAACATTCCTGGGCAGTTTGGTTTCAATTATCCAAGTTGTTTCAGAGAAGAAGCGTTTTGAAACATTTTCCCCATAGGGTCCAATGTTAAACTAAGTCCTGCCGTAGCCGCCATTTTGAATTTCTCATCGGAACAAAAAACGTACAGTTTGTAGAGGACCATCCAATGAACATTCATGTACAGTTTGGCTTTAATAATATTTGTAGTTTCTGAGAAGAAGGCATTTGAACATTTTCCCATAGGGTCCAATGTTAATCTATGTATTGCGGTGGCGGCCATCTTGGATTTCCGATCGGCATAAAAATCATTAAATTTGTAGAGGACCTTCCAATGATCATTCCTGGGCAGTTTGGTTTCAACTGTCCAAGTGGTTTCAGAGAAGAAGCGTTTTGAAACATTTTCCCCATAGGGTCCAATGTTAAACTAAGTCCTGCCGTAGCCGCCATTTTGAATTTCATATCGGAACAAAAAACGTACAGTTTGTAGAGGACCATCCAATGAACATTCATGTACAGTTTGGCTTTAATCATATTTGCAGTTTCTGAGAAGAAGGCATTTGAACATTTTCCCATAGGGTCCAATGTTAATCTATGTCCTGCGGTGGTGGCCATCTTGGATTTCCGATCGCCATAAAAAACACACACCTTGTAGAGGACCTTCCAATGATCATTCCTGGGCAGTTTGGTTTCAATTATCCAAGTGGTTTCAGAGAAGAAGCGTTTTGAAACATTTTTCCCATAGGGTCCAATGTTAAACTAAGTTCCGCCGTAGCCGCCATTTTGAATTTCATACCGGAACAAAAAACGTACAGTTTGTAGAGGACCATCTAATGAACATTCATGTACAATTTGGCTTTAATCATATTTGTAGTTTCTGAGAAGAAGGCATTTGAATATTTTCCCATAGGGTCCAATGTTAATCTATGTCCTGCGGTGGCGGCCATCTTGGATTTCCGATCGGCATAAAAAACAGAAACTTTGTAGAGGACCTTCCAATGATCATTCCTGGGCAGTTTGGTTTCAACTGTCCAAGTGGTTTCAGAGAAGAAGCATTTTGAAACATTTTTCCTATAGGGTCCAATGTTAAACTAAGTCCTGCCATAGCCGCCATTTTGAATTTCATATCAGAACAAAAAACCTTAAGGTTGTAGAGGACCATCCAATGAACATTCATGTACAGTTTGGCTTTAATCATATTTGTAGTTTCTGAGAAGAAGGCATTTGAACATTTTCCCATAGGTTCCAATGTTAATCTATGTCCTGCGGTGGCGGCCATCTTGAATTTTCGATCGGCATAAAAAAACAGAAACTTTGTAGAGGACCTTCCAATGAACATTCCTGGGCAGTTTGGTTTCAATTATCCAAGTTGTTTCAGAGAAGAAGCGTTTTGAAACATTTTTCCCATAGGGTCCAATGTTAAACTAAGTCCTGCCGTAGCCGCCATTTTGAATTTCTCATCGGAACAAAAAACGTACAGTTTGTAGAGGACCATCCAATGAACATTCATGTACAGTTTGGCTTTAATAATATTTGTAGTTTCTGAGAAGAAGGCATTTGAACATTTTCCCATAGGGTCCAATGTTAATCTATGTATTGTGGTGGCGGCCATCTTGGATTTCCGATCGGCATAAAAAACATAAATTTGTAGAGGACCTTCCAATGAACATTCCTGGGCAGTTTGGTTTCAACTGTCCAAGTGGTTTCAGAGAAGAAGCGTTTTGAAACATTTTCCCCATAGGGTCCAATGTTAAACTAAGTCCTGCCGTAGCCGCCATTTTGAATTTTATATCGGAACAAAAAACGTACAGTTTGTAGAGGACCATCCAATGAACATTCATGTACAGTTTGGCTTTAATCATATTTGCAGTTTCTGAGAAGAAGGCATTTGAACATTTTCCCATAGGGTCCAATGTTAATCTATGTCCTGCGGTGGTGGCCATCTTGGTTTTCCGATCGGCATAAAAAACACACACCTTGTAGAAGACCTTCCAATGATCATTCCTGGGCAGTTTGGTTTCAATTATCCAAGTGGTTTCAGAGAAGAAGCGTTTTGAAACATTTTTCCCATAGGGTCCAATGTTAAACTAAGTTCCGCCGTAGCCGCCATTTTGAATTTCATACCGGAACAAAAAACGTACAGTTTGTAGAGGACCATCTAATGAACATTCATTTTGGCTTTAATCATATTTGTAGTTTCTGAGAAGAAGGCATTTGAATATTTTCCCATAGTGTCCAATGTTAATCTATGTCCTACGGTGGCGGCCATCTTGGATTTCCGATCGGCATAAAAAACAGAGACTTTGTAGAGGACCTTCCAATGATCATTCCTGGGCAGTTTGGTTTCAACTGTCCAAGTGGTTTCAGAGAAGAAGCATTTTGAAACATTTTCCCCATAGGGTCCAATGTTAAACTAAGTCCTGCCATAGCCGCCATTTTGAATTTCATATCAGAACAAAAAACCTTAAGGTTGTAGAGGACCATCTAATGAACATTCATGTAGAGTTTGGCTTTAATCATATTTGTAGTTTCTGAGAAGAAGGCATTTGAATATTTTCTCATAGGGTTCAATGTTAATCTATGTCCTGCGGTGGCGGCCATCTTGGATTTCCGATATGCATAAAAAACAGAAACCTTGTAGAGGACCTTCCAATGATCATTCCTGGGCAGTTTGGTTTCAACTGTCCAAGTGGTTTCAGAGAACAAGCATTTTGAAACATTTTTCCCATAGGGTCCAATGTTAAACTAAGTCCTGCCATAGCCGCCATTTTGAATTTCATATCGGAACAAAAAACCTTAAGGTTGTAGAGGACCATCCAATGAACATTCATGTACAGTTTGGCTTTAATCATATTTGTAGTTTCTGAGAAGAAGGCGTTTGAACATTTTCCCATAGGGTCCAATGTTAATCTATGTCCTGCGGTGGCGGCCATCTTGGATTTACGATCGGCATAAAAAAACAGAAACTTTGTAGAGGACCTTCCAATGAACATTCCTGGGCAGTTTGGTTTCAATTATCCAAGTTGTTTCAGAGAAGAAGCGTTTTGAAACATTTTTCCCATAGGGTCCAATGTTAAACTAAGTCCTGCCGTAGCCGCCATTTTGAATTTCATATCGGAACAAAAAACGTTCAGTGTGTAGAGGACCATCCAATGAACATTCATGTACAGTTTGGCTTTAATCATATTTGCAGTTTCTGAGAAGAAGGCATTTGAACATTTTCCCATAGGGTCCAATGTTAATCTATGTCCTGCGGTGGTGGCCATCTTGGATTTCCGATCGCCATAAAAAACACACACCTTGTAGAGGACCTTCCAATGATCATTCCTGGGCAGTTTGGTTTCAATTATCCAAGTGGTTTCAGAGAAGAAGCGTTTTGAAACATTTTTCCCATAGGGTCCAATGTTAAACTAAGTTCCGCCGTAGCCGCCATTTTGAATTTCATACCGGAACAAAAAACGTACAGTTTGTAGAGGACCATCTAATGAACATTCATGTACAATTTGGCTTTAATCATATTTGTAGTTTCTGAGAAGAAGGCATTTGAATATTTTCCCATAGGGTCCAATGTTAATCTATGTCCTGCGGTGGCGGCCATCTTGGATTTCCGATCGGCATAAAAAACAGAAACTTTGTAGAGGACCTTCCAATGATCATTCCTGGGCAGTTTGGTTTCAACTGTCCAAGTGGTTTCAGAGAAGAAGCATTTTGAAACATTTTTCCCATAGGGTCCAATGTTAAACTAAGTCCTGCCATAGCCGCCATTTTGAATTTCATATCAGAACAAAAAACCTTAAGGTTGTAGAGGACCATCCAATGAACATTCATGTACTTGTTAATCTATGTCCTGCGGTGGCGGCCATCTTGGATTTCCGATCGGCATAAAAAACAGAAACTTTGTAGAGGACCTTCCAATGATCATTCCTGGGCAGTTTGGTTTCAACTGTCCATGTGGTTTCAGAGAACAAGCATTTTGAAATATTTTTCCCATAGGGTCCAATGTTAAACTAAGTCCTGCCATAGCCGCCATTTTGAATTTCATATCGGAACAAAAAACCTTAAGGTTGTAGAGGACCATCCAATGAACATTCATGTACAGTTTGGCTTTAATCATATTTGTAGTTTCTGAGAAGAAGGCATTTGAACATTTTCCCATAGGTTCCAATGTTAATCTATGTCCTGCGGTGGCGGCCATCTTGAATTTTCGATCGGCATAAAAAAACAGAAACTTTGTAGAGGACCTTCCAATGAACATTCCTGGGCAGTTTGGTTTCAATTATCCAAGTTGTTTCAGAGAAGAAGCGTTTTGAAACATTTTTCCCATAGGGTCCAATGTTAAACTAAGTCCTGCCGTAGCCGCCATTTTGAATTTCTCATCGGAACAAAAAACGTACAGTTTGTAGAGGACCATCCAATGAACATTCATGTACAGTTTGGCTTTAATAATATTTGTAGTTTCTGAGAAGAAGGCATTTGAACATTTTCCCATAGGGTCCAATGTTAATCTATGTATTGTGGTGGCGGCCATCTTGGATTTCCGATCGGCATAAAAAACATAAAATTTGTAGAGGACCTTCCAATGAACATTCCTGGGCAGTTTGGTTTCAACTGTCCAAGTGGTTTCAGAGAAGAAGCGTTTTGAAACATTTTCCCCATAGGGTCCAATGTTAAACTAAGTCCTGCCGTAGCCGCCATTTTGAATTTCATATCGGAACAAAAAACGTACAGTTTGTAGAGGACCATCCAATGAACATTCATGTACAGTTTGGCTTTAATCATATTTGCAGTTTCTGAGAAGAAGGCATTTGAACATTTTCCCATAGGGTCCAATGTTAATCTATGTCCTGCGGTGGTGGCCATCTTGGATTTCCGATCGGCATAAAAAACACACACCTTGTAGAAGACCTTCCAATAATCATTCCTGGGCAGTTTGGTTTCAATTATCCAAGTGGTTTCAGAGAAGAAGCGTTTTGAAACATTTTTCCCATAGGGTCCAATGTTAAACTAAGTTCCGCCGTAGCCGCCATTTTGAATTTCATACCGGAACAAAAAACGTACAGTTTGTAGAGGACCATCTAATGAACATTCATTTTGGCTTTAATCATATTTGTAGTTTCTGAGAAGAAGGCATTTGAATATTTTCCCATAGGGTCCAATGTTAATCTATGTCCTACGGTGGCGGCCATCTTGGATTTCCGATCGGCATAAAAAACAGAGACTTTGTAGAGGACCTTCCAATGATCATTCCTGGGCAGTTTGGTTTCAACTGTCTAAGTGGTTTCAGAGAAGAAGCATTTTGAAACATTTTTCCCATAGGGTCCAATGTTAAACTAAGTACTGCCATAGCCGCCATTTTGAATTTCATATCAGAACAAAAAACCTTAAGGTTGTAGAGGACCATCCAATGAACATTCATGTACTTGTTAATCTATGTCCTGCGGTGGCGGCCATCTTGGATTTCCGATCGGCATAAAAAACAGAAACTTTGTAGAGGACCTTCCAATGATCATTCCTGGGCAGTTTGGTTTCAACTGTCCAAGTGGTTTCAGAGAACAAGCATTTTGAAACACTTTTCCCATAGGGTCCAATGTTAAACTAAGTCCTGCCGTAGCCGCCATTTTGAATTTCATATCGGAACAAAAAACCTTAAGGTTGTAGAGGACCATCCAATGAACATTCATGTACAGTTTGGCTTTAATCATATTTGTAGTTTCTGAGAAGAAGGCATTTGAACATTTTCCCATAGGGTCCAATGTTAATCTATGTCCTGCGGTGGCGGCCATCTTGAATTTTCGATCAGCATAAAAAAACAGAAACTTTGTAGAGGACCTTCCAATGAACATTCCTGGGCAGTTTGGTTTCAATTATCCAAGTTGTTTCAGAGAAGAAGCGTTTTGAAACATTTTCCCCATAGGGTCCAATGTTAAACTAAGTCCTGCCGTAGCCGCCATTTTGAATTTCTCATCGGAACAAAAAACGTACAGTTTGTAGAGGACCATCCAATGAACATTCATGTACAGTTTGGCTTTAATAATATTTGTAGTTTCTGAGAAGAAGGCATTTGAACATTTTCCCATAGGGTCCAATGTTAATCTATGTATTGCGGTGGCGGCCATCTTGGATTTCCGATCGGCATAAAAATCATTAAATTTGTAGAGGACCTTCCAATGATCATTCCTGGGCAGTTTGGTTTCAACTGTCCAAGTGGTTTCAGAGAAGAAGCGTTTTGAAACATTTTCCCCATAGGGTCCAATGTTAAACTAAGTCCTGCCGTAGCCGCCATTTTGAATTTCATATCGGAACAAAAAACGTACAGTTTGTAGAGGACCATCCAATGAACATTCATGTACAGTTTGGCTTTAATCATATTTGCAGTTTCTGAGAAGAAGGCATTTGAACATTTTCCCATAGGGTCCAATGTTAATCTATGTCCTGCGGTGGTGGCCATCTTGGATTTCCGATCGCCATAAAAAACACACACCTTGTAGAGGACCTTCCAATGATCATTCCTGGGCAGTTTGGTTTCAATTATCCAAGTGGTTTCAGAGAAGAAGCGTTTTGAAACATTTTTCCCATAGGGTCCAATGTTAAACTAAGTCCTGCCGTAGCCACCATTTTGAATTTCATATCGAAACAAAAAACGTAAAGTTTGTAGAGGACCATCTAATGAACATTCATGTACAATTTGGCTTTAATCATATTTGTAGTTTCTGAGAAGAAGGCATTTGAATATTTTCCCATAGGGTCCAATGTTAATCTATGTCCTGCGGTGGCGGCCATCTTGGATTTCCGATCGGCATAAAAAACAGAAACTTTGTAGAGGACCTTCCAATGATCATTCCTGGGCAGTTTGGTTTCAACTGTCCATGTGGTTTCAGAGAAGAAGCATTTTGAAACATTTTTCCCATAGGGTCCAATGTTAAACTAAGTCCTGCCATAGCCGCCATTTTGAATTTCATATCAGAACAAAAAACCTTAAGGCTGTAGAGGACCATCCAATGAACATTCATGTACAGTTTGGCTTTAATCATATTTGTAGTTTCTGAGAAGAAGGCATTTGAACATTTTCCCATAGGTTCCAATGTTAATCTATGTCCTGCGGTGGCGGCCATCTTGAATTTTCGATCGGCATAAAAAAAAACACCTTGTAGAGGACCTTCCAATGATCATTCCTGGGCAGTTTGGTTTCAATTATCCAAGTTGTTTCAGAGATGAAGCGTTTTGAAACATCTTTCCCATAGGGTCCAATGTTAAACTAAGTCCTGCCGTAGCCGCCATTTTGAATTTCTCATCGGAACAAAAAACGTACAGTTTGTAGAGGACCATCCAATGAACATTCATGTACAGTTTGGCTTTAATAATATTTGTAGTTTCTGAGAAGAAGGCATTTGAACATTTTCCCATAGGGTCCAATGTTAATCTATGTATTGTGGTGGCGGCCATCTTGGATTTCCGATCGGCATAAAAAAGATAAATTTGTAGAGGACCTTCCAATGAACATTCCTGGGCAGTTTGGTTTCAACTGTCCAAGTGGTTTCAGAGAAGAAGCGTTTTGAAACATTTTCCCCATAGGGTCCAATGTTAAACTAAGTCCTGCCGTAGCCGCCATTTTGAATTTTATATCGGAACAAAAAACGTACAGTTTGTAGAGGACCATCCAATGAACATTCATGTACAGTTTGGCTTTAATCATATTTGCAGTTTCTGAGAAGAAGGCATTTGAACATTTTCCCATAGGGTCCAATGTTAATCTATGTCCTGCGGTGGTGGCCATCTTGGATTTCCGATCGGCATAAAAAACACACACCTTGTAGAAGACCTTCCAATGATCATTCCTGGGCAGTTTGGTTTCAATTATCCAAGTGGTTTCAGAGAAGAAGCGTTTTGAAACATTTTTCCCATAGGGTCCAATGTTAAACTAAGTTCCGCCGTAGCCGCCATTTTGAATTTCATACCGGAACAAAAAACGTACAGTTTGTAGAGGACCATCTAATGAACATTCATTTTGGCTTTAATCATATTTGTAGTTTCTGAGAAGAAGGCATTTGAATATTTTCCCATAGGGTCCAATGTTAATCTATGTCCTACGGTGGCGGCCATCTTGGATTTCCGATCGGCATAAAAAACAGAGACTTTGTAGAGGACCTTCCAATGATCATTCCTGGGCAGTTTGGTTTCAACTGTCCAAGTGGTTTCAGAGAAGAAGCATTTTGAAACATTTTTCCCATAGGGTCCAATGTTAAACTAAGTCCTGCCATAGCCGCCATTTTGAATTTCATATCAGAACAAAAAACCTTAAGGTTGTAGAGGACCATCCAATGAACATTCATGTACTTGTTAATCTATGTCCTGCGGTGGCGGCCATCTTGGATTTCCGATCGGCATAAAAAACAGAAACTTTGTAGAGGACCTTCCAATGATCATTCCTGGGCAGTTTGGTTTCAACTGTCCAAGTGGTTTCAGAGAAGAAGCATTTTGAAACACTTTTCCCATAGGGTCCAATGTTAAACTAAGTCCTGCCGTAGCCGCCATTTTGAATTTCATATCGGAACAAAAAACCTTAAGGTTGTAGAGAACCATCCAATGAACATTCATGTACAGTTTGGCTTTAATCATATTTGTAGTTTCTGAGAAGAAGGCATTTGAACATTTTCCCATAGGGTCCAATGTTAATCTATGTCCTGCGGTGGCGGCCATCTTGAATTTTCGATCAGCATAAAAAAACAGAAACTTTGTAGAGGACCTTCCAATGAACATTCCTGGGCAGTTTGGTTTCAATTATCCAAGTTGTTTCAGAGAAGAAGCGTTTTGAAACATTTTCCCCATAGGGTCCAATGTTAAACTAAGTCCTGCCGTAGCCGCCATTTTGAATTTCTCATCGGAACAAAAAACGTACAGTTTGTAGAGGACCATCCAATGAACATTCATGTACAGTTTGGCTTTAATAATATTTGTAGTTTCTGAGAAGAAGGCATTTGAACATTTTCCCATAGGGTCCAATGTTAATCTATGTATTGCGGTGGCGGCCATCTTGGATTTCCGATCGGCATAAAAATCATTAAATTTGTAGAGGACCTTCCAATGATCATTCCTGGGCAGTTTGGTTTCAACTGTCCAAGTGGTTTCAGAGAAGAAGCGTTTTGAAACATTTTCCCCATAGGGTCCAATGTTAAACTAAGTCCTGCCGTAGCCGCCATTTTGAATTTCATATCGGAACAAAAAACGTAGTTTGTAGAGGACCATCTAATGAACATTCATGTACAGTTTGGCTTTAATCATATTTGCAGTTTCTGAGAAGAAGGCATTTGAACATTTTCCCATAGGGTCCAATGATAATCTATGTCCTGCGGTGGTGGCCATCTTGGATTTCCGATCGGCATAAAAAACACACACCTTGTAGAGGACCTTCCAATGATCATTCCTGGGCAGTTTGGTTTCAATTATCCAAGTGGTTTCAGAGAAGAAGCGTTTTGAAACATTTTTCCCATAGGGTCCAATGTTAAATTAAGTTCCGCCGTAGCCGCCATTTTGAATTTCATACCGGAACAAAAAACGTACAGTTTGTAGAGGACCATCTAATGAACATTCATGTAGAGTTTGGCTTTAATCATATTTGTAGTTTCTGAGAAGAAGGCATTTGAATATTTTCTCAGGGTTCAATGCTAATCTATGTCCTGCGGTGGCGGCCATCTTGGATTTCCGATATGCATAAAAAACAGAAACCTTGTAGAGGACCTTCCAATGATCATTCCTGGGCAGTTTGGTTTCAACTGTCCAAGTGGTTTCAGAGAACAAGCATTTTGAAACATTTTTCCCATAGGGTCCAATGTTAAACTAAGTCCTGCCATAGCCGCCATTTTGAATTTCATATCGGAACAAAAAACCTTAAGGTTGTAGAGGACCATCCAATGAACATTCATGTACAGTTTGGCTTTAATCATATTTGTAGTTTCTGAGAAGAAGGCATTTGAACATTTTCCCATAGGGTCCAATGTTAATCTATGTCCTGCGGTGGCGGCCATCTTGAATTTTCGATTGGCATAAAAAAACAGAAACTTTGTAGAGGACCTTCCAATGAACATTCCTGGGCAGTTTGGTTTCAATTATCCAAGTTGTTTCAGAGAAGAAGCGTTTTGAAACATTTTTCCCATAGGGTCCAATGTTAAACTAAGTTCTGCCGTAGCCGCCATTTTGAATTTCATATCGGAACAAAAAACGTACAGTGTGTAGAGGACCATCCAATGAACATTCATGTACAGTTTGGCTTTAATCATATTTGCAGTTTCTGAGAAGAAGGCATTTGAACATTTTCCCATAGGGTCCAATGTTAATCTATGTCCTGCGGTGGCGGCCATCTTGGATTTCCGATCGGCATAAAAAACAGAAACTTTGTAGAGGACCTTCCAATGATCATTCCTGGGCAGTTTGGTTTCAACTGTCCAAGTGGTTTCAGAGGACAAGCATTTTGAAACATTTTTCCCATAGGGTCCAATGTTAAACTAAGTCCTGCCGTAGTCGCCATTTTGAATTTCATATCGGAACAAAAAACCTTAAGGTTGTACAGGACCATCCAATGAACATTCATGTACAGTTTGGCTTTAATCATATTTGTAGTTTCTGAGAAGAAGGCATTTGAACATTTTCCCATAGGGTCCAATGTTAATCTATGTCCTGCGATGGCGGCCATCTTGGATTTCCGATCGGCATAAAAAACAGTAACTTGGTAAAGGACATTCCAATGATCATTCCTTTACAGTTTGGGTTCAGTCAGTTCATTAGTTTCAGAGAAGAAGATCTTTGAAATTTCAGCCAATCAGAGCATATTATTGGCCCTGGCAGCCATATTGAATATTCGACTGGAACGAAAAACAGTAACTTTGTAGAGGACCATCCAAGGAACATTCCTGGTAAGTTCGGTTCCAATCGGCCAAGTGGTTTCGGAGAAGAAGCTTGAAATGTGAAAAGTTTACAGACGACATACGACAGACGACGGACGCCAAGTGATGGCAATAGTTCACATGGACCTTTGGTCCAGGTGAACTAAAAATTGCATACGAATGGTTTTTGTCTATTTTGCTTTTTGGGGTTTGCAAGAAGAATTTTCTACCCTGCCCTGTTCACCCTGCTTTCTTCATAATTTTGGTTGTTGCTATATCATTCTGATGAGGCACAAAAACAAATCAAGATAAAAATGAACAATTCAATATAACTTACGATCAATGTTAATCTTAATTTATTTTTGTGAAAATAGCTCCAGAATCATTGCTGCATCAGGCGTGGATCCAGCAGTTTTGAAAACGGGGTCCCAGGCTCTTGTTTGCCAATTTTTACCCAATTTATATTTGAAAGAAAATGCGGTGCCGATTTGACACTTTTTTTCAACGGTACTGAAATGTCTTGGTGCCGAACTGTCTTTTTCAACGGGTGCCGAACTGTCTTGTTTCCAAATCATTGACATGGATGTAGCTATTGAATTTCGGGAACATTGTAAGGAAGTATCTAAAGATGAACTTGATATGATCATTAAAACTGAATTGTTTGCCCATAGGCGTTCTGGTAGTGTCACCGAAGCCAAGAAACATAAAATAAAAGAAAGGGAATGCCCATACTAAGAGTTTTACTTCAAAGGAAAGCGGGTATGTAGGCAGACATTTTGCTATATTCATGGAATTGAAAAGAAGAAACTGCTTTCAATTGCAAAATCACTCGATAAAGATGGACTCTCTCATAGAACTCATGATAGTACTGGGAAGCTTCCAAAGCATGCCCTTACATTTCAGGACTCTGAAAGGATACAAACTTTTCTTGTCAAATATGCTACTGACAATGCTTTGCCTCTCCCAGACAGGTTGCCTAATTATAAGAACCTGTCAAGTTTTACTACTGCCATCTGATAAGACATCAGTGGACATTCATTCGGAATATGAGAAAATTGCAGTTGTGATGAAGTATAGGAGTATAAGTCTCAGAACTTTTCAGAGACAGTGGCATGATTTGTGTCCTCATATTGTAATTACAAAGCCTTGTACTGATTTATGCCAAAAGTGTCAGGAATGTGCAGGTAAAATTTCAAAAGGTGGAAATATTACTGAAGAAGAAAAAGAGTTATTGCTAGATTAGATTAAACGTATTTTATTGTTAACTATATAACATTTGGATCGGACACAAGTTATTCCAACTTACAAAGGTCCTCTCCACATATTTACATGCAATTTTATATTCCATTCACCAGCAAGTAATAATGTATAATTAACAATTACATTTGATAACAACATTGAAAATAAAAAGAAACTAGAGGCTCCCAGGAGCCTGTAATCGCTCACCTGGTTTTAAATTTGACATCTAAAGTTGATAGAAAATGGGGGTGTTACACATAATTTTGAAAGTGGGCCACCCAAAGATCATTTCCACTCAAATTTCTGAGCAAAAGATTTTGATGTGATTTTTTTTTTATCTCATAATATTCCTAAACGGAATAAACTGGCTGAAAAAATCTCACAGAAAAACCCAGAAAATATGTTAAACTACTCATTGCCATATAGCTGCAGTTAAAATTTGAGTTCATTTTGATTTGTAATAAAGTGGAAATTGATAACAAAAGAAATTTCTATTTTTAGTAACAGCAGCCATTTTGAATGGAGGGCGGGGCTGTCGGACACAATATTGAAAGGGAACCACCCAAGGACCATCCCAGCCAAATTTGCTTTAATTTGGTTCAGCGGTTTCAGAGGAGAAGATTTAAATGTGATCTTTTATCAAAATATGTCTAATTTGTATAATCAGTATAAATCGGTTGAAAGAAAAATTTCACAGAAAAACCCAGAATATATGTTAAACTACTCATTGTCATGTAGCTGCAGCTAAAATTTGAGCTCATTTTGACTTATACTAAAGCAGCAATGGACAATAGAAGAAATTTCTATTTTTAGTAACAGCAGCCATCTTGAATGGAGAGCGGGGCTGTCGGACACAATTTTGAAAGGGACCCACCCAGGGACCATCCCTGCCAGGTTTGGTTTAATTTGGTTCAGTGGTTTCAGAGGAGAAGATTTAAATGTGATCTTTTATCAAAATATGCCTAATTTGCATAATCGGTATATATTGGCTGAAAGAAAAATTTCACAGAAAAACCCAGAATATATGTTAAACTACTCCTTGCCATGTAGCTGCAGTTAAAATTTGAGCTCATTTTGACTTATACTAAAGCAGCAATGGACAATTGAAGAAATTTCTATTTTTAGCAACAGCAGCCATCTTGAATGGAGGGCGGGGCTGTCGGACACAATATTGAAAGGGACCCACCCTGCCAGGTTTGGTTTAATTTGGTTCAGTGGTTTCAGAGGAGAAGATTTAAATGTGATCTTTTATCAAAATATGCCTAATTTGCATAATCGGTATATATTGGCTGAAAGAAAAATTTCACAGAAAAACCCAGAATATATGTTAAACTACTCCTTGCCATGTAACTGCAGTTAAAATTTGAGCTCATTTTGACTTATACTAATGCAGCAATGGACAATTGAAGAAATTTCTATTTTTAGTAACAGCAGCCATCTTGAATGGAGGGCGGGGCTGTCAGACACAATTTTGAAAGATACCCACCCAGGGACCATCCCTGCCAGGTTTGGTTTAATTTGGTTCAGTGGTTTCAGAGGAGAAGATTTAAATGTGATCTTTTATCAAAATATGCCTAATTTGCATAATCGGTATATATTGGCTGAAAGAAAAATTTCACAGAAAAACCCAGAATATATGTTAAACTACTCCTTGCCATGTAACTGCAGTTAAAATTTGAGCTCATTTTGACTTATACTAATGCAGCAATGGACAATTGAAGAAATTTCTATTTTTAGTAACAGCAGCCATCTTGAATGGAGGGCGGGGCTGTCGGACACAATTTTGAAAGAGACCCACCCAGGGACCATCCCTGCCAGGTTTGGTTTAATTTGGTTCAGCGGTTTCAGAGGAGAAGATTTAAATGTGATCTTTTATCAAAATATGCCTAATTTGCATAATCGGTATATATCGGCTGAAAGAAAAATTTCACAGAAAAACCCAGAATATATGTTAAACTACTCCTTGCCATGTAGCTGCAGTTAAAATTTGAGCTAATTTTGACTTATACTAAAGCAGCAATGGACAATTGAAGAAATTTCTATTTTTAGTAACAGCAGCCATCTTGAATGGAGGGCGGGGCTGTCGGACACAATTTTGAAAGGGACCCACCCAGGGACCATCCCTGCCAGGTTTGGTTTAATTTGGTTCAGCGGTTTCAGAGGAGAAGATTTAAATGTGATCTTTTATCAAAATATGCCTAATTTGCATAATCGGTATATATCGGCTGAAAGAAAAATTTCACAGAAAAACACGGAATATATGTTAAACTACTCCTTGCCATGTAGCTGCAGTTAAAATTTGAGCTCATTTTGACTTATACTAAAGCAGCAATGAACAATCAAAATTTCATCCCCCCCTTTTTTCTATTTTTAGCTTGGCGGCCATCTTGGTTGGAAGTCGGGATCACCGGACACAATTTTGGAAGGGGGCCATCCAAGGACCATTCCACCAAAGTTTGGTTCATATTGGCCCAGTGGCTTCAGAGGAGTTGATTAAAATGTGAAAAGTTAACGGACGGACGGACGACGGACGACAGACGACGGACGCTCAGTGGTGACAATAGCTCACTTGACCCTTTGGGTCAGGTGAGCTAAAAAAGAGTTATTGCTAACTGAATATAATAAGCATGTACAACTTGACAAAGAGCAGAGAGATTACTACCGTGCCCAAGTGAAACTTAGTAAAACATAACTACATGGACTTATCAGATGCACTTAAACAATCAGCTAATTTATTCAACCAAAGTCATGAAAGTATGATTTTTGTATGGGCATATTTCTTAATGTTTACTTTCTGAAAGTAAACATTAAGAAATATGACCATAAACTGAAATTCAGTTTATCATACATGTACTTATACCTTTTTACTTAACTTGATATGGATTGGGTGATATAAAACTCAAATGCATTAACTTGGTTATCTGACACCGACACACAATATTTATTCTCATAAACCATCTTAATACATTGGAATAGAGATACAATATATACAATATATACAGAAAATTAATAAAAACAATAAATACAATAATAACAATAGTAATTACCCAGGAGGTAGTAAACTAGAATTAATGTTTCTGATCAACTGACAGAGTTTCCTTAATTTTGATTGTGTTTTACTACTTATCATTTCTTTAAATTTCAAAACATTAATTCTAGTTAAGTACCGCTTTTCAATGCATGATTCTCTTTTGTCATGGAAATAACTGCATCGCATTATATAATGAAATTCGTCCCCAATTTGACTTTCTTGACAGAGTTGACATTTTCTAGGACAAAAAGTATTAAAATTTTGAAAATTTGATGAAAAAAGAGCAAGAACTCCATATTGGGTACTCAGATTAACTTCAAAATTGCAGGGTAGGTGGATCTGAGTTGAGGAAAACATTGTCCGTAGACAGGTAGTGTCCGTAAACCAATATTTTGAAGCTCATATTTTAAGCTTTAGATCTCAAATTATGTCCCTTACAATTATAAAATGGTGCTTCCATCTTTAAATTACGGTTATTAATTGATAACTCATCTTATTTTGTACAAAATAAAACAAATATGGGTAGTTTGCTACATACTCATTCTGTTGTCTAAAATATGAGTAAATTATAAAATTTCCTACAGTAGACAAATGAATGATTTAATGCTTAGTATACATTGGAACCATAAATCTTAAGCAAAAATATATTTTGCTATATTATGATAATAAACAATGAAATTCAATAAATTCATGTATGGTCTACGGACACTACACAAACCACATTGTATATGATAATTAACCATTAACCTTTTCCACAACAATAAACTGAGTGAAATAGAGACAGAGGAAGAAAAGACAAAAAGGAGCCAATAAAGCAACCAAAATAAAAAGATATAGAGACAAAATGAAAACAGATACAGACAAATATGAGTAAATAAAGAAGGAATGAAACGAAAAGAACGTGAAAATCAAAGAAAGAAAAAGAATGACATAGCAATGCTGGAGGAAATAAAGGAGAGCAAAAAAGAGAACAACAAAGAAGATACAGAGCAAAACAAAAAGCAAAAAACCAAGCAAACAAGCAAAGAAAGCCATTTGGTGCATCCTATTAAAGAAATGAATGGAAAAAAACCAAAGCATTTCAAAAAGAAAATGAGATAAGAAAAGCTGTCATTAGAACACAGAGATGGAGACTAAGAATCAAACTGCAAAAGGACAATACTGACAAACAACCAACAGTACCAGAGAAAAATACTGTCAAATAACCAACAGTACCAGAAGAAAACACCTACAATAGTAGGTCCAATTATGACAGAGAAAAGAAAGAACAACAAAGTGTACTACAATTGGCCAGTCAGCCTAGCAAATCATGGGAGTGTAAAGATATTTTTCTTAAAAAAATGAAACCAAACATTGATGAACACATCAGTTCAAATAGACTTTTATATTACTTCTTTTTTCTTTTTTTTTTGATTGTGCACGTGCCTTTGCATATTTAGAAAACAAATACACCTTTATTCTCATAATTATGATTTAAATTGCCATAGATTCACAAATCTTTAAAGATTTAAAAAAATAAAACACCGTGTAATCAATCATTTTTTGAAGTTTTTAAGTTTTAATCTAAATTCGCTAAAATGTCACAATACACATCTAACATCTATTTTTGTAATGTATGTGGGACAATAAAAGTGAATTTATTGTGGATAATAGGGTCGACACACGTATCTTGCCGTTAACATAAGATTGTATAAATATGGATATGCACAAGTTAAATTAAGGAAAATGGGATGAAATAATAAAGAAATTTTATTGAAAATAAATATGTAAACAGAAAGTTGATTATTTCATAAATTAAAATGATTTTTTTTTTTTTTTTTGCACTTTTTTTTTTTTTTTTTTTTTTTTATCAGTATATCAGCACATATATTTAATATAAAACTTCATAAAAATAATTAGGATATAATTATAAGCACATATATTTTAACATCAATCATTATGAAAATAAAATAGGATATTATAAACATATATATTTTTATATCATAATACATCATGAAAATAAATTAGGATATTACAAGCACAGATATTTTTTTTTTTTATCATACTTCATGAAAATAAATTAAAGATATTATAGGCACAGATATTTTTTTTATCATACTTTATCAAAATAACCAAAAACAATCAGTATACACAATCACATTACAAATTGCTAAAAATACAATTGTCTTAGATTTTGGATAACAATGTTCGATTTAGAAATCATAGAAATTATGATAATTCTAAATTTATAAATAAATATTAAAAACTTTTGAATTTAGATTTTTAGAAAATTGCTTAATTGCATGAGTATCATATAATATTTTCAATTCATACGTTTTAGAAAGATTGTTTATTTAAATTATTCTAAAATTTTATATTTTCATTTTTTTTTTTATTATATCTATGTTACACCTGTGAACAATTTACCTCTGGGTGCCAGGAAACCTCAAAGGTTTACAAATATTTACAATGAACAATATAATTAAATAAATAAATACTGGTACAGTTGTAGTAAGAATACAATACCATAAGCAAATAAATCATATTTTATCTCTCATATTCAATTTATAAACATACATTTTTACACAGTAAACAATGAAAGGAATTATTAATACAACTAAATTCATAATGTATCCAATAATAGCTGTAATTTCCTAATATTATATTACTTCTTTGAAAAGTTACTAGCTTTGGAAAACTGTTGAGATGTTCGTTTAGTCTTCAAGAATTTGTTTGTTTGTTCAAGTAAATGTTTTTAATGTTAGATATTTTTCTTTTTGTATTTAGGAAAATATGTAATGTCCGTAGACCACACGAGTATACATATAATTGTATTATTGATCATGTAAGGTGTTAATTCTTTTAAGAGTTGAGGGAGTGTGTTGAACTAAGAAGTATGATTGTACAATTGATCATGTAAGGTGTTAATTCTTTTAAGAGTTGAGGGAGTGTGATGAACTAAGAAGTATAATTGTATTATTGATCATGTAAGGTGTTAATTCTTTTAAGAGTTGAGAGAGTGTGATGAACTAAAAAGTTTGATTGTATAATTGATCATGTAAGGTGTTAATTCTTTTAAGAGTTGAGGGAGTGTGATGAATTAAGAAGTATGATTGTATAATTGATCATGTAAGATGTTAATTATTTTAAGAGTTGAGGGAGTGTAGAACTAAGAAGTATAATTGTATAATTGATCATGTAAGATGTTAATTCTTTTAAGAGTTGAGAGAGTGTGATGAACTAAAAAGTTTGATTGTATAATTGATCATGTAAGATGTTAATTCTTTTAAGAGTTGAGGGAGTGTGTAGAACTAAGAAGTATGATTGTATAATTGATCATGTAAGATGTTAATTCTTTTAAGAGTTGAGGGAGTGTGTAGAACTAAGAAGTACGATTGTATAATTGATCACGTAAGATGTTAATTCTTTTAAGAGTTGAGGGAGTGTGTAGAACTAAGAACTATGATTGTATAATTGATCATGTAAGGTGTTAATTCTTTTAAGAGTTGAGAGTGTGTGTAGAACTAAGAAGTATAATTGTATTATTGATCATGTAAGGTGTTAATTCTTTTAAGAGTTGGGGGAGTGTGTTTAACTAAGAAGTGTTGAACTAAGAGTGTGTTGAACTAAGAAGTATGATTGTACAATTGATCATGTAAGATGTTAATTATTTTAAGAGTTGAGAGAGTGTGCTGAACTAAGAAGTATAATTGTATAATTGATCATGTAAGGTGTTAATTCTTTTAAGAGTTGAGGGAGTGTGTAGAACTAAGAAGTACGATTGTATAATTGATCATGTAAGATGTTAATTCTTTTAAGAGTTGAGGAAGTGTGTAGAACTAAGAAGTATAATTGTATAATTGATCATGTAAGGTGTTAATTCTTTTAAGAGTTGAGGAAGTGTGTAGAACTAAGAAGTATAATTGTATAATTGATCATGTAAGATGTTAATTCTTTTAAGAGTTGAGGAAGTGTGTAGAACTAAGAAGTATAATTGTATAATTGATCATGTAAGATGTTAATTCTTTTAAGAGTTGAGGGAGTGTGTAGAACTAAGAAGTATGATTGTATAATTGATCACGTAAGATGTTAATTCTTTTAAGAGTTGAGGGAGTGTGTAGAACTAAGAAGTATGATTGTATAATTGATCATGTAAGGTGTTAATTCTTTTAAGAGTTGAGAGTGTGTGTAGAACTAAGAAGTATAATTGTATTATTGATCATGTAAGGTGTTAATTCTTTTAAGAGTTGGGGGAGTGTGTTTAACTAAGAAGTGTTGAACTAAGAGTGTGTTGAACTAAGAAGTATGATTGTACAATTGATCATGTAAGATGTTAATTATTTTAAGAGTTGAGAGAGTGTGCTGAACTAAGAAGTATAATTGTATAATTGATCATGTAAGGTGTTAATTCTTTTAAGAGTTGAGGGAGTGTGTAGAACTAAGAAGTATAATTGTATAATTGATCATGTAAGGTGTTAATTCTTTTAAGAGTTGAGGGAGTGTGTAGAACTAAGAAGTATAATTGTATAATTGATCACGTAAGGTGTTAATTCTTTTAAGAGTTGAGGAAGTGTGTAGAACTAAGAAGTATAATTGTATAATTGATCATGTAAGGTGTTAATTCTTTTAAGAGTTGAGGAAGTGTGTAGAACTAAGAAGTATAATTGTATAATTGATCATGTAAGGTGTTAATTCTTTTAAGAGTTGAGGAAGTGTGTAGAACTAAGAAGTATGATTGTATAATTGATCACGTAAGGTGTTAATTCTTTTAAGAGTTGAGGAAGTGTGTAGAACTAAGAAGTATGATTGTATAATTGATCACGTAAGGTGTTAATTCTTTTAAGAGTTGAGGAAGTGTGTAGAACTAAGAAGTATAATTGTATAATTGATCATGTAAGGTGTTAATTCTTTTAAGAGTTGAGGAAGTGTGTAGAACTAAGAAGTATGATTGTATAATTGATCACGTAAGGTGTTAATTCTTTTAAGAGTTGAGGAAGTGTGTAGAACTAAGAAGTATAATTGTATAATTGATCATGTAAGGTGTTAATTCTTTTAAGAGTTGAGGAAGTGTGTAGAACTAAGAAGTATAATTGTATAATTGATCATGTAAGATGTTAATTATTTTAAGAGTTGAGGAAGTGTGTAGAACTAAGAAGTATGATTGTATAATTGATCATGTAAGATGTTAATTCTTTTAAGAGTTGAGGAAGTGTGTAGAACTAAGAAGTATAATTGTATAATTGATCATGTAAGATGTTAATTCTTTTAAGAGTTGAGGAAGTGTGTAGAACTAAGAAGTATGATTGTATAATTGATCATGTAAGATGTTAATTCTTTTAAGAGTTGAGGAAGTGTGTAGAACTAAGAAGTATGATTGTATAATTGATCATGTAAGATGTTAATTATTTTAAGAGTTGAGGAAGTGTGTAGAACTAAGAAGTATAATTGTATAATTGATCATGTAAGATGTTAATTATTTTAAGAGTTGAGGAAGTGTGTAGAACTAAGAAGTATGATTGTATAATTGATCATGTAAGATGTTAATTCTTTTAAGAGTTGAGGAAGTGTGTAGAACTAAGAAGTATAATTGTATAATTGATCATGTAAGATGTTAATTATTTTAAGAGTTGAGGAAGTGTGTAGAACTAAGAAGTATGATTGTATAATTGATCATGTAAGGTGTTAATTATTTTAAGAGTTGAGAGAGTGTGTGTAGAACTAAGAAGTATGAATTCAATGAAAGATAAAGAAGGAGGTATCAAACATCTTCTCAAATTTTGCAAATAACTATAAAATAGAGTGATTTAATATGAAACATCCAGATATAGTGGACTTTTGTATTCCTTTACTTTATTTGGTTGTTAATGTAATTTTAGATGATAAAAAGGTTAAATACAATTTGTTTATACATGTCCTTTTGTTTTGGTGTCATTTGTTAGTTTAAATTTCAACATAACACATTTGGTAGTGTCCGTAGACCCCCTCTTTAAGTCCGTTTACATAATTGTACATTTTTAAAATCATACTTTATTTTTAAATAATGTCAAGTTTATTAAATAAAATTCTATTAAGTAATACATTTCTTAATTTTGGGAAAGGTAATTTTAATATCTGAATGTAGACAGAAATTGTAAAAATGACATTTTTCATGACTAAAAATGTATCACTCTAGCATATATTATGATATTTCTAAAAACTGCATTAGGTTGAAAGCTTTGATGAAATTTTATGGATAGTAGTTATATATCTGACTGAGAGGTGTCTTAAGTTACATAGTATTATATATTTTGTTGTGAAAGAATGTTTTACATATAGTTTTGTAGTGTCCGTAGACCATTACCCTTGTGGTAATGAAAGTCAATTTGAAAAATTATGACAGGATAGAAAACAAAATCATGTTCTGGTAACATACCCCATACATCACAGTATCATTTCAAATAAAAAATAAAGTCTGCCAAACAGTTTTCATTTTTTGCAAAATGTGACACAAAATCCCCACCTGATTGTGTTTTAGTTGTATCTTTAATCTCTGTTTCAGTACGCAGAAATGATACCACAGGGTCGTGATCAAAAGGTGCAACATCTATTTACGGGGTCCCGTCTCTGGTATCGGGGGAAACGCTGGTGCTTGTACTTTTGTCCTCTACCTCACCTGATTGTGTTTTAGCCGTATCTTTATTCTGTTGCAGTACTCATCAATGATACCACAGGATCGTGATCAAAAAGTGAAAGAACTTCCGCAACACCTGTTTTAGATTTTAGTGACAAAGGTTTAATGTCGGACATTGCCAATGATCTAGAAGATATGTAGAAATCGATTGTATTTCGTTCCCGCCTTTCTGTTGGTGTGTATCTGTGCAAGACAAGTGGTGGTGATACCAGTGTCTCAATGGCCTTAATTTCGACGTTGAAGTCACCAGCTAAAATAACTGGCAATGATAGCTTCTCCGAGAGTTTTGAAATATATTTAAGCATGCTTTCGAATTGTGTTTTTTTGTTTTCTAATTTCGTTTTATATATCCCATGCCAAGAAATACAGATAAATTCAACGATTGGAACTCCCTTCGTCTTTATTTTTCTAAGACACATCCTTGGAAACGGTGTAAAGCCTTGCGGGATGAGATTCATTCTGATAAGATTGGCAAGAGTATCGTCTAGCAATTTTTGAGGATATTTTTCCAGAGTTACTTCATTAATATCGAATAGAATACTTGCTTCTTTATTACCAGTGTACTGTAAATGTTCAGGCCAACTGTAATCATTCCAAGCTCTACTACGAATACTTATCCAATTAAACTCCTGAAATAAAACTAATGCGGCACGTGTGTTCGTGACAACATCATAAATCGCTCGTTTCCTTTTTGTGCTGTCGTCTTGGTCTTGGTCGTCTTGGTCTTGGTCTTGGTCGTCTTGGTCTTGGTCTTGGTCTTGGTCGTCTTGGTCTTGGTCTTGGTCTTGGTCGTCTTGGTCTTGGTCTTGGTCTTGGTCGTCTTGGTCTTGGTCGTCTTGGTCTTGGTCTTGGTCGTCTTGGTCTTGGTCTTGGTCTTGGTCGTCTTGGTCTTGGTCGTCTTGGTCTTGGTCTTGGTCTTGGTCTTGGTCGTCTTGGTCTTGGTCTTGGTCGTCTTGGTCTTGGTCTTGGTCGTCTTGGTCTTGGTCGTCTTGGTCTTGGTCTTGGTCGTCTTGGTCTTGGTCTTGGTCGTCTTGGTCTTGGTCTTGGTCGTCTTGGTCTTGGTCTTGGTCGTCTTGGTCTTGGTCTTGGTCGTCTTGGTCTTGATCTTGGTCTTGGTCTTGGTCTTGGTCTTTCACTTTTTTGCCACCAGTATTCATAATCATAATCCTCAGATGAGATTTTGTTGATGAACTGTTGTCTATATCTGCCTCAACACGTGTACCAGCCATTTTTCTCTTAGTATCCTCCTTTTCGCTTGCAACGGGTATTTTTGTTTTCGTAGCCATATTTTATCAATTAATACACCTAGAAATATAAAGTTTGGAAGCTTAAAAATAATATAGTGTTCTTGTTTAAAAAATAGTACAGTGTTCTTGTCCTTTATAAATTGAAGATATAATTGTTCCAATTACAAAGGATTTTGTAGTCTTATCTTGCTGGCTATATAGTGCCTTATCCACCACAATGTTTTCAAATAGTCAAAGACTACAATAACTATAACTATAGGAACGCCCTTTTTCAGGGGGGGGGGGGGGTGTAATTTCTGTCGTCAAAGTTTATAGAAAAAATATCTTTACCTGAAAGATACAAAGAATAATTAATCCGACCCTTCACTTTTCAAAATTTCAAAAAGAAATTTTATTAAGGTTTTTATAATTTGATTTTTGCTTTGAATTCATGTGAAAATAAATAGTATGCCACTAATTGTGAAAATATATACTTACTAGTTAAAGAGGCATTAGCTACGATTTTGACCAAAACAATTATATGTTTTTGGAAATTGGTAAATAGATTTAAAATGATGAAATAAAGGTAAATATTTCACATTAAGCAGCTTATCGTACCACTTTTCGCCTTTTGAGAACGAAAATTACCATCGATTTATTATTTCCTTGCAAGCAAATAATTTGACCTCGCTTTCTCCATATACAACTGACCTTAATAGTGACAGGAAAAAATGAATAATTTGTATTTTGTCACTTATTAACTGCAAACTTGCATGGTTCTTTGTCCGTAATTAACGCCGACTAAAAGCAGATTCACCGAAAATAAGAAATATGTACATTGTTGTACTGATTTAATGACGATTCTGCAAACTCCGTAAACAATGCCGATAATTAATAAGATGGCGTCCATTTCTTGATCGATCTCAAAACACGAGCAGTTGCACCTTTTTTCCCCGATTCGCGTACATTTCATAACATTTATAAGTTACAGAAACACGTTTTATTAAGACATCAATAATATCTGATAGTTTTTATGGGTAACAAAAATTTACGATTTTGGCAGATAATGTCCCTTTAAAGTAATATGAATGGCAAATATCGTGGAATTTTTGGATTAAATATTTTCACTTAATTTGTCACTTAATTCTAACTAAAGTCAACTGCATAACATAAAAAATCCGCTCAAAAGCAGATTTTAAGAGCAAATCGCAAAATATTTAACAGCAGATAATTCTGTTTTCCCGTACAGTAACGCAAATGATATGCGCGTGACCCAAGATTTGAACTCTTTCGGGGAGATTATCGCTCATGCGCACTGTTCAGTTGATGAAAACAATGTCGGATGCAAGTAAAAATATATTCCGTGTGTACCACATAAGAATAATTGCACCCCAAAAAATGGTTCACACGACATGAAACAGACAGATTCCTCAATAATCATTGTCAGGATCCATGATTGTTTATTTTTTCGTCACGAGGTCATGATCGGCAATCATCGGAACAAAACAACCGAAAGTTAATCAGTCTCCACAACAATGGCGAGAACAATAAACATGCACACGGATTTGCAGATTTCTAATTGTTGGGAACATATTTCGACTTGAAACATGCATGAATAGCTTAGTAAAGGTACCGCCGTATTCCAAATTGAATTTTCAGGGAACAAATTTCTTCACCCAAAACTGGTGTAATATTACTTTAAAATATCTTTGTATACACAATAGAAAAAACATGTGTAAAAATGAATACATACACAATTTATTATGTTCGCCATGGATTGATAGATGTATTTTAACGGATACCCTTGCATAATAATTAATTCATCTACAATATCAGAATATAAATATTTATATTTTATATGTACATTATTCTATGCTTATATCACAAAACCACAGAGAAATCCCTAAAGAAGAAACACATATTATTCCTATCAAATAGTGATAGACTTGTCACGAATTTGGCAAGAATGTGTTTTTACTTTCGTTTTAGAAAATAACAAATAATTTCATCGCTATTGAAACATTGGGTATTAAATAGACAATTTAACTTTAGGTGGGTCCTCTCACTGTCAAAAAAATATCCTTACGAAACAAAAACCAAATTATATATTTTTTCTCAAATTTTACCTGATTTTCGTTTTTTGAGTCAGGATATATTAATCTTTCAGGTCAGTTTAGTGTTTCTATCAAATTTGGCGACAGATATATTTTTTTTCTCAGAAAGTTATTACTGTAACCACTACAAATTATTTGCGAGAGACTGTTTATAGTAGACAATTATTCAGATACTAAAAAGATGGCACTGGGATATGCATACGGGTGAGGTTTTGATAGCAACCATGCAGCAAAAAAAGGGGGAGGGGGTAATTGATACTAGGGTTGGAAAATTATGTCTTGAACAGATCACCAACAAGTCGTAGCAAATTGTTATCTCGAAATTCGGAGCTGCATACGTGCCAGTGTCCAAACAAGAGGCATCAATCTAAATAACAACATGTAGTATTGGATTCTTCTCGGATTACTCAGCAATTATCTTCGTGGAACATGGGTCCTATTTATTATACCGGGGAGGGGGTAAATACTTATACCACACAAGTCAATATCAGGTAAGATCATAATTATACCCACAAAAAATAATATTTAAAATTCTGTAGAAATACACGAGGTCACATATTTCTTCATTTATCAATGTCTACATGAAATCAAGCCATTTTTTATCAATACAAAAATGTTGCAAATTGATATTTGACCCGTGAAACGATATTTCCTATGCATGCATTTCGAATCGAGAAACACCTTGCATGCATATTACCCGACTTGATTAATCGATCACTAATCGATCAGTTTTCGAACACTAATCGATTGACGAGTTTGGCTAATCGAACACTTATCGATCAAACTCTCCGAGGAGTTCGATTAGTGATCGATTATTTTGATTAGATTTATTTGATCGATAAGTGATCGATTATGATAAATTTGGATGGATATTGAATTTGTACATAATATAAGCAATTTAAAAAGCTTAAAATTATTTCACATTATAAACCAGAGGCTCTCAAGAGCCTGTATCGTTCACCTGGTAATAAAAAAAACCAATTGGTCCTATGTAAAAACTATGTCCTGCAGTGGTAGTCATCTTGGAATTACGATCAACATAAAAAACACAAAGTTTGTAAAGGACATTCCAATGATTGATGCACAGTTTAGGTTCAATCAGTGCAATAGCTTCAGAGAAGAATATATTTCTGTATTTTCCCCATATGGTCCTGTGTTATTACTATGACCTGTGGTGGCAGCCATCTTAGATTTCCGATCGGCATAAAAAACAGAGGACCTTCCAATGATCATTCCTGGGCAGTTTGGTTTCAACTGTCCAAGTGGTTTCAGAGAAGAAGCATTTTGAAACATTTTTCCCATAGGGTCCAATGTTAAACTAAGTCCTGCCGTAGCTGCCATTTTGAATTTCATATCAGAACAAAAAACGTAAAGTTTGTAGAGGACCATCCAATGAACATTCATGTACAGTTTGGCTTTAATCATATTTGTAGTTTCTGAGAAGAAGGCATTTGAACATTTTCCCATAGGGTCCAATGTTAATCTTCGTCCTGCGGTGATGGCCATCATGGATTTCCGATCGGCATAAAAAACACACACCTTGTAGAGGACCTTCCAATGATCATTCCTGGGCAGTTTGGTTTCAATTATCCAAGTGGTTTCAGAGAAGAAGCATTTTGAAACATTTTTCCCATAGGGTCCAATGTTAAACTAAGTCCTGCCGTAGCCACCATTTTGAATTTCATATCGAAACAAAAAACGTAAAGTTTGTAGAGGACCATCCAATAAACATTCATGTACAGTTTGGCTTTAATATTATTTGTAGTTTCTGAGAAGAAGGCATTTGAACATTTTCCCATAGGGTCCAATGTTAATCTATGTATTGCGGTGGCGGCCATCTTGGATTTCCGATCGGCATAAAAAACATAAAATTTGTAGAGGACCTTCCAATTATCATTCCTGGGCAGTTTGGTTTCAATTATCCAAGTGGTTTCAGAGAAGAAGCGTTTTGAAACATTGTTCCCATAGGGTCCAATGTTAAACTAAGTCCTGCCATAGCTGCCATTTTGAATTTCATATCGGAACAAAAAACGTAAAGTTTGTAGAGGACCATCCAATGAACATTCATGTACAGTTTGGCTTTAATCATATTTGTAGTTTCTGAGAAGAAGGCATTTGAACATTTTCCCATAGGGTCCAATGTTAATCTATGTCCTGCGGTGGTGGCCATCTTGGATTTCCGATCGGCATAAAAAAACACACACCTTGTAGAGGACCTTCCAATGATCATTCCTGGGCAGTTTGGTTTCAATTATCCAAGTGGTTTCTGAGAAGAAGCGTTTTGAAACATTTTTCCCATAGGGTCCAAGGAAAAACTAAGTCCTGCCGTAGCCGCCATTTTGAATTTCATATCACAACAAAAAACGTACAGTTTGTAGAGGACCATCCAATGAACATTCATGTACAGTTTGGCTTTAATAATATTTGTAGTTTCTGAGAAGAAGGCATTTGAACATTTTCCCATAGGGTCCAATGTTAATCTATGTATTGCGGTGGCGGCCATCTTGGATTTCCGATCGGCATAAAAAACATAAAATTTGTACAGGACCTTCCAATGATCATTCCTGGGCTGTTTGGTTTCAGAGAAGAAGCGTTTTGAAACATTTCCCCCATAGGGTCCAATGTTAAACTAAGTCTTGCCGTAGCCGCCATTTTGAATTTCATATCGGAACAAAAAACGTAGTTTGTAGAGGACCATCCAATGAACATTCATGTACAGTTTGGCTTTAATCATATTTGTAGTTTCTGAGAAGAAGGCATTTGAACATTTTCCCATAGGGTCCAATGTTAATCTATGTCCTGCGGTGGTGGCCATCTTGGATTTCCGATCGGCATAAAAAACACACACCTTGTAGAGGACCTTCCAATGATCATTCCTGGGCAGTTTGGTTTCAATTATCCAAGTGGTTTCAGAGAAGAAGCGTTTTGAAACATTTTTCCCATAGGGTCCAGTGTTAAACTAAGTCCTGCCGTAGCCGCCATTTTGAATTTCATATTGGAACAAAAAACGTACAGTTTGTAGAGGACCATCCAATGAACATTCATGTACAGTTTGGCTTTAATAATATTTGTAGTTTCTGAGAAGAAGGCATTTGAACATTTTCCCATAGGGTCCAATGTTAATCTATGTATTGCGGTGGCGGCCATCTTGGATTTCCGATCGGCATAAAAAACATAAAATTTGTAGAGGACCTTCCAATGATCGTTCCTGGGCAGTTTGGTTTCAACTGTCCTAGTGGTTTCAGAGAAGAAGTGTTTTGAAACATTTCCCCCATAGGGTCCAATGTTAAACTAAGTCCTGCCGTAGCCGCCATTTTGAATTTCATATCGGAACAAAAAACGTACAGTTTGTAGAGGACCATCCAAAGAACATTCATGTACAGTTTGGCTTTAATCATATTTGTAGTTTCTGAGAAGAAGGCATTTGAACATTTTCCCATAGGGTCCAATGTTAATCTATGTCCTGCGGTGGTGGCCATCTTGAATTTCCGATCGGCATAAAAAACACACACCTTGTAGAAGACCTTCCAATGATCATTCCTGGGCAGTTTGGTTTCAATTATCCAAGTGGTTTCTGAGAAGAAGCGTTTTGAAACATTTTTTCCATAGGGTCCAATATTAAACTAAGTCCTGCTGTAGCCGCCATTTTGAATTTCATATCGGAACAAAAAACGTACAGTTTGTAGAGGACCATCCAATGAACATTCATGTACAGTTTGGCTTTAATAATATTTGTAGTTTCTGAGAAGAAGGCATTTGAACATTTTCCCATAGGGTCCAATGTTAATCTATGTATTGCGGTGGCGGCCATCTTGGATTTCCGATCGGCATAAAAAACATAAAATTTGTAGAGGACCTTCCAATGATCGTTCCTGGGCAGTTTGGTTTCAACTGTCCTAGTGGTTTCAGAGAAGAAGTGTTTTGAAACATTTCCCCCATAGGGTCCAATGTTAAACTAAGTCCTGCCGTAGCCGCCATTTTGAATTTCATATCGGAACAAAAAACGTACAGTTTGTAGAGGACCATCCAAAGAACATTCATGTACAGCTTGGCTTTAATCATATTTGTAGTTTCTGAGAAGAAGGCATTTGAATATTTTCCAATAGGGTCCAATGTTAATCTATGTCCTGCGGTGGCGGCCATCTTGGATTTCCGATTGGCATAAAAAACACACACCTTGTAGAGGACCTTCCAATGATCATTCCTGGGCAGTTTGGTTTCAACTGTCTAAGTGGTTTCAGAGAAGAAGCATTTTGAAACATTTTTCCCATAGGGTCCAATGTTAAACTAAGTCCTGCCGTAGCCGCCATTTTCAATTTCATATCGGAACAAAAAACCTTAAGATTGTAGAGGACCATCCAATGAACATTCATGTACAGTTTGGCTTTAATCATATTTGTAGTTTCTGAGAAGAAGGCATTTGAACATTTTCCCATAGGGTCCAATGTTAATCTATGTCCTGCGATGGCGGCCATCTTGGATTTCCGATCGGCATAAAAAACAGTAACTTGGTAAAGGACATTCCAATGATCATTCATTTACAGTTTGGGTTCAGTCATTTCATTAGTTTCAGAGAAGAAGATCTTTGAAATTTCAGCCAATCAGAGCATATTATTGGCCCTGGCAGCCATATTGAATATCTGACTGGAACGAAAAACAGTAACTTTGTAGAGGACCATCCAAGGAACATTCCTGCTAAGTTCGGTTACAATCGGCCAAGAAGCTTGAAATGTGAAAAGTTTACAGACGACGGACGACAGACGACGACGGACGCCAAGTGATGGCAATAGTTCACCTGGACCTTTGGTCCAGGTGAACTAAAAATCATACATATACAAGTACAGAAATGTAAATATCATGTAAATATCAACATTTCTTTAAAACCCTAAACAATGTAAATGTTTTGGTATTAAGATTTTGTCAGTTTCCATACAAAAAGGCCCACACACACCAACTATTTGCATGGAACACATTTCATTAGAGATAATTTTCATAATTAAACAGATTTTCTTATAGCTTTAAATAAATCCTCTGTTTTTCCATCTGACACATGTGTTACAACTGTGAGCATTACAAGGTATATCCACAGCAATGACATTTATGGTATATGTATTATTCCAGAATTATTAAATAATAAATACTTTATTCCACCTTGATCAGATCACCCGGATATACATTGGAAACTTGATACATTCAGTTGACAGATGACATATGCATGTTGTATATACTTGTGTATGTCTTGTTTAAAAGAAATGTTTTATTTGTTTCAATATTCACAATATTAACTAATACATTAGTTTGTAATGTACCAGTAATGAATTTTAATTCAAATATTTAACAAATACTTGTAACATTTCGAAATTAATTAAAAACTGAAAGGCAGTATGATGAGACTATTTATAAGCATATTTCAAACTTCTTTGACATTATAAAATTAATAACTGCTGTATTCTTAAGAGGATGGACTGTTACATATTGATTTTTTTTGTGAACCCTTTTGCTTACTGTTTTTATTTCCATATATATCATGTAATTTAATCCAAATTATTTCAATATACAAATATATGTTACACCCAGGGTTACAGTGATGATGGTCAAAACATGTCTCTGTCTTAAAAGTTACATTCACTCTCTCTTTCTACTATCTTAGACACCTCCAATACATGTAATCTATTCAAAGATGCCAAAATATTTAGATGGAACTATTATAAATATGAAGATGTTACTTATAAATACATAGATATGATCAATGTCATATACCAATAATCTTATTATGTGAAAGTTGTATTTGACCAAAGATTTGTAGATAACATCTACAAGTAATTAATAGATACACATCCCATATGTCACTGAGAAAGTTGTAAACCAAAAATATACATGTTTTTTGGTGTTTATAATACAACAAATGATTCTGGCAGTGATACATGTAGTGAAAAAGCTGAAAAAAGTAGTCATGAGACTGATGAAGCAGCATCCTCACAAGAAGAATCTGCACATATTGCTGCACAAAATATAGAAAGTGAAGCAACCAGAAATGCTGAAAATCAAAGTGAAAAGTGCAACAACAACACTGAAAAAAGTTCAAGTGACAATCAATCAGAAACTGACAACACTGATAGTACAAACAATAGCACAAAGGAGATTGACATAAATGTGACAACTAAACTTTTTATGAAAAAACTATAAAAGTATGGAATTTCACAGAGACAGGCTGCACAAATTGTTCCCAGTCAAATCTGTCAGAAGCAAAAATTAAAGCAAAAAGTCTGAAAATATCCAAAAGTATTTTCTACTAGAGGAATGTTCCTCTATATAAACATATGGAAAATGTGTAGGTGGTCATTCTGTCCAGAGAAGCACAGCACAGAAAAATGCAGAGCAAAAAATAGTAAGTTTGTAGTTATTTTTATGCATAGCTTTATGTCTGTCTGAGTCTTGTAATTAGGGACTGACCATTTAACTTGAAGGTGGGGGGAGGGGGGGTTATGGTTTTTTGTTTCGTTCAGAAATTTTATTTCGGACAACACAAGAGTTATAATTTTTTTTTTTTTTGTCGCGCAAAGCGTGAAGTTTTCTTCCAGAATTTAACATTAGATTATGACAAAAATTCTGAATCAGATTATTTTTTTTTTCCTCCACCAAAATCAGAATATTTTTTTCAGCAACATTGGGAATCAGAATATATTTTTAGAAAAAAAACATAACCCCCCCTCCCTTAGTCCAAACCATTTCTGAATAATACAATTATTTTTTTTGTGATGAATATCATGCTGATATATTTTCCATGCATAAGTTCTGTCCTTTTAAAGCAGAAAAAATATAATTTTGTGGTTTTAATCTAAATATTTTCTTGTTTTATTTCAACTTAGTATTATATTAATATATAAATACATTGTATATCTACTGATTAAATTAATGAACTATTAATTAGGCACAAAATACATGTCAAGTTTCCCATTAGTTGTCAGTCAAGAAATTATAACCCTTGTCCTTGAAAAAACTGAAGTCTTGAGTGTTTTCAGTATTATTATTATTTGCAAACAATTCTTGAATATATTTACAGTATAATATGACACATTGGAGATATGGAGTGGAGAAAAATTGTTGATGAATTCATTTGTTTAAATCTATTCTAGAATTTATAATGATCCTCACGTGCAACACACGCGCACATATTAATTATACACTCCGGATGTTGTGTCTGTCCTGATTATCTATAGTTAAGAATTCACGTAGATAGTTTTTCTGTGTAATGTTATTTCTGCCTGATGCAGTTATCTAAAGTCTCCTGCAAGTAGACAACCATCGCAATTAACATGGTGGCAGCGGAAACCATCTATGAGACATTGCAATAGTTTTGTTAACAGTAAGTTACCAAGATACTGTCGATTTTATCTCGGACAAAAGAGCCACGTGTACAAAATAGTGAACAATGGCTGCCGGCTACACCAACACATTTCGCCTGCCCCTATCTCTCAATGTAATAGAAGGAAATGTTTCCGAAAATCATAAAAAATGGAAACGGCAGCTTGAAGTTTATCTGATGACGAGTGGCGCCGTAAAGAAAGACAAAGAAGTGCAAATAGCAATAATTCTGAATTGTGCGGGTCCCCAGATTATTGACATTTATGATCAATTCACATGGGATGAAGAGGGGGACGAAAAGAAACCGGATAAACTGTTCGAAAAACTGGAAGGCTATTGTAACCCCAGAAAAAATGAAGTATTGGAGTCCCATAGATTTTGGAGCGTGCAATACCAAGAACCATTCGATAACTTCTTAACAGAGTTAAGAACACGGGCGTCATCCTGCAATTTTGATAACAAAGATAGAATGATCAGAGACAAAACTGTATTTACAGTTCAAGGAAAACTACAAGAGCTTCTACTCCGTGAAGATAAACTTTCTCTTGATAAAGCTATTCAAATATGCCGTGCATATGAACAGCCAAACAAACATGTCAAAGAATTAAGAGAAAACAGCAGTACCTCACATGCAATCAATAAAGTGACACATGAAAACAAACAACCGAAAAGTAAGAAGCCAAACTACAAACAACAACCAAGAAGATTTCAAGATAAACCTGTGTTAACAACATCAAGTACTTTACATAAGGAATGTAGATTTTGTGGCTATAAACATGAAAATAAGAAAGAAAAATGTCCAGCATGGGGTAAAACTTGCAATGCGTGCAAGGGCCGAAACCATTTCAAGTCAAAGTGCAAGAAAGTCAATGTGAACTCCGTTTCAGCACTCGATGATAGTGATGACGACTGTTGGTTAAATGCAATTGATGCTGTCTCAGAAAAGTCTATATCCGTCGTTGAAGCTAATGTCGATAAGAAAGTAACAGCACTTATGAATGTCAACGATTGTGAAGTCCGTTTCCAGCTCGATAGTGCCGCTGATGTCAACACAATCTGCAAGAAATTTGTTCGCAAAGATCAAGTTAGACCGACATCGATTACACTTAGAATGTGGAACAAGACACCGATGAAACCGTTGGACGAAGCAAATCTTACCGTGAAGAATCCGAGTACCGGCGACGAAAGAATAACAACACTGATCGCCGTGCCGAATGGACACGCGAATCTGCTAGGTTTTAAAACCGTACAGAATATGGGTCTAATTACCGTGAATAACGACCGTTTTATCGCAAACGTTGTTGTCCAAAAAATCGGTGATCTTGGAGTGGCGATTTTACAAGTCAACGACGAAGTTAAACCGAAAACGTTACCGTCCCGAAAATTACCGTTGTCGCTGCAAGATGACGTGAAACCGACAAACTTGTTGAGAGAAATGTTCTCGTACCCGTTACCGAGCCGACTGAATGGGTAAGCCAAATGGCTGTCGTGCGAAAATCTAACGATAAACTACGAATCTGTATTGATCCTCAACCGCTTAATACCGCGTTGATGCGTGAACATTACCGTTTGACGACGCTCGAAGATGTACTTCCAAAACTCGCGAACGCACGTATATTTAGCAAACTAGATATCCGAGAGGCGTACTGGCATGTCAAGCTAAGCAAGAATTCGAGCCGATTGACCACGATGATAACACCATTCGGACGATATCGTTGGGCGCGATTACCGTTCGGATTGAAGGTATCGACCGAAATATTTCAAAGAAAATTGACCGAAGCAGTTGGTGATTTGAATGGTACGTTTACCATCGCCGATGACATTATCATCGCCAGGTGTGGTCAAACCGACGAAGAGGCTAAGCGCGATCACCAGGGGTTTCAAAGTTATTTATAATAGGAGGTACTTCTTAAATTTTAGGAGGTACCTAAAAAATTAGGCTGAGGGTCGTAAGGGGTCCAGGGGGCGGAAGCTCCAGAAATCTAGCATTTTGTGGACCAAAAAATGTACTTCAGAGACTGTAGAAGTGTTTTTGAAAGAAAAATCCCATTAACTTTAGAGTTCAGATTTCACCAAGAGTGAAGACCATACATAATGCCTGGATCCCCCCCTCCCCCCATATCTTAAAAAAAACCAATACGACCATAAAGAGCTACGGTTCCGCAGCTAGGCTTGACCAAGCCATTGTTATCAAAGCTTAAAATTCTCAAAATTCTTTTGTTGACTGTCCTTTTCTTTTTCACAATACCTTGACTTGTGTGGGTTTTTTTTTACTTTATTACCAGTAATTAAACTCATCAAAGACCATTGGCACGGATCAAGACATATAATTGTCATAATTAATGAAACCAAGGACGTTTAAACAGAGAATACACAGGCTTCTGATAATTCTTATTATGAGCGGAGATATCTCACTTAACCCAGGTCCTGTGAAAAATCCTTGTGGACTTTGTGCCAAGCCTGTTGCAAAAAATCACCGTGCAGTTCTATGCGAAGGTTGCAATTACTGGTGGCATATTAAATGTGGTAAGATCACACCAGATCAGTACAAAACATTGAGCAACTCAGACGACCCATGGATCTGTCATGACTGCAGCTACTTTCAATTTTCTGACTCTTTCTTCGACGGGTCAATACCATCAAAAGATAATGATGAAAATGGTAGTGATGATGATCATGATATTTTTGAAAACTTAACTGAAACAAGACGAAACCATCCAAAACGTCTCATATGTGCATACCTAAACATCAATAGCTTAAGGTATAAAGTAGGTCACATAAAAGAACTACTACAAAAGGGAACTGTTGACATTCTCTTCTTAGCAGAAACTAAGCTTGATCAATCTTTTGTTGACTGTCAATTTAAAGTTGATAATTACATTTTCTGGAGACAAGACCGAACAAGTAAAGGGGGAGGGTTAGCGGTGTATCTCAGATCGGACATAGCAGGCGATAGAAAGAAGAAAATATGAATTTGAATCTGTAGAATCTATAAGTATTGAGATAATTATGAACAAAAAGAAATGGTTACTTATTGGTGCTTATAAACCACCAACTGTTCCAGAAAATATTTTTACAAGTGATTTTATAAAATGCTTAGATCAAGTTACATGTAACTATGATAATTTTATGGTTCTGGGAGATCTAAATTTTGATTATTTACATGCAGAAAAAGGAAATGCTCTCAAAAATGTATGTGATATTTTTCATTTAACAAATTTGATTAAAAACCCTACATGTTTTTGTAAGGATGCAAATCCTAGTTTAGTAGATGTTATTCTTACTAATAAACCAACTTCATGTGGTAAAATATGTAATTTTGACTGCGGCATAAGTGATGTGCATAACATAATTTCAGTACAGTTTAAAAGTGAAATGCCACAGAAATCAAAGTCAAAAAGACTGTTTAGAAGTTATAAAAATTTTGATAATGAAAATTTTATTAAAGATCTTAATGAACTGAATTTAGATTTTTCAAATTTTTCTGATGTAAATTTAGCATATGAGAATTTTAATCATCAGTTTACACAAGTTTATGATAAACATGTACCTTTAAAGAAAAGGGCAATGGTAAAATCTCCTGTGCCTTACATGAACAGCAAACTTAGAAAAGCTGTATATAAGAAACGTCAACTACACAATGTTTTTAAAACACAAAGAAGTTCTAAATCTTGGGAACAGCATCGGAAACAAAGAAATATTGTTACAAAAATAAAAATAAAATCAATTAGGAATTATTTTCTAGAAAGATGTGTTGGTGGCCCGAAAAACAAAGACTTTTGGCCTACAATAAAACCTTTTTTAACCAATAAAGGATGTAATTTTGAAACAGACATTATCTTGAATGAAGATGACAAACTTTTGAATGATCAGTCAGAGATATCAAATGTTTTCAACAATTTCTTTGTAAATGTTGCAAAGGATATAGGGAAAGATTCAACATCTATAAATGATTGTCATCCTAGTATTTGTAAAATTAAAGATAGATGTATCACAAATGATTGTAACAGTGAGTTATTTTTCAAACCTGTTTCAGATGAATTTGTAGAAAAACAGATAAACAAGATTAATATTAAAAAAGCTACTGGTATTGATCAAATATCCCCTAAAATACTTAAGATAGCTAAACATGCTGTGGTAGCTCCAATTACCCAACTTATAAATTTATCAATTAATACTTGTACTTTTCCAGACAAACTGAAGATAGCGCAAGTAGTGCCAATTCACAAAAAGAATAGTACTCTTTTGAAAGGTAATTATAGACCAGTTAGCATCTTACCAACAATATCAACAAATTTTGAAAGGGCTATAGATGAACAATTGGTAACATTTTTTGATTTACATTTTAATATATATTTGTCAGCATTTAGATCAGGTTACAGCTGTCAAGACACTCTAATTAGAATAATTGAAGATTGGAAGAATCTGTTAGATAATAACCAATATGTCGCTGCCATCTTAATGAACTTATCAAAGGCCTTTGACTGCCTTCCCCATAACCTTTTACTATTGAAATCAGAAAACTATGGTGTATCAGAAAATTCTTTAAAATTATTACAAAGCTATCTTACTGGAAGAAAACAGTGTGTTAAAATAGGGTCTGTTTGTAGTTCTTTTCTTGATATATACAAAGGAGTGCCCCAAGGATCCATTCTGGGGCCTGTGATGTTTAATATCTTTATAAATGATATTTTTGATTTTGTAAAAAAGGGAGATCTGCACAATTATGCAGATGATAATACTTTATCATGTATCACATATTTGTAAAAAGGCTTCTCAGCAACTAAATGTTCTAAAACGCATTGGAAAAAACTTGAGTAAACTTGGCAAGCTTACAATTTATTATTCTTTTATATTGTCAAATTTTAACTATTGCCCTTTAGTTTGGCATTTTTGTGGCGAAAGTAACACAAAGAAATTAGAGAAAATACAAGAAAAGGCTTTAAAGTTCATTTATAACGATTCAGACAGCTCCTGTGAAAATTTACTTGAAAAATCACAGTTACCTTCACTAAGATTAAGGAGATTACGTTCGATGGCTATAGAAGTTTTTAAGATAATAAATAAACAAACTCCTGTATATTTACATGATTTAGTAACTATAAAGAAAAGTTCTTACTCTTTTAGATACACCAACACTGTCAACATACCAAGAGTTAAAACCACCAGGTATGGTTTGTATTCACTGAGATATGGTGCAGCAAAATTGTGGAACGAACTTCCAAATGACTTGCGTGAGGGAATAAGTTTAAATAATTTTAAAAACTTGATAAGCAAATGGGATGGGGATGGGTGCTCGTGTTCTTTTTGTTCCTAGAACTTTTATTCCGCAAGGTTTTCCGTGCCATGTCTCAGTGATGTGCATTTAAAAATTTAGTTTTCGCTTTGCTATACATATATTTCTTGCATGGCTCTGCTTATGTGCTTGCTTTATTTTGTATTTTAATCCCTACTTTTTTAGGGTAGTGCTTGTTTTCGTAGTGCTTATAACCTAATTATCTGCTGCTGCATTTTAATTATGCTTGAATTTTTATATGTTTGTCAATGTATGTCCATGTATTTTTGTGGGTATATATATATATACCTGTATGTGTAATTTGTATGTCAGTTTAAAAAAGCTCTTTCGAGCTTATTTTTTTATTGTTATTTATATGTTTCTAATTAAAGCATATACCAACAAAAAATTTTTTTTTTACTTAACTTGATGCTTTTCAGTTTAACTTGTGCTCTATTTTAGTGCTTGGCTATTTCTGCATGAATATTATTAAAATATTTTTTTTATAATATTTTTAAAAAATATGTTTTAAAAGTACATGAATATTTTATGTGTTTGAGTTAATTTGCTTCTTTGCTTAAATTAATTTGCATGAATGTACTTGTATGTGTAATGGCTGCTAAATGTAGGCATTTTTTTTCTGTCTTGACCTCTGGTCCTGTGACAGTGGATGTGCAGAGAGGCACTTGTGGGGGTACAGAGGTCAAAACACAGATGTATGCATAGGTTTGTCTGGATGTGTATTGGTCTTGTATTGAATGACATGTTTTTGTTGTGCTGTATTTAATATATGTAATTTTGTTATGCATGTCGGTTTGAAAAGCTCTTGAGAGCTTATGTTGTATTGTTATAAAATGTACCGACTTTAAATAAAACTTTGATTGATTGATTGATTGATTGATTGAAACATATAAATTTAATTTGCAATAAAATTTATAATTTTAATAGATCAATACAAATATAATTAAACAAAAACAATATATATTGTTACTTTCACGACTTATGTGCAAAAAAAATGTTCGAACAAAAACGATTCGCGGGAAGACATTTATTAACATTTGAATCACAAAAGTTAAATTATTTTGGAAAAAAAGGGGGGAAAAACAATGTAATTCGTATTTGAGCCATGTCCGGTCCTTTTTCAAGATTTCTAGTAATTTTCTATCCCTTATCTCCTCGTACCCCCTTTTAAAAATGTTTTTCAGCACACTTTCATTTCTGTGAACAACCGCGGTAGGGCCCCGTCAAGATATGTAAATAAATTAGCCATAGGTTTTTATTTTTTTATACCGGAAGTTAAACAATATGGACGGAGTTAAGCAACAAGACAGTACGCCCCAGAATGATTCGACCCTGGGTTTTAAATGGATAAAAAAATCGCACAAAATATTGTGTAGTCATATATTCATAATACATAATGATCATACTTATATTACTGGAGATTACACTAAATTGTGTTTGAACATAATTTGTAATCGGTCATTTTTTTTATTTTGAAATGATGTCAGCTTTGTTCCGGTACGAGTATTAGACAAGAATTAACCCGAATAACCCAGTCGTTATATTCCATTCACTATCGATCGCTTCGACTGTAGCGACAGCGGATAGAGGGCGCTGAATTATTCGAGTTAGACAAGAATGAAAAGATATTGGGGCGAAAACATATCTATTTACTGCATGCGCAAACTGCTATTTACGATTCTAAGGTAAAGTTATTTTTAAAACAGGGAATATCCCATCAACTTGGTCGTGACGCAGTTGTTCGATTTGAATGCGAGAATTCAGCAATTGACGTGATCATTAATTTTTTATGAAAAATATTCCACAAGCCTATCGACCATCATACTTTTGGTTTTGACCACCGCTAATTTTGGGGGTTCAGTAATTTCTGCCGGTACTATACACGATCTCAGGCGGGTAAAAGTACCGGGTACCGGCCCACTTTGAAACCCCTGGATCACGAGACGAAACTTTGTAAGTTGTATGCCCGATGCAAAGAACAAAATAGTATACTGAATGATGAAAAGAAAGAAATCGGACTGAAAGAAATAACATTTCATGGTCACAAAATTACAAGTGATGGTGTAAAAGTCGACGATAAGAAAGTTAACGCGATCCGTGAAATGCCAACTCCAATCGATGTCGCGGGTGTAAAACGTTTGTGTGGAATAGTGCAGTACATGGCAAAATTCTTACCCGATCTCGCGAACGAGATGGAACCGATACGCGAACTGACAAGGAAAGAAGTTTCTTGGAACTGGTCAAATGAGCGCGAGCGAGCATTTCAAAACGTCAAGAAAAGGCTTATGGAAGCTCCGATCCTAGCGTATTTCGATACGAACAAGGATGTAGTCTTGCAAGTCGACAGTAGCAAGAACGGAGTCGGTGCCGTTTTGTTACAAGACGGAAAGCCCGTAGAATTTGCTTCTCGTGCGCTACGACAGTCCGAAAGAAACTGGGCACAAATAGAGAAAGAAGCACTGTCCATGTTGTATGGACTCGAGCGCTTTGACCAGTATACATATGGCTGCAAAGTAAATGTACAGAACGACCATAAACCGCTAGCCGCGATTCTGAGTAAACCTCTCAGCAGAGCACCGAAACGCTTACAAGATATCATGATGAAACTTTTTAGATATGACATTGAATTCCGATTCGTGAAAGGAGTCAATTTAATCGTGGCCGTTGCGTTAAGCAGAGCATTCGTGTGCAACGATAACGACGATGATTGTGAGCAACGATCCCGTATCATGAACGTGAATGCGTTTGATAATTTTCCGGAAGTTAGACTTCTTGAAGTTAAGAATGCAACCGAGAAAGACGCGAGCTTGCAATCCGTGACTGAATTAATCCTAAATGGATGGCCCGAAGATAAGGATCGAGTTCCCAATTCTGCGTTACCATTTTTCAATATACGTGACGAACTCAGTGTAGTAGATGGTGTTATTGTTAAAGGAGAAGCTATTTTCATTCCGAAAATGTTGCGAGCCGAAATGAAATCGATATTACATAGTTCACATCTTGGATACGACAGTATGATGCGAAGAGCGCGAAACACGATAGTTTGGCCGGGAATCGCGAAAGACGTAAAACAACTCGCTGTCAACTGTGAGATATGTAAGGAATCGAAACCGCGAAACTGTCGCGAAACGCTAAAACAACATGATAATGGTGCATATCCGTGGAACAAGATTGGACTTGATATTTTCGAAATAAAAGGTCGCAATTATCGAAGTTGACTATCTACCGACAATGACTAGCTCTCAAATGATAGGAATTCTAAAGAAACATTTTGCGCGTTATGGAATACCGTCTATTGTAATGAGTGACAATGGTCCTCAATTCGTGAGTCGTGAATTCGAACTGTTTCTGTCGAACTGGAAAGTTAATCATGTGACATCCTCAGTCAAACGGAAAAGCCGAAGCTGCCGTGAAAATCGTTAAGACTTTGATGAAGAAAACAGTCAAGGATGGGCGCGATCAGTTCGAAGCGTTATTAGACAAGATACCGGTCTTAGTCCTGTCGAGATGATGTTTGGTAGAAAAACGCGGACGATGCTACCGTTTCGAAATAAATGTAACGAAACCAATCATGGACGTGAAAGCCGCAAATTAACTGTCAAGAAACATCATGATAAACGAGCACGTGATCTACCGAAACTAAAAGAAGGACAATCTGTATTCTTCGAGCAGAAAGAAAATGAAAACCGGAAACTCGGGCAAATAATCGATCAATGTAATCCAAGGTCTTATGTTGTGCAAAATGAAGATGGTGTTAAATATCGCCGAAATCGTGTCAAAATTAGACCCACTGACATTACCGCTAACATACGTGACCAATCACCACCTCGAAGTGTTACTACTGAAAAACCTGTGAACACCGAGAACCATGAGAGAAATGACATTTGCCGAAATAGTGATGACATTAACATTCAACCACCCGAAGTCCGACCAAAACGTGCGACTAAACCGCCGAAGTATCTTGATGACTATATCAAATATTAACTGTAAATAATGTTTTCATTTTAGTATAGACTAGCATAGTAGTAGTTAAATTTTTCATTTGTGTTGCCATTCCAATAGTTTATAGTAACTGAATGAACAGTGATTTCAAAGTTTCAGTGAATTATCTGATTGACTTTAAAGTTAATATTTCGATATCTTCGATGTTTGTCTGAAATTCATAGATTTAATTTTGAGTTTAAATTCATTTGATGCGAAATTATTTTCCTTAAAGAAAAGGGGATGTTGATGAATTCATTTGTTTAAATCTATTCTAGAATTTATAATGATCCTCACGTGCAACACGCGCACACATATTAATTATACACTCCGGATGTTGTGTCTGTCCTGATTATCTATAGTTAAGAATACACGTAGATAGTTTTTCTGTGTTATGTTATTTCTGCCTGATGCAGTTATCTAAAGTCTCCTGCAAGTAGACAACCATCGCAAATATTATATAATATTTGTAACTTAGTAATATTATAAATAGGTCAACATTTGTATGAACCATTATGGTAAGGACAGACCATTTTAATCTTACTGATTTCTTGTGTCAAAAAATATTCTGATTTTTGTTTTGTGCAAAAAAAAAAAATGGCTTGGGGAAAAAATAGCATACTATCACATTATGTTGTATTGAGTAATGCCTCACCATGAGCGGGATTCAAAACTTGCATTGATTGCACAGGTAGTTGTAAATTTATTAGGCATATATGATCAGTCGGTTGTGTCTCATTTTTTTTTTTTTTTTAAATATGTGCAGAAACCTCTGGGCCAATCAGTCGGAGAGCAGACTCGATAATGGCGTCATTTCAATTAATTTGTCACGTACATTTTTTACCGGAATCGGACACGTTTTAGAATACATCGACCAAGTGTTGAAAATTCACTCGTTTTAATCGTTGTGAGCATCAAATATAACTGAAGAAGCGAGAAAAACATAGAAAATTGTTTCTTTCATATAAATTTGAGGCCCGGTGCTTGAATTTCTTGTAACAAAGGAGTAATGCAGAAATTAAAACGACACGGAAATGGCGGAAGTTGTTTCAAAAAACACGAAAAATTAAAAATTAAAATATTTGCCGAAAGGGTGATGGAAAATCATATATATAGTTCAATAGATTTCTATATTAGTATTTCAAAGAAACATTTTCTGTAATTAAACATACAATAGAACTTTTTTCTGTCAGATGGATCGTGTCACATTTTGGTTGGATTCAAGGGAGATAACTAGAATCATCACATACTCGTATTTATAGAGTGTTAGTCAATGCATGTTTTCTCAATAAAACATATTATTGTGTATTAAAAATGTTGAAATTAGTCAGAATAATTGTCCATTATATCTACAGCTATTGAATTGATCAAATATAATTTAACAGACGAGTCCAAATTTGAGATTTTATTTTTTTATGGAACCACAACAGTAAGGAGCAATTACATTACTGTAAAATTAATCCTGTTAAGCTGACTTTTCGGTCGAAATGCATGTAAAGTTGTTCCATGAAGGTATAACAAAACAAGAATCAACTGTAATGGTCTACTAAATCTATCGAGTGAACTTGAGAAAAAAAAACAGTCATATTTTCATATGCAATGGTAAATCTTGGAATATTAAAAATTACTTTCAACTGTTTTTTTTAACAAAAGGCTATTCAAACACGTCCACCGGTTTTATTGGTGGATTCACCATACAAATCATGTATAGCGCCTCCTAGCAACCCACCACGAGCATGTTGATGTCAATGTACTTGATACAAGTTATACTTTTTTCAATGTAAATGACCTTATAAAAGACAAATGAATGAAAATGATGATAATGAAAAAAATATAAAATTTTATCACATGCATGTACATCCTCGTAATGACTCTTGAGCAGAACTCGTGTTAGCCAATATTTACTGTTTTATAGATGTTTCTTTAAAAAAAGGGGTGAGGGGTGTAATGTTTTTAACTTTTTTTTAAAACAAAAGCAGATTGTACTGTACTAAGATCCATTATTTAATTAAGGATTGATCTCAATTTTCTTTCGGTTCATGAAGAAATAAACTCAAAAATGTGGTACACACTGTGTTATGCAAGGGTGTGTACCACATTTTTTAGCTTATTTCTTCATGAACCGAACAAAAAATTGTGATCAATCCTTATAAATTAATTTCTATTTAATTTTTGTCTTGTTCTAAAAATATTTTGTCGGATAATAATTGCTTAAAAAGAATTAAAATATAAAAAATTCCCAATTGAGACCCCAACATGTGACTTGAACTTCCAGTTAAAAATTTTGTCTATGGAAAATAACATCAATTTTTTATTCAATCAAAATCTCTTAAAACACATCAAATTAATTTATTTACTTTTTACAAAATAAAATTCACAATTTACACAAAAACTTCAACTAATTTTTTTTTATTAAAAATAATAAAACATGTGAATAATAGGAGAAAACTGGATGGGGCTCTAATTTAAAATACTACTTGTCAGTTTTCATAAATGTTTGTATCTGGTACCTGAACAATGCCTCCCAAACATGAATAAAAAATCTGTTGGCGATCTGAAATTTTGTACAGTCAGTCAAAACTTTGAGAGTCGCCCCACGATGGAATTTCAAAGCAAGTTCTTTCAGTCCTGCATCAAAATAAATTTTGACAAAAATTGGGAGAATATTTTTCAAAATATGCCAATCACCTGGGTATGGTAAAACCCAGTTTAAACTATTTCCATATTCATTTTTTAACTTTATCAGGTGATCGTAAGATTTTCCATCACCCACTACTACCAAATAATGCAATTTTTTGCCAATTCTGAATTTGTCGCCAAGAATATTTAATGTGTTCAGTACTGTTTCCTTACTGTCAGCTGGGTCATCAAGAACAGCAATTGAAACAAAGTTTGACATTTCAGTTTCTTTGTCTGATGAAAAGAGATATGTTTTAAGATTTGGCAAAATAATTTGTTTATCTTTTGAAAAACACTTAACAAATCCAAATGCAGTCAAAACATTTGCAAAATTTTCCCATTCTGCAACTTCCATTTCTGTTTCATCAAAGTCACTGATCTGCAAATTCTGAAATTTATTGATTTTTATTTGTGATGGATCACCGATAATGTTTTCAGGATCTTTTAGTTTACTGACAAGTTGTGATGACACTGATCTTTCAGAGGATTTTACAAATTTTGAACCTTTAGCAGACAAATTTTTTGCATTGGGGTTAATAATGGTGGCCACAGAAGATATGTCTTCAAAGCCTGCTGAAATTAATTCAACTTGTAAATTTTTTTCACGGCTTTGAATAAACTGCCTGGATTGTTGTGCCATGAAAACCAGATCTGTCCTTTCCTGCACCTACCATTGCATAACTTTGATTTTTGTCAAGATTATCAAAAGATGCTATAACAAAAGTTTCTGAATGAATATCATCATGCTCATTTAGCTGAATACATTTGTTATTAATGTATCTTTTTAGTGTATCTTTTGAAACACCAGCACCCATTCTGGAATTTATGAGCAGTAAATCAGATGAAGAACCACTGTATTTATTGACAATATCTGTCATAAGTAAATGAAGAGGTTGAGTACAGTGAGAATGAAAAGTGTTGAAGATACAACTGGAAATAAACAATCGAGGGAAAAATCTGATGTTTTCTATATTTCTTTGAGTGGGACTACACTTAACATAATGATTTTCCCAGTCAAAAGTATCTTTTCTCAACATTTTTTTCTTCATCTTCACTTGCTGTCATCCTAAATATAAAGTTCCACAAAACAGGATGAATTTTGCTGATTTCAATTTGCAAATCAAAGTCATGAATATCAGGAGGTTGAGAGTTTGTGGATTTTATACTCTCACTTACATAGGATTTTACATGCCCCCTCAACATTTTTAAAGAATCTTCTAAAGAAAATTTGTTTTTCAAAGATGAGTTTTGATCCGATAGCATATGATCAATTTGTTTCTTCATTGCTTGATTTGATTCTTCAAGTTTGTCTATTTTTGATTTGTTATGCAAGATGGAAGAGTGCAAGGCTTTTGCCAAATCTGTACACCATTCTACTTGTGCTTTTCTTTGGGGGGGGGGGGGGGGGGGGGGGGGCTGTAAACGAGAAGAGGAGGACCTAATGTAGATTTTAACATTTGATATACCCAGTTTGTTGTTTTATGTACTTGACATATACTTTCATTATCAATGTTGATACTGAAATCTTGGATTGAACTGTCCACAAAATTTTGTATTTCAAGTGTAAGCTAGACACTAACAAAGAGCGATATGACTTTAAGTTTTCAATCACATATTCCAAAAGCTGACGAAAGCAGAATATTTCAATATTTGATGAATCTAGACTATCTGTTTGAATTACTTCATACTGTGAAAAACAATCTTCTAAAAATTGGTCTGTTCTAACCATGGCAAGATCAGATTTTTCAGATCTCAAAAATATATTGAAGTGTTTGTAACATGAGAGACAGACAGAGGTTTTGCAAAATGTACTTGTTACTACAGTTTTTTCTATTTCCAATATCTGATTGATGTACATGTTTAACATGTCAATCTTGTCATCCAAAATACCAACAAATCTTTTGCTGTATATACTTTTGTCACAAATGCAACATTCTAGTTGGGGTTTGAATTTTTTATATTTCTTGTAGTGATCAATACAGAGAAAAAATTGACTAGATATACATGCTTCTTTGTTGTTATTCTGATCTAGCTCAATCTGAAAGCACGACTGGAAAGAGTCAAAATTAACGGATGTCGAATGGTCACCATTTTTTTCACACATGTTCATGTGTTGCAAAAAGCATACATGTTTTTTACTACAGTCATTATTTTCTGCATTAACTGCAGTATGGAGTGTAAATTCACATGGGTCAAATGACAAATTACCATAGCTGTCAAAGTTTGCTGTTGTAAAATTTAAATCATTTGTTTCAAATGCACAGCTTGTATCTATGGCTGTATCATATTTTCTAAATTTTCTTTTGCTTGATGTTTCTTCTGCATCGTGGGACATTTCGAGTGATTTTCTAAATCGTGCCTCACACATTCTACAAATACAGTCATCATCTTTGAATGCATATGCATTTTTGACAAAAGTATAAAACAGTGGTTGATCTCGCCTCTGTGAGAGGTGCCAGTAGCGCTTAGTCACCTCTTCTCGTTTACAGTTTATGCAAGGGCCTGGTGTTCTGCCTTCATGCACCCGTTGACAGTTTGACGTTGGTGGCATATTTCAGAAAAGGGGGGTGCATATACCAATCAGGGGCCCTCAATGGACAAAGACAGTACAATAAATGATTCGATGACATATACAGTAATCAAAATGAACAATTCAATGATAAAAAAAACCAAAACAATCAAAACCATCATGTTATTTTAAGGTTGGTTTTTTTTAAGTTTCTTAAGAGAAAAAAAAAAGATTATTCAAAATATCTATATTTTCACAATTAAAAGTCCAGAAATTTTTTTGAAAAGAGGACAAGGATTGAAAATTAACATTAGACTTTTTGATCAGTTCAGATAATGTTTTTATTGCTTCTAAAAAATGAGTGTGATGCGATAGCCCTAGGCAGTAATCAAGTAGAAGTAGAAGTACAATGAAAAAATGAATTTCATCATCTACTTCATCAATACATTATGCTTTAAAAAATTCTTAATATCACATGTCAAAAATTCTTTCATTGTTCGGGTTGTAGTTATGAACCTACACGATTGACAGAACGGGATAAATGCATCGAATTTCGAGAAAATTTGGTGTAAATATTGATTATACGAGCAAAATGGTAGGAGAAAATTGTTCAATCTTGCCTGTTTTGGATGACGCTGCCAAATTGACTATTTTTCTTAAACTGTTAAGAGTGATGTAAATTCCCTTTTACCCGATGAAGTGTAGATATTATTCTGTCCAAGGAACCAGTTTTTTAATTTTTCCCTCCACGGGAACTTTATTCTGTCAGATGCAAAAAGTGTAAACATACGCGACAAAAAAAACCTACGATTTTCCGAGGTAAAGAAAAAAACCGTTATTTTTACATTCATCGTAGACCGATTTTATACCAGACTGAAAATCATGACCATTAATAAATATAAATGTGATTTTTAATCATATTTCAATCATTTTCATTGGTTTAATAGAAGAAAAACGTAGTTTTCCAAGTACGTATAATTGTTTGGGTTTGTGAAGCGCCATCTAGCGGAAAATATTTACGATTATCTCCCTTGGATTTTTAAATATTCCACGGACCGGAAAATTAGAATTTTTGTGAGTCTGCTCTTCAACTGAATATATATTGTTTAAAACTACAATGTATAAATAAAACACTAATAATGATCTTTTCCTGTCATGTGACAAGGTAAATTGTTACAAAATTGTTTAATTACCAAATTGTAAACAAGGTTTATTGTTAAAGGAAGCTTTTCCCTCTTTTGAGCTTAATTATTCAAAAGCTGTCTGATCTACTACCATCACTTTGTGTCTGTCTGTCTGTTATTAACAATTTACATTTCAATCATCTCCTCTCTACTGGGCCAATTCAAACCATTTACAGGCACTATGCACCAAACAAAAGGTCCTCTATAAGATTACCTGATCTTGTTTTGTTTGGACAAAAACCACATTGCCATTGGCAATTATTAGTTCTAATTGGCTGAATCTTAAAAAATCTTATAGGAAAGTGAAAGTCAAAATGCTATGTAAATTGGTAGATGTTCTAATTGACTGTCCCTCTTGAAAGTTTGTCTATTATTTTTATTATTATTTTAATAAATAAAATTAGTATTTTTTATTGCAGTGGTAAATATCATTTAAAAAATATATAGACTATGAAGAATATAAATGGATATATGACTTTAAATCAAACATAGTTGACAAGCCACGAAAAAAGTAAAAAATGTTCTACCAGGTATTATTGTTGCCTTTCATCTCAGTCGTGGTAGTTGTAAGGCCCTTAATTTCATGCTTTAAAATGTTTCAAGGTGTAAACCCCTCATTTTTCATCAGTACCCTCTAAAACTTGACCATTTATTTGATTAAATAATCAGCTGAATCCCCAAAATCCCCCCAAAAATCTGAATCAAAATACAGTATTAAAACTACAAACGAATCTCATGAAGTGTCTGGTCAACACCAAAATATTAAAAATCTACACCACTCACTTATCAATACAAACATGACCACATGTTAATTTGCTTAGCAGATGATGTGTCATAAGGTCAAAATAACATTTAGTAAACCCAGATTAAAGATAAAATTATAAAAGTTTATGGTGCTAATTAGAGATTCTTGACCCTGTGTGATAAATTTCAGGAAAGTCTCAAGTCATGCAAACACAAATTTGATGGTGTAGAAATTCTTTGAGAATTGTAATTTTGGCATTTCATGCAAGCTGTCCTATGAAGTTAGAGATGCTTATGAAAATTGGTGATAAGAACCCCCCCCTCCCTTTTCTCATTTTGGTGGATTGCATAATTTGTGCAAATGTGGGTAACACAATAATGAATGAAATTCAAGAATAGAAGACAGAGAATTCTTCAACACTAAAAATGTTTCTGGACTGTATTAGTGGTGCATTTGATTTTTTAGACAAAATATTTTTGTGGATTATTTTCCATTCTGAAGAAGAAAATAAATTGGTATAATCCTATTTTGTTCCTGTATTTAAATACTGTTACAGTGACAGCCGGAACCTTTGAACCGTAATGAGAGCGGGAGGTTTGGCGCCTTAAAATCTGATTCAACTCACCATTTCTTTAGAGGGCACACCACTATATATTCCACCATTGACTTACATTGTAAATAAAAAAATCATTAAAAATCCAAATGAATTTTCTGGATAACAAGACAACTATTTCCTATTATTTTGGTCCAAGCTCCACATTCTGATCCACTTTGAAACAAACATTGTATGTCAAATAAGAAAATAATCAGCTGTTTTTAATATCCGGTCAAAACAACAGTATTTACAGTATCCAGGAAATCCTTCCACACAGGGTGTAGTAATTTGACATCCATGTTTTTATATGTGGTTATATTTCAACAAATGACGTGTTTTTTTGCGGCTAAAACCTCACCAAATATGATAGGATTAACTGTAAAAAATATCATAATCAAGAAACAACTGAAAAAAAAATTCAAAGTTCCTGGTGATCTATTTTGTACTATTTTCGAGGACTGTCTCAATGCGGATTGGCTGGTTTACTGATGTGACCCCTTTAGAAATGCCTGTACCAAGTCAGGGTCATTACAGTTTTCCGGTTGTTGACTGATTTTGTCTGTTTATATAATTAGGAGTTTTGACTTTCCCTTTGTAAGATTGTTCGGAGTTCGGTAATTTTGTTATTACCCTTATTTATTATCTAATTGGAATTTAGAGTTTTATTTATCTCCATGGAGTAAAATATGACAACTATTTATTACCCAATTTTCACTATGTTGGGAATGAAACTACTTTTTTTTTTACATAAACCATATATAATTTTACTCAACTTTTTATCTTGTATGTTATTTTTATTGAGGAATTATTCTCATGTAATATAAATAATATCCAATAATTTGATTAACTTGAGTCTTAATAATATAAATTTGAATTACTCAATTAGATTTGCATAAATTAGAGATCACAGGCAGATTCCTGTTTTTGACATAAAAGGAACCAAAACAGGGGAATTTCAAAATGTTGTTTTTTCGTTTATTTGCAAAACGATGGGCCTTAAAATGCCATTTTCTTTTCTTTGAATTGATTGTTTAATTATTTTCCATTATATTCCTTATACCATTTACTGTCTATGTTTTTATTCAGATTTGACCTAGCTGGTATAGTGTCTATTGTGGACCCCTTCTCTATGACAAACTTATGAATGAGTTGGATATAATACAGGCTGACATTGAGGCAAGTATATAGATATGGCAAGGAGATATGGGAGATATGAGAGGAAGAATCCTCATTTGATTTTAAAGAAAAATTGACCATCAAAACCAATTCTTGACCCTGAATAGCCCTATTTGAAATTATTCCATTTTGAAACCAAATTCTTCAAAAAGTAAACATTGCGATTGATAACTGTGACATCCACCACTACAATGTTTCCTCATTTTGTTTGTTTTGAGTGGTCATGGTAGCTACAGTGTCACATACCTGTAGGTTCCTATTAATGAATCTTATAGAAAGTCATATTATCAACTTCTTTGAAACTTGCACTTTACCAATTCAGAATTGGGATCAAACTGGAAAGTGTATGGAAGGTCTTTTGTAAAGATACATCACTTCTTGCTGATTGGATAAAGCATGGCCACCAGAGGCAATTATTTATTCCAATTTTTTTCTCTCATCTTGATGACTTAATACACACAATATAATGTAGCAAGTTAAGGATTACCTCCATAGTGTGTGTGTGTTTGTTTCAATATGGATATTATTTTACTGAACAGAATGAATTGGCTCTTACTGGCAATCTGATTTTTGTTTTTAGCCGAGTTGCAACGAAGTTGCAGTCGGCTTATGTTTTGGCGAAAGGCGGGCGGGCGCATGTTAGCCTATCTTCGTTAACGTGATAGCGCTCTTAGTTTTTGGCCGATCAACATAATTTTTGGGAGGAAGCATTATTACACTATTATTTAGAGCGAGTTCGAAATTCAGATTAATCTATTGGTTTTTTTTCTTGTAAAATCATGTTTTTTTTTATAGAAAAAGTACATATTTTGAGAATTATCTTCGTTAACGCGATAGCGCTTTTAGTTTTTGGCCGATCAACGTAATTTTTGGTAGGAAGCATTATTACACTATTATTTAGAGCGAGTTCGAAATTCAGATTAATCTATTGTTTTTTTCTTGTAAAATCTTGGTTTTTTATAGAAAAAGTACATATTTTGAGATTTACACATTTCTCTGAAACTACAAAAGATAGAAACTTAATATTTGGTAAGGGTGGAGATGCCAATGTGAAGTTGTGCATTCAACATTTTTTATCCCTGGGGCTCAGCCCCACCCCACTGGGGAATCTGTTTAAGATAATGTGACCGAGATCCCCACCCTAAACCATATATATTTATGATCAGGGTGACTAGGCAAATTATATGCATTATAGCTCAGGCCCCAGGGTCATACCCCACCCCCTACCTGAAGTGAACTTTTTAATGGTTGAGATCCCCACCCTTAAACCATATATATTTATGATCAGGGTGACTAGGCAAATTAAATGCATTATAGCTCAGGCCCCAGGGGGTCATACCCCACCCCCTACCTGAAGTGAACTTTATAATGGTTGAGATCCCCACCCCTAAATCATATATATTTATAATCAGGGTGAATAGACAAATGAAATGCCCCAATAATTTATTTTTGTCCTCTGAAACTTGATGATATCTTCATCATACATACATTTATTCTTTAGTTTCTTACTTATTTATAAAACAAGACCAAATGATTTTGACTTGCAACTCGGCTGTTGCATCTCTGATGCTTTCTCGATTTTTTATATTTTCAATGGAAGCATAAAAAATGTATGTGTCTTGACCGGTAATACAAGCAATATGATAGGCTAAATATAATTTAACAGTTGCCTATGCAAATAACCAGTAGCAAAATATTAGAATGTTCCCTCAATTATTAGATTGTAATATTTTTAGCTTTTTTATTATTTATTTTTTCAGATGGAACTTTTTTTTGACTGCAAATAGAAGGATCTAACTGCAATTTGAAGATGAAGATCAAAGACCAATTTAAAAAATTGAATAATAATAACAATTATAAATGTGGCTACCTTTAACTGTTGGACTCAATGGTTTTCTTGTAATATATTAAAAAGATGTACATGTTTTGACAATCTTACATGTGTGATCCTATGATATTTACAAATTAATCCTGATAATAGTTAATAATATACTGATATCATTTCTGGATAAATTGACAGTACAAGTTGAGTTTGATTTTTAAAAATTGCTGCAAATCTTCAAGCTGAAACCCCCAAAATCCATGTGAATCTTGCACATCTACAGTTTTGAGTGAAGAAATATGTTTTAGGCATGGCTAATGATGTGCATATACATGAACCCATAGCCTATTCATATTAATTTTTTCAAATCAGAACTGATCATAATCGATCATGTATCGATCACTTATCGATCAAATAAATCTAATCAAAATAATCGATCACTAATCGATCAAACTCCTCAGAGAGTTTGATCGATAAGTGTTCGATTAGCCAAACTCATCAATCGATAAGTGTTTGAAAACTGATCGATGATCGATTTGATTGATTAATCAAGTCGGGATATTATGATTCTATTTGATTAATTTATAGTGCCTTCTATTGAACTGAGGACAAGGAACTCATAATACATTGTGCATGTGTTATTCTTATTTTTTTTCTTACTTGTAAGATATTTTTGTCTTTATTTTGTCACAAATCTGTTTTATGATTTAAATGACAATAAATATTGAATTGAAAAAAATATAAACGCATATTATCATAAACAGTACAAACATCAACATAACTTTTAAATATACATACTTTGTTCCTGTGGTTCCTTTTATATGTAATGTGGCCGTTCAATCACGAGTTCTATTATCACTAGATATGCCACGTCATTATAGATAAATTACCTACATGCACCTGGGGATTTATCAACTTCCTGTGGAATTTTATCCTTATAAGGGTACAAAAAAGAACATACGATTTTTTTAAAAATAAACCATTAGCGTATTTTACTTTGCTTTTGTAAAATTTCCTTATACGTGTAAAACAACATACAATGATCAAATTACATTTGTTAAATAACCATTATCCTTTTCTACTTTGACAATAGACCGAATAATCTGTCTCTTGTGTATCTATATTTGTCATTATATATTTCCTTTTTATTATTTGGACATTTTTTTTTGACACAATATTTTCTGAAAACCTTAGGGCAAGGTGGGATTGAAACTAAAACAATCATAATTTCGTTGTGCACAAGTAGAACAGTATAGTCTCCAGAGTTAATTCTTGTTACTGATTGCTCTAATTTTCAAATCTTCTCGGGGGCTGATTGTATGTGTGTCCAAAAAAAAATGTCCAAATAATAAAAAGAAAATATATATGTATTTTACTTTGTAAACCTTTGGTCATTAACGTTTCTACCTTTTTCAAATCTACTCGCGGGAAATTTCCACTTTCCCAAACGTCCTGCAAGATTTCTCTTATATCGTGGTTCTAACTTGTAGCGAATTTACACGTGGGGAAAACTAACTGGTAGCTAGATATAAAAAACAAAACTGGTTTCAGCTAAATGTTCTATTAATAAATCCAAATAATATTTTACAAAGCAAATTAACAATGTTGACCCGACCATAATAGTCATTTTATTTTATCTGTTGCATTTTAACTTGGTAAGACACCCACCCATACAGGTGAATTAAAAGTGTCATCTCTGGGTGCCATGTTTTAATACAAGAGCCCTAATGAAGAAAACCTCAATAAATGTCGACAGGAAATATACAGGGATGGTCTCAAAAGAAATAAACAAAATCTTTTGAAGTCGTTGGATAATCTTGTTCTCGTAATTTTGAATTTTATATTGCGACAATCGTTGGTGACTTTGCATCATTTCGTTACTGCGCATTATTTTTATGAATGGAATTTTCTCCTGGCCAGCTAAAGCGTATTAATCTTATTCTCTAGATTTCCATATATGGCTCTCCTTTCTATCGTTATTTTTAGGAATGATTTTATCCAATCATAGGTCGTCAAATAAATACAACATCGTACAATAATGACCCCCTACACTCTAGACAACAGATCGCTAGGAAACCAGAATGTTTAAACTAAATCGCCTCTTATCTGAATACCGGTGTCCTATAATTATTAGCTACTTTTTGACGTTCGGAACTAGATTTTCGTAAACCACTAAGGTGTTCCAAATGATAGCCATGAAAATTAGCTACCTTAATAATACATTAAAAGTACTATGCCAGTTATTCCCCTTTTACCATGTTTTGATAGATTCTTGGTAATTAGTGTTTTTGAACGAAAAAAGGGGGGTGGATGTAGGCGAGGAAATCTATTTAATTAAATAGATTTATCCCAGAAATGGATAGCAAACTCCTATTCATTCATTTACACCAAGGATTTATATACGTCTGAAAATTAAACCAAACAGTATTAGAATTAGATTTTTGAGCTGTCAAATTTTTATTCTTCCCTCGACTATATATATATATAAATCCTTGTTTACATGGAGCAAAATCTGGATGAAAATAAGTTATTTCGATATAAAATATATGATTGATTGATTGATTGATTGATTGATTGGTTGGTGTTTAACGTCCAGCAAGCATTTTTAGCTCACCTGACCCAAAGGGTCATGTGAGCTATTGTCACCACTGAGCGTCCGTCGTCTGTCGTCCGTCCGTCCGTTAACTTTTCACATTTTAATCAACTCCTCTGAAGCCACTGGGCCAATTTGAACCAAACTTTGGTGGAATGGTCCTTGGATGGCCCCCTTCCAAAATTGTGTCCGGTGATCCCGACTTCCAACCAAGATGGCCACCAAGCTAAAAATAGAAAAAAGGGGGGATGAAATTTTAATTGTCCATTGCTGCTTTAGTATAAGTCAAAATGAGCTCAAATTTTAACTGCAGCTACATGGCAAAGAGTAGTTTAACATATATTCCGAGTTTTTCTGTGAAATTTTTCTTTCAGCCGATTTATGCCGATTATGCAAATTAGGCATATTTTGATAAAAGATCACATTTAAATCTTCTCCTCTGAAACCGCTGAACCAAATTAAACCAAACCTGGCAGGGATAGTCCTTGGGTGGGTCCCTTTTAAAATTGTGTTCGACAGCCCCGCCCTCCATTCAAGATGGCTGCTGTTACTAAAAATAGAAATTTCTTCAATTGTCCATTGCTGCTATAGTATAAGTCAAAATGAGCTCAAATTTTAACTGCAGCTACATAGCAAGGAGCAGTTTAACAATATTCCGGGTTTTTCTGTGAAATTTTTCTTTCAGCCGTTTTATACCGATTATGCAAATGAGGAATATTTTGATTAAAGATCACATTTAAATCTTCTCCTTTGAAACTATTGAACCAAATTAAACCAAACCTGGCAGGGATGGTCCCTGTGTGGGTCCCTTTCAATTGTGTCCGACAGCCCCGCCCTCCATTCAAGATGACTGCTGTTGCTAAAAATAGAAATTTCTTCAATTGTCCATTGCTGCTTTAGTATAAGTCAAAATTTTAAATGCAGCTACATGAGAAGGAGTAGTTTAACATATATTCCGTTTTTAGCTCACCTAAGGTCATGTGAGCTATTGTCGCCACTGAGCGTCCGTCGTCTGTCGTCCGTCCGTCCGTTAACTTTTCACATTTTAATCAACTCCTCTGAAGCCACTGGGCCAATTTGAACCAAACTTTGGTGGAATGGTCCTTGGATGGCCCCCTTCCAAAATTGTGTCCGGTGATCCCGACTTTCAACCAAGATGGCCACCAAGCTAAAAATAGAAAAAAGGGGGGATGAAATTTTAATTGTCCATTGCTGCTTTAGTATAAGTCAAAATGAGCTCAAATTTTAACTGCAGCTACATGGCAAAGAGTAGTTCAACATATATTCCGAGTTTTTCTGTGAAATTTTTCTTTCAGCCGATTTATGCCGATTATGCAAATTAGGCATATTTTGATAAAAGATCACATTTAAATCTTCTCCTCTGAAACCGCTGAACCAAATTAAACCAAACCTGGCAGGGATAGTCCTTGGGTGGGTCCCTTTTAAAATTGTGTTCGACAGCCCCGCCCTCCATTCAAGATGGCTGCTGTTACTAAAAATAGAAATTTCTTCAATTGTTCATTGCTGCTATAGTATAAGTCAAAATGAGCTCAAATTTTAACTGCAGCTACATAGCAAGGAGCAGTTTAACAATATTCCGGGTTTTTCTGTGAAATTTTTCTTTCAGCCGTTTTATACCGATTATGCAAATGAGGAATATTTTGATTAAAGATCACATTTAAATCTTCTCCTTTGAAACTACTGAACCAAATTAAACCAAACCTGGCAGGGATGGTCCCTGTGTGGGTCCCTTTCAATTGTGTCTGACAGCCCCGCCCTCCATTCAAGATGACTGCTGTTGCTAAAAATAGAAATTTCTTCAATTGTCCATTGCTGCTTTAGTATAAGTCAAAATTTTAAATGCAGCTACATGAGAAGGAGTAGTTTAACATATATTCCGTTTTTAGCTCACCTAAGGTCATGTGAGCTATTGTCACCACTGAGCGTCCGTCGTCTGTCGTCCGTACGTTAACTTTTGACATTTTAATCAACTCCTCTGAAGCCACTGGGCGAATTTGAACCAAATTTTGGTGGAATGGTCCTTAGGTGGTCTTCTTTCAGAATTGTGTTCGACGACCCCGGCTGCCAACCAAGATGGCCACTGTTACTAAAAATAGAAAATTCAGCAAAAAATGAATTGAAAAATCTTCTCCTCTGAAACTGCTTGGCCAATCTGGACCAAACCTTGGTGGAATGGTCCTTATTACAAATCAAAATGAACTCAAATTTTAACTGCAACTATATGGCAATGAGTAGTTTAACATATATTCTTGGTTTTTCTGTGAGATTTTTTCAGCCAGTTTATTCCGTTTAGGAATATTATGAGATAAAAATCACATCAAAATCTTTTGCTCAGAAATTTGAGTTGAAATGATCTTTGGGTGGCCCACTTTCAAAATTATGTGTAACACCCCCATTTTCTATCAACTTTCGATGTCAAATTGAAAACCAGGTGAGCGATTACAGGCTCCTGGGAGCCTCTAGTTTCAGCTATATTCAGGACGAGAACATTAAAAAATTTAAACGCCACGGGACTCGAAACAAGGAAAGGTGTATGGGTAGGGACGGATAATTTAGCCAGTGCAACAGGTCTCATATGCTCATAATGAGCTGTTACAGTACACTGGGTTCTTTAACGTGCGAAGAGGATGGCAATCTCTCAACACGGGACCTCGGTATTATTTACGTCTCGTCCGAAGGACGGGTTGGTTGTGAATGTATACATCCCGCACAACCGACGTACGCCCCTTCAAGCCGAAGAAGCTCTCGGTCCCATTTCTATGCACCGGGGTTCCCGCGGGGTTGTATATATATATATATAATATAAATAAATTCAAGTCTAATAATATTTTTTAAAAATTATATATTTATAGTGACATGAACAAGTTTCTATATATCAATCACCATATTATTTATCTGTACATAATGCATTTTCTGCTTTGCATATATACAAAAATGTGTATATCTATTCCATTTATATGTGTATTATCATAATGTGTAATATTGAATTAATTAATAAAATATGTTTCTACTATATCTATTCCAAAGAAATAAGACGCTTAGTTATAACAAGCAATAACGCTCCTGTGGTGAAATAGTTAAGAGTACTCGCATCATGTGAGGTAGATCGTGATTTCGATCAATGATCTGATCAAACCAAAAACTATACAATTTATATTGGCACATGGCGTAAAAGAATAAAGGAAAAGACTAGTCAGCATAATTTCTTCATTACATGGGATAGAAGTCATGAAGTTTTCCATGAATATAAGCTACCTTGCATCTGTCCAGTGTATGACATAGGTTTCAAAGTGTTATCCATGAAAATAAACTACCTGGCACCGTTCAAACATGAGCATAAGCATCTGAAGCTTGTCCATGAAAATGAGCTACTCGACCTTTCTTCATTGCATGGAATAGGAATCATGACGTGTTCCATGAAAATATGCTACCTTACCTCTGTTCATTGTATGACACAGGTTTCAAAGTGTTATCCATGAAAATAAACTACCTGGCACCATTCAAACATAAGCATAACCATCAGAAGTTTGCTCATGAAAATTAGCTACCTCGCATTCCTTCGTTACATTGGATAGGAGTCATGACGTTTTCCATGAAAATAAGCTACCTTACATCTGTTCAATGTATGACACAGGTGTCAAAGTGTTATCCATGAAAATAAACTACCTGGCACCATTCAAACATAAAGCATAAGCATCAGAAGTTTGCCCATGAAAATTAGCTACCTCTCATTCCTTCGTTTCATGGTCCATGAAAATTAGCTACCTGACCTTTCTTCATTGCATGGAATAGGAGTCACGAAGTATTCAATGAAAATAAGCTACCTTACATCTGTTCAATGTATGACACGGGTGTCAAAGTGTTATCCATGAAAATAAACTACCTGGCACCATTCAAACATAAGCATAAGCATCAGAAGTTTGCCCATGAAAATTAGCTACCTCTCATTCCTTCGTTTCATGGTTCATGAAAATTAGCTACCTGCCCATGAGAATTAGCTACCTCGCATTCCTTCGTTACATTGGATAGGAGTCCTGACGTTTTCCATGAAAATAAACTACCTTACATCTGTTCAATGTATGACACAGGTGTCAAAGGGTTATCCATAAAAATAAACTACCTGGCACCATTCAAACATAAGCATAAGCATCAGAAGTTTGCCCATGAAAATTAGCTACCTCTCATTCCTTCGTTTCATGGTCCATGAAAATTAGCTACCTGCCCATGAAAATTAGCTACCTCGCATTCCTTCGTTACATTGGATAGGAGTCATGACGTTTTCCATGAAAATAAACTACCTTACATCTGTTCAATGTATGACACAGGTGTCAAAGGGTTATCCATAAAAATAAACTACCTGGCACCATTCAAACATAAGCATAAGCATCAGAAGTTTGCCCATGAAAATTAGCTACCTCTCATTCCTTCGTTTCATGGTCCATGAAAATTAGCTACCTCGCATTCCTTCGTTACATTGGATAGGAGTCATGACGTTTTCCATGAAAATAAGCTACCTTACATCTGTTCAATGTATGACACAGGTGTCAAAGTGTTATCCATAAAAATAAACTACCTGGCACCATTCAAACATAAGCATAAGCAACAGAAGTTTGCCCATAAAAATTAGCTACCTCTCATTCCTTCGTTTCATGGTCCATGAAAATTAGCTACCTGCCCATGAAAATTAGCTACCTCGCATTCCTTCGTTACATTGGATAGGAGTCCTGACGTTTTCCATGAAAATAAACTACCTTACATCTGTTCAATGTATGACACAGGTGTCAAAGTGTTATCCATAAAAATAAACTACCTGGCACCATTCAAACATAAGCATAAGCATCAGAAGTTTGCCCATGAAAATTAGCTACCTCTCATTCCTTCGTTTCATGGTCCATGAAAATTAGCTACCTGCCCATGAAAATTAGCTACCTCGCATTCCTTCGTTACATTGGATAGGAGTCATGACGTTTTCCATGAAAATAAACTACCTTACATCTGTTCAATGTATGACACAGGTGTCAAAGGGTTATCCATAAAAATAAACTACCTGGCACCATTCAAACATAAGAATAAGCATCAGAAGTTTGCCCATGAAAATTAGCTACCTCTCATTCCTTCGTTTCATGGTCCATGAAAATTAGCTACCTCGCATTCCTTCGTTACATTGGATAGGAGTCATGACGTTTTCCATGAAAATAAGCTACCTTACATCTGTTCAATGTATGACACAGGTGTCAAAGTGTTATCCATAAAAATAAACTACCTGGCACCATTCAAACATAAGCATAAGCAACAGAAGTTTGCCCATAAAAATTAGCTACCTCCCATTCCTTCGTTTCATGGTCCATGAAAATTAGCTACCTGCCCATGAAAATTAGCTACCTCGCATTCCTTCGTTACATTGGATAGGAGTCCTGACGTTTTCCATGAAAATAAACTACCTTACATCTGTTCAATGTATGACACAGGTGTCAAAGTGTTATCCATAAAAATAAACTACCTGGCACCATTCAAACATAAGCATAAGCATCAGAAGTTTGCCCATGAAAATTAGCTACCTCTCATTCCTTCGTTTCATGGTCCATGAAAATTAGCTACCTGCCCATGAAAATTAGCTACCTCGCATTCCTTCGTTACACTGGATAGGAGTCATGACGTTTTCCATGAAAATAAGCTACCTTACATCTGTTCAATGTATGACACAGGTGTCAAAGTGTTATCCATAAAAATAAACTACCTGGCACCATTCAAACATAAGCATAAGCAACAGAAGTTTGCCCATGAAAATTAGCTACCTCGCATTCCTTCGTTACTTTGGAGGTTCCCCGCTGATTTGTTGTAACTTTTACTGTTGGAGAGATGTGACAGAATCAAAAATCATATATTTATTTGTTAAATTCGAAATTTATAAAATATTTTTTTTAGCAAAATCTATACTTTATTGAACATAAACTGTATAAGTGACCAGGTGAGTATAATTCAGGCTCAGTTAAAATGACCCGCTAATTAAGAAATAAATCATGGAAGCCAGAGTGTGTTTTGAGTTTTAACATGGATTGTTGGATATTAGTATTTTATCCCGAGCCAGAGGGATAAAATTTACTAATATCCGCCAACCCATGTTAAAACTCAAAACACATTCATGCTTCCTTGATTTATATCGATTCTGATATGTCTAAGAATACAAATATGGTAGTATACTTTGATTGGAAGACGGTAATTTATATCTACGTTTGCGGAAAGTGTCACACATCATTTATGCTGCCAATGGAAAAGTCAGTCACATTCACCGGCACATGTGTGAACGAGATTATACCATCGATAAATCGCTCGTTTGTCTACAAAGCGTAAGAAGGACGTCGTGTTAGAATTTGTGTTGTACTCTGGTATTCATCAAAGCTTTTGAGCAGACGTTGTCAAAGGGAACGTGAGCTATTGCGATCATTTGATCCGTCGTCCGTCTGTAAACTTTTCACATTTTAATCTTCTGCTCTGAAACCCCTTAGCTCAATGAACTGAAGCTTAGTAGGAAGCATCTATGCAAGGTTCTCTATAAATATTTTTCATTTCGTCATGATCCATTAACAAACATGGCCACCATAGGCAATTCTTATTGCTGATTGGTTGATTTCTAAAAAATCTTCACCTCTGAAATCGAATAGCCATAGGCAGTTATTGTTTCTGGTTGGTCAATTTCTAAAAATCTCTGAAACCGCTTGGCCAAATGAATTGAAACTTGGTAGGAAGCATATATGGAAGGTCCGCTATAAAGATTGTTCATTTCGGCTCAATTCGTAGCAAACATGGCCGCCACAGGCAGTTCTTGATGCTGATTGGTCGATTCCTAAAAAGATCTTCTCCTCTGAAACCGCTTGACCAAATGAACCTAATTTGGTAGGAAGCATCTATGGAAGGCCCTCTGTAAAGATTGCTCATTTAGTCCTGATCCTTTAGCAAACATGGTCGGCACAGGCAATTCGTGTTGCTGATTGATCGATTCCTAAAACATCTTCTACTTTGAAACTGTTTGGCCAAATGAACCGAAACGTGGTAGGTAGCATCTATGGAAGGCCCTCTATAAAGATTGCTCATTTGGGATCCGTTAACAAACATGGCCAGCACAGGCAATTCGTGTTGCTGATTGGTAGATTCCCTAAAAATCTTCTACTCCGAAACCGCTTGGGCGAATGAACCGAAACGTGGTAGGTAGCATCTATGGAAAGCCCTCTATAAAGATTGCTCATTTTGGATCTGTTAACAAACATGGCCAGCACAGGCAATTCGTGTTGCTGATTGGTCGATTCATAAAAAATCTTCTCCTCTGAAACCGCTTGGCAAAATGAACCGAAACTTGATAGGTAGCAGCTATGGAAGGCCATCTATAAAGAATGCTCATTTCGTCCCGATCCGTTAACAAACATGTCCACCACAGGCAATTCTTGTTGCTGATTGGTTGATTTCTAAAAAATATTCTCAACCTACTGAGCCTCTAGTCTATATATTGTATTGTATTATATGTATGCTAATGTTCCACCATGCCTGTCTGAATTTTTCAATAAAATCTTTAAGAAATAACTTGTGTTAAGATACTTTGTGTGTGAGATATTATCATGTATATATGGCTGTTATTTAATTATTAAATTGGCAAGTATGTGTGATACAAGTATCTGTACTTACAAAACATACCAGCATGAATTTTAAATTAGATATTAATCTGTTATCAAAAACAAACAAATACAAAACAAAACAAACCAATCAAAAATATCAAAAAGAAAGACAAAAGCCCAACATGAATGCACCTTTTATCAATCTGATTTAGTTCTGTACACATAATTTTCATAAGAGATACAGGTAACTAATTTACCTGGAAATTTTACATACATTTTGTATCTATCATATTAAACAATGAGTGTATCTTGTTTTCAAAGAAAACATTCAGATAGCTACATTGCTAAAAAGAGGTAATAAAAACGTAGATATCAAATTTAGTGCACATGAACGTTTCTGGAATAACCTTCATCAGGTAGCTCAAGATCAAAAGATTGGAAGGCCAAATAATTTAATAGTTTTGGGAGCACAACATTTATTGGTATTGATGTTATGTAGGAGTTTCTTTTACACTTGGTAGAGTTATTGGGAGTGCTGTTTTTATGATGTGGGTTTTGGTGCAGTCGGGGATGTTGTCTTGTGATTCTACGGTGAATACGGACTGACACTGTTGGGGATGTTGGCTTGTTGCTTTGTGTCAGCTGTGATCTGTCCATCGCTCCTCATTGGTGTGACATCTGTTTTGTCTGTACCTAAGGATTTTATATATAACAGCTTCTTTCATCACATATTGCTTAAGATTTTGACCAAGATATAGTTTTTCTGGTAACTGATTCATGTCGAGCGACGCCGAGAAACTTACACTATAAGCGAGGACGTCTAAAACGCTTAGAACGATGTCTGTTTCTGCTCTTTTTAGACAATTTGCCAGTTGTTTTTTTTTTAACTATAAGACATTTCACAATAAACACAATATACGTACATTGTCGGGGAAATATAAAAACTGTACGTAACAGCTTTAGTGAGTGAGCGATTGTTTTTTAACGCCAACTCAGCAATTTTATAGCTATATCATGGCGAGACCAAGTTAATGAGATGATGATGATGTCCGCTTTTTTCTAGACCAACACGCTTAGTTTTTTTTCATAGAGTTAGCTAACGGAAACAACAGTCCGCGGATATACATGTCGCTCCACTCTGACACATTATCCTGATTCCGAAGCAATCAGTCTTTGTTCTTTCTCCTTAATTCTGCGTGCTTTGCATTATAAGCAACAAATACCAATTGGTAATCTTTGGTTTGAAATATGAATTTGCTTATATACATGTACTCAAAAAGTCGCTTCTTATGTGTCTTCTGTCGAAGGATTGTGATAGCGCAAAAAGTTGACCGTGCGTTGCGCAATGTATTTTGTATTGTTACGTTATCTATTGTCATTTATGTAGACAACAGGGGCGGATCCAGGGGGCGCGCATTCGGCGCCCCTCCCCCCCCCTCCCCTTAAAATTTGAAAAAATAAGATCTTTTGGCATAAAATAGTGATTTTTCACACGAAATACCCCAAAATTTTTCGCGCCTCCCTCCGCTCGGCGCAATTTTAAAAAATCCTCCCCCCCCCCCTAACTTGAAATTCTGGATCCGCCCCTGGACAATATAAGAATAAGAATAAGAATTTTTTATTGCCAATTAAGGGCCCACAAGGGCAAACAATTTAATACAATGATTGAAATGATTGGAGACATACATGTAAACACACACACAAAACAGGAAAACATATTTATGTTCAGTGACTGCACGGCCAGATCAGAGCCTATCAAATACCACCATAAATCAATTCATATTTAATATAATATAACATGTATAATAACTATAATAATTCACCTAACCTAATGATATCTATTGGATCAATTGTGTCCTCGCAGCAAAAAACATTCCTCTATAAAACTACCTAATTTTTTCAAAACTTGTTCATGTTCATTAGTAAATAGCCAGACAAATTTTGATGATGTGTCCATGTATCTAAAATTTGGACATAAGTCAATAACTTTATCAAAAATTTTACTCTAATATTTTCATATAAGGGACAGTCGACAACAAAGTGAAATATATGTATTCGCTGAGAAACAGACCAGAAATGCTCACCAAAGACTCTCATCGGTAGTGTAATCGTTAGCGTGCTCGCCTCGAATGCGGTAGATCGTGGGTTCGAGTCCCGATCGGGTCAAACCATGTTCTGTACACATATTTTGCCATCTTCCACATTCTGTTGGAAATTTATGATTTAGGGTTCTATTTTTACAAAATCCAAATAAGAAATTGTCATCAAGAGTGTGCAAATAGTTTCAGTTTCGAATTGAAATTAATCTAATAGCTACCAGTTCTTTAATATTGTAATAAATAAAGTTCCCAACTTTCATTATTAAATATATATGGAACATAATTTTATTTATTTCTTGAATTCAGAAGATAGTGTCAATAAGTAAGTAAATGAGTTAATTTCTTTATTTCAAGAGGGTAACACGGTTAGCAATAATAAAAGTGTGATTAATAATTATCATATATGATCTTATTAAGTTAAAGAATAATTTGCATAGTTTGAACATCACATAAATATTAAATTCTACCATATATAGTCCACCAATCTATTTTTAAATAGCTGTAAAAATGATACATCGCGATGGTAAATTGAAAAAAGATAGTTTGTAACTTAATCACATGCTATACAGCCATATAGGTAGCATTTTGTTTTTCAACTATGAACACCACTAATATCTATTGTTTATTGTGTACAGATCCAGGGGGCGGATCCAGGATTTCAAGTTAGGGTGGGGGGGGGGGGGGGGGGGGGGGACGCACTTAAATAAAATGCGCCGAGCGGAGGGGGGCACGAAAATGTTTGGGGTATTTCGTGTGAAAAATCACGATTTTACGCCAAAAAAATTATATTTTTTCCAATTTTAGGCCTCCCCCCTTCCTGGATCCGCCCCTGAGATCTATATGTCTCTCTTTGTCAATCAGTAACTCTTTTCCTGCTTATGTACATGCAGTTTTTCATTTTGTCTCTCCATTGGAAATACACAATCTGTATTTTGGTAAACATAATAAGGGAGACAAATCCTATAAGTTTATGCTACAAGTAGCTAATTTTCATAGGTAGCTAATTATTATGCTCCGCCGTATGAAAATTAGCTACCGGAAGTTTCAGGTAGCTAATTTTCATGGGTAGCTAAAAATTTTACGACACCGGGAAAAAAAAAGAGTAAATGAGAAAAAAAGATAATTACCATCCTAGTTCTTTTATTTCTGTTTATCTTCTCGTGAAGATCAAGATCAAGGTCGTGTACGACCACAAAACAATTCAAAAACTTGATTAATTCATGGAATGGTAGCTCATGCCACTGTAATGCTTGTAGATAGCTTTAAAGCATAATTTTATTTATTTATTTGTTTTGCTTATCTGTGATGCTTTTGAAATCTGTGCTTTGTCTTTAATTATAGTTACTTTTTAGGCTGCTTATTTTAATTTATTTACTTAGTGCTTGAAATTTTAAATTAATTAGTTTAAATTATTTGTTAATATAGATGTTTTAATTTTTGCTAGTATTTTTATGTACCTTGTATGTATGCATGTATGTTGTTTTTGTTATATGTATAGTCGATTTGAAAAGCTCTGTAGAGCTTGTGTTTTTTTATGTATGTTGTGATATGTATCGACTCTAAATAAAACTTTATTTATTTATTATTTATTAAGCCCAGGACCAGGTAACAACAGAGACATATAATACATATATATATGTCTCCGGTAACAACGATCTTTTATTGCGTAATGCATTCTGTTTTTCTTATCTTTTTCTGTCTGAACAAGCTGACAAAGGTCAACTTCCCGAACGAACATGTACAGCTCAGCGATCTGATAATTATACACCAGCTATATATATGGTATGAAGGCGAACTCAGCGCCTGCGGTGTGTACACGCACGTCTAGATGGCATCGTTACACTGACAAGGCAAAGTGATCTTGTTACAATGATTTAATTCATAAATTTGGAGTTAGTTTACATTACTGATTACAATCTGTATCATTTTTGCGGAAAGATTTTTTATTTAGGACAGTTGACACCATATAACATTAAATGTATATTATATGTGTAAAGTCCAACTTAACTTACACCACTTACTTCGGAAACACCTCTTTTTAAAATTATTTACGCTGTAGATGATGTAACATAACACCGATTGTTTACAGTGTATAACAACAAGCAAACGACGTAATATATAAAGTTACTTTTCATATGCTACTTATTTCCGTATATACATTTCGTCATTTGAACGTTCTACTTTTTTGAGTGTGTAAACATTTCATATGTTTACCGTTCTACTTTTTTGAGTGTGTAAACATTTCATATGTTTACCGTTCTACTTTTTTTAGTGTGTAAACATTTCATATGTTGAACGTTCTACTTTTTTTGTGCATAGTGCATAGGTTGAGTGTTCTACTTATTTTTTTTTGCTTTGTTTATTGAAATTTATTTCAATGTCAGAACGTACAAAATATTGTCATTTATAGAAAAAGGCTTCTATTATATTAAGAGAGAGAGAGAGAGAGAGAGAGAGAGCATCGTATAATATATCCATTTTCTTTATTAAATATTTTAACATTAAAATATTTATTTCTTCATATATTAGTAACAGAATTTGGATCTTCAAGGGCAGTACAGATATAAAACAAACGATTAACTTGCATGGATTCATTTACACTCAAAAAAGCTAATCTAAGGTTAATTAACCTAAATTTGTTACGATATCTCACGTTTTATCAATGATAGCATACCAGGTAACTCAAAGGTTTTATATGTGGTATGTACTACACATTTAAGACACAGACGCATGGGGCATGGATTTCGTTTCCTCCTCCCCCCTTTTCTCTACTACCCCCCTTTTTTCAAAATTTTCATATAAATCATTCCTTTTTCAAAATTTTCATAATCATTCGTTTTTTCTTCATTTGACAATATCAGTAGACGTCATACATCATGAATAATACATGTATTCTGTGTCCACATTTTTTCGACTGATACAGTATAAGAGAGAAGGTATGAAACTCCATTTTCATATTTCGCGCCATATCGCTCACCTTGGTTGGGAAACCCCAGTGTTTTTTACACTTTTTACCTTGTCTACATATGCCACTGTCGTATCAAACATGGGCAATTAGGTAAGTGTCTTAGAAACAGTTTGATACGACAGTGGCATATGTAGACAAGGTAAAAAGTGTAAAAAACACTGGGGTTTCCCAACCAAGGTGAGCGATATGGCGCGAAATATGAAAATGGAGTTGCATACCTTCTCTCTTATACTGTATCAGTCGAAAAAATGTGGACACAGAATACATGTATTATTCATGATGTATGACGTCTACTGATATTGTCAAATGAAGAAAAAACGAATGATTATGAAAATTTTGAAAAAGAAATGATTTATATGAAAATTTTGAAAAAAGGGGGGTAGTAGAGAAAAGGGGGAGGAGGAAACGAAATCCATGCCCCATGCGCCTGTGATTTAAGACGATATGATAATGGAGACCATTCACCCAAATTTACTCAACAGGTGTCGCTCGAGTACCAACGGTGGTTAGCGGAGCGTTTTATTATCGCTTAAACGTTTGAAACCAGTGTAAACTATATAGAAAATGGCGTACAATATATGGACAGTGCCGAAACTAAAGGCAGAACTGGTTACAAGATGTGCCGTAACAACAGGAAGAACAGCAGATTTGGTTGATAGGTAATAACTAAACCCCTCTTTGTTGTTTTTTTTAAACAAAAACATTTCCCATGTCCGCCCATTAGCCGAATCACACAGAAAACACGATACAACATTAATAATGTCATCATAATGATTATGTGATAAGTCGGTGGTTTTCTGGTACCGTACTCCGTTTCCCTCCACCAATAAAACTGACTTCCATGATATTATTGTTGAAAATGGTGTTAAACAGCATAAACCAACCAACCACGTGTTGTAAAATGCAAATTGTACAGCAATGACGGCCCACTTTTATGACTGAGAATATTGTCAACACTAATGTTCAAGCCAGTGATATTTTTTTTAATAATTCACTCAAAATTCGACATAATTTTTATATCACCCCTCCAAAAATATAATGTATATTAAACTGACATGCATAAAATAGAATAAATGTTTTATTCCAAATTAAATGGGCCACAAAGTCAAAAATGGGCAACATAATGTTTCAAACAATAAAACAACATCATTTACATGCCATGGTAGAGAGAAACAAGAGTCACTTTATTGATAGAAAAGACAGAAACTTCAAACTACAGTGACATGGGTTAAAAGTTAAATAATATAAACAAATGTGGCATGTACACAATGTGAGATTTATATACAATAATTATTGTATTAAGGCAAAAGATCATAAATAAAGTTACTTATAAAATATCTTTATGTTCAGTGTTTAACATGTTTAATAATTGCTCCTCTTTTAACTTATATAAGGCTAAAATTGTTTTCCCTTTGCATGAAATAGATGTCAATAATTGATCTCTTTCTGACTTGTATAATTATATTTATCACATGTTAATAATTTTCCAGACCAAAACCGATTATTTAAATATTTTTTGTGAAAGGTTTTGTTTAAAATAAAGCCCAACTTATTTTTATTAACTGTAAATATATCTTCATTTAAGTTCATCATCTTGTTTTACTTTTCAAAAGAGGAGGACCAATATTTTGCCTTCATTGTGTAAAACAATGGAAACTGTGTTTAGATTCTCTAAACGATAACAATATTGTATCATAGATTTAACAATACAGTAATCTTCCTGATTCTGACAGAGATGCAAAGTTAACTCTCTTCTTTTTTATACCTAACATAACTTTACATGTAACTGTTTGCATACAAAATAAAATAGGGGTATTAGCTTTAATTATGCATATTTTTGTTAAAGGTTGACAGCATATGACAGGAATCAAGATTTCCAGCAGCCATCTGTTGCCATCCCAGAGGCATCTGATGTGGAATGGCCAAAGGCAGGATTTAAAGAGCTGATCCCTGACCACCGACTTGTTTTTGCCAAAGTGACGAGAGAGCAGATAGATGGTTATTTTTTATACAGAATGGCAGGTAATATCCATCGGGTTACCAAGTTCAGTTAGGGATATATATTAAACTCAAAATTCTCAAATTTGTTCTTGAATCAAAAACCTGAATCGATTTGTTTGTAATGAACTTAATTTTGAAGTGAACTATTTTTACTTATAACTAGTTCAAGGGAGTTCTTTATTTAACAAAAATAAAAGGAAGGAATGCAGATTTTGTGAAAGGTTTATGTAAAAAGAAAGAAATGTGAGACGTTAGTCAACACTGAAAATTTTTAAGCAGTGGCGGAATACAAGACTCCCAATATATGGGAACACTTGAGGCATATTTGTTTTTCCTCAAGAAAAAAAAATCACTTGAATATGCCCATGTAAATATGTGCACAAAAAGCAAACAAAATTAATTTAAAAAAAAAAATGTACAAATTTGAACCTAGAGAAAAACTGTACTATGCATGGACTATTTTTAATTTGATTATATCGTTACAACTTTTCGGTACCTTACAGGAGATAAGCAGCTAAATGGAGATTTAAAGGCTCTACAGAAAGGTCAGGCTTTATTGGATGCATCAAAGGTCATGGCATGTTCAGTGTTGGTGATTGGAGATGGACTTTATTTGAGTGGAATAGTTGGTGCAGCTATGAAAAAACAAGTAATTAATAGAATTGTTAATTATTGCTTCAACATTTTGTGTACTAAAGTATCACTGGTTTGCAAGCTAGAAAAAATAAAAAAAACAGGTCATTAATTCTGACAATTGTCATAAAATATATTGGCTGTATTGAATTGTAGTATTTGTGTTTACCGTTTTACCCTGGCGTCACAATTTTTTTTTGCCACACTTTGCTAATTCTTCATTATATTGTAATTTCATGACAAAACATTTTTAAAAAAGTTTCCATTACGGTATATATATTGGTGAAAACATAAATGGTTGATCTCGTATATTGTAAGACGAATGATTTTTGCCTCATGAAAAATCCTTCCTATGCAAATGGTTGAATTTAAACAACCAAATAAATTTCTTTAATCAAATATGAGTAACATTCCCAATTTGGTATGATTGGTATATATGATTAAATTCTTTAAACAACTGTAAAAAATGTTAAAATGTTAGAACTGTTTTATAAAAATACAATTCAATTCAATATTTTATTAGCATACATACATAAATTATCAAATAACACAATTTAACATGTTAATATATACTCAAACCAATTAAGACAGATTTATCAGAGACGATAAGACATCACATATCAACAAGTACATACAGGTAATCAAATATTAATACATGAACTGTTACGTCCTTTTGTTCATTCTCAAGCAAATTATACTTTTGTTTATCTTTCAGGTATCTTACAACTACAAAATAAAACTGGAGAAGTAATCTGGTGGCCCTGTCAACTCAAAATGTGAATGCTCAGCAGGAAAGGGCCCACATGCCACATGCAAACACATTGCAGCAGTCCTTTTGATGGCTCAATGTTTTTCTGAGAAAGGTGACATACTAGTGGAGAAAACATGCACACAGGGCTTACAGACCTTTCACCAACCAAGATCATATTATAGAGGTACATTTTTATATATAAACCTGAATTATATAAACTTTCATACAACAGGGAGAGGTCCATGATGTGGCTCCTCTTTTGGCAAACAATTTTTGGTTTTAGGCCACATTAATTTGATTTTTAGCTCTTTAAATTGTAAGTTTCCAAAAATGTTTGCAAGCAAGTGAAATGCATGTAATGAATTATTTTGAATTGACATGCCTGTACCAAGTCAGGATCATTACTGTGATTTCAAGTTTTACCAGGTGTTGCCTTTTGATATTATGGATTATCCTCTGTTGAATTTTACCTTATTTGTGTTATAGACACATTTGTTTTACTTTAATGTTGTTAGTAGTTAAAGGTCTGAACGACCATTTCAATTTTAGCTGATTATTTATACATCTTTTACCCCCAGGTGCACCAGTAAAAATTGAAAACCTCCCATTTAAAAGAAAAGCAGTGAACGACATTTTAGATGATCCAAGACCAGAAAAATATAGGAAAATGGAGGGATATACAGATTTTGTGCGTAATGCTATGGTGAACTATTGTGCTAACACTTCTGAGGACCTTGCTTTACGATACATTTTTCCTCGTGCTGATTTACAAGTATGTATTGTAACAGTTTCATAAAACAAACATTTCTTTTATTTTTGCAACAAAGAATACAAAAAAAAAAAATCCACTAAAGTGGGATCTATAATTATTTTGAAAGTATGTTTGATTTATTGTAGTGCACAGCCAAAGAAGCAAAATACATAGAGAGACAAACCAGAGGCCAATCAGAAAATAAAGTGTGGTATAATGAAAGGCAATGGAGAATAACAGCTTCCCGGTTTGGTGAAATATGTCGAATAACATCAAGACGAAATGTTAAAAAACTCTGTGAGACCATAGTTAAGTCAAAAAATATTAATACACCTGCTATATCACATGGAAAAATGTATGAGAAAAAAGCATTGGCCAAGTTTAAAGAGAGAGAGCAACTGAAATGTAATAAATGTGGATTGTTTGTTTTGCCAACAATTCCATTTCTAGGTGCTACACCTGATGCAGTTATAAATGCTGAATGCATTGTAGAAGTGAAATGCCCCCCTATGGAGGAAAAAATGAAAAAATAATACCAGGGGAACACTTTAAATTTGTATGTTTTGAAAGAAATGGTAATGTTGCATTAAAAAAATCAAGCTCATATTATGACCAAATTCAAGGACAGCTTTTTTTGTCCGAGAGAAATTTTTGCTACTTCGTTGTTTACACATTTGTAGATCTTTTTGTACAAAAAATTGAAGTTGATAAGGATTATTGCCTTGGAAGTCTTGTTCCTAAACTAGAACTTTTTTACTCCAAACATCTGAGACCATACATAGCATCAACTTTGTAAACTTTTAAAGAATATTTTTTATTACCAAGTTACCAACAGTTTTTCCATCTTAAAGTTGAATTCTATAAATGTCCAGAAAAAAATTCTTAAAAATCAAGATTTCAAATCAACATTTTTTCTAGATGTTTATTAATATATAATATATATATGAACTCTGACAAATAATTTTAAAATTGTTGATCCATTATTAAAAAAGTTACCCATTAGGTCTCTATGTTAATTATATTTACTGAAGTGTAAAACATTTTTTTATAGATGTTTATTAACATATGATGTATACGAACTCTGTTAATTATATTTTCTGAAGTGTAAAAAGCTATAACTGAAATGGAATTGTTGGCAAAACAAACAATCCACATCTATTGCATTTCAGAGTACCCGGAGAAAACCATGTACCTGTCACAAGTCACTGATAAACTTTGTCACATATACATATCAACACTTAATGGCAGAAATTCAACTAATCTAAGCAAATTTATCAACAATCACATTTTTGAAATTTGTAAGGCGAAAACAAACATTTACAATTCTGTTTGCAAGTTGAAGCTTGGTATTTGATAGATCTGTTCTTAAAATTTTGAATGTTTTGCTCAGCCCTATTACACGCTCAATGTGGATACGTTTAGATGCAACCTGACGATCCCTGATAATTTCCTCTGGTTCAAGTTGAGATTTGCCCTTGAGCATTGTTGGCGTATTAACACACACATTCTGGTTAGCAAACAGGTCTTGGACCATGATACCACGGTCAGCCATAATGCTGTCACCGGAATCAAACATTGAATTATTTAAGATATTTGAATCTTCAATGATTTGCCTATCACTTACTGATCCACCATAACAATCAGAAACAAAAGAAACTGCTCCTCTAGTACACCCAACCATTGTCTTAATAGTATTCTTGTGTTTGTAAGACGACCATGTGAGGCTTTGTATATTAACGTCTTTTGGTTTCTGTATAGGCATTTCTGTCGCATCCAAAATAACCCTTGTAGTAGGAAACTTTTTATGGAAATCGGACGGCATACACTCATCGACTACTTGCCTAGAAGGCCAAATGTTTAAATCATTTAATTGGAAATGAAGAAAATTAACCCATGTGTTGAAAATTCTAGAAACTGTTGACTCTGATATCTGGAAAAGTAAAGAAAGTTCTATATCTTCCTTGGCACATCTTAGTTTTATCAAAGTTAGAAAAAGCTGATCTTGTGGTGTTAGGTTAACACATTTATAGTTTAGATCATATGCAGCAGGACCAAGACAATTGAACAAAAACATGAAATGTTCAAAAGACTTGAATCCTGTGTAAAATTGTATGGCTTTTGGGTTTAGTATAAAAGTTTCAATTGAGTACCGACCTATCAATTGACACTGAACTTCCTTGTCTTCTTCGGTTGGAATTATTTCTTCTTTTGTAATACAACAAACATCATCAGACATTATTTCAATTTCTTGTTGTATACCTTGGTCGAACGATTGTTGAATAATTTCCTCGGTGGCTTTTACTCTAGCCAGCATTCTACAAGCCCTTGGACTTAAAACATCATCACATTTTTTTTGACAGAAAGAGAACACTGAAGGTACTGCATTTTTTTTTAATATACATTTTTCATCTGAAAATATAAGGAAGGACTTGTATAATGATATTTTTTGTCATGTTAACTTACCAGGTTAACAATAATATTTTACAATATCAGTCTTTGTTTTAATTTTTTTTCACCTACTTGCTTGAAAACCAAATTTAGAGGATACTCTGGCTTCTTCCACCACTAAAACTGGTCACCATGATATTGCTGAAAGTGGCGTTAAAACACAAAAAATCAAATCAACCAAATTTAGATTTTTTTTTATTTTAACTCGAACAAATTCTTTCATAATTTTCACTTGGTTCTTGTCCCTTGTAATTGGTTCACCAACAAAATAATACAAGTTTCAATTATTCTAGTTTCCAATGCATTGAACTGTATCCCTTGTGTGCCTTCCTTTCCTTTTTTTTTTACTTCAGGGACTTTGATTCCCAGTTTACTTGTACTAATTCATGTCATTTGTCTGTGTTTGTTATGTCTTATAAATCAAATTATTATCATTGTATACAAATTTATTATTTGATTATTCTGCTCACAAGAGTGCCACTGATTAACAAATATAGCATTTGTTTGTATGTCTGCTAACTTTACATTTTGTCTAAAAGTTAATATCATAAAAAAAAAAAGCTTGCTGCAATTGTTTTTCTTTCTAAGAATTTAGTATTTCAGAATAAAAATTAGCTTGCTTGATACTAAATGACACAGATAAATTATACTATATTAAACTCATATATATAGTCTATACTTATCTAAAAGACCATGCTAGCTATTCATCTTTTCTCGATTCATGACCTCCCTGAAAGTTAAAAAAAAGAACCACAAAGCAACACGAATTTATAAAGCATGCATAATACAAAATAAAAGAACAAATGTGTCAATGAGCTTGAATATCCCTAGCTCAATTTCTCAAAACTAAGTGACTTAACATTTAACTTGAAGCATGGCTATTGAATAACCATACTAGTCAGAATTTTTTACTTGCACAGTGTCATTTTTTTCATGACATGTACTACATTATTTTTAAAGTATTGCAATGATTTAATTATCATTAGAAAATTCAACAATTTTTTATTCACTCATTCACAGAAAAAAAATGTGCCTTTACCCCCTAAAATCCTTTTTTGAGTTATTTTTTAATATACATTGTATATATATATATATATATATATATATAGACCTATTTCAATTAGATTCCAACCTCATAACCTTATGTTTAATTTCATTATATTAGGAGAACAACCATTTTATATGGTAACAGGTCTAATCGGCCATAGAAAAACATAATGTTATAAAACATGTACATTTATTAAAAATGAAATGCAGATAACTGATATGGATTATCAATCCTTCTTTTATAAAGGAATTTGATTTGTGTTTAATGTTGTATTTTTAATTAGATGTATTATGGTTAATTGTGCTGTTTTAGATTCTTATTTGTGTTTTATTTAATGTGGTAATATTAAATTATGTTGTTAAAGGTTGAATAAATGACATTGTATTATATTTGAATAAATTTATCATAATATGACTGATTTTTTAATTTAATACATAATGTTTTAAGTCTCTAGAATTAATTAATAAATAAATCTCTAATCCATTTTCCAAAGGTTTCAGCTGGAATTTATTTTGGAATAATTACATGATAACACATTTTACATTACATATGTGATGTTACAATATTATGAGGTGAATTTCCTGGAAAAAGTTTCTTTTTTTTATTAAGTCCTTGTAACTCCAGCTGAAATGTTTGGAAAATGGATAAGAGATTTATATATATATATATATATATATATAGTAGTAGTAGTAGTATGAGGGTTTAACGTCCGACTCACCTATTGAGGTATTGCAGACAGATTTTTCTTCTTCTTGCTAGCCTTTGGCTTGCTGTTTTTATACCGTTGTTGTGTAGGTGTTGGTGGTCTTTCACCAAGGTCTGTTTCTGTAGTGTAATTTGGGAAGCGATCTATTAACATTGGGTCGTCCGGGTCGAATGACTCCGAGAAGGATACCGATCTGTCTTTAAATTCAGTTTTGTATGATAATTTGTCTCTGATATACGGACTTCGTACTGTTGTAATTTTGTTCCATGATATCCGGGATTCTTCCGATTCGATAAGGTATTTTGTAGGCGTTAATTGCCTGCCAGTAATATTACTTATTGTCTGGGTCGATCGCTCCCTTATTTGCGTCAATGTTGTTGGTTTGTGGAGGGCTTGTTCGTCGCTGTGTAGCTCGGTTTGTGTACTTTCTTCTATTTTGGATATACTTTCGTCCGTCTGTGTTTCAGCACATGTTTTACAGTCATCAACGGCTTCATTCCTTTTCGCCTTCCACTGGCTGATGCGTTGAGCATTTCTTTTCCTGGTGGAAGGAGAGAGGCGTTTCTTTTTCAGGGCCTGGCTGGCAACTATTCCTGTTTTATCAACGGGTTTCTCAGCCTTGATCCACATCAGCTTGACTGATATAGCGCTGGAATTAACCTGCAGGTCCCAAGTTAATTTTTTCCCATCTATCCCTGCGTGCTTGAGTAATCCAACCAATTCAACAGGTAAGTTCATTGTTGAGTAGTTTTTAGTTCACCTGGACCTTTGGTCCAGGTGAACTATTGCCATCACTTGGCGTCCGTCGTCTGTCGTCTGTAAACTTTTCACATTTCAAGCTTCTTCTCCGAAACCACTTGGCCGATTGGAACCGAACTTAGCAGGAATGTTCCTTGGATGGTCCTCTACAAAGTTACTGTTTTTCGTTCCAGTCGAATATTCAATATGGCTGCCAGGGCCAATAATATGCTCTGATTGGCTGAAATTTCAAAGATCTTCTTCTCTGAAACTAATGAACTGACTGAACCCAAACTGTAAAGGAATGATCATTGGAATGTCCTTTACCAAGTTAATGTTTTTTATGCCGATCGGAAATCCAAGATGGCCGCCATCGCAGGACATAGATTAACATTGGACCCTATGAGAAAATGTTCAAATGCCTTCTTCTCAGAAACTACAAATATGATTAAAGCCAAACTGTACATGAATGTTCATTGGATGGTCCTCTGCAATCTTAAGGTTTTTTGTTCCGATATGAAATTCAAAATGGCGGCTACGGCAGGACTTAGTTTAACATTGGACCCTATGGGAAAAATGTTTCAAAATGCTTCTTCTCTGAAACCACTTGGACAGTTGAAACCAAACTGCCCAGGAATGATCATTGGAAGGTCCTCTACAAAGTTTCTGTTTTTTATGCCGATCGAAAATCCAAGATGGCCGCCACCGCAGGACATAGATTAACATTGGACCCTATGGGAAAATATTCAAATGCCTTCTTCTCAGAAACTACACATATGATTAAAGCCAAACTGTACATGAATGTTCATTAGATGGTCCTCTACAAACTGTACGTTTTTTGTTCCGGTATGAAATTCAAAATGGCGGCTACGGCAGGACTTAGTTTAACATTGGACCCTATGGGAGAAATGTTTCAAAACGCTTCTTCTCTGAAACCACTTGGATAATTGAAACCAAACTGCCCAGGAATGATCATTGGAAGGTCCTCTACAAGGTGTGTGTTTTTTATGCCGATTGGAAATCCAAGATGGCCACCACCGCAGGACATAGATTAACATTGGACCCTATGGGAAAATGTTCAAATGCCTTCTTCTCAGAAACTGCAAATATGATTAAAGCCAAACTGTACATGAATGTTCATTGGATGGTCCTCTACAAACTGTACGTTTTTTGTTCCGATATGAAATTCAAAATGGCGGCTACGGCAGGACTTAGTTTAACATTGGACCCTATGGGGAAAATGTTTCAAAACGCTTCTTCTCTGAAACCACTTGGACAGTTGAAACCAAACTGCCCAAGAATGATCAGTGGAAGGTCCTCTACAAATTTTATGTTTTTTATGCCAATCGGAAATCCAAGATGGCCGCCACCGCAATACATAGATTAACATTGGACCCTATGGGAAAATGTTCAAATGCCTTCTTCTCAGAAACTACAAATATGATTAAAGCCAAACTGTACATGAATGTTCATTAGATGGTCTTCTACAAACTGTACGTTTTTTGTTCCGGTATGAAATTCAAAATGGCGGCTACGGCAGGACTTAGTTTAACATTGGACCCTATGGGGAAAATGTTTCAAAACGCTTCTTCTCTGAAACCACTTGGACAGTTGAAACCAAACTGCCCAGGAATGATCATTGGAAGGTCCTCTACAAAGTTTCTGTTTTTTATGCCGATCGGAAATCCAAGATGGCCGCCACCGCAATACATAGATTAACATTGGACCCTATGGGAAAATGTTCAAATGCCTTCTTCTCAGAAACTACAAATATTATTAAAGCCAAACTGTACATGAATGTTCATTGGATGGTCCTCTACAAACTTTACGTTTTTTGCTCCGATAAGAAATTCAAAATGGCGGCTACGGCAGGACTTAGTTTAACATTGGACCCTATGGGAAAAACGTTTCAATACGCTTCTTCTCTGAAACCACTTGGATAATTGAAACCAAACTGCCCAGGAATGTTCATTGGAAGGTCCTCTACAAAGTTTCTGTTTTTATATGCCGATCGAAAATTCAAGATGGCCGCCACCGCAGGACATAGATTAACATTGGACCCTATGGGAAAATGTTCAAATGCCTTCTTCTCAGAAACTGCAAATATGATTAAAGCCAAGCTGTACATGAATGTTCATTGGATGGTCCTCTACAACCTTAAGGTTTTTTGTTCCGATATGAAATTCAAAATGGCGGCTACGGCAGGACTTAGTTTAACATTGGACCCTATGGGAAAAGTGTTTCAAAATGCTTCTTCTCTGAAACCACTTGGACAGTTGAAACCAAACTGCCCAGGAATGATCATTGGAAGGTCCTCTACAAAGCTTCTGTTTTTTATGCCGATCGGAAATCCAAGATGGCCGCCACCGCAGGACATAGATTAACATTGGACCCTATGAGAAAATATTCAAATGCCTTCTTCTCAGAAACTACAAATATGATTAAAGCCAAACTGTACAAGAATGTTCATTAGATGGTCCTCTACAAACTGTACGTTTTTTGTTCCGGTATGAAATTCAAAATGGCGGCTACGGCAGGACTTAGTTTAACATTGGACCCTATGGGAAAAATGTTTCAAAACGCTTCTTCTCTGAAACCACTTGGATAATTGAAACCAAACTGCCCAGGAATGATCATTGGAAGGTCCTCTACAAGGTGTGTGTTTTTTTATGCCGATCGGAAATCCAAGATGGCCACCACCGCAGGACATAAGATTAACATTGGACCCTATGGGAAAATGTTCAAATGCCTTCTTCTCAGAAACTGCAAATATGATTAAAGCCAAACTGTACATGAATGTTCATTGGATGGTCCTCTACAAACTTTACGTTTTTTGTTCTGATATGAAATTCAAAATGGCGGCTATGGCAGGACTTAGTTTAACATTGGACCCTATGGGAATTTTTTTTCAAAATGCTTCTTCTCTGAAACCACTTGGACAGTTGAAACCAAACTGCCCAGGAATGATCATTGGAAGGTCCTCTTGTTTTTTATGCCGATCGGAAATCCAAGATGGCTGCCACCACAGGTCATAGTATTAACACAGAAACATATGGGGAAAATACAGAAATATATTCTTATCTGAAGCTATTGCACTGATTGAACCTAAACTGTGCATCAATCATTGGAAGGTCCTTTACAAACTTTGTGTTTTTTATGTTGATCGTAATTCCAAGATGACTACCACTGCAGGACATAGTTTTTACATAGGACCAATTGGTTTTTTTTATTACCAGGTGAACGATACAGGCTCTTGAGAGCCTCTGGTTGCTGATTTCTGTTCACTGTAGAGATGTATCCGCTAGTCAAGTCTAGATATATATATAATAAATAAATGGATTAGAGATTTATTTATATATATATATATATATATATATAATAAATAAATCTCTAATCCATGGCTGATTTGTTTTTTTTTTTTTTATATTTTGAGGTCATTTTGACATGGACATTTAAACTTGTTCTGGGTTCGTTCGCCCTAAAAGGCATCGGTGGTATAATGGCTAGCGTGCTCGCATTGAGTGCGGTAGATCATGGGTTCGAACTCCGGTCTGATCAAACCAGACTATAACATTAGTATTTGTTGCTTCTCCGTTAAGCACACAGCATTGAGGAGTAAGACCAAAGACTGGTTGGCTCGGAATCAGAAAAATTTGTCCTAGTGTAACGACCTGTCTACCCGCGGACTGTTGTTTCAGTGAGCTAGCACTATAAAAATCCAACTTGGCGTGTTGGTCTAGAACAAAGCGGACATCATCTGATTGAAAATTAATTTGTTCTCGTCATGATATAGCTGAAAAATTGCTGAGTTGGAAGTAAACAACTATCACTCACTCACCAAATATGGGAATGGCAAAGGTTTTTGGATTTTTCCCAACTATATTCGAAGAATATAGCAAAAAACAAGTACATGTAGATAGTAAGTATTTTATTTATTGAGGTCACAGTCAGTTCAACAATCAATAAACAATACATGCACATACTCTCTCCCTTCTTTCACCACACACTTGTTCAAATCTATATACTTCTTTACAATATAAATTAAATTATACATTATGTTCATTAAAATACTTGTTTAATTATCGGGGTGAACAGACCCACTTTAAGGGCAAACGAACTCAGGGCGAATATGTAAGTATTAGGGAGAACTGACACAATACTGTTTTAACTTGGGAACAATTTGACTGGAAATCTGGGGGAGGCAAGGAGGATTTAAAAAAAAAAAAATTATTTTCATTTGTGACGTCTCAATGCACAGTTAATATTTTATATACATATATATATATATATACAATACCGCACGAAGATTTAATTCCATTTTCATATACATGTACAATTTTTCTAAGCAAACCTATGGTCTGCATTTTTATTTTCAACATGCCTTTGGTCTGATTATTTATTTTCTTCTCTAAGAAGAACCTAATATTTATTTTCAAAATCCTCCTGGTCTCCTCAAATGGTTGTCACATTATCTCTTCTTTCAGACGGGAGAGGAGCATAAAATCTGTCTCTCTTCTGAACTGAAACCACGCATGTATACAAAAAAAATATTTGTAATGCGAGCCCCCCCCCTTTTTTTTTTCTGCTCGCACCTATTTAATTCGGCTTTTTGACACGAAAATCATGCATTCAACAGAAAACTTGTTTGAAGGAAATAAAAGAAGAAATATTTCTACTTTTTTTTCCTGAAATTTACCTAATAGAGTGTCTTTATAATCACTCGTAATGAAATGCTGGTGACACACCACATCGTTTGGTCCTGGCTTCCAAAGTCCCTTCTTTTCATCCGATCTTTTGATGGCAACTCTCCATTTCATATGTAAATCGACATCTTTAGTAGGAAATTTGTGCCCACCACTGGTGGCACAACCCGGTACACAACATCTCGTCGGCATTTTAACGTAACGTTTTCAGATCGGCAATGACGTTGCCATTTAGATTACATTGGTTACAAGGTTTATCGGAAAACAAACGTTTTCCTAACCACCGTTGGTACAGCGACGCCACCTGGGGGGAAAATGGGTGAATGGTCTCCATTATACTGAACCGCTAAAGAAACGTCGGGTAAATTAGTGTATCAAACTGCCTTTTCTTTTTAAAGTAATATTACACAAGTTTTGGGTGAAGAAAATTTGTCCCTGAAAATTCAATTTGGAATACGGCGGTACCTTTACTAACCTATTCATGCATGTTTCAACGCAGGTGTGTTAAGGCTGTTTCTAAGATTGCATGCAATAAAAAAGGGGGGTCAGGTATGTAATACAAATTAATGAGTAAAACATAACAATATTTGATGCATATTGCAACCTGCAGTTATTTAGACATGTTCGAAAGTGAAAATGTTTCAACTTTGTGCGAGTCAACGTGGATTTCTGTTGATAAAATGATGGTCATGTGACTACAATCAGTGCCTTAACTAATTTCGAAAAGTTCTAGTATTTAGAGTGAAAGTTGAATTAAAAACTGGATATTTTCTGAAAGATTTTTTGTTTTTGTTTAAGAAAAGTGCTACGAGAGCTACTATGCAGCCAACAATGGAGATTAAGACAAGATAAAACGCGGAAAATGGAGACCATTCACCCATTTCCCCCCCAGGTGGCGTCGCTGTACTAACGGTGGTTAGGAAAACGTTTGCTTTCCGATAAACGCTTGTAACCAATGTAATCAAATGGCAATACCTACGTGGTGTCCTTGATCTGAAGCGTTGCGTAATATGACGGTAGGCACGGCCTATACTATAGAGAGGACGGAAGTGAACATAATAGATTTTAATTTGATATTTCCAATACCTTTTTTTCTAGTTTATTTCACAGTGACCGGTAACAATCATAGCCTATAGGGCCCAATGCCTACAATGGCAATGTAAAATTGCATGTACGTATTTTTTTGTTTTTTTTTACCTCATTTTGGTGTCTAATGACGTAAAATTGCACACGATTTTTTTTTACTTCATTTGTTCTCTAATGACATAAAATTGCATACGAGTTTTCAGACTAAATTGAACCAGATTGAAAATTGTACACGTATTTTTTTCACACTGTATAGGGTCTAACCATGTAAAGGAGTGAGTATGATAAGGGTAGATTTTGGCCCAATCTCAGAAACTGTTTATACAGATATAATATTAAACACAATCATTGATTTTTTTATGATTTCACTTTGTCCTTTGTTGCTTAGCAACGTAATTGAAGGAGGGTCCAATTAATCATTGGAAATTCAAATATGGTGGTTTTATATTACATATCTTGCATAGTCTTTTCGACAAAATGTTATATTCTGTGTATGTACACTCTAAAAATAATATTCCAATTCTCTATGGTAGTATATAGTATTTTTGTGTAGTTTTGTCACCCTAGCAACGGTTTTGTAAGCATTAAATTAGCCTATATTATTGCAATTAATGGTTGAATTTTGACATCTACGATCTTTTGACTTGATATTTGATTAAACGGTACATTTTTGTCAAGCTATACACACTACAAATGTCATTTCATATTTCAAAAATACATTTTGATATTTTTATTCATAGCTATGCCCCGTCCATAGCAACAGGTTTCCCTATGCACAGTATTTTCCTGTAGATCTCATGGACCTTTTATTTAATCAAGAAAAAAAATACTACAACAACTTAGCAGATCTAGAGGCATCTTATCATTTACTAACCAGTATATATTATAAGAGTTCATTAAACCTTACAATGTCCCTAGTAACCAAATATTATCCCTAGCAACCGCAGAAACTCGTCAATGCTGAGCTCTGTAAATTGCTTTTTTTTCAAATTTTTATAACCGAATGTTGATCTTTTTATTTTTTAAATCATGAGAGGAAATTATTCTCAGTAATTAGAATGTCAAAGGAACCAAGTCAACTGCATAACATGGTAAAGCAGCGCTACAGCGGCAGGAGAGGATATAATCCATGTTGAATAATTAAGAAATAAATCGTGGAAGCCAGAATGTGTTGGGAGTTTTAACATGGATTGGCGGATATTATACGTTATTAGTCTCGAGAATAAATATAACATCTAGAGACTGATAACATTTTAATCTGAATGTTCCAACATTAATAAGTATGTCCTAATTATAGGAAAAACATAAATACGTGTATCTTTGGACAAAGATCACAGAGAGCGATTATTGATTTTCTATCATCTTGTGAAATGTGTGTCGTCTGCTGTGCACAATGTAAATGGACAGCACATAGGTGAGAGCGATTATTGATTTTCTGTCACCGCACGGCTTCCCTGAAGTTTTAAAAGTACCTTTTTAGCCAATCAAAATTCTACTTGCCACGAGAACATCAGAGAATAGTATTTTATCCCGAGCCAGAAGCGAGGGATAAAATTTACTAATATCCGCCAATCCATGTTAAAACTCAAAACACATTTTGGCTTCCATGATTTATTTCGATTCTGATATGTCTAAGAGTACAAATACGGTAGTATACTTTGATTGGAAGACGGTAATTTATATTTACGGTATCTTCAAACTTTTTTTGTTGAGAAAAGTAAAACGTGATAGATTATAGAATGCTTGGTAATACCAAGGACGTATTCTATATACGTCCTTGGTAATACAGTATTATCGGTCATGGCCCATTAAAGTAAGATCATACCACTAAAATTCCAAGTAATACTACACATTTAGCACTGACTCATAAACGATAGACTATATCAATGAAATTCTTAGTAAGGATAACAAAAGGACCATTATAAACAAAACACCGAATATGTAAATCAAACCCGACATCCGTGTACTATGTTAAAACAAGCACGTTATATCGTTATATGTACTGTATTGGATGAGTTACGAATTATCAAATATATTGTTTGTTTTTCCATACTTTATTGTAATAAGTAAGAATACAATATTGATCTCACGATGTTGTTATCGGCAGTCATGTGTGCTAAACCATTACGCCACCGCAACGTTAATATTTTATGCAAGAAGAGTTTTAAGATCCCCAAGCGCAAGGGCAGGCAATACAATGGCCAAAAGAAAAAGGACAATCACTGATCTACAAAACACTACACAGAAAACTAATCATTTCCACTACAGCGATATATTTTTTCACAGGAAACAAAAATAAGATTTTTACTTTTTGGACATAAAAAAAATCAGTAATTTCCCTTCAAATTTTTATCATAAATTTCTCGTTGAGAACTGTAGGGCCGGATTAATGATATTTTTGCATCTTTCGTGTCAATTTATTTTGTTTCTTTAAAATTTCACCACAATTAATATATTTTTTTTTCAGAAAAAACCATTCTAAAAGTTAAATGGTCGTCCCCTTAATGACATGAATGTGTGTCTCGGCCGCGTCCATGCAGCTTCGTATAATACGAACCGCATCGGTGGCGTAATGGTTAGAGTGCTCGCCTCGAGTGCGGTAGATCGTGGGTTCGAGCCCCGGTCGGGTCATACCAAAGACTATACAAATTGATATTTGTTGCTTCTCTGGTAAGCACGCAGCATTAAGGAGAAAGAGCAAAGACTGGTCGGCTCGGAATCAGGATAATGTGTCCAAGTGGGGCGACATGTCTATCCGCGGACTGTTGTTTTAGTGAGCTAGCACTATAAAAATCCAACTCAGTGTGTTGGTCTAGTACAAAGCGGACCTCATCATCATCTCTTTGAAAATTAACTTGTTCTCGCCATGATATAGCTGAAAAATTGCCGAATTGGCGTTAAGCAACAACAATCACTCGTATAATACGTGTCCGGATTTCAAGAATCTTATACAAGAAAGTTCAACAGTTTAATTATTGCTTCTGATTGGCGGATTTGTCCCGATAAGATTGATTCCTTAAAAAGTAAACCTTCAAAGAGATAAGTTGCATTTTAATGCTTGGTGCTTTAACCATTCATATGATTTGCTTCTATCATCATATGTAGCACTATCATGTAATTTAATCAACACCGCCCAAATATATTTTGTATTTAGTGTAGAGGTTGTTAAATAACTTGTATTACCGTTGAAATGAAACAGTACACTTCTTGTTTTGTAACGGTCAATTTTATTCGGCCCGTTTTATTGGTGGAGGAAACCGGAGTTCCCTGAAAAAACCACCGACCTGCCGCAAGTCACTGACAAACATTATCACATAGAAATCACATTAGTATTATTACCAATTAATAATAGTCAAGCGACTGTTGATCAAAATAAAATGTACACATGACTGTTCATGAAACAAATCAACATTATCTATAGGTATTCACGTTTGATTTTTTTTTAATCAAAATCTTTAGAATGTTTGATGCCTTTATTTGAATGGCTTAAGATAAAGCTGAAATCGTAAAATTTTTGATTTTGCTTTTTTAAATTTTCGCAACAGTTTGACTAAAAAACGCAAAATTAACACCCCTTCGAAAATAACCACTTAAATAGTAGATTAATAAATGTAGATATTTATATTTGAGACAGAATATGTTTTTAACATCATGTTGGAGATCAGTGAGTAATTGTTGTTTACGGCAATTTTTCAGCTATATCACGACGAGAACAAATTAATTTTCAATGAGATGAAGATGAGGTCCCAACACGCTTAGTTGTATTTTTTTTTTTTATAATATATATATATATATATATATCTTAAAAATGATATAGGGGTGCATATTTTTTTATTAATAAAGTTATATGTCTTAAAGACAAGCCACTGTGGTTGAAATCCGGAACAGAACAGTACATAAAATTCGCCAAGAATAATTAATGTGCGTGAAATTGATCGAAATTATTTGATTCTAACCATTAATAAACGATTATTTACCATGAAAGTAGAAAATCACGATACAACAAAACTAGGAAACCAACACGAACATTTTTTAAAAAGGGAAATACAAAGAATGTGAACAAATATCAAACTTTGTTTAATAACGTATCGTCACGGTATGTGTTTTCGTGCGTCATTTGTTTTCGTGGTATCCATTTTATTTTGATTTCCACAGCGCACGCATTATTTTTGACGTGTCTTCTGGTTTCTATTTATGGAACATAAACAATACGAAAGCTTACATCTGTAAAAAATGATAAAGTTTACTTTTAAAGACGTAGATGGCCAGAACCATGAAATTTTAAAACCAGCCATTTCGGGATTTTATATTCGTTTCCATCCCGTATATCGTCCTTGTTTTTATTTGCCACGGAAACAGATGACGCCATTTTACTGACAACAAAAGTTGCCAGGTAATCGAGAGTATATTAAAATACAAGAATGGCTTTAAAAACAATCTTATGCACAAAGAAATATTTAACTAGCCATTCTTTGAAAATTCCAATCGTCATATGAATGAAGGGTTAACACTGTTAATCGCTATATCTGAAAATCGATAATAGCACGAAAACCGATAACACGATGGTATGTACACGTGTACTATAGTTTCCTCATTCAACAGTTATTGTACGTATGCTATGCGTATTTACTAATTACAAAATTATTGAAAATATTGATTTTTGCTCATGGAGAACATAAGAAAAAATTAATAAGAATTTTAATTTTATTTTATATTCGCATTCACAGTTAGCAACAGGTGCCCGTGACTCAGATATGATTGCAACGTTGTCCTTGTCTTATTTCAACGTAATGACGTGATCACTTTAGTAATTTAGTAACATGTCAGAAGATGGTTACAACTTATGATGCATTTGTTGTTAACTTGAGGAATATTGTTATACAAATAAAAAATAATTATTGTTGGATAATTAGATAGAAATTGTGTTTGAAATAATAGTTTACATAGGTTACAAACGTCTAGAAGCGATAATAAAACGCTCCGCTAACCACCGTTGGTACTCGAGCGACACCTGTTGAGTAAATTTGGGTGAATGTTCTCCATTGACGATTCCTGTTGGCCAATGGTGTAAAATTGTAAATCGTCGTCTTCTGTCAAGTTTTTCATTGATCTCGTAGCAAAATCATATATCTTTATTATCTGCTCTTTATGAATATGTTTTTAACTGTGAATTTATTGACACGTACATTCTAGAACTTTCATATCGAAGTGTACGTACTCAATATTTAATCAATCTCGAAAACAATAAAACACTCGAGTGATCCAGCGCACCGATAAAGGGAGGTAACAATATTTGTTAACTCTATCGGCGACAAATATGAAAACAATAAAAAAATTTGGTTTATTTAATTAAAGTAAACTAAATTTGTCGTCGATTCGATAATTAATCAATTGTTTATTTCATATATATAAAAAAAAAAGGTTTCTGTGAAGTGATTGTTAATAAATTGTAAAATGGTGTAATTATCCATGTCAACTTCTATCAGTATCACACAATCTTGTACCCACAGGCGCATGGGGCATGGATTTCGTTTCCTCCTCCCCCTTTTCTCTACTACCCCCCCTTTTTTTCTAAATTTTCATATAAATCATTCCTTTTTCAAAATTTTGATAATCATTCGTATTTTCTTCATTTGACAATATCAGTAGACGTCATACATCATGAATAATACATGCATTCTGTGTCCACATTTTTTCGACTGATACAGTATAAGAGAGAAGGTATGCAACTCCATTTTCATATTTCGCGCCATATCGCTCACCTTGGTTGGGAAACCCCAGTGTTTTTTACACTTTTTACCTTGTCTACATATGGCACTGTCGTATCAAACTGTTTCTAAGACACTTACCTAATTGCCCATGTTCGTATTTCAGTCCGTACGTCGATCTTTTCCAAGAAATCTCGCCGAGAATAGCGAAGCAGCTTCGTTTCTAGGTCAAACAACATCATTGTTTTGTATATGTTTTGTGAATCTGGGGAAAGCTAGTCTACTCAGGGCCGTCTTAACAGCATTATAGGACCCCGGGCAAAGCAGTACACACGAGACGGCTACCTATACAACCATTCGCAAGAATAAAAATGTAAATGTCGATTAGATTAAATATATAGTTATTGTATAGGTACTTCCAAAAAAATTAGTGTTTAAACATTAAAAAACATGCCGTACACAGCATACAAAGATTGGCATAGGACCCCTATGCTCGTGGGGACCCAGAGCAACTGATCAGCGTGCCGATGCGTTAATATGGCACTGAGTCTACTGATACATTTTTAGTATATCTGTATGTCTACATAAATATGGTTCAATGTTATGTATTTAATCTTGTTTTCGCTATGTGTGTGTGCTAGGTTAAATAAATTTGAAGAAAGGGGCAATGAAATACAGCGGTATATGTAGTTTTACACCAAGTTTTTTCCCCCATTAAATAGTAGCAAGATAGTTTTTATTTCAGTTCTGCAAACATGTAAACAAAATAACATAAAAGCTGTATCAATCTCCATGGGCTTTTGAACCAACAAAATAAACTATAAATAGTTAAAAGCTTTTAGACACCAGCAATAGGGACCATTCACTGATTCTCCCGTTTGGTGACGCTGCTGTTCCATAAGTGGTTACATGTGCGTTTGAATCACAAAAACGCTTGTATCTAACTTTAACCTAATGACGGTGTCGTAAAATTTTTAGCTACCCATAAAAATTAGCTACCTCAAACTTCCGGTAGCTAATTTTCATACGGCGGAGCATAATAATTAGCTACCTATGAAAATTAGCTACTTATAGGATTTGTCTCCCTTATTATGTTTACCAAAATACAGATTGTGTATTTCCAATGGAGAGACAAAATGAAAAACTGCATGTACATAAGCAGGAAAAGAGTTACTGATTGACAAAGAGAGACATATAGATCTCAGGGGCGGATCCAGGAGGGGGGGGGCCTAAAATTGGAAAAAATATTTTTTTTTTGGCGTAAAATCGTGATTTTTCACACGAAATACCCCAAACATTTTCTTCTAAGTGCGCCTCCCCCCCACCCCCCCCCCCTCCCTAACTTGAAATCCTGGATCCGCCCCCTGGATCTGTACACAATAAACAATAGATATTAGTGGTGTTCGTAGTTGAAAAACAAAATGCTACCTATATGGCTGTATAGCATGTGATTAAGTTACAAACTATCTTTTTTCAATTTACTATCGCGATGTATCATTTTTACAGCTATTAAAAAATAGATTGGTGGACTATATATGGTAGAATTTAATATTTATGTGATGTTCAAACTATGCAAATTATTCTTTAACTTAATAAGATCACATATGATAATTATTAATCACACTTTTATTATTGCTAACCGTGTTACCCTCTTGAAATAAAGAAATTAACTTATTTACTTACTTATTGACACTATCTTCTGAATTCAAGAAATAAATAAAATTATGTTCCATATATATTTAATAATGAAAGTTGGGAACAATATTAAAGAACTGGTAGCTATTAGATTAATTTCAATTCGAAACTGAAATTATTTGCACACTCTTGATGACAATTTCTTATTTGGATTTTGTAAAAATAGAACCCTAAATCATAAATTTCCAACAGAATGTGGAAGATGGCAAAATATGTGTACAGAACATGGTTTGACCCGATCGGGACTCGAACCCACGATCTACCGCATTCGAGGCGAGCACGTTAACGATTACACTACCGATGAGAGTCTTTGGTGAGCATTTCTGGTCTGTTTCTCAGCGAATACATATATTTCACTTTGTTGTCGACTAAAAAATTTTTAGATAAAGTTATTGACTTATGTCCAAATTTTAGATACATGGACACATCATCAAAATTTGTCTGGCTATTTACTAATGAACATGAACAAGTTTTGAAAAAATTTGGTAGTTTTATAGAGGAATGTTTTTTGCTGCGAGGACACAATTGATCCTATAGATATCATTAGGTTAGGTGAATTATTATAGTTATTATACATGTTATATTATATTAAATATGAATTGATTTATGGTGGTATTTAATAGGCTCTGATCTGGCCGTGCAGTCACTGAACATAAATATGTTTTCCTGTTTTGTGTGTGTGTTTACATGTATGTCTCCAATCATTTCAATCATTGTATTAAATTGTTTGCCCCTTGTGGGCCCTTAATTGGCAATAAAAAATTCTTATTCTTATATTGGGGTATTTCGTGTGAAAAATCACTATTTTATGCCAAAAAATCTTATTTTTTCAAATTTTAGGGGGGGGGGAGGGGCGCCGAATGCGCGCCCCCCTGGATCCGCCCCTGTTGTCTACATAAATGGCAATAGATAACGTAACAATACAAAATACATTGCGCAACGCACGGTGAACTTTTCGCGCTTTCTCAATACTTCGGCAGAAGACACATTAAAAGCGACTTTTTGAGTACATGTATATAAACAAATTCATATTTCAAACCAAAGATTATCAACTGGTATTTGTTGCTTATAATGCAAAGCACGCAGAATTAAGGAGAAAGAGTAAAGACTGGTTGCTTCGGAATCAGGATAATGTGTCAGAGTGGAGCGACATGTATATCCGCGGACTGTTGTTTCCGTTAGCTAACACTATAAAAAAAACTAAGGGTGTTGGTCTAGAAAAAAGCGGACATCATCATCATCTCATTAACTTGGTCTCGCCATGATATAGCTATAAAATTGCTGAGTTGGCGTTAAAAAACAATCGCTTACTCACTAAAGCTGTTACGTACAGTTTTTATATTTCCCCGACAATGTACGTATATTGTGTTTATTCTGCAATGTCTTATAGTTAAAAAAAACAACTGGCAAATTGTCTAAAAAGAGCAGAAACAGACATCGTTCTAAGCGTTTTAGACGTCCGCGCTTATAGTGTAAGTTTCTCGGCGTCGCTCGACATGAATCAGTTACCAGAAAAACTATATCTTGGTGAAAATCTTAAGCAATATGTGATGAAAGAAGCTGTTATATATAAAATCCTTAGGTACAGACAAAACAGATGTCACACCAATGAGGAGCGATGGACAGATCACAGCTGACACAAAGCAAAAATCCAACATCCCCAACAGTGTCAGTCTGTATTCACCGTAGAATCACAAGACAACATCCCCGACTGCACCAAAACCCACATCATAAAAACAGCACTCCCAATATCTCTACCAGGTGTAAAAGAAACTCCTACATAACATCAATACCCATAGATTTTGTGCTCCCAAAACTATTAAATTATTTGGCTTTCCAATCTTTTGATCTTGAGCTACCTGATGAAAATTATTCCAGAAACGTTCATGTGCACTAAATTTGATATCTACGTTTTTATTACCTCTTTTTAGCAATGTAGCTATCTGAATGTTTTCTTTGAAAACAAGATACACTCATTGTTTAATATGATAGATACAAAATGTATGTAAAATTTCCAGGTAAATTAGTTACCTGTATCTCTTATGAAAATTATGTGTACAGAACTAAGTCAGATTGATAAAAGGTGCATTCATGTTGGGTTTTTGTCTTTCTTTTTGATATTTTTTATTGGTTTGCTTTGTTTTGTATTTGTTTGTTTTTGATAACAGATTAATATCTAACTTTATTTCTGTTTTTTTCTGTTTTGAGGATATAACTTCAGAAGGGCCTACAAATTTATACATCTTGGAATAACAGTAGTACTTTAGGGTGCCTGCATCCTAATTTCGTTTGTACATGTATCTCTATTCTTTATCAATAAATGTTTAGAGGTTTGCGTTTGTATTGAATCTGGTCCTTGATGGGAGAGAGGTTTAAAGAGCTGCCTACACATCATTTATCTTTCACTGCACTGTTCATCACTTGGATGATGTACTCAACCTTTAGAAAGTAGATTGCCAGACGCTGGTACAACATATGAAAATGTCTGTAATGTCATTGAATATAGCCCAAATGAATATTTTGCATCATGCTGGTATGTTTTGTAAGTACAGATACTTGTATCGTACAGATACTTGTATCACACATACTTGCCAATTTAATAATTAAATAACAGCCATATATACATGATAATATCTCACACACTAAGTATTTTAACACAAGTTATTTCTTAAAGATTTTATTGAAAAACTCAGACAGGCATGGTGGAACATTAGCATACATATAATACAATACAATATATAGACTAGAGGCTCAGTAGGTTGAGAATATTTTTTAGAAATCAACCAATCAGCAACAAGAATTGCCTGTGGTGGACATGTTTGTTAACGGATCGGGACGAAATGAGCATTCTTTATAGAGGGCCTTCCATAGCTGCTACCTATCAAGTTTCGGTTCATTTTGCCAAGCGGTTTCAGAGGAGAAGATTTTTTATGAATCGACCAATCAGCAACACGAATTGCCTGTGCTGGCCATGTTTGTTAACAGATCCAAAATGAGCAATCTTTATAGAGGGCCTTCCATAGATGCTACCTACCACGTTTCGGTTCATTTGGCCAAGCGGTTTCGGAGTAGAAGATTTTTAGGGAATCTACCAATCAGCAACACGAATTGCCTGTGCTGGTCATGTTTGTTAACGGATCCCAAATGAGCAATCTTTATAGAGGGCCTTCCATAGATGCTACCTACCACGTTTCGGTTCATTTGACCAAACAGTTTCAGAGTAGAAGATATTTTAGGAATCGACCAATCAGCAACAAGAATTGCCTGTGCTGGCCATGTTTGTTAACGGATCTCAAATGAGCAATCTTTATAGAGGGCCTTCCATAGATGCTACTTACCACGTTTCGGTTCATTTGGCCAAACAGTTTCAGAGTAGAAGATGTTTTAGGAATCGACCAATCAGCAACAAGAATTGCCTGTGCCGACCATGTTTGCTAAGGGATCAGGACTAAATGAGCAATCTTTACAGAGGGCCTTCCATAGATGCTTCCTACCAAATTAGGTTCATTTGGTCAAGCGGTTTCAGAGGAGAAGCTTTTTTTAGGAATCGACCAATCAGCATCAATAACTGCCTGTGGCGGCCATGTTTGCTACGAATTGAGCCGAAATGAACAATCTTTATAGAGGACCTTCCATATATGCTTCCTACCAAGTTTCAATTCATTTGGCCAAGCGGTTTCAGAGATTTTTAGAAATTGACCAACCAGAAACAATAACTGCCTATGGCTATTCGATTTCAGAGGTGAAGATTTTTTAGAAATCAACCAATCAGCAATAAGAATTGCCTATGGTGGCCATGTTTGTTAATGGATCATGACGAAATGAAAATCTTTATAGAGAACCTTGCATAGATGCTTCCTACTAAGCTTCAGTTCATTGAGCTAAGGGGTTTCAGAGCAGGAGATTAAAATGTGAAAAGTTTACAGACGGACGACGGATCAAATGATCGCAATAGTTCACGTTCCCTTTGACAACGTCTGCTCAAAAGCTTTGATGAATACCAGAGTACAACACTAACACGACGTCCTTCTTACGCTTTGTAGACAAACGAGCGATTTATCGATGGTATAATCTCGTTCACACATGTGCCGGTGAATGTGACTGACTTTTCCATTGGCAGCATAAATGGTGTGTGACACTTTCCGCAAACGTAAATATAAATTACCGTCTTCCAATCAAAGTATACTACCGTATTTGTAATCTTAGACATATCAGAATCGAAATAAATCATGGAAGCATGAATGTGTTTTGAGTTTTAACATGGGTTGGCGGATATTAGTAAATTTTATCCCTCTGGCTCGGGATAAAATACTAATATCCAACAATCCATGTTAAAACTCAAAACACATTCTGGCTTCCACGATTTATATCTTAATTAGCGGGTCATTTTAACTGAGCCTGAATTACTCACCTGGTCACTTATACAGTTTATGTTCAATAAAATATAGATTTTGTTAATTATTTATTTTTATAAATTTCGAATTTAACAAATAAATATATGATGTTTGATTCTGTCACATCTCTCCAACAGTAAAAGTTGCAACAAATCAGCGGGGAACCTCCAATGTAACGAAGGAATGCGAGGTAGCTAATTTTCATGGGCAAACTTTTGTTGCTTATGCTTATGTTTGAATGGTGCCAGGTAATTTATTTTCATGGATAACACTTTGACACCTGTTTCATACATTGAACAGATGTAAGGTAGCTTATTTTCATGGAAAACGTCATGACTCCTATCCAATGTAACGAAGGAATGCGAGGTAGCTATTTTTTCATGGGCAGGTAGCTAATTTTCATGGACCATGAAACGAAGAAATGAGAGGTAGTTAATTTTCATGGGCAAACTTCTGTTGCTTATGCTTATGTTTGAATGGTGCCAGGTAGTTTATTTTCATGGATAACACTTTGACACCTGTGTCATACATTGAACAGAGGTAAGGTAGCTTATTTCTATGGAAAACGTCATGAGTCCTATCCAATGTAACGAAGGAATGCGAGGTAGCTAATTTTCATGGGCAGGTAGCTAATTTTCATGTACTATGAAACGAAGAAATGAGAGGTAGCTAATTTTCATGTGCAAACTTCTGTTGCTTATGCTTATGCTTGAATGGTGCCAGGTAGTTTATTTTTATGGATAACACTTTGACACCTGTGTCATACATTGAATAGATGTAAGGTAGCTTATTTTCATGGAAAACGTCATGACTCCTATCCAATGTAACGAAGGAATGCGAGGTAGCTAATTTTCATGGGCAGGTAGCTAATTTTCATGGACCATGAAACGAAGAAATGAGAGGTAGCTAATTTTCATGGGCAAACTTCTGATGCTTATGCTTATGTTTGAATGGTGCCAGGTAGTTTATTTTCATGGATAACACTTTGACACCTGTGTCATACATTGAACAGATGTAAGGTAGCTTATTTTCATGGAAAACGTCATGACTCCTATCCAATGTAACGAAGGAATGCGAGGTAGCTAATTTTCATGGGCAAACTTCTCATGTTTATGCTTATGTTTGAATGGTGCCAGGTAGTTTATTTTTATGGATAACACTTTGAAACCTGTGTCATACAATGAACAGATGTAAGGAAGCATGTTTTCATGGAACACGTCATGACTCCTATTGCATGCAATGAAGAAAGGTCGAGTAGCTCATTTTCATGGACAAGCTTCAGATGCTTATGCTCATGTTTGAACGGTGCAAGGTAGTTTATTTTCATGGATAACACTTTGAAACCTATGTCATACAGTGGACAGATGCATGGTAGCTTATATTCATGGAAAACTTCATGACTTCTATCCCATGTAATGAAGAAATTATGCTGACTAGTCTTTGCCTTTATTCTTTTACGCCATGTGCCAATATAAATTGTATAGTTTTTGGTTTGATCAGATCGTTGATCGAAACTACGATCTACCGCACATGATGCGAGTAACTATTTCACCACAGGAGCGTTATTGCTTGTTATAACTAAGCATCTTATTTCTTTGGAATAGATATAGTATAAACATATTTTATTAATTAATTCAATATTACACATTATGATAATACACATATAAATGGAATAGATATACACATTTTTGCATATATGCAAAGCAGAAAATGCATTATGTACAGATAAATAATATGGTGATTGATATATAGAAACTTGTTCATGTCACTATAAATATATAATTTTTTTTAAATATTATTAGACTTGAATTTATTTATATTATAGATATATATATACAACTCCGCGGGAACCCCGGTGTATAGAAATGGGACCGAGAGCTTCTTCGGCTTGAAGGGGCGTCCGTCGGTTGTGCGGGATGTATAAATTCACAACCAACCCGTCCTTCGGACGAGACGTAAATAATACCGAGGTCCCTTGTTGAGAAATTGCCATCCTCTTCGCACGTTAAAGAACCCAGTGTACTGTAACAGCTCATTATGAGCATATGAGTCCTGTTGCACTGGCTAAATTATCCGTCCCTACCCATACACCTTTCCTTGTTTCGAGTCCCGTGGCGTTTAAATTTTTTAATGTTCTCGTCCTGAATATAGCTGAAAAAATGCTCGCTGGACGTTAAACACCAATCAATCAATCAATCAATCAATCAATCAATCAATCAATCAATCATATATTTTATATCGAAATAACTTATTTTCATCCAGATTTTGCTCCATGTAAACAAGGATTTATATATATAGTCGAGGGAAGAACAAAAATTTGACAGCTCAAAAATCTAATTCTAATACTGTTTGGTTTAATTTTCAGACGTATATATATATATAAATCCTTGGTGTAAATGAATGAATAGGAGTTTGCTATCCATTTCTGGGATAAATCTATTTAATTAATTAGATTTCCTCGCCTACATCCACCCACCTTTTTTTCGTTCAAAAATACTAATTACCAAGAATCTATCAAAACATGGTAAAAGGGGAATAACTGGTATAGTACTTTTAATGGATTATTAAGGTAGCTAATTTTCATGACTATCATTTGGAACACCTTAGTGGTTTACGAAAATCTAGTTCCGAACGTCAAAAAGTAGCTAATAATTATAGGACACCGGCAAGCTAAATTTGTATATATTCGTCCTTGTTTTGACTAATCCCAGAACCAATTAAATATGTAAATCTAATGAAACATAAAATATTATAAGCATAAAAGTATGAAATAATTGTGTGAGACTTGACAGGTCCAGTGCGAGCCATGGGTTCACATTGCGGCAGAGAAAGGAGAAAAGCGACACCGAAATTGGTGGTAAAATTCTACGATTCGTGTTACGGCGGGAAACAGAGTTATCGATCGTTGTTTTTTTATCAAAGTTATTGATGCGCTTTATGCTTCATCATTGTTTCCTTTGGAGAAAAGCATACAACAATTTTGACCGCATGTAACACTTCCGAAGCGAACGTACTGCACCTCAAGTTGACACGGCGGTAAGCTACAGTTGTCCCAAAGTGCATTTCACAATGATATGTAGAATTTGTAGGAAAGATTTTAACAGTGTCAATTCTTACATCAAGCATATACAATGTATCTTTAATCCACAGAGGGGATCCAAATTTTAATATAGCATGTGGAATAGAAGGATGCTATAGCACCTTGAGGAGGTTTTCCTCTTTCACAAGCCACATTTCAAGAAAACACGTGTTCAACAAAATACAGAATGTCAGCATACACAATTTTTTTTTGTCCACACTGTCAAAAATCACAACCCTGCAAAACTGAGTGATTTGGTTGGACATTTAGGAACACGCATACGAAATGATGAATCTTTAATATGTCCACATGAAAACTGCAATAGGACATACCAATTTGTATTCATCTTACGGTTGGTTGATTCTTGCCAGAGTTATGTGCCTAATGGCTATGGTTCATTTTTGTGTCTTGTGCACAGGGCCGTGTCACTATCCAGGTAAATATACTATCAATGTATAAACATACAAGGGCGGACATCTTTTTTTACCCCCGCTCGCTTCAAGTCGTGTTTGTTTTTTAAATTCCTTCTAATATATTCAAATATCCGTTTGGTTCAACTCCCAAGACCTTATTCTTTTCAAAAAATATCATGACCTCCCCTCGACTACCTCTTGTGAAGGCGCAGCGGTCGTTTTTGTCAGGAATTCGCCCGAGTAGAGAACAACATGGACCCAAAGTGAAAGTAACAGCGCCACCTAAAAAAAACACGGAAGTTCGGAACTCTCGGGGTTTTAGCTTTGAGGTAAGGAAAATACCATTAAGATTCAAACATCATTAAACGAGCGGGACGATTTGAAGTGAAAACTGAACATTTTTGACTTGTACATACATTGAATGATAAATGCCATTTTCAAGGCTTTTTCTTGATTGCTGTCCATTTTCTTTAATTTATTATTTCGTATGTTATTTCCCGCGGTATCTTATACTTAGAAACACGATAACTAGCGAGAAAACCAAATATCGAATGGTAAAACCCCGAGAGTTCTGAACTTCCGTTTTTTTATAGGTGGCGCTGTTACTTTCACTTTGGGTCCACGTTGTTCTCTACTCAGGCGAATTCCTGACAAAAACGACCGCTGCGCCTTCACAAGAGGTAGTCGAGGGGAGGTCATGATATTTTTTGAAAAGAATAAGGTCTTGGGAGTTGAACCAAACAGGGTTTTGAATATATTAGAAGGAATTTAAAAAACAAACACGACTTGAAGCGAGCGGGGGTAAAAAAGATGTCCGCCCTTGTATATGTTTATACATTGATAGTATATTTACCTGGATAGTGATAAGTCCCTGTGTCTTGTGTATGCAACTAGTCATTTATTATTTGGCGGATTTTGTTCATATTTGGTATAACGGTTGGGTATGATCTGAGCATGTGCATATTATACCGATTTTTACTGTCCTTTTACTGAAGAAAAATATGGGAAAATGGTGATTTTATCATTTAATGTTAAATATGTTTTATTTTCAGCAATATAAGTTGGTTTACACTCCCAAAACAGCCAGTTAGGCTGGTGTGGGGAACCTCTGCCCAAATTTTTGAAACATTAAGGCTCCAAAGGGTGTTTTTATTGATTTTTTAGGATAAAAAGGGATAAAAACATTATAGATAATCATATTGAAGTTGTGTATACATTTTTAGTATTTATTTCGCAATAGTATTAGACTAATGCCCTCAGACCAGCCTGGTTAGGTTTGGAACCCCTTCCAATTTTTTTTTTAGATTGGGGTTCCAGAAGGGGCTTTTTATTGATTTTGCACTGAGACAAGGGTTAAAGCAACCCCTACCCAATTTTTTTTTATGATAGGGATCCAGACATGGTTTGAATTATCTATTAATTATTTTGAAGATTTTTGGGTCGAGTGGAAAAAAGGGGTTTCTTATTTTTTTCAGGGGTTTAAATATGAATCCATAAGTACACCAAAAATCACTGACAAAGTGGGAGCAAGTGGGGTATTATATTTAGCATGACAACGTGTGCAGTTTCATTTAATATAGGGGTCCAAAATTATAACAAAGGCTTTATTCGGGAAAAAGCTTTTAAAATCTTCTTTAGAACCAGCAATGGTCAGATTTTGAATGAAGCACAAGAAGATCATGAGTGTTCAAGTTTATACATCTACAAATGAAGGTCTAGGGATCCTGGCAGTGGGAGTCTATATTTTGATATGGGTTTCAATAGGGTAAACTAAATATTTTTGAGAACTATCGATGGAAGTGCAATAATTGACAGGAATCATTAATGGTACATGATTATTCAAGTTGGTACAAAACATGTTCCAGGGGTCTATGGATAGCTTATTTAGGTCAGGTCATTTTCGCTAACCAAGGGTTACGATCCGCTCTACTCATCTAGCGGATCGTAGCCCTTGGCTAGCGAAGATGAGGTCAGGTGAGCGATACAGGATCCCTTGAGCCTCGAGTTGTATAAAAAAAACTTTAAGAATTTTTCAGTGGTTACTTTCCGGATTAATCCTAGTCAATGGCATTTCTTGGCAATTTTTATTTTTATTTTAGATAATGTTTTGACATGGTGAAGTTTCTGGTGAAATATGGAATTCATGCAAAAGGCATAAGTGTAGAGGAGACTGAACTGACAAAAGTGAAAGATATAATAAAGGAATCATTTAATATTGAGGATGACATAATCATACAAAGATTTGATAAAACTTGGAAAGAATTTATTGATATCAATTGTAATGAGGAGTTACAGGATTGTGATAAATTAAAGATACAAATTTTGCCTGGAACCCACTGAAAATCCAACATTGCATAAAAGCTTGTCTGCACCTAAAGAATCTGACATTACCATTGCATCAGCTAACTTGCAGATTGATGAAGTAAGTGATTCAGTCATCGTTCAGTCTACCTGGCCAAAAATATTTACAATATGTTCTGAAAATTTTTCATAACGATTGATTGAAATGCTTACAAAGGAAACTTATGCTGGATTGGAATTGTAAACATGAATTTCTAATCCACATTACAGAGCAGATGACAACTTATACATATTATCCGTCATGTCATCAAGTATACGACGTTGCAAAGGCTATTATTCAAAAGTTTCCCTATCTTTGTGAAAAAATAGGCAGTGGGTATGATGGGTGGTACATTTGTATAAAGGACAAGCTTAAAAATGTGCGTAGGAAGTCTGACGAACCAACCATCAGCGACTTGTAGAAAGAAACTCAAAATGTCAGACAAGATTCTAACAAGTGTTGCTAGAAAAAGATCCTTTCCAAAAGCAAGCTCAAATATTACAAAACATCTGAAGGAAATGGAAGATGCAATAAATGACCTTGAAGAACAAACACCAAAGGCGGTTGCATATGAAAGATGTGTAACAGCTATCATGTTAATCCCAGAGATGCTAGGAGAGAAAAGTGATGGTATGATCAGAGTATATGATGTAAGTTTCAAAACAATTTAAATCTTATCATATTATACCCATGCTCCGAAGGAGTTGATAAGGTATACTGGTTTTCTTCAATATGCATTTGCTTATATCACTTATTGCAATTGGAGGATCTCAGAACACATTTTAAGGAAGTAATTCACTTCATTATTCAACTTTATAATTACCAGTGTATGGAAAGTGCAAACTGGTAAATAGTTGATTGATGTTTGCGAACCGATAAAACTGTTGATTAGTGTTCTTACCTGGAGCACCAGTCAACCATTTTATCGGTTCACAAATAACACCATTCAATAGTTTTATCGGTTTGCATACACCAATCAACCATGTATTGGTTCACACTTTCCATACATTGATTACACATATAGGTAATTTGTAACATTGTCTTAATTTTAGTTACTGTAAATCCAGAATTTATTGCATGCATTTATTATTGCAAATCTTTTGACAGATGATGGTTATTTGATTTCTCTTATCATGATTGTTGTGATTGTTGCTCATTTTAAAACAGAATACAAATGTAACACTAGAAAATGTAGACACATGCAAGTTTTGATGATTGCAATGGTCATCTAGTATCATTTTTCACGTTAATAAAACATCATAATAATTTCTGAATTTACAGCAATTTTACATTTTATTTTAAACATTCACTGTTTGTAAAAGAACCTAAAAAAATAAAAGAAAGTTCAGTGATAGAAAGGTTAAAGTCTTCACTATGCAAATTATTATTTGCTTAACTTCTTTGGCAAATTCATTAGATAGATTACAGTCAGGATAATGTGTCAAAGTTTAGTAACTAACAAACAGATGATAGTGCAGAGCTAGCTTAATGAAAGAAAATATCAATCATGTGGACATGATAGAGATGAAAACATCAGCTGAAAAGTTGCCTTCTTATAAGCTTTTAACATTCTTTATTTGTTCTCTTATAATTTTAATGATGAGCTAATACCCTGCTACACACAGTGGTTGGTTGTTATGTGATGTCCTTCCATCTGTCTATATGTACATCTTTTCCCCAATTGTACATGTATTTAGCTTCTTGTCACAAAACTGAGATCAAGTACTATTTTTTGTGTGTTTATGGTTGTGAAGATTAGGCCATGAAATTATATAGCATGTGATTGTTATTGTTTTTAGCTGACCTGGCCCTGGGACAAAAGGTCATGTAAGCTTTTGTCTTCACTGGGTGTCTGTCATCTTCCGTCCGTTGTTTGCTTTTCACATTTTAATCATTTCCTCTGAAACCACTGGGCCGATTTGAACCAAGATTTGCATGGATGTTGCATCAATGGTCTCCTTTCAGAATTGTATCTGACTACTCTAAAACTAGAAGGCAGAACACTGAATAGGTCACAAAAAATACAAGAGTATTGTTAAATAGAAAATGTTTTATAAAATAAAACTGCAGTGTAGGCTATTTGGAATTGGTGATTTAAGTGTCTGTGGTTATATTTTGGTTAAGTTAGCATTTAATCCCAGAAAAACAAGAAGAATTTTGTAGTTCTTAAGTAACAAAATTAATCTGAAGAGTTTTGAAAAATTTCCAGATGGTACATAAACATTTAAAAATCATTTAAATACAGTGCCTTCTAGTACATGTAATTACTAAAGCTGCAGTGGGCCAGTTTACATTCAGGTGAGCAATATAGGCTCACATGAGCATCTATTTCGAATATGATTATAAAATATGACAGGGTATCTTTTAGCATCTGTTTAAGAACTGCAGTTTTTTTTCAGGAAAGTATCACAAAAGAAGACATACTGAAAGGAGATATACCAAGGACACCATTTCTTGCTTTCATTGTGCCTTTTGGTAAAACCATACATGATGCAGAAACCTTTTATGTTGTTGAAGGTCAGGTGGTAATAAATGGAGTGGAAATTATAGAGGCATTATTTCTGACTTACAGCCAGTTTTACATTTTTAACATAGAATACTACCAGGACAATATAGCTTCTTGGCAATTTATACAGCATGTCATTGCAGAAAATAAAGGTGGCAAGGTGCTGAAAAAAGTTATCACTCTTACTCAAATTTATGTATGCATTGCATGTTTCTTTTTTTGAGGGGATGTCAGTCACTTGATATTCAAAATGATCCAACTATAAAAATTGCATTGTGTCCAAATGTACTTCTATTGTCCATATATTTTCCACATGCATGCACCGGTATTCATTTTTGCAAGATAATTATAATACTTCAGAGCTTTGGTATTTTATTAGAAGTAAAGATGAGTGAATTGCTGAATTTGCCAGATTTAGCATTGGAACGAGTATTGTTATATGTTGGAGTTGAAGCTTTATTGAGGAATGTTGTTCGAGTAAATAAATATATGTATATCTTCATACATAGTCATCCACATGTATTGCAACATTATTTTTTCTAGGAGTAAATGAAGTACCAATTTTCCAAGATCCTGCTCAAATAGAAAAGATATTGAAACATGCTAGGATTTTTCATTGTTTTGAATTACCATACATGACATGTACATTTGACAAAAGCACTGAATTTATGGACCATTGTATGAACAAATATTTTGTTCAGTCTGCAATATATAATAATAATCTAGAATGGTTAGATCTTTCAGGTACACAGATTTCAAAGTTATCATTTTTGAAACATTTATATAATTTGGATACTTTGGTTCTTGATTCTTGTCAAAAAATTGATGTCAAAGAATTTGAAAATCTAAAATTTTGTAATCAGTTAAGTAACTTAAATGCTGGATTTACAAACTTGGATGGAGAAACATTGGTCAAGGTTATTAAACCTTCAATTGTTCACATTGATATTTCTGGTATCATGCTAGATTTAGATCATGTAAAAGGCTTGTTGAAAGTCTGTCATTCAACTTTGTTAACTGTTCATTGTGGAATAAACAATTCTGTAAGCAAAGAACAATTTGAAGATGTAAATAGACAATATAGAGATGTCTGATTTAGTTTTTCCCCACCTCGTTATGATTTTTATTGGTAAAACTGTAGTTGGTCAGACTTTGACGAAGAAGTTGGATAAAGTTGTATGTGTATTTCATTTATAATGTACTTCACTAGAAAGACTGTTTGATTCATTTTCTCATCCAACACCATATTTAACTTAGAAAAAAATCCTAATTTTGCAGCCACTTAAGGCAGGTCAAGTTGAAAATTCCACTTTTGTAACCCCTGGTTAATGCCCCTTTATAAAGTACAAAGGGTTAAAATTTGAGGCTTCCTTTTGATTACTTGTATTTGGATCAACCATTTGATTGAAATTTGGATATGATGTAAGGAACCAGGTCAAGTTCTAGTTTGACAAATTTCACTTTTGTTCCCCAATTATGGCTTACACTAAAAATTATGGTTTCCATTCAATAATTTGTGTCTGACTCAATCATTTTGTTTGTTATAATGAATCATGTGTTCAATTTCAAAGCACAACTTACATGTAGTAGCAGACAAACTTTCAAATTCTGCCATTTTAACTCATCACTGTAATACAAATGGGAGGTTTGGTGCACGGTAAAACCAGGTTTAGCCCACCATTTTCTTCAGGAAATACATGTGCAAAGTCAGGAATATGACAATTGTTTTCAAATTGTTCCGCTGGTTGATATGGTTAAGCTTCTCTTCAGTTTTTGTAGACTTTCCCTCATGAATACACCTTGGAATATGGTACATTTGTTATAACCTTTATTAACTTATTTATAGCAGATGTTCAAGTGCCTCGGGGAGGTTTTGGAGGTAGGGTTATTAATATTTACATAAACATACAGTAAAAAGTAATTAAATTTTGAAGAAAAAGGGGGGAAAATATGGTTTTGGTCAGATTTTAATATTGTGTTTATGGCTATAAAATCAAGGTCAAGGTTGATTTTGATAATTTTACCTTTTGTGGTTCAAGAGTTATGGTTCTTCATTATTTGAAAAACATAATTGTTTCCTTTTCTCTTCCATAAAGTAACCTTTAACCAAATCTTTTCAGATTTTAATATGGTGTTAATGGTTTTAAAATCAAGGTCAAGTTGATGTGATGATTTTACCCTTTGCGGTAAAAGAGTTGTGGTTCTTTTTTATTCGAAAAAATGTCATTGTTTTTCATTTTTAGTTCAATAACTTGAGTATCCTTTAACCAGGTCTTTTCAAATTTCAATATGGTGTTTATAGCTATAAAATCAAGAATTATGGTTCTTTAATATTTCCACAAAATATGGAAAACCCAGTTTGCTGTCTATAAGACAGCTTTTCCATTTGTTTGAATTTTAATTAGGTGTTGGATAAGGAAATTAGTTCAATGGTCTTAACAGTGATAAACACTATGTCATAAAGAATTATGACTACATATGAATGGTGCAAGTTATATTTTTTTCTGTTGTTAGCATATTTTTCTGAATATGAAACTTTCAAAAGAGTAATTATAGTTGATATATATGTGTGTATTAGCTAAACAATATTTTAAAGATATTAATTTGGAAAAACATTGTAAAACAATGAGTAAATGAATGGTGATTGTAAAACTGTGAGAAAATGGTGACAAACTTGGAAAAATAAAATATTTGTGAAGCAATGAAGAAATGATTGATGACATTAACTTAGACATACAGGTAGGTTGTTTGTAAAACAAGGAGTAAATGAATGGCGACAAATATAGAAAAACTTATAAAGTATGTGAGTCAATGAGTAAACGAATGGTGATTGTAAAACTATGAGTAAATAGTGACAAACATATAAAAATAGAATGTTTGTGAAGCAATGAAGAAATGATTGATGATATTAACTTAGACATAGGTTGTTGGTAAAACAAGGAGTAAATGAATGGTGACAAATATTGAAAAACTTATAAAGTATGTGAGTCAATGAGTAAACGAATGGTGATTGTAAAACTATGAGTAAATGAATGGAGACAAGGAGACAAACATAGAAAAAATTAAACAGGCTGGGCACAATGACTGAAAGGGCATATAATGGGTCATTTGGCAGATAATAGGTGAACAAATGACTTATAATTTTACAGTGCAAAATTTTCAATTTTTGGATTTCAAAGTTTCTTATTCAAAAGTGCATTTATTTACTAGTATGTGAAAATCAGCAACTTTTGTTTAGTAACTTTTTGTTTAACTTAACTGTTAAGGAGATCATACCCTCAAAAATTGTTACAGAAAAAGTTTCAAAACAAAAGTTGCTGCTTTTTACCTAGATAAATGCACTTTTCAATAAAAACTTTGAAATCCAAAATTGAAAAAAATGACTGTAAATATATAGACTATTTGTCCAATAATATGCAAAATTACCTATTATATGCCGTTTCAGCCATTGTACCCAACCTGTTAAAATGTGTGTGAAGCAATGAGTAAATGAATGTTGATTGTAAAACAATGAATAAATGATAGATGGCATAAACCTTTGATGAAATGTTACACATACATGTATTCAGATACAAAATTTTTGTATTGCTTCTGTACATAGAATATAAGATGCAACATGATGCTATAATATTGATTTATGCTAATCTGGCCCAAAGACTATTGGAGCCTTGATTTGTTTTTCTTTTTTATACAACCTTAAAAAATTGTAGTAGCTTATTGGTTAATGGGCTATTGTGGCCTTTGGCATCGATTTTGTCTGTAGACACTCATTTCCATGCAAAAACTTTAGTTGTAGTTGGCAGATCCTTGTGAAATTTTATACAAGATAGGTTCCTTGGCACTAAAGGCAGATTGGTATTGATTTTGGGAGGTTGTGGGCCCTTCTGGTAATTAAAAGTGCATGGATATATTGTAGATGTGCACCATACATGTATATTTTCTTATTTTTCTTTTGTCATTTTTAACGGGTTTTTTTATCTTGCCATTTAGTAGGTAAGTAGATGTTATATTGTTAATCTGCAATTCATCCTAGACTACTTTACAGAAACAAACCAAATTTGCAGAGATGCTTCTGTGGGGAGTGAAGTTGTGCACCTATTACAATTTTTGGTCACTTCTATTTTTGAGGTTTCTCAGAAGCAAAAACATAGGCGACGACATGTCTTTTATGGAAGACTGACGTCAAAGTTTTTCTCCTTACAGCTTTCAACATATACAGTTTTTGAACACATTAGGAAACAAATCAGAATGTAAGTCAAATGATCAAACACTGCAACTAATGAATAAGTTCACAAAAGCATGAAGATTTTTACTTTTTGGTAAAGTTTTTAAACATTAAGCATGTATCTTTGATTTACAGAGGGAATTACAGCTTTGGAGATAAGAGGGTCTAAAAGGAGCCATATTTATAACTGGAGATCCACCTTAAAATAAAAAATTGGGATGGGTTTAGGACCGCTAATGCCATTTCACCACTCTTCAGATCAAATCCGTTTTTATACCTTCTATTTTATTTTGCTGTAAGTCTTGAAGTTTCACTGTTCTTACAAGATACTATTGTAATAGAGTATGACCACATGACTTCTATGAAGGGACTTGATCATAACTTGATGTAATATTTATGTGATTGTACATGTATGCTACCGTATTTGTCCGATTAAGCACCCAGGGCGTTAAAAAAAAATTGAAAACGGGGGCACTTATTGAGATCAGCAAAATCCAGACTTTTTACCTGTCCGAAACTGTTTCCAATACAGAATTACCTTTAAAGTTGTGTTTCCGGTTTGAAAATCATGGGAAGATAGCAAATATTGATGTCTTTCTGCCAAAAAAAGTGGTAATTTATGATGATTTTAGAGGGCGCTTATTCATGTTTTGTTGGTAAATTAGGTAGGGGCGCTTATAGGGGCAGGGGTGCTTAATAGGATGAATACGGTATTTAAAGTATGTTTTTTTAAGTTAATTTGTACTTGCAGTCGGGGAACAATGCAGACTTGTTATATTAAATATTGATACACATAACCTGTTATTTTAATGTTTCAAGCCTCTTTGCTAGTTGGCTCTTTACTCAGAAAATTTGGGAACTGGTTTAGAGCCATTGTCTAGAACATGTGTCTCTTTTTCGACAATGCTAAAGTAGATGAAAGGGGCCGAACAAATCATAATATCAACAACCTATAAAGGAACGAAAAGTTCTCTTATGAGCAAAATCAATATTCAGAACACAAGAAAAACATTAACTTGAATTTAGAAACCTTGAGAAAGTCCATCAAGAGTTTCATTATATGATCATCATTTTAATCATATTCATTTTTATAGATTTGACACAATTTCCTCTTTTTGACATTTTGCTCATTTACTTACTGTAGTGTTTATTTTTTGTAACCTGTGAAAGAAAATTGATATACTGCAAACAAAAAATGCATGTTGGTTTGAAGTTACACTATATTTGGTGGCATCTCTGCTGCCACTCATATACTTGTGTAAGGTTACTCTATGAGGTTTGGTGTAAGGTTACTCCAAGAGGGGTGGTGTAAGGTTACTCCAGGAAGGGTGGTGTAAGGTTACTCTATGAGTTTTGGTGAAAGGTTACCCTAGATATGGTGATAAGTAATGTGACTAACACATAATTTGGTGTTAGTTGTCATATGAAAGGGTGTAAAGTTTCCTGTCATACAGATGATATTTTACGCCACATAGGAGTTAAATTACATTACTTAGGAGTTATGTTACACCACTTAAGAGTAATGTTACACTAGTGCAGAGTTATGTCACACCTCATATAGAGGATAAACATTACACCAATATTGGTAGCAGCTGAGCTGCCACCATTTTTAGTGTAAAGTTCCACTTTTTTTTTTACAGTGTAAGGTTAAAGAATGTAAATGGGATATGTTGTACTACTACAAAGGCTTACTAAATTTAGGTGCAATGTGTGCAGCTATGCAATAAAAGTAAAGGTTCTAACTATGCATCAAATAGTTTGTATTGTATGTAATATACACTTTGTTTTCATCGGATTTCATAAGTAGAACGGTGAACTTATAAATTTTGCTATTATTAGAACAGGCATTTTAAAAAATCCATCTTCGATTTGTATATTTATAAGTATAAATACAAATCGATGATGGATTTTTTAAAACTGTTTGGTATGGAAGTTTCATTATTTGATGATTAATCAGATTATCTTATGATTAAATCAAAAATAAAAGCCGACGGATACTACATACTTTTTTCGTAGTTTTTGCAAAAAAAGGGGTTTGGATATACTGTCCATGAGTATACGTACAGGTCTGTGAACAATTTACAAAACAGCTATACATTGTACCTAATCTAGCAAGGCTAAAAGTGTACAGAATATGGGTATATTTTTATTCTTTGATGAATGTTTCTACAGAAACACGTCGTACGCACGGAATTCGAAATCTACATTTTTATTATTTTTTCCTCCTGTGAATGATTAGTCAACGATTTTAAACAAAAAAGTACTTTTCATAAAGGTTACCGTTCTACTTATTTGTGTATTGAAACTGGAAAATTACTGAAAACGAAGTTTAAATGACAGAATATAATATTATGCAATATTGTTGGTTATATAGTTAAAGAATTTACTTCTATTTCAAAATTTCGTCATAGCAACTAACTAAATCTATCAAGATTTTTGTTGTCAAAAACAAAACAATATCGCAATCATTTATGTTGTGAACGTTGAAATAATCAGTAAAAAGACGAGAGATAAAAATGGCTTAGTATAACAGACTCTAGAAATGATTTATATAGTATAATAAAACAACAATAATACCTCACTGTCGAGACAATTCCGAAAAATCGAAGAGAGGGTGCAAAATGGCTAACTTTCCTGGTTTGGGGCAATGTTGGTGACATTTGGAAAGCATCATTCATTCTCAGTGTTATATCATTTGCTTAATATCTTAACATTAAACTCTTTATTTGTTGATATAACAAGATTATAAATAAAATTAAAGAAAAAATATATTACACTTAATTTCGTGAAAGATTTTAAAGCTATATTCCCATTGTTAACAAAAACTCGAAAACACAAACGTTTCAATTCTGTAATGGTCAGTGGTAAGTTTATTTCAAGATATATGTTATGATACAGGCTAGAGGAAGTCTCACTAAGCAAACGTTATAGAATACAAAAAAGGCAATCAAGAATGTATAATCCAGAGACACATGCAACATTGCGCATAACATAAAGAACGAAGACAGCGAAACGCAATACAGAAAACTAATGGACTCCACCAAAACACCGGATGATGGCGATTAGTCAGCAGTGCTTGTTCCTTATAAAAGATCTTAGCCGTTACGGAATATCTGTGTCACAAATGGGGTCATCTAATCAACTTTGAGGTATGTCTTAAGAGGTAGGTCTCAAAATTATTTTTGAGGAATTTGCTATACTGCAATTAGCGGCCGTCTCACACTCAGTATGCAGTAGGTGTTATACTACAGTTAAAAACTGTCTAACTTAGTTTGAGATAAGCATTAGGCTACAGGTAGGGGTCGCCTAACTTACTGTGAGGTATCTGTTATACTTCAACTAAAGTGCGCAAAATTAACTTTGATGAATGTGTTGTACTACAGGTAGGGGTCGTCTAACTTACTGTGAGGTATCTGTTATACTTCAACTAAAGTGCGCAAAATTAACTTTGATGAATGTGTTGTACTACAGGTAGGGGCCGTCTAACTTACTGTGAGGTATCTGTTATACTTCAACTAAAGGGCGTAAAATTAACTTTGATGAATGTGTTGTACTACAGGTAGGGGCCGTCTAACATACTGCGAGGTATCTGTTATACTTCAACTAAAGGGCGCAAAATTAACTTTGATGAATGTGTTGTACTACAGGTAGGGGTCGTCTAACTTACTGTGAGGTATCTGTTATGCTTCAGTTAAGGGGGGTAACATTAACTTTGATGAATGTGTTGTACTACAGGTAGGGGCCGTCTAACTTACTGTGAGGTATCTGTTATACTTCAGTTAAGGGGGGGTAACATTAACTTTGATGAATGTGTTGTACTACAGGTAGGGGCCGTCTAACTTACTGTGAGGTATCTGTTATACTTCAGTTAAGGGGGGTAACATTAACTTTGATGAATGTGTTGTACTACAGGTAGGGGCCGTCTAACTTACTGTGAGGTATCTGTTATACTTCAGTTAAGGGGGGTAACATTAACTTTGATGAATGTGTTGTACTACAGGTAGGGGCCGTCTAACTTACTGTGAGGTATCTGTTATACTTCAGTTAAGGGGGTAGCATTAACTTTGATGAATGTGTTGTACTACAGGTAGGGGCCGTCTAACTTACTGTGAGGTATCTGTTATACTTCAGTTAAGGGGGGTAACATTAACTTTGATGAATGTGTTGTACTACAGGTAGGGGCCGTCTAACTTACTGTGAGGTATCTGTTATACTTCAGTTAAGTGGGGTAACATTAACTTTGATGAATGTGTTGTACTACAGGTAGGGGCCGTCTAACTTACTGTGAGGAATCTGTTATACTTCAGTTAAGGGGGGTAACATTAACTTTGATGAATGTATTGTACTACAGGTAGGGGCCGTCTAACATACTGTGAGGTATCTAGATCTGTTATACTTCAGCTAAGGGGGGTAAAATTAACTTTGATGAATGTGTTGTACTAGAGGTGGGGCCGTCTAACTTACTGTGAGGTATCTGTTATACTTCAGTTAAGGGAGGTAACATTAACTTTGATGAATGTGTTGTACTACAGGTAGGGGCCGTCTAACTTACTGTGAGGTATCTGTTATACTTCATTTAAGGGGGGTAAAATTAACTTTGATGAATGTGTTGTACTACAGTTAGGGGCCGTCTAACTTACTGTGAGGTATCTGTTATACTTCATTTAAGGGGGGTAAAATTAACTTTGATGAATGTGTTGTACTACAGGTAGGGGTCGTCTAACTTACTGTGAGGTATCTGTTATACTTCAGTTAAGGAGGGTAAAATTAACTTTGATGAATGTGTTGTACTGCAGGTAGGGGCCGTCTAACTTACTGTGAGGTATCTATTATACTTCATTTAAGGGGGGTAACATTAACTTTGATGAATGTGTTGTACTACAGGTAGGGGCCGTCTAACTTACTGTGAGGTATCTGTTATACTTCAGTTAAGGGGGGTAACATTAACTTTGATGAATGTGTTGTACTACAGGTAGGGGCCGTCTAACTTACTGTGAGGTATCTGTTATACTTCAGTTAAGGGGGGTAAAATTAACTTTGATGAATGTGTTGTACTAGAGGTGGGGCCGTCTAACTTACTGTGAGGTATCTGTTATACTTCAGTTAAGGGGGGTAACATTAACTTTGATGAACGTGTTGTACTACAGGTAGGGGCCGTCTAACTTACTGTGAGGTATCTGTTATACTTCATTTAAGGAGGTAAAATTAACTTTGATGAATGTGTTGTACTACAGGTAGGGGCCGTCTAACTTACTGTGAGGTATCTGTTATACTTCAGTTAAGGAGGGTAACATTAACTTTGATGAATGTGTTGTACTACAGTTAGGGGCCGTCTAACTTACTGTGAGGTATCTGTTATACTTCAGTTAAGGGGGGTAACATTAACTTTGATGAATGTGTTGTACTACAGGTAGGGGCCGTCTAACTTACTGTGAGGTATCTGTTATACTTCAGTTAAGGGGGGTAACATTAACTTTGATGAATGTGTTGTACTACAGGTAGGAGTCGTCTAACTTACTGTGAGGTATCTGTTATACTTCAGTTAAGGAGGGTAAAATTAACTTTGATGAATGTGTTGTACTACAGGTAGGGGCCGTCTAGCTTACTGTGAGGTATCTGTTATACTTCAGTTAAGGGGGGTAACATTAACTTTGATGAATGTGTTGTACTACAGGTAAGGGCCGTCTAACTTACTGAGAGGTATCTGTTATACTTCAGTTAAGGGGGGTTAAATTAACTTTGATGAATGTGTTGTACTAGAGGTAGGGACCGTCTCGCTAACTTTTAGACATATGTTGCATTACATACTCTAGCTAAGAACCGTCTAACAAGATGCTTGTTGTGTTACAATTAGGAGCCGTATAACAAGATGCTAGTTGTATTACAATTAGGAGCCGTATAACAAGATGCTTGTTGTATTACAATTAGGAGCCGTATAACAAGATGCTTGTTGTATTACAATTAGGAGCCGTATAACACTCATTTTGAGGTATATGTGATACACATCATTGATGATCTCACAGTGATTTGTGTTGAAGAACTACAATAACAGCGATGTTCCCTTACTTTTCATTGTTATCTCAGTTTTGGGTGAGATTTCCTCCTGCACATCCCGTCGTATTAAATGTCCAGTCTATACCACCTACAAATAGTTAAGTTACCTAGCCTGTTATCACCTACGAGAGAATGGGTATTGTGAAACGTTACATTTATTTTACTTAGGTATATTTATTGACCTTGATTTAATCTGACAACGACATTAAAATTAACGAAATAAAAATAGCACTCTCATATTTTGACCGTTCTACTTACGATAACGAATCAATCGTATTCACTCTAGAATATGACTCAATAGGGGGGTGTCATTTTTAGGACACAATTATTGGATATATAGCTCGAAACTTTAATTTTTTTTACTTCAAAATTTGGACAGAGCAGCTAACTAACTCTAGCAAACAGAACATAGCAATAATTTGCTTTTATTTGTTATTAATTATATTGAAATACTCAGTCAACAACGAAATATAAGAATGTCACAGATTGTAGGAACATGGAAATTAGACCGTTCTACCTATCAAAATTTTGATGCATTTTGGAAAGAAACAGGTATTTATAAGACTGTATTAATATTTCATCTTTATAATAGTTGTTTTAATTTATGCATAACAGTTATAAATTCTTGAATTACACTTTGATTCAATTAAAGCATGTACAGGGAAAGTATATATACAATATACGTATATCGTCGGAAAATATAAAATTTATTTGTACGTATTTAAGCTGTAGAAATGTAGAAATAGGTGGAAAAGCGAGTCATTGGCGAACTTTCTGTCCTGTTTGGCAGCGAGGTGAAATGAATTTTATATATACTGATTATAATCGTATATTTTTTGTTTATCCTGCAATGTAAAAAAAACAACAGCCAAATTGTCTGAAAAGAGCTGAAACAAACGTCGTTCTAATGTTTTTTTTCTATGAACTCTGTGCTAACACTGTTACCGCTTCTTACAGTTTAATCTTGATCAGTGACCGTATAACACAAATTATCCAATCAATGCAATTTGACTGCTCAAATAGAACCAGTGCACCATAAACATGATTGCCAGCACAATCAATTAACCAATATTGACCTTTGTTTTGAAATGATCAGTCTAACAACTAAATAATACAAACAACCTTGTTAGCCGCTAGTACTAAAACGTAGATATCAAATTTAGTGCGCACAACGCGTTTCTGAAACAACCTTCATCAGGTACATATGGATGTAAAGGAACATGGGAAAGAATCCAATTTTACACTTAGATACAAAAATGAAAGTAAAGGAACAACCCTTTAATTGCTGATCTATATTTAAGAGTCACTATAATATGAGGTCAGACCTATAACCCGACAGCCCGATAGTCCGACAGTACGGTAGTCCGACAGTCCGATAGTCCGACTGACTAAGTACATTTAATAGTTATTCTATGAAAATAAAATATATGTTCTTTATGAGAAATTTTCGCTTAGTCAAGTTTTGTGTGTGAAAGCAAGATCCGTCGTCAAACTGGCGTTGCAAGATTCTTATTGCGGTTTACTCATGCATATATTAAAAACTGGTGTTGAAATATTCTTATAAGGTTTACTGAAGCATATATTTAAAATAGTTTCATCAAGTTAATTTTCAAGACATTTACTTTAGAGAATTAAAGAAAACAGATCTGAATATATTGTCCAGATCCGGAAGACGTAGCCTTTGCTTTTATTCCGGTTGGCTCATCTAGTCAAGACAGTCTTTTCAGTCCGGAACAAATCGCATCGGTGGAGTAATGGTTAGCGTGTTCGTCTAGAGTGCGGTAGATCGTGGGTTCGAACCCCGGTTGGGTCAAACCAAAGACTATAAAATTGGTATTTGTTGCTTCTCCGCTAAGCACGCAGCATTAAGGAGAAAGAGCAAAGACTGGTTGGCTCGGAATCAGAATAATGTGTCCGAGTGGAGCGACATGTCTATCCGCGGACTATTGTTACCGTGAGCTAGCACTATACAAATCCAACTCAGCGTGTTGGTCTAGTACAAAGCGGACCTCGTCATCATCTCATTGAAAATTTACTTGTTCTCCTCATGATATAGCTGAACAATTGCTGAATAGGCGTTAAACAACAATCACTCACACAGTCCAGAACAAATTGCCTGCTACATCGGCTCTGTCGGAAAAATAATAATTTAGCGGCGAAGAAGACGAAAAGATTTAATTTGATCCAAAATACCCCCTCGAAAATCGTATGGTAGTGACTTTGAGATTATCATTGAATTAAAGAAGTTTTCTATTTCTTCATTTAAGTGAATGAAAAAATTCCGTCATACAAGTACAAATACAAACAAAAATTCAAGAAAATTGATTAAACTAAAGTATTAGATCTTTAGATGTATTCCCTGGAATGTTTACTTTGTTGTTGTTCTTACTTGAACGGTGAAAGTGAAAAACAAACACATCTCTGTCGGACTATCGAGCTGTCGGACAATCGCAATGTCGGACCAGCGGGCTGTCGGACTGACGGGCTGTCAGATTATACCTACGCTCCCCTATAATATAGGGTTTCCACTAATGAACATAACGCATTTGCTAAAATGAGTGTGAATGGTCCCTTGTGTAACGATTGCTGTGCTGGTCTTGAGTGGGAAAATGGTGTTTACTGCTAATTGTTGGTTTGAAATGAAACTCAAAACGTTGCTGTACTACAAAACAAGCATGTGTGAGAGGATGAGCTGAAAAGTTTCATTATAATGTCCATGTTCAAATACAAATCACGTACTCTTTCATAAACAACAGAACATAATGTCCTTGTACTTTGTCAAAAAGCGAGCTGATTAGCTGATTATGGCTAGTAACTATCCACATGTCTCAGTGGGACAGTCATGGTCGTTATCGTATGGTAGATAAATTTACAACTACCTGTGCAATCAGTGCCTATCACCACTAAAGTTGTGTGTTCGAATCCCGCTCGGGCGAGGTGCAATCGATACAACATTATGTGATAAACTTTGTCAGTGACTGTCGCCATGTCGATGTTTTTCTCCGGATACTCCGGTTTCCTCAACCAATGAAACTGACCACCACGATATAGCTGAAATACTGTGAAAGTGGCGTTAAACTCCATAACCATAACCCTAACCCTAACATGTCTCAGTAACACAAAATTTAAACTGCCTTCTTTTTTTAAGCTTATGAGTAGAATATGCACGTTGTAGTTAGTTGAACCCTTCGTTTTGAATTGAAACTTAAAAGTAAACATTGGTTTGAACATTCGTACCACATAAGTAAAACTATTACCACTAAAGGATACAAGTGTGAATGAGCATGAACAACTTTCCAACATCCCATTTTTGGACACAAATTAATATAAAGGACCTATGTTTTTATTGCTGCTCCACATTTCAGTCACTGTCATGAGATATCATTATATTTTCATGACATATCACTCACATATGATCTATAATGGGGTTTTCTTAGATCTCCCGCGCTGCAACACATTAGTAAAGGAGGGGTTATGTGAGAGATGTAATTTTAATCAGATTGCTTGGTTTTCAATCTATACTTGATGTCTAAAAGGTGCTGCAGATGAAATGGTAGAGAAGTTCCGAACTGCAGAAACTACTATTATTGTAAAGAAAGATGGCGACATGTGGCAGTACACAATAAAGAGTTCACTTATTCCCGAAAAAACAATCCATTTTAAGTCGGGGGAAGAAGTAGTTACCGATTTCTTGGGGAAAGGGATAAAGGTAATATAAGCACTAGTCTATTAATATAATGTATGTACTTTACAGAATATGTTTTTCTGTTGTGCTACAAAGTTTTCAGAGGTCAGTATTGACGAATTTCATTAGTAAAGCATAAAGACACGATCTCCTGAAAACCATTTTGAATGATAAAATGAGACGATTCTTTAAAGACAATCCTTGATTTAATAGTTTAGCATTCAGAATACGGTGACATTGTAAAAAGTCCGAATACAAACTGCAAGCTCGAGCGTAGCATGTGATTTGTGCATATCAGGGGGTGGTTGGTATACTACTATTAAGGTATAGAAAATTCATAAAATTTATATATCGGTATTTATAAACAGACCAAACATACCACAGCTATAATAAATAGTTTAACATTAGACAACAGTCATGTATCGACCATATTACAAACTAGTGAATAAACGTTAGAGAAAACCGAAGAGGCAATTAAGTATGAACAATCTAGAGACATTGCCAACATTGCGTACAGAAGACACAAGGGCAACATTGGATACATAAGACACAGGACGAAGAAAAAAAACAACACAGAAAACTAAAAATGATGAACAACACATTCTCCATTAAAAAGTGGAGGCGAATCCATGTGGTCGCGACGGGTAAGTATTTCCTGGTTTAGCACAAGTACCCATGTGGTCGCGACGGGTAAGCATTTCCTCGTTTAGCACAATTTGTGGTCCTGTCAACAGTATAATATGTATACCTTTATTTTAGTTTACTATAACTGATGTATCTGATACAAAACAGACGCAGGTTGAAACTGCTGAAATGATGGGTTGGAAGCCATTGAACATCGTACGCGAGGTCAAAGGAGACACCATGTACAGCGTAAGTCAATGTGAAAGAACACAGTATTAATGAGTAAGAACACACAGTATTAATGAGTAAGAACACACAGTATTAATGAGTAAGAACACACAGTATTAATGAGTAAGAACACACAGTATTAATGAGTAAGAACACACAGTATTAATGAGTAAGAACACACAGTATTAATGGGTAAGAACACACAGTATTAATGAGTAATAACACACAGTATCAATGAGCAAGAACACACAGTATCAATGAGTAAGAACACATAATATTAATGAGTAAGAACACACAGTATTGATGAGTAAGAACACACAGTATTAACGAGTAAGAGCACACAGTATGAACGAGTAAGAACACACAGTATTAACGAGTAAGAACACACAGTATTAACGAGTAAGAACACACAGTATTAATTAGTAAGAACACACAGTATTAATGAGTAAGAACACAGTATTAACGAGTAAGAACACACAGTATAAATGAGTAAGAACACACACTATTAATGAGTAAGAACACAGTATTAATGAGTAAGAACACACAGTATTAATGAGTAAGAACACAGTAATAATGAGTAAGAACACACATTATTAATTAGTAAGAACACACAGTATTGATGAGTAAGAACACAGTATTAATGAATAAGAACACACAGTATTAATGAGTAAGAACACAGTATTAACGAGTAAGAACACACAGTATCAATGAGTAAGAACACACACTATTAATGAGTAAGAACACAGTATTAATGAGTAAGAACACACAGTATTAATGAGTAAGAACACAGTAATAATGAGTAAGAACACACATTATTAATTAGTAAAAACACACAGTATTGATGAGTAAGAACACAGTATTAATGAGTAAGAACACACAGTATTAATGAGTAAGAACACACAGTATTAATGAGTAAGAACACACAGTATTAATGAGTAAGAACACACAGTATTAATGAGCAAGAACACACAGTATCAATGAGTAAGAACACACAATGTTAATGAGTAAGAACACACAGTATTAATGAGTATGAACACACAGTATTAATGAGTAAGAACACACAGTATTAATGAGTAAGAACACACAGTATTAATGAGTAAGAACACACAGTATTAATGAGTAAGAACACACAGTATTAATGAGCAAGAACACACAGTATCAATGAGTAAGAACACACAATATTAATGAGTAAGAACACACAGTATTAATTAGTAAGAACACACAGTATTAATTAGTAAGAACACACAGTATTAATGAGTAAGAACACAGTATTAATGAGTAAGAACACACATTATTAATGAGTAAGAACACACATTATTAATGAGTAAGAACACACAGTATTAATGAGTAAGAACACACAGTATTAATGAGTAAGAACACACAGTATTAATGAGTAAGAACACACAGTATTAATGAGTAAGAACACACAGTATTAATGAGTAAGAACACACAGTATTAATGAGTAAGAACACACAGTATTAATGAGTAAGAACACACAGTATTAATGAGTAAGAACACAGTATTAACGAGTAAGAACACACAGTATAAATGAGTAAGAACACACACTATTAATGAGTAAGAACACAGTATTAATGAGTAAGAACACACAGTATTAATGAGTAAGAACACAGTAATAATGAGTAAGAACACACATTATTAATTAGTAAGAACACACAGTAGTGATGAGTAAGAACACAGTATTAATAAATAAGAACACACAGTAATAATGAGTAAGAACACAGTATTAACGAGTAAGAACACACAGTATCAATGAGTAAGAACACACACTATTAATGAGTAAGAACACAGTATTAATGAGTAAGAACACACAGTATTAATGAGTAAGAACACAGTAATAATGAGTAAGAACACACATTATTAATTAGTAAGAACACACAGTATTGATGAGTAAGAACACAGTATTAATGAGTAAGAACACACAGTATTAATGAGTAAGAACACACAGTATTAATGAGTAAGAACACACAGTATTAATGAGTAAGAACACACAGTATTAATGAGCAAGAACACACAGTATCAATGAGTAAGAACACACAATGTTAATGAGTAAGAACACACAGTATTAATGAGTATGAACACACAGTATTAATGAGTAAGAACACACAGTATTAATGAGTAAGAACACACATTATTAATGAGTAAGAACACACAGTATTAATGAGTAAGAACACACAGTATTAATGAGTAAGAACACACATTATTAATGAGTAAGAACACACAGTATTAATTAGTAAGAACACACAATATTAATGAGTAAGAACACACAGTATTAATGAGTAAGAACACACAGTATTAATGAGTAAGAACACACAGTATTAATGAGTAAGAACACACAGTATTAATGAGCAAGAACACACAGTATCAATGAGTAAGAACACACAATATTAATGAGTAAGAACACACAGTATTAATTAGTAAGAACACTCAGTATTAATGAGTAAGAACACAGTATTAATGAGTAAGAACACACATTATTAATGAGTAAGAACACACATTATTAATGAGTAAGAACACACAGTATTAATGAGTAAGAACACACAGTATTAATGAGTAAGAACACAGTATTAATGAGTAAGAACACACAGTATTAATGAGTAAGAACACACAATATTAATGAGTAAGAACACACATTATTAATGAGTAAGAACACACAGTATTAATGAGTAAGAACACACAGTATTAATGAGTAAGAACACACAGAATTAATGAGTAAGAACACACAGTATTAATGAGTAAGAACACACAGTATTAATGAGTAAGAACACACAGTATTAATTAGTAAGAACACACATTATTAATGAGTAAGAACACAGTATTAATGAGTAAGAACACACAGTATTAATGAGTAAGAACACACAATATTAATGAGTAAGAACACACAGTATTAATGAGTAAGAACACACAGTATTAATGAGTAAGAACACACAGTATTAATGAGTAAGAACACACAGTATTAATGAGTAAGAACACACAGTATTAATGAGTAAGAACACACAGTATTAATGAGTAAGAACACACAGTATTAACGAGTAAGAACACACAGAATTAATGAGTAAGAACACACAGTATTAACGAGTAAGAACACACAGTATTAATGAGTAAGAACACACAGTATTAATGAGTAAGAACACACAGTATTAATGAGTAAGAACACACAGTATTAACGAGTAAGAACACACAGTATTAACGAGTAAGAACACACAGTATTAATGAGTAAGAACACACAGTATTAATGAGTAAGAACACAGTATTAATGAGTAAGAACACACCGTATTAATGAGTAAGAACACAGTATTAATGAGTAAGAACACACAGTATTAATGAGTAAGAACACAGTATTAAAGACTAAGAATACACCGTATTAATGAGTAAGAAGACACAGTATTAATGAGCAAGAACACACAGCATTAATGAGTAAGAACACACAATATTAATGAGTGAGAACACACAGTATTAATGAGTAAGAACACACAGTATTAATTAGTAAGAACACACAGTATTAATGAGTAAGAACACAGTATTAATGAGTAAGAACACACAGTATTAATGAGTAAGAACACACAATATTAATGAGTAAGAACACACAGTATTAATGAGTAAGAACACACCGTATTAATGAGTAAGAACACAGTATTAATGAGTAAGAACACACAGTATTAATGAGTAAGAACACAGTATTAAAGACTAAGAATACACAGTATTAATGAGTAAGAACACACAGTATTAATGAGTAAGAACACAGTAATAATGAGTAAGAACACACATTATTAATTAGTAAAAACACACAGTATTGATGAGTAAGAACACAGTATTAATGAGTAAGAACACACAGTATTAATGAGTAAGAACACACAGTATTAATGAGTAAGAACACACAGTATTAATGAGTAAGAACACACAGTATTAATGAGCAAGAACACACAGTATCAATGAGTAAGAACACACAATGTTAATGAGTAAGAACACACAGTATTAATGAGTATGAACACACAGTATTAATGAGTAAGAACACACAGTATTAATGAGTAAGAACACACAGTATTAATGAGTAAGAACACACAGTATTAATGAGTAAGAACACACAGTATTAATGAGCAAGAACACACAGTATCAATGAGTAAGAACACACAATATTAATGAGTAAGAACACACAGTATTAATTAGTAAGAACACACAGTATTAATTAGTAAGAACACACAGTATTAATGAGTAAGAACACAGTATTAATGAGTAAGAACACACATTATTAATGAGTAAGAACACACATTATTAATGAGTAAGAACACACAGTATTAATGAGTAAGAACACACAGTATTAATGAGTAAGAACACACAGTATTAATGAGTAAGAACACACAGTATTAATGAGTAAGAACACACAGTATTAATGAGTAAGAACACACAGTATTAATGAGTAAGAACACACAGTATTAATGAGTAAGAACACACAGTATTAATGAGTAAGAACACAGTATTAACGAGTAAGAACACACAGTATAAATGAGTAAGAACACACACTATTAATGAGTAAGAACACAGTATTAATGAGTAAGAACACACAGTATTAATGAGTAAGAACACAGTAATAATGAGTAAGAACACACATTATTAATTAGTAAGAACACACAGTAGTGATGAGTAAGAACACAGTATTAATAAATAAGAACACACAGTAATAATGAGTAAGAACACAGTATTAACGAGTAAGAACACACAGTATCAATGAGTAAGAACACACACTATTAATGAGTAAGAACACAGTATTAATGAGTAAGAACACACAGTATTAATGAGTAAGAACACAGTAATAATGAGTAAGAACACACATTATTAATTAGTAAGAACACACAGTATTGATGAGTAAGAACACAGTATTAATGAGTAAGAACACACAGTATTAATGAGTAAGAACACACAGTATTAATGAGTAAGAACACACAGTATTAATGAGTAAGAACACACAGTATTAATGAGCAAGAACACACAGTATCAATGAGTAAGAACACACAATGTTAATGAGTAAGAACACACAGTATTAATGAGTATGAACACACAGTATTAATGAGTAAGAACACACAGTATTAATGAGTAAGAACACACATTATTAATGAGTAAGAACACACAGTATTAATGAGTAAGAACACACAGTATTAATGAGTAAGAACACACATTATTAATGAGTAAGAACACACAGTATTAATTAGTAAGAACACACAATATTAATGAGTAAGAACACACAGTATTAATGAGTAAGAACACACAGTATTAATGAGGAAGAACACACAGTATTAATGAGTAAGAACACACAGTATTAATGAGCAAGAACACACAGTATCAATGAGTAAGAACACACAATATTAATGAGTAAGAACACACAGTATTAATTAGTAAGAACACTCAGTATTAATGAGTAAGAACACAGTATTAATGAGTAAGAACACACATTATTAATGAGTAAGAACACACATTATTAATGAGTAAGAACACACAGTATTAATGAGTAAGAACACACAGTATTAATGAGTAAGAACACAGTATTAATGAGTAAGAACACACAGTATTAATGAGTAAGAACACACAATATTAATGAGTAAGAACACACATTATTAATGAGTAAGAACACACAGTATTAATGAGTAAGAACACACAGTATTAATGAGTAAGAACACACAGAATTAATGAGTAAGAACACACAGTATTAATGAGTAAGAACACACAGTATTAATGAGTAAGAACACACAGTATTAATTAGTAAGAACACACATTATTAATGAGTAAGAACACAGTATTAATGAGTAAGAACACACAGTATTAATGAGTAAGAACACACAATATTAATGAGTAAGAACACACAGTATTAATGAGTAAGAACACACAGTATTAATGAGTAAGAACACACAGTATTAATGAGTAAGAACACACAGTATTAATGAGTAAGAACACACAGTATTAATGAGTAAGAACACACAGTATTAATGAGTAAGAACACACAGTATTAACGAGTAAGAACACACAGAATTAATGAGTAAGAACACACAGTATTAACGAGTAAGAACACACAGTATTAATGAGTAAGAACACACAGTATTAATGAGTAAGAACACACAGTATTAATGAGTAAGAACACACAGTATTAACGAGTAAGAACACACAGTATTAACGAGTAAGAACACACAGTATTAATGAGTAAGAACACACAGTATTAATGAGTAAGAACACAGTATTAATGAGTAAGAACACACCGTATTAATGAGTAAGAACACAGTATTAATGAGTAAGAACACACAGTATTAATGAGTAAGAACACAGTATTAAAGACTAAGAATACACCGTATTAATGAGTAAGAAGACACAGTATTAATGAGCAAGAACACACAGCATTAATGAGTAAGAACACACAATATTAATGAGTGAGAACACACAGTATTAATGAGTAAGAACACACAGTATTAATTAGTAAGAACACACAGTATTAATGAGTAAGAACACAGTATTAATGAGTAAGAACACACAGTATTAATGAGTAAGAACACACAATATTAATGAGTAAGAACACACAGTATTAATGAGTAAGAACACACAGTATTAATGAGTAAGAACACACAGTATTAACGAGTAAGAACACACAGTATTAATGAGTAAGAACACACAATATTAATGAGTGAGAACACACAGTATTAATGAGTAAGAACACACAGTATTAATGAGAAAGAACACACAGTTTTAATGAGTAAGAACACACAGTATTAATGAGTAAGAACACAGTATTAATTAGTAAGAACACACAGTATTAATGAGTAAGAACACAGTATTAATGAGTAAGAACACACAGTATTAATGAGTAAGAACACACAGTATTAATGAGTAAGAACACACAGTATTAATGAGTAAGAACACACAGTATTAATTAGTAAGAACACACAGTATTAATGAGTAAGAACACACAGTATTAATGAGTAAGAACACACAGTATTAACGAGTAAGAACACACAGTATTAATGAGTAAGAACACATAGTATTAACGAGTAAGAACACACAGTATTAATGAGTAAGAACACACAGTATTAATGAGTAAGAACACACAGTATTAATGAGTAAGAACACACAGTATTAACGAGTAAGAACACACAGTATTAACGAGTAAGAACACACAGTATTAATGAGTAAGAACACACAGTATTAATGAGTAAGAACACAGTATTAATGAGTAAGAATACACCGTATTAATGAGTAAGAACACAATATTAATGAGTAAGAAATCACAGTATTAATGAGTAAGAACACAGTATTAAAGACTAAGAATACACCGTATTAATGAGTAAGAACACACAGTATTAATGAGTAAGAACACAGTATTAATGAGTAAGAACACACAGTATTAATGAGTAAGAACACAGTAATAATGAGTAAGAACACACATTAATAATTTGTAAGAACACACAGTATTGATGAGTAAGAACACAGTATTAATGAGTAAGAACACACAGTATTAATGAGTAAGAACACACATTATTAATGAGTAAGAACACACAGTATTAATGAGCAAGAACACACAGTATTAATGAGTAAGAACACACAATATTAATGGGTAAGAACACACAGTATTAATGAGCAAGAACACACAGTATCAATGAGTAAGAACACACAATGTTAATGAGTAAGAACACACAGTATTAATGAGTAAGAACACACAATATTAATGAGTAAGAACACACAGTATTAATGAGTAAGAACACACAGTATTAATGAGTAAGAACACACATTATTAATGAGTAAGAACACACAGTATTAATGAGTAAGAACACACAGTATTAACGAGTAAGAACACACGATATTAATGAGTAAGAACACACAGTATTAATGAGTAAGAACACAGTATTAATGAGTAAGAACACAGTATTAAAGACTAAGAATACACCGTATTAATGAGTAAGAACACACAGTATTAATGAGCAAGAATACACAGTATTAATGAGTAAGAACACACAATATTAATGAGTGAGAACACACAGTATTAATGAGTAAGAACACACAGTATTAATGAGTAAGAACACACAGTTTTAATGAGTAAGAACACACAGTATTAATGAGTAAGAACACAGTATTAATGAGTAAGAATACACAGTATTAATGAGTAAGAACACACAATATTAATGAGTGAGAACACACAGTATTAATGAGTAAGAACACACAGTATTAATGAGTAAGAACACACAGTATTAATGAATAAGAACACACAGTATTAATGAGTGAGAACACACAGTATTAATGAGTAAGAACACAGTATTAATGAGTAAGAACACACATTATTAATGAGTAAGAACACACAATATTAATGAGTAAGAACACACAGTATTAATGAATAAGAACACACAGTATTAATGAGTAAGAACACACAGTATTAATGAGTAAGAACACACAGTACTAATGAGTAAGAACACACAGTATTAATGAGTAAGAACACACAGTATTAATGAGTAAGAACACAGTATTAATGAGTAAGAACACACATTATTAATGAGTAAGAACACAAAGTATTAATGAGTAAGAACACACAGTATTAATGAGTAAGAACACACAGTATTAATGAGTAAGAACACACAGTATTAATGAGTAAGAACACACAGTATTAATGAGTAAGAACACACAGTATTAATTAGTAAGAACACACAGTATTAATGAGTAAGAACACATTATTAATGAGTAAGAACACACAGTATTAATGAGTAAGAACACACAATATTAATGAGTAAGAACACACAGTATTAATGAGCAAGAACACACAGTATTAATGAGTAAGAACACACAGTATTAATGAGTAAAAACACACAGTATTAATGAGTAAGAACACACAGTATTAATGAGTAAGAACACACAGTATTAATGAGTAAGAACACACAGTATTAACGAGTAAGAACACACAGTATTAATGAGTAAGAACACACAGTATTAACGAGTAAGAACACACAGTATTAACGAGTAAGAACACACAGTATTAATGAGTAAGAACACACAGTATTATTGAGTAAGAACACACAGTATTAACGAGTAAGAACACACAGTATTAATTAGTAAGAACACACAGTATTAATGAGTAAGAACACACAGTGTTAATTAGTAAGAACACACAGTATTAATGAGTAAGAACACAGTATTAACGAGTAAGAACACACAGTATTAATGAGCAAGAACACACAGTATTAACGAGTAAGAACACACGATATTAATGAGTAAGAACACACAGTATTAATGAGTAAGAACACAGTATTAATGAGTAAGAACACAGTATTAAAGACTAAGAATACACCGTATTAATGAGTAAGAACACACAGTATTAATGAGCAAGAATACACAGTATTAATGAGTAAGAACACACAATATTAATGAGTGAGAACACACAGTATTAATGAGTAAGAACACACAGTATTAATGAGTAAGAACACACAGTTTTAATGAGTAAGAACACACAGTATTAATGAGTAAGAACACACAGTATTAATGAGTAAGAACACACAGTATTAATGAGTAAGAACACACAGTACTAATGAGTAAGAACACACAGTATTAATTAGTAAGAACACACAGTATTAATGAGTAAGAACACACAGTATTAATGAGTAAGAACACACAGTATTAATGAGTAAGAACACACAGTATTAACGAGTAAGAACACACAGTATTAATGAGTAAGAACACACAGTATTGACGAGTAAGAACACACATTATTAATGAGTAAGAACACACAGTATTATTGAGTAAGAACACACAGTATTAATGAGTAAGAACACACAGTATTAACGAGTAAGAACACACAGTGCTAATTAGTAAGAACACACAGTATTAACGAGTAAGAACACACAGTATTAATTAGTAAGAACACACATTATTAATGAGTAAGAACACACAGTATTAACGAGTAAGAACACACAGTATTAATGAGCAAGAACACACAGTATTAATGAGCAAGAACACACAGTATTAACGAGTAAGAACACACAGTATTAATGAGTAAGAACACACAGTATTAATGAGTAAGAACACAGTATTAATGAGTAAGAATACACCGTATTAATGAGTAAGAACACAGTATTAATGAGTAAGAACACACAGTATTAATGAGTAAGAACACACAGTATTAATGAGTAAGAACACACAGTATTAACGAGTAAGAACACACAGTATTAATGAGTAAGAACACACAGTATTAACGAGTAAGAACACACAGTATTAATGAGTAAGAACACACAGTATTAATGAGTAAGAACACACATTATTAATGAGTAAGAACACACAGTATTAACGAGTAAGAACACACAGTGTTAATTAGTAAGAACACACAGTATTAACGAGTAAGAACACACAGTATTAATTAGTAAGAACACACAGTATTAATGAGTAAGAACACACAGTATTAACGAGTAAGAACACACAGTATTAATGAGTAAGAACACACAGTATTAATGAGCAAGAACACACAGTATTAATGAGTAAGAACACACAGTATTAACGAGTAAGAACACACAGTATTAATGAGTAAGAACACACAGTATTAATGAGTAAGAACACAGTATTAATGAGTAAGAATACACCGTATTAATGAGTAAGAACACAGTATTAATGAGTAAGAACACACAGTATTAATGAGTAAGAACACAGTATTAAAGACTAAGAATACACCGTATTAATGAGTAAGAACACACAATATTAATGAATAAGAACACACAGTATTAATTAGTGAGAACACACAGTATTAATGAGTAAGAACACAGTATTAATGAGTAAGAACACACATTATTAATGAGTAAGAACACACAATATTAATGAGTAAGAACACACAGTATTAATGAGTAAGAACACACAGTATTAATGAGTAAGAACACACAGTATTAATGAGTAAGAACACACAGTACTAATGAGTAAGAACACACAGTATTAATTAGTAAGAACACACAGTATTAATGAGTAAGAACACACAGTATTAATGAGTAAGAACACACAGTATTAATGAGTAAGAACACACAGTATTAACGAGTAAGAACACACAGTATTAATGAGTAAGAACACACAGTATTGACGAGTAAGAACACACATTATTAATGAGTAAGAACACACAGTATTAATGAGTAAGAACACACAGTATTAATGAGTAAGAACACACAGTATTAACGAGTAAGAACACACAGTGCTAATTAGTAAGAACACACAGTATTAACGAGTAAGAACACACAGTATTAATTAGTAAGAACACACAGTATTAATGAGTAAGAACACACAGTATTAACGAGTAAGAACACACAGTATTAATGAGCAAGAACACACAGTATTAATGAGCAAGAACACACAGTATTAACGAGTAAGAACACACAGTATTAATGAGTAAGAACACACAGTATTAATGAGTAAGAACACAGTATTAATGAGTAAGAATACACCGTATTAATGAGTAAGAACACAGTATTAATGAGTAAGAACACACAGTATTAATGAGTAAGAACACACAGTATTAATGAGTAAGAACACACAGTATTAACGAGTAAGAACACACAGTATTAATGAGTAAGAACACACAGTATTAACGAGTAAGAACACACAGTATTAATGAGTAAGAACACACAGTATTAATGAGTAAGAACACACATTATTAATGAGTAAGAACACACAGTATTAACGAGTAAGAACACACAGTGTTAATTAGTAAGAACACACAGTATTAACGAGTAAGAACACACAGTATTAATTAGTAAGAACACACAGTATTAATGAGTAAGAACACACAGTATTAACGAGTAAGAACACACAGTATTAATGAGTAAGAACACACAGTATTAATGAGCAAGAACACACAGTATTAATGAGTAAGAACACACAGTATTAACGAGTAAGAACACACAGTATTAATGAGTAAGAACACACAGTATTAATGAGTAAGAACACAGTATTAATGAGTAAGAATACACCGTATTAATGAGTAAGAACACAGTATTAATGAGTAAGAACACACAGTATTAATGAGTAAGAACACAGTATTAAAGACTAAGAATACACCGTATTAATGAGTAAGAACACACAATATTAATGAGTAAGAACACACATTGGTTGGTTCAGAATTATATTACTGTGTCAGGATGGAGCGAAATACGTACACGCGGACTGTTGTTCTTGTGAGCTAGCGCTATAGCAATCATGGTAAGGGTGTTGGTTTAGTATAAAGCGGTTACCTTCTCATCGAGCAGAACATTCTCGCCATGATATAGTTAAAAAATTGCTCACTTTACGTTATAAAACAATTCCCCCCTCAATCGTATCATTCATTCAAATGCCATACACAATCTACAATAGGTGATAACAAGTTCCTCTACATAGCTACACTTAACTATAAAGGTAACAATTCACGTTTTACATGTACTACCTTATATAACCGATTATGTGTTTATTTTCATGTTGTGTGACCAATGATATAATAGAAGAAAAAATATAATAAAAGTGTTCTTTAGTTTGAATCGTTTAAAATGAATTTCTAGTGTTTATATGATTACTATCACATACATATTAGGTCTGATAAGATATTTGATAATGAATTTCTAGTGTTTATATGATTACTATCACATACATATTAGTTCTGATAAGATATTTGATAATGAATTTCTAGTGTTTATATGATTACTATCACATACATATTAGTTCTGATAAGATATTTGATAATGAATTTCTAGTGTTTATATGATTACTATCACATACATATTAGTTCTGATAAGATATTTGATAATGAATTTCTAGTGTTTATATGATTACTATCACATACATATTAGTTCTGATAAGATATTTGATAATGAATTTCTAGTGTTTATATGATTACTATCACATACATATTAGTTCTGATAAGATATTTGATAATGAATTTCTAGTGTTTATATGATTACTATCACATACATATTAGTTCTGATAAGATATTTGATAATGAATTTCTAGTGTTTATATGATTACTATCACATACATATTAGTTCTGATAAGATATTTGATAATGAATTTCTAGTGTTTATATGATTACTATCACATACATATTAGTTCTGATAAGATATTCTATGTTTTCGAAATTAAATTAAAAATAAAACAGAAAACACTTTACAGTCAGAACATTTCCAAAATTAAATAGAAAACTCGTAGCTGCAAAATCGATACCCCTAACACACATTTACATGACCACTCATTGTCGAGATGTGGTACAGACACTTCAATAAACAAGTGGGGGGTTCATTGGGTTAGACAGTCATGAGATGATCCTCCCAGCTTAGTGAAATGATGCAGTCAAGCAATTAAGTTTATTCAACATGTTAGTAAAACTACCGAGTCTCACACATGACTTGGTGAACAGTGCTGTTGTAAAAGTCCACATCGTGAGATTAAGGTTAATTAAGTTAGGTTATAACATCTAACACACATTGTCACCTCACATACTGCCCGGACTTACTGTTGATAACATGACCAAGCATATGTATAGTTAATTTGATAAACAGCGATATTGACAACTAAGTAATTGAATGATACATATAAACCTTTGGCATGACAACCAATATCATTTCATCTCCTGTGAGATAATATTTCTTAACAACCTGCCGTTCTGAATCTTAATCCACAGACCAATGTTTGACTTATACAGTATTTGTTTAGTATATCGGGGGATGTCGCGGTCATGGTCGTATGATAGTTGGATTTACAACGACTTGTACAATCACTGTCTATTTCCAACAAAGTTGTGAGTTCGAAACCCGCTCACGATATAACTGAAATATTGTTGAAAGTGGCGTTAGACACCATAACCCTCACCCTCAACAATGACATTCTACAACTAAACTGACACATTTGTGGTGTGTGTGATGGGTTTTAACTCTATACTCATTTAACTATTGCCCTTCTGTTTATGTTTTTGTTATACAAAAAAATGTAGTTGTCTACATACAAAAATAACTAAAGTATTTGTAACCTCGTTATGAGATGGCGGTTTTTGCAAGTTGCATTCACCCGTATTTCGTTTTCTCGTTGATAGCACGAATCTGTGAGATAAAGTTATATACACCCAATGACTTCTAACATCAAACGACAAAAATGACCAAATATGCGATGTCGGTTTTTGTAGGATGCATTCGCCCGTGTCTTGTTTTTTTGTTTATAAATCGAATCTGGGAAATAAAATTCCAAATAACATCAAACATCAAACGACAAAGAGGAACATATAATGCGTTTGTCGGTTGAAGTAAAAAGTACCGCTCAACTACAGGCTAGGGGGTAGTTTCCACTCAACTACAGGCTAGGGGGCAGTTTCCACTCAACTGCAGGCTAGGGGGCAGTTTCCACTCAACTACAGGCTAGGGGCAGTTTCACACTCATCTACAGGCTAGGGGGCAGTTTCCACTCAACTACAGGCTAGGGGGCAGTTTCCACTCAACTGCAGGCTAGGGGGCAGTTTCCACTCAACTACAGGCTAGGGGGCAGTTTCCACTCAACTACAGGCTAGGGGGCAGTTTCCACTCAACTACAGGCTAGGGGGCAGTTTCCACTCAACTACAGGCTAGGGGGCAGTTTCCACTCAACTGCAGGCTAGGGGGCAGTTTCCACTCAACTACAGGCTAGGGGGCAGTTTCCACTCAACTACAGGCTAGGGGGCAGTTTCCACTCAACTGCAGGCTATGGGGCAATTTCCACTCAACTGCAGGCTAGGGGGCAGTTTCCACTCAACTACAGGCTAGGGGGCAGTTTCCACTCAACTACAGGCTAGGGGGCAGTTTCCACTCAACTGCAGGCTAGGGGGCAGTTTCCACTCAACTACAGGCTAGGGGGCAGTTTCCACTCAACTGCAGGCTAGGGGGCAGTTTCCACTCAACTACAGGCTAGGGGGCAGTTTCCACTCAACTACAGGCTATGGGGCAATTTCCACTCAACTACAGGCTAGGGGGCAGTTTCCACTCAACTGCAGGCTAGGGGGCAGTTTCCACTCAACTGCAGGCTATGGGGCAATTTCCACTCAACTGCAGGCTAGGGGGGCAGTTTCCACTCAACTACAGGCTAGGGGGCAGTTTCCACTCAACTGCAGGCTAGGGGGCAGTTTCCACTCAACTGCAGGCTAGGGGGCAGTTTCCACTCAACTGCAGGCTAGGGGGGCAGTTTCACGCTTATTTTGGAGTACGAGTTATGCTCATTGTTGAAGACTCTACTGTGAGTGTGAAATGTAAAACAGCAATGAAAACGATATTCTTTACTTTAATGTATGTCCAAGTGTACAATTGGTGCTCGCGAAGAATAACCAGTTCCTGCTTCCTATAAGACACCTGTCATGTTACTTAGTGAAAACGAGTTGGACACCACTCTATAAACAAACACAAATAACATAAATAAAACATGGATCCTTCTACTACGGACATCTTTCTTTACTAATAAATTACTATTAAGCAATGAATATATATGTAGAGTTCCCTAACGTTCTGTGAATATTCTCTGTATCCATAATTTCATTAGACATCTCGGTCAACAGTAGTGTGGTATTTGAACATTATTTCTTGTAGTATCATGTTTCATTCATTTTCTAGTGTATTTATTATTATATGGCGAGTATTTACTAAAACAATAGTAATACCAAGGGTTAACACACAAAATATATTATCTTAGAAGTAAATAAGCAACTTATATTTATTTAACTTAATAACATGTTATGCTATGTTTCTTTGTAGTCGAGTGAGGTGAATGGTGTGACAATGCACGTCCAGTATAAAAGATGCTAATATGAAGATTCATTTGACCAATCTGAATGGTTACTATGGTTTCTGTTATGACATTAAGTTTACCATCTGAAATCCATGTTATTTGTTGTCTCATGTTTAAATGTGTACGACATATACTTATTCATTAAACCTCAGAATATAGTGTCTTACGTTGCAAAGTTTTATTTGTGTCTCTTTAATAGCATCTCGTTTCAAATTTCCTATGCTGCTTTTAGTATTTCCCGCAATATTAAACATAACATACCAATTTACTGGCTATTCCGACAATGACAAACTTATTTCCACGAGACACCAGCTGTTCCCTCATCGCCAGTAAATGGTATTATTTCGGAACTCAATACAAAGTAAATTGATAAAATTAAGAAAAACTTGAAGATATCAAAGGAGTGGGTATGATAAGGGTCGATTTTGGCCCAATCTCAGAAACTGTTTATATAGATATAATATTAAACACAATCATTGAAAGGTAAGAACAATATTTTTTGGGATGATTTCACTTTGTCCTTAGCAACGTAAATGGAGGAGGGTCCAATTAATCATTGGAAATTCAAATATGGGGGTTTTATTTTACATATCTTGCATAGTCTTTTCGACAAAATGTTATATTCTGTGTATGTAGACTCTAAAAATTAATATTCCAATTCTCTATGGTAGCATATAGTATTTTTGTGTTGTTTTGTCACCCTAGCAACGGTTTTGTAAACATTAAATTAGCCTATATTATTGCAATTAATGGTTGAATTTTGACATCTACGATCTTTTGACTTGATATTTGACTAAGCGGTACATTTTTGTCAAGCTATACACACTACAAATGTCATTTCATATTTCAAAAATACATTTTGATATTTTTATTCATAGTTATGCCCCGTCCATAGCAACAGGTTTCCCTATGCACAGTATTTTCCTGTAGATCTCATGGACCTTTTATTTAATCAAGAACAAAAATTCTACAACAACACCTTAGCAGATTTAGAGACATCTTATCATTTACTAACCAGTATATATTATAAGAATTCCTTAAACCTTACAATGTCCCTAGTAACCAAATATTATCCCTAGCAACCGCAGAAACTCGTCAATGCTGAGCTCTGTAAATTGCTTTTTTTTCAATTTATAACCGAATGTTGATCTTTTTATTTTTTAAATCATGAGAGGAAATTATTCTCAGTAATTAGAATGTCAAAGGAACCAAGTCAACTGCATAACATGGTAAAGCAGCGCTACAGCGGCAAGAAAGGATATAATTCATGTTGAATAATTAAGAAATAAATCATGGAAGTCAGAATGTGTTTGGAATTTTAACATGGATTGGCGGATATTAGTATTTTATCCCGAGTCAGAAGCGAGGGATAAAATTTACTAATATCCGCCAATCCATGCTAAAACTCAAAACACATTCTGGCTTCCATGATTTATTTCGATTCTGATATGTCTAAGAGTACAAATACGGTAGTATACTTTGATTGGAAGACGGTAATTTTTTTTTCTGACCTTTATAGTTTCTCCTTTTTCTGCTTTTGAGTTTTAATGTACATGTAAAATATGCTATTAAGATTTGAAAGAAAAAATATTCTGCCATATGCGAACACAATGTGTTTACCGTAAATATATATTTCTTTATGAGAATAAGTCGTGTTCTTTGCTTTTTTAAACACTTTTTGGGGTTTAAATTGTATAAAAGTGATCAATTTCAGTTCATTATATCAGATTTTTTCAGTCGGCAATAAACAAGGCAACGATAGCAATGTTAACCTTTATTATACGATCCGTTTTCCTTACTTTATTTCTCTAACGTTATTTCTTTTTTATTTTTGTAATTAAAAGTTGTATACAATTGGTATGTGTTGCATCTCTGCTAAGCACACGACAGTAAAGCATTAGAACAAAAACTGGTTGGCTCGGAATCATGATAATGTGCGAATCCCCATGTCTATCCGCGGAGCAGTGAGATGGCACTAACAATTCCAACTAAGTGTGTTAGTATAGAACAAACCAGACAGCACCATTTTGAAATAAACTTAACTTCCTCTCGCCATGGTGTAGCTGAAGAATTGTTCACTTGGCGGTAAGCAACGATCACTTTTTAGTTTTACTAATGATTAAGAATTTTTATCTTATTATGTTACCCAACATTTCACAATTTAAAGAACTGGGGAATGCATAGGAGTTAATAGATTCATACATGCTATTTAATAATCAGTATTGTTCCAATGTTTTTAAAATGATGCTTTGTGGTTTTTTTATTGTGGAGGAAAACCATGTTTTTTATTCTCATTATGGTCAGTTCATTGTTTACTTGCAATAATCCATCAAGATTAAACTTACATTCTAACACTCCAATGAATGGATACTGAAGTTCCGATATTAAATAAGTATCTGTATGTAAATTGTAATATCATGGAAAATGTGGAAAAACTTTAATATAATGACAATCTATCAAAATAATCATTAATCAGTTCTCAAAATCTGAACATGTGAATTTCATTTTGTGTCTATAATAAATATCAAGTTATTTTATTTCAATTCAATTCAATTTTCAATTCAAATATTTTATTGAATAAATGCATAAATACAATATTCAATGGGATTGCACATCAGGCTATGTAAGTGCTCTCCCTCAATAACAAGTTATTTTATTTGTCATGCTTTAACAAAGTGTGCTCTGAGTAGTCAACCCAAAATGAAGTGCTATAATCTATGGACATTTGATATTTTGTCTTAACGGTTATTTTAACATTAAATAAGATTAGCACATCAAAAACTTTTTCTAATGATGCATAATAATTTTGTCTAAAAAAAAAAACCCAAAACAGAAAAAAAAATTCGGCGATTCGATCTCATGATGTTGATATCGGCAGTCATGTGTGCTAACCATTACGCCACCGCGAAAAGGTAGAATTAAGTTATATATAAATGAAATTTACGTTATTACAATTATTCATCGAGAATTCACTTTGCGAAAGAGCTAAAATGAAATACATTTGTCCAATAAAAAAAATATAATAATAATAAAAAGTAAAGAGATTACTAAAAAATAGAAAGTTCCGATGTGTCGTTTACATGTCCAATGAATTAATTTCTAAGATAATTTGACTTTCTTTTTGGTTGCTTGTTTTGTTTTCTGTACTTTTTGTGAATTGTGGGGATAATATTAAAGTATACTTTAGTATAGTAACACATGAAATTCCACTGAGGGTTATGAAAAAAACCCACGTCGGACTCGATACACAATCAGGTCGGCAGTAAATCACCTCCAAAATTTAGCCGTTTTTTTTCTATTTAAACAAGTTTCTTTATAAAATCCCTCTCGATATTTACTAACTATTCGCTTTGTAATGTTTGAAGTTTTTCGATCAAAGGTTAACTTTTTTCCATAGTGATGTGTGTCCAATTGTCGGTAGCATTTAGAAATGTAATGCGCTTCATCTTAAATGACAACGTTTATATTTTTTTTCTAATACATGTACATGTAATATAATGTATGTCTTATTCATTAATCCATTTATTCGGCGAAACCGGAATATAATTCTTTATTTTAATTCAGGATAACTACAGCTTATAAAACTTGTGTAAATATATATATATAAATATATATATGAAACACGTGTTTTTTTTTTCTTTATTAAAAGATGATTGGTCATAAATCATTTGCAGATCGCAACAAATAAATTGAACTGCCTGAAAAATAATTTGAAATGTCGCTGAACTTAGCAGACCCTTTTTTAATCTTGTTTATTTTTGGTCTGGATTGCCGGCTTTTAAACAGGAAGTGAACAGAGTTATGGGAGTTGTCCATGGACAACATTTTATCCAGTGGAAATCTAGCCAACCATTGTCTTTGCTTTTGAACAACCAATGTTATCCACTGGCTAGCTCTCCACTGGATAAGTAGTTGTCCAGTGGACAACTTTATCCAGTATTTTGAACAACCGGGCACAGGAAGAATGAGCTACATTTAAAATCCATCTGTTATGTAAATCTATTGTCAAAATTCTCCATTATTTTTAAGGAATGGAGAGTTATTGTTCTCTTTGTACTTTAAAGCGTGTTCACATATACACATGTAGATCGATTGCGATCGGTTTAACTATCTCTGGGCAGATTTTTATGAAATGTATTTCAAGACACGCAGGATTCTTTGAATTTTATTTGTTTATCTGATAGTAATTTTTGTCTGCATGGTTTTTGTTTTCTAGTGATTTAAACACAAATGTTGATTTTTCCGACTTTATTTTTGTTAAAATGTATAGCAAATTTGTCTGTATTTGTTTCACAATAAAATATTTTTAAAGTAAGCGTCATCGAGACTAACGCTCCGAGAACCACTTATGGACAACAGCGACTTTTGACGTAATTTTTTTTTTAATGATCCCCATTGTTCTTATCTGTTGATCTATGCACGCACTATTAAGATATCCCAATTATCATTACATGTATCTTTATTCTCAAAAAGCCGACGCATAACATCGGTACAGGGATAACTCGATACTTCCTTATATACACTAACACATAAGCCCGGATTTTGAGATAAATGGTGAAATCTCATCACAGCAGGATAATCTTGTATGTCAATTATCAATTACTGGACACACTTTACACTGATTTAATAATATGACATGAATAGGAAAATTCTGTAAACTCGTTCTCACGACTTTTCTTTTATTTCATAAAAAAATTCATGGACACAGGGGTCCTGGATTTTTTTAATAAATAACTAATCCTGGATCATTATTTTTGCTTAAAGTCCGGTCCTGTGTTTTTATTTCAAATTTTCATCATAGCCCCCCTCCCCATCCCCCTCCCAAGGGATATAAAATTGTATCATTAATAATAAATTAATACATAATAAATTCAGATTTTCTATTTAAAATAAATTTCATTTACAAAACCACTGATATTTGTTCAATTTTGAACGCTGATTAAAGCTTTAGTCGCAACCATTTTTTTATTTTTCTCTTTAAACTGTCGAAACATAACATTTATTTAACTGTAAAATTCACTAATAAAATCTACATAGAAATCGGAGATATTTCGTCTTAAAACTTCACACATGGTTTTGTCTATCATATTTCTTGAAGACAAGCATACAATTTTATAGCATTTATCAATATTTTATGAGTATCAACAGTTTTTTCAACACCGTATCTGTTTCTCGATACAGCCGCCCGATTACAGTGACCCGTGACCCAGATTAGCGCATCCCATCAGTTTTTTTTTAATAAGGTTGTTTAATAACGTCAAAACTGTTTCATAAAATTTTTTCAAGTTTTACTCCCATAGCAAAGCAACTACGATAACCAACTTTATTTTGGATGAGATTAAAAGATCGATTTCTATTTCTGTCTATTACGGATGAAAACGGTCAATAAAAAATGGCCGCCGACGAGAAATCGACCGTAATATTATTTTTTGATTGCAGATTTCATACTCATCACATTCGGGTACCAACACAAAAATTAAATGAGATATGTGTTCATGTATATTAAACATCATACTAAAATATGCCGTTGGTACCTTCTTGTGGTTATACTGAAAATTGACATTAAATATACATTGCTTGTTAGATTTCATATATTTTCACGAAACGATAGACTTTTCATTGACTAGTGTGACGTCATCGCACCTGCAAATATGGAAAACTGTTACCAAAATAGTAGTTGGGGTAAAGGTCTTATAAAATCAAGAAAAAACGAAAGCTATACGTTTCATTTATAATTTGTCTATTTTTTAGACCAATTTCTGCCCTTATCATACCTACTCCTTTGTAATCAGAATCCGTAAATCGATTTGATTTGATTTGATTTGATTGTTGGTGTTTAACGCCACTTTCAGCAATATTTCAGCTATATCATAGCGACCAGTTTTAGTGGTGGAGAGAACCACTGACCATGAGCAAGCAATTGGTAAGCTTTATCACTTGCGGCTGCGAGTCGAGTGCACCCTTTTTGTAATTAACAAAGTCGGGCGCAAACCCCCGCCATACTGGTGATAGACTTGTATAAGTTGTTAGGTAATCCAACTACCTAGCTCATTGAGCCACCTGGGCCCTCCGTAAATCGAAGAAGGACAGAAAATATAGTGGCCAAAAGAAAAAAATGGACAAAAGGACAAACGATGATCTACAAAATCTACATAGAGAACTAAAGATCCAACCCCACAAAAAACCGGGATGAACTGAAAATGTTGTTCATCTTTGCTTATCATAACATACCCTTAATAATATGCCAATAAAATGCAGCTTAATGGACGCGGTCCCCTAAAGTAAAAGAAGGCCCTTGGTAAAGTATATCTATCGACTTACTTGTAGAATAATTAGTGATAACGGACCGACCAATTTACATTTAGAAGAGACTATGTTTAAAGGAAACAAAAATCTAATTATTTCTTCTTTATACATGTAAAATCGGTAATTTTTCTTCAAATTTAACAAATATTTCTCAGTCTAATTTTGCATTCGTTCTATTTGCTAAATTCTAACTAAGAATATAGTGATGACCGACAAATTAAAATTTGAATCATATCTGCGCACAGCCGACTCATGTCTGCACACAGCCGAATCATGTCTGCACCCAACCGAATCATGTCTGAGTACAGCCGAATCATGTCTGAATACAGCCGAATCATGTCTGCACACAACCGAGTCATATCTGCACACAGCCGAATCATGTCTGAGTACAGCCGAATCATGTCTGAATACAGCCGAATCATGTCTGCACACAGCCGAATTATGTCTGCACACATACTAATCACGTCTGCACACAGCCGAATCATGTTTGCATAGACATTTATTTAGAATGTCAGACACACCAGCATAAGAAGAGTTTGAAGATACCAAAGGGGTAATCAGAATCTGTATATCGAAGAAGAACAGACAACACAATGGCCAAAAGAAAAAGTACAAATGGACAAACAACGATGTACAAAACATGCGCATAAAGCTAAAGAGCGAGTAACACGAACCCACTAAAAACCTGGGGTGAACTCAGGTACTCCGGCAGGATAGGGCAGTTCCTGATGAAAGAGTTGATTTTTGGATCCAACAATATTGCTACAAACGGTAGCCTATTGTTAAAAAATAACAGGTGAAAATGCATATTGCTGGAAAAATTTATTGAGGTAATGAGGAAACAGGAACATGTTCTACCTAAATTAGACTGGCAAGTCGTCAAGGCTATAATAAATCTTTGAACGCATCTGCCAAAATATTGTCAATATATAGTTACATGTGTAAATACTAAGAGGGTTAACTATTATCACTTGTATGATTAGTAAAGATGTATGTAATCTAGATGTGTTATCATCAATATATATATATTTATCTGCACTTGTTCTATTTGAGCAATTACATTCTGTATACACATCGGCTGTTAAAATGCCGACTATAGCCAATGAAAAGATCTCATTTGAGGTCAAGTTCGTACACATATATTTATCTGCACTTGTTCTATTTGAGCAATTGCATTGACTGGATGAAGATTTGTTAGATGGGTCATTATCAAAAATTGGCAAGTTTCCTGTCCACGACTAAACCACAGTCTGATTTATTTTATTTCTGATTTTTCATAGTAAAGTCAAAGTAATACAACAGCACAGAATTTATATATGTAACAGCAGAGAAACATGTTATATATAAAGATCCACTGTATATTATATTTCCTTAGACTAATGCCCATATGATATACCAAGCGACAAAGCCGTATTTCCTGTTTTTGTTAGGACATATTGTGAATGGCGTCTAGGCTATAGGAATATTTTTGTTTATGGCAATGATAGTCATGTCGCCGAAATGAGAATAATCTAGGAACCTATTGGTGGACATGTCTTTCAATAGACAATCGGCATACCAATGGGTACAAACTGTGCTCCTCTCGCCGACTTACTCCTTTATTCGTATGATGTAGATTTCATACAGGGGCTTCTCAAGTAAAACGAAAAGAAGCTAGCCCAATCTTTTATTTCACGTTCCGCTATATAGATGAATAATTCTAAGTTTGGTGATTTTGTTGATACCACCTATCCCATTGAGCTTTAGATAAAGGATACCACAGATACAGCTAGGTCTGCTTCATACCTTGACATAAATCTCAAAATTGACAGTGATGTCCGGTTAAGAACGAAACCTTACGAATGAGATGATTGCAATTTTCTCATTATATGAACCTTTCTTTTATATGTAACAAAATTCCAGCAGTATCTGCATATGGAGTATGCTCAGTTGATCCGACATTCCAGAACTTGCGGTTTCTATCTGTATTTCATGAAAGAGGGTAGCTGCTAACAGGGAACCTACCAAACAAGGGTTCCTATTGGTCAAGTTGAAGTCATTACTTCGAAATATTTACGGGCAACACCATGACTTATTTAACCGTTATGGAATATCTGTGTCACAAATGACCATCGATAAGTTTCACTTGTCGTAAGTACTCCCCAGTTATTTCCTCATTCATCACAAGGTTTGTAACTATAGTAGCACTACGGGTGCCACTAGTGGAGAAGGAATTGCTTATCCTTCAAAAGCAACTGAGTTCATCTCTGTTTTTAGTTGGGTTCTGGTAACTCGATCTTATCTTTAGTTTTCTATGTATTGTTTTTTAGATTGTTGTTTGTCCTTTTGTCCTTTTTCTTTAGCCATTGTATTGTCTGTCCTTCGATTTACGAATTCTGATATGAAGACCATTACTTGGTGTCACAGTGAAGGCAGGTAGGATGGGAAATATCAAATACAAATACAAATGGACTTAATATTATGTTGATTGACCTGACTGGAATAAAGAATATCAGAGAACAAGACGAAGTTGACATTGGTACAATGTAGACTGTGGTAGTACAAACACACATTAATGATGGAATATAAAGCTTAGAACATATCACAGAGGCCATTAACGGTGGTACTGAGAACATCAAATGATGGAATATAAAGCTTAGAACATATCACAGAGGCCATTAACGGTGGTACTGAGAACATCAAATGATGGAATATAAAGCTTAGAACATATCACAGAGGCCATTAACGGTGGTACTGAGAACATCAAATGATGGGATAGAAAGCTTAGAACAGATCACAGAGGCCATTAACAGTGGTACCGAGAACATCAAAGATCAATACATGAACAACAGTGAACAACAGAGACAAAGAGAACATCGCTGGTTATATTAATGATAATGTAAGTCAAGGAACAAATGATGGAAAACTGTGGAATGGAAAATCTATCTGCACATAGCAATCTAGATTAAAAATCGGTTATGAGCCAAGTCAAAAACATGGATATGCTTAGCATAGGAACGCTTGTAAATGTTTTATGACAATGATACTTACCTGGAGGAAGCTTAGAAAAGAACCCTTTACTTAATGAAGCTTAGGTTAACTGTTACCCACTTCTATGATGTTACTCCTAAATTAAATTAAACATGCCTTAGAATCTGAACTTAAATTCTTTTGTTAAGTATATGTCTGATTGTCTCTTACATGATTCTCAAATTTGATTTCGCAAATATATAATCGCATATAGTGTGTACAAGATATGTTTTGCAATGAAAATGCAATGGTTTGTAACCATCATTATTCATTCGTGTTATTGGCATGTTTCATGAAAATGTGTGAATTACCCGTAATTTACCACATATTTTTTGTAAATTATATTACTTCTAGTAACATGTAACAACATAATTATTATTTTTTTTTATATGTTATTCTGGTTGACATAAATCACTTTTAAAAAATGTGTACAATGGTAACAGGAAAGAACCTTTATTTTGTGTTGCCATGGTTTCCAGACAGGTGATAATTCAGAATTACAAACAGTAATTTTGTGATCTATGATGGTTCTGCTTCATTTTGCGATATTAAAATGTTCATTCAAAACAACTTTATTTTCAAGTTTTCTTACAATTAAAACTTGCCAATTTCTGATAATGACTCGGATACAATCACAGACCGAAATATAACTTTTTCTGGCAACCCTTTCATATGTTGCCTGTTGAGCTTTGGGAACATAATTGAAGATCAAGTTCATTATGTGATCAAGTTTGTCAGTAACTTGCGACAGGTCGGTTGTTTTCTCTGGGCACTCCGGTTTCCTCCACCAATAAAACTGACCGTCACCATATAACTGTCGATTTAACGCGTGGCCAGTAAACTCAATTTGCGACCATCAAATCTCCAATTGATGCCGTAAAATTTTCAAATACAATACAGTTATCTCCTAATTTTAATGCTATACTTACTCGTTTCTTCTGGTTAGTGTTATGGTTTCAGTTATATCGTGGCGGTCAGTTTTATTGGTGAAGGAAACGGATGAAATCTTCAACCTGTCGCAAGCCACTGACATACTTTATCACATAGAGTTGTATTGAGTACACCTCCCCATGAGTGGGATTCGAACTCACAACTTAGGTGGTGATAGATATTGATTGCATAGGTAGTTGTAAATCCAACTACCATGCGATCACGACCACGACGACCCCCTTTCATACTAATAAAGAAACAACTTGGAGAAAAGATTATTGGGTTAGACTTAAGATATTGGACTGCATATAATCCTTGGCGGTGCCTAGGCATACGATATCAGACAGCATATTTTACTTTATTGTGTAAGGTTAAGGATATTGGACTAGATATAGCGATTCACTGGGCTAGTAGTCTTCAATACCCACGGTATAGATAACTAAGAATTTGTTGTTTGTATTTTGTTTTGTCACATTATAATTAGAAGAGAAGTTTGATATGAAAGAAAAATAGCAGATACGTGAAAAATCAATATAGTTCGCAACAACGTCAATGTAACAACTTAAGAAAACAGAAAGCACAGACAAATGTTCAGATCCAAAACAACTGATGATAATGCCGCACTGGTACACTTTCTTTTAACACCTGGTTAACTGTAATGTCATTTGGACACCATCTATTTCGTTAGTCTGCAATAAAACATAGCGTCTTGTAAAATTAGATTAAATGAATACTGATATACAAAATGTATGTACATGTTATATTATAATGTAAAAATCAGTACTACTAATAATTAGAAGAAAAGTTTGAAGATACCAAAGAGGTAATCGAAAGCCGTAAGTCGAAGGAGGACAGACAATACAGTTACCAAAAGACATATGACAACATGACAAACATCTATCTATAAACACTAGACAGAAAAACACCAACCCCACTAAATACAGCGGGTGAAATCGGGAACTCCATTAGTGGGACCTGTCGTCTTACTTTTAAACAACATGAACATCATCTTACATGGAAATCGTGTTAGACACCAGTATAGGTAATTCAATACAATATCAAATAAAACATGAAACCCCTACAAAACAGATAGAATTAAAGACGAACCAAATATCGTAGCGGACGTCACAACACGGAAGGAAATGTAATTGGACAAAATGACCAATTTGAACCTCACTATAAACGGAGGAAAATGCACGTGCTCTGGATGTGTTAGCAGTTTGTAACAGGTGTGTATGATTTACACTAAAAATTATAAATTGTATATAATACATTTCTCTGCATAGACAATCACCGATACCGCCATTGATTTAATGCACCAGAAGAGCTTTTCTGTATTTAAGCTTTTAATGGAAATCGACCGTTCCAAAACAGTTTGAAACCAAGCTTCCCTTAAAAAGGAAGGGAGTATATGCTCATGGAATGCCCTTCCTGTTTTTTTTAAATGTGTGGGTAATTATGAACTGCACATACACTTACAGTGAGGAATAAAGCCATGATTAACTGTAACCGTTTAACCTTGGTTTGTCTACGATATATAATGAAATAGCATAGTAAATACACTCAATGTGTTTTTCTAATAAAAAAAACTGGTGATTTTCTATAATGACCAAGGTATCTTATAACAACACGAAGTTCTAAGCATATTTATTGCATAAACACAATATTCTACATCTCTATATATAACACATGTTTGTGATGGAAGCCGATCAACCGAATATTGAGGAAAGAACAAACTTATGAACAGTAGTTGTTTTTGTTGTATATTTTTCAAATTGCTTTTTGTTCTTTGGCGATTCACTAATATTTTATGGGGTCAGGTGAGGGTTAGTATTTTCAACTGACAAATCAACGATGAACCTACCAAATTTTTGTGAGTACACACCAAGAGCTGTTGTCCGATTGGTCAATATATATACCTGTCTTGCATGTGATTGAACAGTCAAAGATGAATGAAAGGTTACACATGCCATGACCCCAAATACGATGTTGTTGAATGTTTGTGTATTGCCAAAGAAGTAAAGGGATAAAATATACATCTAAATTTAATTAGATTGGGAAAGGTACAAAAGATAATCACCTCAATACATAATTATGTTTTAACGGCAACATTTCATTTAATGCTAAAGCGCAAAATAACATTATGGAATCTCACATCAAATCAAATAAGTTTGATTTAAAATCGAAATATCTATAACACATAACATAAACTCTAGTGAGCTTTTGAATCGACACATGTACATAATGTACTGTTTGTTTGTTTGATGGTGTTTAACGCCACTTTCAACAATATCGAGGCTGTCAGTTTTATTGGTGGAGGAAATCGGAGGATCCGGAGAAAACCACCGTCCTGTCGCTAGTCACTGACTAACTTTACAACATTTTGTTGTACACCTCGCCCTGATCGAGATTCGAAGTCACAACATCAGTGGCGATAGGCACTGATTACATAGATATTTGAAATTCCAACTATCATACGATCACGGCCACGACGGCCCCTACATAATGTGTGTCATTTAAATCTTTTTTAATCCACAAATCAGGTTTTCTTTTCTTAAATAATTTCAGGAAAGTGAGCGGCCATGTATTTGTGATAGTGCTATCGATTTTACCTCTTTCTACGATTTTTCTATCAGATTTTTTAAATGTTCCGACAATATGGTATTTCTTCTATTTTTAATTTTTCATAGTTTTATTGTTTGGAATAGTACCCATTAAAAATTATATTGCCAGAACGGACTGGCAGTGTATAATATCCAGTATGTGGTAACGCTTGGGAGAGCGAGTGGTGGTTGCTTAACGCCAAGTGAACGATTGCGAGCTATATGATAGCGGGGGAAAGTTACTTTTCAATGAGATGATGATAAGGTCTACTAGATAAACACGTTTCATGTATATTAATAGTGCTCGCACACTGATATAACAATCCAGTCAAATCTTTGCCCTAACTCCTAAATTCTGCATACTTAGAAGAGAAACAGCAAATTTCAGTTGTATGATCAAAAGATAAACCAGCCAGTGTCACATAATAAGAATGGCGAAACTTATTTTTATTATTACAAATGTTCATCTACATCCATATCCTGTCTTACTTACTAATATATTTTAAGCGCGTCTATGTGTACCATACACCAACAGGTGTACAATTGCTTTGATTTCAATTGAAACGATTATCATACCCTAACATGAGTGTGACAAAACCCCTAGCTTTAGTAACGTTGTAACAGTTAGTTCATTGTTAATGACGAATGCAGATTTGTGACGAACCTAATCAAAATGTCTATCCGCGGACAGTTGTTTCAGTGAGCTAGGACTATAAAAATCCAACTCAACGTGTTATTCTAGTAACAAATCTGATATCACCATCGTCTCATTGAAAATGAATTTGTTCTCGCCATGATTTAGCTGAAAACTGGTTGAATTGGAGTTAAGCAACAATCACTTACCCACTCACTCACTAATCAATTTGAAAATTATAATACGTTACATATATATATGTATATTTACTTACACAGTGCATGACATCTCCTTTCACTTCACGTGTAATTGTCATTGGCTTCCAGTCATTCAAAGCAGATGCTTCAATTTGTTTCAGTTTGCTATCCGATTCGAATGTTATGGTGAACTAAAAGAGAGAGAGAAAACAAAGTGTATATAACATATATTTACAGGTACCCCCACTTAAAGTGTTAATGATGTATTGTAAACAAAACTCGAAAAAGACAAATATGTAATAACCAATCGCATAAAATCTAACAATTCAATTGTGAATCAGACAGCAAAAAAAAAGAAAGAAAAGAAACTGGGTGTATTTAGGTATTAGGGGATACTTTCTTTCACTCTCACTATTACTGGTCCCTGTTGATTGATTGATTAGATGTCAGGTAAATATTATTTCAGATATGCTTTACAAGTCTACAATCAATGCATCATGTATTCATAATCCTTAAAAATGAGGTGCTGGAATATTTTGATCATACAGAATTTATTTGTAGGAGCCGTCGTGGCCGTGATCGTATGGTAGTTGTTATTAGTGCCTAACACCACTGATGCTACGAGTTCGAATCTCGATCAGGGCGAGGTGTACAACATTATGTGATAAAGTTTGTCAGTGACTTACGACAGGTCGGTGGTTTTTTCCGTGTCCTCCGGTTTCCCCCACCAATAAAACTGACCGCCACGATATAGCTGAAATATTGTTGAAAGTGGCGTTATACACCATCAAACAAATAAACAAACAATTTGTGGAAATGTGGAATTCAAAGGATCTATTTATTCAAGCGCATATTAAGAGTTTGTGAATCTAACTTGGGTATGGGAGGGATCAGAATTCCCATTAACTTGAGGTATGTGTCCATGCGATACAGTTTACCAGGTAGTGAGAAGCAAGAACATGATAATAAAGAACATAACTGTTTTAACCAAATACATGTATTTTACCGCGAGATGTACAACATTATGTGATAAAGTTTGTCAGTGACTAACGACAGGTCGGTAGTTTTCTCCGTGTCCTCCGGTTTCCCCCACCAATAAAACTGACCGCCACAATATAACTGAACTATTGTTGAAAGTGGCGTTAAACACCATCAAACAAACAAACAATCAATATATTGTTACCTTCACATCTTTCCCCATGAAATCAGTGAGCACTTCTTCTCCAGATTTAAACTTGACAACTTTATCTGGCATTATAGAACTTTTGATTTCATATGACCACATATCTCCATCTTTTTTAAGTTCTATAGTAGTTTCCATATTTCTGAACTTGTCTATCATATCATCAGGAAAACCTTGATAATAAAAAAAAACACCTAGACAGACATTGTCTAACGATGACATTATATATATATATCAACTTGCATTTGTACCAAGGCTTTTACCGGACTTGACTGTAAATATGAGTAACACGGCGGGTGTCTTATAAGAAGCAGGAACTGCTTACCCTTCGCAAGCAGCTGATTTCACCCCCGGATTTTTAGTGGGTCTGTGTTGCTTATCTTTTTATGTATGTATCTTTACGTTCTCAGTTCCGTTTTGTGATGTCTGTTGCGATTTCCGCATACAAACGATGCCAAGTTCAGTTCGTCTTTACCTCCAGCTGTTTGTAGAAGTGTCCATCTCTTATTTACGTTATTTGTGTTTGCTTGCGTATAATGGTGTCCAACACATATTGTGTTGTGTGTTTGTTTTGTTTTTCTTCGTATTGTGTACCCTATGTTGCCAGTTTCTCTGGATTGTCCATTTTTGATTGCCCTTTCGGTATTATCTAACGTTTATTAGAAATTGTTTCTATCATAAGTTTTGAAATAAGATTTAGTATTAGCGGCTATCGTTCCATTTTTTTCAGGTAGGTACTTGCTCTTTTGTAGCCCTTATTCCTTTCACGACTGGACAGAATATATTTTTATTTTAATCAATATAATTGATTTCCACTTTCACTAACAGTCCCGTAAGTTTATCTTAGAAATGGCATTTGCAATTAGATTCGGGTTCAAATCTGACTATTATTTCACTGTTATGACTCCCGATGGCCTTGTGTGCTATATATTGTTTAAATAATTGTTAAAGTCATCGGCTCTCCTTCATATAACTCATACTATGCAGTTTCACGAAGATTAAGTATCGTATCTGTAAACTTCAAGAATAAAAAGTCTGAATACAAACTGCAATTTCGATTGTAACATACGAGTTGTGAAATCTCAAGGTGTAGAGAATTCATAACGGCATAATTGAAGTCGTTTTATCTTGTTTATCATAGAAGATAGTGGAATATCGACCATTGGTGACAATTTGAGGCACATCACAAGAAATTGGGAAGATGAAGTTGAGTTTATTTTTGCTTCTATTGTCTCATATTCTATGGGGTATATCAATGGAATCCAATTAGCAAAATTTGGTTTTTTAATTTACAGAACATTATCGATATACCTCAATATGAGATTAAAGGTAATAGCTTCTGTAATTCTGTTGTACTGCATAAAATGATATCTCCCCTGATGGCATTTTAAATCGCGGATTGTAGTTTCTGAGGAAAAGAGTTTCTTTAATTTCAGCCAATCATAAAGAAAAAAAATCAAAAGTGGCCATTTTTGGTCGGATCAATATAAAATGAGGATTCTTGGTGGAGGATCTTACCGTTTGAGGAGGAGAAAGTTTGTACTGTTTTAGCCAATAAGACACAAGAATTGTCCATGCTGACCATCTTATATACCGGATCAAGACTTAATGAGGTAATTATGTAGAGGACCTTATATACATTATTTGTACATGTACCACCGAACATATTATTTTGATTTCTAGTTTCAGAGAAGAGTATTTATAAAATGAGCCATCCAGAAACAGGAATTGGCTACGGCGGCCATGTGTTTTTCTGGGCCAGGACGAATTAATGACTTTTTGCATAGGACCGAACAACCATAATTCCTGGATAGTATGGATTCATAAGACTCAGTGGTTTCACCGGAGAAGATTACAATATGACAACTTTCTCGGATCGACGGACGGCCGAACAGACGACGAACGCTTAAATGATGACATATTTTCACATGGAGTCTAATTTGTCCAGGTGAGCTAAGAAAGACATATCTACAGGGACGTAGCAAGGGTTGTGGCGATAATGGAAGTGTATGCAGAAAGTAATTAACAACGAATTGTCTGTGGAGCGCTGAATTAAGATGGAGATTCGAGATCGTAATAAAATGCAATATGTTGTTTGTATGATTGAACAGAAATAACATTTTAGCAGTAACTAAAGGACAAAACATACGTCTATATATAGCTATAATTCATTAATTTGTGTATTTTTGACGAATCGGATATCAATCTTACACTAAACGTCGCCACATCACATTTTCAGTATCAATAATTTCAAGTTTCTAAATGTTGCGAGTGATTATTGATGTCCAGAAATAACCACAGAACCTCCATGGTATTTTGTTATGTTACTTCTAATTATAGGAGACCGAAATCGCTTACATTCAAATAATTTCTTCGTCAAATGTTAAATATTTACATCTGTGCAATATGTTATGAGATGTATAAATCAAAACAGCATTAGTCACATTCTATAAATATTCCCTTCCGTTTTAACAACCTTCAATAAATTAGCATAATAATTCAAAGAAAAACCATTTACCAGTTAAAGATTACAGCATTCAATAAAGTAATATAGACATCAGTATTAGCCATGATGTACAAATTCTTGTAATTACAAATGTGAAAAATAATTAAAAGTAAAAAAATAGATACCTGATACTTTACAAAACTCATCGAAATTTGTGTAGGAATTCCTGTCTAATTTCCAACATCCTAGAAACTGCGCCATTGTATTTCTGGTAACTTCAAGGATTCACATTGCGCTTAAATAAACATTAGTAGTACATGATATATAGAACAGCTGTTAGCCTTTCTTCACTGATAAAACATGTACTCACAGTAATTGGATACAGACGTCTTAATTATAAAATCACCATGTGTTTTATCTAAAGCATTCTGGTGTTGAAAGTACATTAAATGAACCATTATGAATATAATCAGGATACATTTTGTATATTAATTATATCTTCTCACTGCCAACTCGAATGATTTGGAAAAATGACAAATATAGAGAACAGTCTAACAAATAAACCAAAAAACTGAGTGAAACCTATAAAATGAAAATATAAAAAACTGCCACACTACCAGGTCCTCAAAATTCCAAAGTTTAAATAATATTAATGTCAGCATCTTCTGCATGACACCCATTGAGTATATAGATGGATCATGTTTATGCAAAATTTCCCTGTTGACATCGAAATACACCAATTAACGCATAAGCATAAAGAAAAGTTTGATAATACTAAAAGCTTAATCAGAAACCATAAATCGAAAAAGGATAGACAATACAATGACCAAAAAGGAGAGACAATGATCTACAAAATATTGCACCAGGAACTAAGGTATGGCAACACAAACCCAATAAAAACCAGGAATGAACTCCAGCAGTTCTTGCTTCACAGGTGACATCCGTCGTGTTACTCTTGTTACAAACTTGGCGATATGCCACGAACGAGGAAAGGACTGGAAGGTGATTACGACAATGGAACACATCCCTGGTCATTTGTGATACAAATATTATTGTGTAACGGTCAACCAGGTCATCGTAAGACTTTCGTAACGGTCAACCAGGTCATCGTAAGACTTTCGTAACGGTCAACCAGGTCATCGTAAGACTTTCGTAACGGTCAACCAGGTCATCGTAAGACTTTCGTAACGGTCAACCAGGTCATCGTAAGACTTCCGAAATGATGACTTCAACTTAACTACTAGGAACACTTGGTCTGGTCGCTTCCTTGTTAGCAGCAACCCTCGCATATGCCCTTCATACAAATAAGTATTCTTCATCCAGCAATACTGGTAATCCTAGTATTGTAAAGCACACAATACTGGAAGCTCCAGTATTCTTCATTCAGCAATACTGGTAATACTAGTATTGTAAAGCACACAATACTGGAAGCTCCAGTATTCTTCATCCAACAATACTGGTAATACTAGCATTGTAAAACACACAATACCGGAATCTCCAGTATTCTTCTTCCAGCAATACTGGTAATACTAGTATTGTAAAGCACACAATACTGGAAGCTCCAGTATTCTTCATCCAACAATACTGGTAATGCTAGTATTGTAAAGCACACAATACTGGAAACTCTAGTATTCTTCATCCAGCAATACTGGTAATACTAGTATTGTAAAGCACACAATACTGGAAACTCTAGTATTCTTCATCTAGCAATACTGGTAATACTAGCATTGTAAAACACACAATAACGGAATCTCCAGTATTCTTCTTCCAGCAATACTGGTAATACTAGTATTGTAAAACACACACCAGTAAAACTCCCGACCTTGGGCAAATAACTGGTAAACTTTAAAATACATTAACCAATGATTGTTGTCCAACTGACCAAGTGCTGATTTTCCCAGGTGCCGAATTGACTTATCTGGTAGATTTCCAGTCAAATCGGCCCCAATTCAAATCGGCCTCAAGTCAAATCGGCCCCAAGTCGAATCGGCCTCAAAATGAAAGTCATATCGGCCCAAAAAAATAAAAAGAATAAATAAATAAAAATTATATATTAATATAAATTAATATTTTTAGTTAAAAGATGTAAAATTTAAATCTTATTGGTGAGCGGATTCTTTTGTAAGGATCAAAGAAATTAATTAATGATTAATTTATGGCATAATTAAGTGATTAGCAATTTACATAAAACGTGATTGGCGGGCAATTATATAATGATCTTTATGTTGATTAGGAACATTCTTTGATGATTTTTTCTATTGTCTATAAATTGTCCTTTTAATAAAAACAACTCGGATTGAGAAATTCTTTATTTTATAAAAGAGAGTCAACTTCAATCGCGATCATTCTTTTTGAATACTTCATTATGTCTTTTCCTTGTGTAATATGTTATAATGATGTTAGACCAAGAAAGCATGTGACTCCTGTCAAAGCTGGCAAAATATTTCATATCGTTTTAATCTTATTTTTTAATGGTTTACAGTATACGCCACTCTCAACAATATTTCGGTTATGGTGTCAAACAACCAATTAATTTCTTTAAGGTTTTCTACTAAATTTGGGTTTTTTCGAGCCTACCTGGTCATTTTATCTTAAGTTTAACCTTTCGAAGACCATATATTTTCTGAAACGTACATGATTCCTCTACGTTCTGTCAAAATATCAGGGCATGTTTAAAATCTTGCAGTGAAATGCCATGCTACGGAAAGCACCTACTCTAAAAATAGCTCGGTCATCCCCGAGAAATTCACTATTTATAGGTCATGCATCAAATCCTCCATAGAGGTATCAAAATACAACTAAATCCATCAAATTTGGGCTCAAAATGATCCCTATTTATTTAACTTCAATTATCAATTTTAATTAGTCCATTCCATTCAGTAGTTTTCACAATACTACAAAGTGAAAGGAACTTTTTTCTTGAAAAGGGACTACTTTCGTATATGTTCCAAGCTCTGATTGGTGAATTAGTGGTTTGACACCTTATACGGTAATAGAAAACCAACAACCAAGTAATTGACCAACTTTATATTTAGTTTATTTTCGTATCAATGGTAAACATTTACTGGTACAAAACACAACTGTACTTACTAGACAGTTTTAATTCTTCAATAATTAAAACGTATTGGATATATTTAAATATTTTGCTGAATAGTGGTCAAACTATTTAACTTTGCATGTTGACAATAGTAAGCAACAAAAATGGGGCCGATTTGACTTGGGGCCGATTTGACTAGGGCCGATTTGACTTGGGGCCGATTTGACTTTGGGCCGATTTGGTTTGGGGCCATCAGGTAGATGCCGAATGGACCCCACCCCCCCCCCCCCCTAATTCCCCACCAAAATCACGAAGAGAAGGGCATTTTTATGTATTGCTCTGGTAATTTGACATGAGTGGGCAGAGCCTATGTCCTCTCATAACAGACGCACAGACAGGACCCCAAAAAAAACCGTTCAATATACAAGTACATTCCGCAACTTCGTACCTAATCTTCCAGTATCTGCAATACTGGTATAACCAGTATTTTCCAGAATCTTCCAGTATCTGCAATACTGGTATAACCAGTATTTTCCAGAATCTTCCAGTATCTGCAATACTGGTATAACCAGTATTTTCCAGAATCTTCCAGTATCTGCAATACTGGTATAACCAGTATTTCCCAGAATCTACCGGTATCTGCAATACTCATATTTTGGCAATGACCAGTATCTTCTAGTAATGCAGATACTGGAAAATTCTGGAAGATACTGGGATTCTAGTATTTACCAGTATCTGTACCAGTATTGCAGATACTGGAAGATTCTGGTAAAATACTGATAATACCAGTATCGCGGCAGGCTGCTTCATATTATCCCATTATTTATATGGACGATTATTGATCTATTTAAACTGTTTTCCGATATTTTGTGTGATCGCACCATTTCAAAATTTTCACTGCAAAAACCCAACGGTGGCGTTTTGGATTGTTTGCACCTAATGCACAATTAATATTCTGAAATAATTAGAAATGTACATACGTTGATACTCTTTTTATATACAACAGAATATACATAATGTGTTCAGAATAATGAAAATAACAGGAGTAAATAGATGTGTGCTTACAAACAACAACATGTTCGACGCCATCTAATCAATGTCTGTCGAGTGTACATTAAACTCCCCTATATATGCCCCTTGCCGAATGAGTGGTATTTTTTGCTTACTTTGCATAATCTTAGCTATGTACATGTTGATATATACTAGCATTACCAAGACATTCAGATGCATAGCTCGTATTTAATAAAAACAATGGAAGAATATGTCAAATGAACACAGATATCCGCTTCCAGCTACAGAAAAAGTGTTAATGTCCGAAATCGAAATTGAATTTGGCCTGACTTTATTTAAATTTCATCACAGTATAGTGTTTTACATTAACGTTATAGATATGCAAATTAGTATTGAATTCCTTTCCACACCGACGATTCTGGCAGTTGGTATATGCAGAAAATGTTAGGCTTGCTCGATTAATGCGAGGTTTGTTACAAGTGTAGTACGACAAAAGTTTGTGCTTTATGTGTTATAGACATCCGCCCACCCCACCCCAATCCAAATTAATACCAATAGCATTTCAACTACTTGTATATTCAGTTGTATATTGATCTTTTTAGGCATAGAAAGGACAGATTATTGAAGACATTGTTATGTCTAATATATTCTAATATTAAAAGCGATCTTGTAACGAATGCACAACCCTACACTGTTTAGATTTATTTATTTTACATTATTTTAGGCAAGGATTTTTTTTTTTTTTGGGAGGAGTGAAACGAGGGAGAAAATAAGGTTCCTGGCCTTGTGTATAAATTTCAATGATTTGGTTAAGGCTTTTGATTACCCCTTTGGTATTTTCAAACTTGTTTTTCATGAGCAGTACATACGTAGGTACGGATGGACATGCGTAAAACTCCAAGCCACCAGTGACTAGTGAAGGGGCCACAAAACTGGTTCTGCCTACATTCCCGGTCACCTTGTTCCCAACCTTTCACAGATAGAAGTAAAACTGATTGTGACATATCGTATTTCAATAAATATATATTAGAGTGAGCAAGTACTTGTTGTTTAACGCCAACTCAGCAATTTTTCAGCTATATCATGGCGAGAACAAGTTAATTTGCAATGAGATGATGACGATGTCAGCTTTGTAATAGACCACCAGGTTAGTTGGATATTTATAGTTCTCGCTCACTGAAACAACAATCCGCGGTTTTTAGTGGGGTTTGTGTTACTCGATCTTTAGTCTTATATGTATGTTTTGCAGATCGTTGTTTGTCATTTTGTACTTCTTTGTTTGGTCATTGTGTTGTCTGTGCTTCTTCGATATACGGATTCTGATTACGCCTTTGGTATGTTCATACTCTTCATAGACATGTCGCTTCACTCGGATACATTATCCTCAGCCCTAGCCAACCAGTCTTTGCTCTTTCTCTTTAATGCTGCGTGGTTAACGGAGAAGCAGCAAATACCAATTTTATAGTCTTTAGTTTGACCAGATTGGTGTTGGACCACGAACTACCGTACTCCTGGTGAGCACACTAGCCATTACACCACCGATGCCACTATAAATATATTAGAGGCTTATATCTTACTTTTAATTTAGTTTGACCACATCTTTATAAATATAATACATTCCATTATCATTAATTCCACGAATAGTGACATAAATAATTAACCCTGATAAAGATTTAATTTGTGGAGGAATGGCAAATTCAATGAATGTATTTTTTGTTTCCTGCCACTGTATGATGTCTGCACTACCCAAAACAGTTCCAGCAGAAACTTCGTAAAATATATATTGATGTGTAGAAAAAAGTTTTTTCCATGAAACTTTCACAGTACGATCTGTAGTGACAATATCTAATGCTGAATCCACTGGGGAAAAAAAGACAAAGTAAGTAGTAATAGATACAATGTATATAAATGTGTAGTAATATGAAGGAAAAAAAACCTAACAATAAAATTTAAATTAAAACAGTCAAAGCAGTTCCAAAATCCAATCGTAAAATCGAAGAAACAAGAGGCAAAATAGATGCTCCTAATATACATATAAATGACCGCCCACTTCTCTACCTACGTACATGCATGTAGATAAAAAGTGGCGGGTTAAAACTTAACTGTGTTAGGGGCCCAAACTTCATCTCTTTATGAAAGGGAACAATTACATTTTAGTTGAGCCCTTCTAAATACAACTAGTAGGGTGATCTAACAAGGACGAGTTCAATTGCTAAATACAGGGGAGTGACAAGCCGAACAATATACGGAATTCATACTGATCTTCATAATACATAATTTAAAATATATGAGGACAACTATCCACATGAAAACTGAGAGTGAGTTCAGGCATTACGAATTTAGAACTTATACTCAGAAATCCTCCAATCAAAAGACTTTATATATTTATATACAGTAGTCTGATTGGCTTTGTCCGAGTACGAGTACAATAACCGTACTTGAATGATTTATATGAACAAAAGGCGGCCAGGGTATTCAACATGATAAGATTTACCTGCTCTATACGTGACACCCGTCATGGAATGCTCAGTGATCTAATTTGTTCATAATTTGTAAGTACAAGAACCTTATCTCCTTACAGAGGACCCGGGTGGCTCAATGAGTTAGGTAGTTGGATTACCTAACTCATACAAGTTTATCACCAATACGGCGTGGGTTCGCGCCCAGTTTTGTAAATTACAAAAATGGGTGCACTCGACTCGCAGCCACAAGTGACACAGCTTACCAGTTGCTTGCCCATGGTCGGTGGTTCTCTTCGGGTACTCCGGCTTCTTCCACCACTAAAACTGGTCGCCATGATATAGCTGAAATATTGCTGAAAGTGACGTTAAACACATTAAATGAAATCAAATCAAATCTTATCCCCCTACAAAGGTTTGTTCCTCGCTGGCACATATATATGTGTGTTCTACAAGTTCGCTATATGGAATAGGGAACTTATTAAATGCTTGGACACTCTCGAATTTCTTCAACAAAATTAAACTGATTGATAACGTTAGCATATTGGTTTGGTTTGTGGTGTTTAACGCCACCTGAAAGTCTTTATTCATTACAATAACAGTATCTTTTAATTAATTACTCACTGTTTAGTTTTGGTTTACTTGATGAAATGGTTATACGGGCTAAAATTGGATCACTGCGGACAAACATTTTGTTAACAGCTTTAACACGAACGGTATAATTTCCGTCTGGTAAATCCATATCTTGAAGAACGCAGTATGTCATGTCTTGTTCTACAGCCGTTATGGACCGTGTAATAACGGACTCTTCTGTGTCCATGTTCTTGAATATAACCTTAAATAAAACAATTAACATCATGTGACATCATCTGGATCTTTAACATGAAACTAGTGAATCCATTGACTGTACAGCAGATAGAGGGAGTTAGTGATTGTTGCTTAGCGCCAACTCAGCGATTTTCCACCCATATTATGGCGAGAACAGGATAGTTTTTAATGCAATTATGATGAGGTCTGCTTTGTTCTAGACCAACCTGCCTACCTTGTATTTCATAGTGCTAGTTCACTGAAATACAGCCAGCGGATAGACACGTGGTCCCATTCTGGCACATTATCCTGATTACAGACACATTATCCTGATTCCGAGCCAACCAGTATTTGCTCTTTATCCTTATTGCTGCGTGCTTAGCAGAGAAGCAACAAATACTAATTTTATAGAAACTGGCAACATTGGGTACACAAAACACAGCACGAATACAAACAAAACAAAAACACAGCACATATACAAACAAAACAAAAACACAGCACAAATACACACAAAACAAAAACACAGCACGAATACAAACAAAACAAAAACACAGCACAAATACAAACAAAACAAAAACACAGCACGAATACACACAAAACAAAAACACAGCACGAACACAAACAAAAATACAGCACGAATACACACAAAACAAAAACACAGCACGAATACAAACAAAGCAAAAACACAGCACGAATACAAACAAAACAAAAAAACAGCACGAATACAAACAAAACAAAATGACAGCACGAATACAAACAAAACAAAAACACAACATGAATACACACAAAACAAAAACACAGCACGAATACAAACAAGACAAAAACACAGCACGAATACAAACAAAACAAAATCACAGCACGAATACAAACAAAACAAAAACACAACATGAAAGCAAACAAAACAAAAACACAGCACGAATACACACAAAACTAAAACACAGCACGAATACAAACAAAACAAAAGCACAGCACGAATACAAACAAAACAAAAACACAGCACGAATACAAACAAAACACAGCACGAATACAAACAAAACAAAAACACAGTACAAATACAAACAAAACAAAAACACAGCACGAATACAAACAAAGCGAAAACACAGCACGAATACAAACAAAACACAGCACGAATACACACAAAACAAAAACACAGCACGAATACAAACAAAGCAAAAACACAGCACGAATACAAACAAAACAAAAACACAGCACGAATACACACAAAGCAATAACACAGCACGAATACAAACAAAACAAAAACACAGCACGAATACAAACAAAACAAAATCATAGCACGAATACAAACAAAACAAAAATACAGCACGAATACACACGAAACAAAAACACAGCACGAATACATACAAAACAAAAACACAGCACGAATACAAACAAAACAAAAACACAGCACGAATACAAACAAAACAAAAACACAGCACGAATACAAACAAAACAAAAACAGAACATGAATACACACAAAACAAAAACACAGCACGAATACAAACAAGACAAAAACACAGCAAGAATACAAACAAAACAAAATCACAGCTCGAATACAAACAAAACAAAAACACAACATGAATACAAACAAAACAAAAGCACAGCACGAATACAAACAAAACAAAAACATAGCACGAATACAAACAAAACAAAAGCACAACACGAATACAAACAAAACACAGCACGAATACAAACAAAACAAAAACACAGTACAAATACAAACAAAACAAAAACACAGCACGAATACACACAAAACAAAAACACAGCATGAATACAAACAAAACAAAATCACAGCACGAATACACACAAAACAAAAACACAGCACGAATACACACAAAACAAAAACACAGCACGAATACACACAAAACAAAAACACAGCACGAATACAAACAAAACAAAAGCACAGCACGAATACAAACAAAACAAAAACACAGTACAAATACAAACAAAACAAAAACACAGCACGAATACAAACAAAGCAAAAACACAGCACGAATACACACAAAACAAAAACACAGCATGAATACAAACAAAACAAAATCACAGCATGAATACACACAAAACAAAAACACAGCACGAATACAAACAAAACAAAAACACAGCATGAATATAAACAAAGCAAAAACACAGCACGAATACAAACAAAACAAAAACACAACACAGAAAACTAAAACGATGAGCAACACACAAAACAAAAACACAGCACGAATACACACAAAACAAAAACACAGTACGAATACACACAAAACAAAAACACAGCACGAATACAAACAAAACAAAAGCACAGCACGAATACAAACAAAACAAAAACACAGTACAAATACAAACAAAACAAAAACACAGCACGAATACAAACAAAGCAAAAACACAGCACGAATACAAACAAAGCAAAAACACAGCACGAATACACACAAAACAAAAACACAGCAGGAATACAAACAAAACAAAATCACAGCACGAATACACACAAAACAAAAACACAGCACGAATACAAACAAAACAAAAACACAGCATGAATATAAACAAAGCAAAAACACAGCACGAATACAAACAAAACAAAAACACAACACAGAACACTAAAACGATGAGCAACACAGACACAACCAAAAACGATTAATAATGGAATGATCATATTTGTGTTCTGCAGTTTGAGATATTTGCAGGAGAGTCGTTTGTTTTTTTGTTTTTTTTTTGGTTATAATAACTTTGACCTTCGTTGCCTAGTGATAAATTGAAAAACAAAAACAAAAATACCAGTTTCGGAACAATTCAAAAATCAACTAGGAAGAACTGTTTTTTAGATAACTAAAACCTATGTTTCCCCTTAATGCGACCATTTGTACAACAATAAGTTAAGCATTATGAGTTGAATGATACTATTTAAAAAACAATTATTTGACCTTGAAGTCAAAGGCCAAGGTCCCATGAAGGTCATTATGGTACACGACACACCGCCTTATGGTCATGCACTCACATACCAAATATCATTGACCTATTTCGAAAGACAAAAATGTTATGGCCCAGACAAGAAAATACTATTTAAAAAAGAATTATTTGACCTTGAGGTCAAAGGTCAAGGTCTCACAAAGGTCATTACAGTACGCAACACACCACCGTATGGTCATGCACTCACGTATCAAATATAATTGACCTATCTGGAAAGACAAAAAAGTTATGGTCCGGACAAGCTTCGCTGAGAAGAAGCGGAAGAAAAAATCAGACTAAAACAATATGTCTCCCTTCGTTCGAAGGCGAGACATAAATATCAAGAAAGAGGAAAAGTTGATACTCCTAACACACAGATACATGAAAACTCACTTTTCTGTTTTGGATCAGGCCCAAACCTCCACTCTTAGTGAAATAATGCAGTAAAACAAGACCTTTCCACATGTGAGTAAAATGATAACCCACCCCCACCCCACCCCACACATATAAGCAGGTGATAAATACAAATTCCAGAAAAGTTAAATTACTCATATGTCCAAACTAATCGGGAGGGGTCTGTATGGTGGAGTGTTTAGTTAGACACAAGCTGTGTAATCTATGACAATGTATAAAGACTATATTTAAATGAATATTTAAAGGATAAAATGTTTCTTACCAAATATGAATCTAATCCAATAATATCCATGAATCCTGTCCACTTTAATCTAGCAGTATGATTATTCGTTTGATAATTATTTCTAGCATTATATTCAGATTTTGAAAGAGCTATAATTTTCAGCTGAGCATTCTTTGCAGATGGGGGACGATCGGACACGACAACGCCATCTGATGATAAGGATGTTTGTAATCCAGCATTGTTTTTACATCTTATAGTAACATGAATTGTCCGCATAAACAGCAGTTCGTAATTGAAAACTTTAGTAATCAACTTTAAATTATTTGGTAGCTTCTCAAAAGACTGTAATTCATTGCCATATGGCTGATAACCTGTAAAATACAACACAAATACATAAATACGACAGGAATACAGTAGTTATATACAACACAAATACATAAATACAGCACAAATACTTAAATACAGCACGAATACTTAAATACAGCACGAATACTTAAATACAGCACGAATACTTAAATACAGCACAAATACTTAAATACAGCACGAATACTTAAATACAGCACAAATACTTAAATACAGCACGAATACTTAAATACAGCACGAATACTTAAATACAGCACGAATACTTAAATACAGCACAAATACTTAAATACAGCACGAATACTTAAATACAGCACAAATACTTAAATACAGCACGAATACTTAAATACAGCACGAATACTTAAATACAGCACGAATACTTAAATACAGCACAAATACTTAAATACAGCACGAATACTTAAATACAGCACAAATACTTAAATACAGCACGAATACTTAAATACAGCACGAATACTTAAATACAGCACAAATACTTAAATACAGCACGAATACTTAAATACAGCACGAATACTTAAATACAGCACGAATACTTAAATACAGCGCGAATACTTAAATTCAGCATGAATACTGAAATACAGAATGAATACTTAAATACAACATGAATACCTAAAAACAGCATGAATACTGAAATACAACACAAACACTGAAATACAACACAAACACTGAAATACAACATGAACACTGAAATACAACACGAACACTGAAATACAACACGAACACTGAAATACAACACGAGCACTGAAATACAACACGAACACTGAAATACAACACAAACACTGAAATACAACACGAACACTGAAATACAACACAAACACTGAAATACAACACGAACACTGAAATACAACACGAACACTGAAATACAACACGAACACTGAAATACGACAGGAATACAGTAGTTATATACAACACAAATACATAAATACAGCACACATACTTAAATACAGCACGAATACTTAAATACAACACAAACACTGAAATACAACACGAATACTTAAATACAACACAAACACTGAAATACAACACAAACACTGAAATACAACACGAACACTGAAATACAACACGAACACTGAAATACAACACGAACACTGAAATACAACACGAACACTGAAATACAACACGAGCACTGAAACACAACACGAACACTGAAATACAACACAAACACTGAAATACAACACGAACACTGAAATACAACACGAACACTGAAATACAACACGAACACTGAAATACAACACGAACACTGAAATACAACACAAACACTGAAATACAACACAAACACTGAAATACAACACAACACTGAAATACAACACGAACACTGAAATACAACACAAACACTGAAATACAACACGAACACTGAAATACAACACAAACACTGAAATACAACACAAACACTGAAATACAACACAAACACTGAAATACAACACGAACACTGAAATACAACACAAACACTGAAATACAACACAAACACTGAAATACAACACGAACACTGAAATACAACACGAACACTGAAATACAACACGAACACTGAAATACAACACGAACACTGAAATACAACACAAACACTGAAATACAATACTAAAACGAATAGTTAAATACATTACAAATACTTAAATACACCACTAATACGTAAATACAACACAGATACTTTTTAAAAATAGGTAGATTTTGGACGTATAGAATGTATTTTTCACCGTTCATTGATATTGACTGTTAAATTCCTTCTACCTGTATAACACATACATTCCTTCTATGTAATTTTGATACTGGGATCGTAGTATTGACTAATCATATCTGTAATTTTGATACTGGGATCGTAGTATTGACTAATCATATCTGTAATTTTGATACTGGGATCGTAGTATTGACTAATCATATCTGTAATTTTGATACTGGGATCGTAGTATTGACTAATCATATCTGTAATTTTGATACTGGGATCGTAGTATTGACTAATCATATCTGTAATTTTGATACTGGGATCGTAGTATTGACTAATCATATCTGTAATTTTGATACTGGGATCGTAGTATTGACTAATCATATCTGTAATTTTGATACTGGGATCGTAGTATTGACTAATCATATCTGTAATTTTGATACTGGGATCGTAGTATTGACTAATCATATCTGTAATTTTGATACTGGGATCGTAGTATTGACTAATCATATCTGTAATTTTGATACTGGGATCGTAGTATGACTAATCATATCTGTAATTTTGATACTGGGATCGTAGTATTGACTAATCATATCTGTAATTGTGATACTGGGATCGTAGTATTGACTAATCATATCTGTAATTTTGATACTGGGATCGTAGTATTGACTAATCATATCTGTAATTTTGATACTGGGATCGTAGTATTGACTAATCATATCTGTAATTTTGATACTGGGATCGTAGTATTGACTAATCCTATCTGTAATTTTGATACTGGGATCGTAGTATTGACTAATCCTATCTGTAACTATTTATTGCTTTAAGTATATTTTTATTCACCCTTTTACATTTACTTTTATTGTGTTGATGTACACAATTTATACGTTTCACAATTTATTTTTCCTGTACGGTATCAATGATCAAGGACCAACGTAAGAATGATGTTGACTACTATTTAGACACAATAAATATAGAATAGACAAACAATGGTCCACACAAATAATTTTACGAAATAAGCAACATGAGCCCCACTAGAAATCGGAAGTTACTTCGGTTTCTCACGTTCAACATCAAATCCAAGTAATATTTGGTGACAAGTAATGAACGAGGAAAGAACAGATTTGGACTACAACACATATCTGTGGTCATCAGTGCTGGATTTAGGACAAATGAGGCCCTGTGCTAGGTAAGTTATGAGGCCCCTTACTTGGGCTCTGAAAAAGGTAGACTCGGTAGGCCTACACAGACAGTCAGGCAACTGGAATCGCTCCGAAACAGAACGCCTTCAAATTTAAAATTGCACCACATAAGCAAAAATTCATTGTAAACATTTTTTTAGCAGGAAGATGGCCCTGCCTGACCAACGGAGCCCTGTGCTTAAGCACACCTAAGCACAATGGTAAATCCGTCACTGGTGGTCATCTATAAGACTGTATTGCATAGCGGTTAACCCAGTCATGATGGTGACCATAGACATAATGACTTCAACTTTGCCACTTAATTAAATTAGATATACAAAATTAAAGTGACTTTTGGTGCAACACCTTAGAGAGATTACTACATAGACAAATCTGCTCACTGTTATAATTCGTCCCATCTTAAATGGCAAATGTAAGTTACCAATCGTCAGGAACAGTGCAAAAATTACCAACTCCAGCAACAGATAAATAGAACCAAACAAAAACAAAAGATAAGACAACATCTAGTAATGCTCACGACGTGTTTCAAGTTGTATCGGGGATGTAAATAACAATATTTATTATATGATTTATATTTTTAAAAACATTTGATACATATGTATAAATATATATGTGGACAGTAACATGTTGTTTTCTTTATCTGTATTCATCCTATTTTTCCACACATACAAAAAATTTATAACAAATGCAGAAATGTTTTTATTTTTAATTTCTAATATCAAATAACTCATTACATATGCTAGCGGTAGTGTTCCCAGCAATTAACAGTCTATGTTATTGCTATATTTGCACATGTTTCAACCAGTTTAGGATAAGTCACTTTGTCTTTAGCTTCGTTGCCATGACATTTATTGTGTTCAGTACCAGCTTTTCATTTATTTCACACTTTTTATATATTTGTGAAGGTCTGCAAAATGACCCCCCCCCCCTAAAAAACCAACATCAGTACGGAACTGTTCATAAAATTGAATTCGATTTGGTCACGCTTAGAATGTTTTAAAGTGTATCTCTCCTAATTAAAAATACCAAACACTCGATTGGAGATAAAAAGTGTTCAAAATTGTTGACACATTTCATGTTGTTATGCACAAAGCAATGAAATACACAATTTTCCATTATTATTTTGTTTATTTATATTCAATTATGACATTGCATCACGTGGTGCTATTGAAATGATCAAAATAAACTTTTCCTGGCTAACAGTTACAATATGTAGTCTGATCAGTAGTGCGGTCTTAACGCATGGGCAGGTTGGGCAGTTGCCCAGTGACCCCATGAACATAGTGACCCCATGCTAATCTATGTATGTTGCATACAGCATGTTCTTAATGTTTAAACACTGATTTTGCTGGATGTACAGTACAGTTAGAGACATACCATGATAAATCACTGTGATAGACGTATCACTCTTCTTAGTGATACTGCTATATCTTTTGGTCAGTTTAATCTATTTAATTACTTTCTTGTTCATTTTGGGTGATAGCAAGTAACACTCTAAATACAAAAGAAATTTTGAAGATATATTAAACAGAACAAACAATATATCAGTATCACTAAGATGAGTGATACGTCGATCACAGTGATTTATCATGGTATGTCTCCGACTGTACTGTACCAACGCAATAAATATATGTTTAATTTTATCGACATTTACATTTTTATTCCTGTGGGTGGTTTTGTAGGTATAGGCCCCTGTGCACTGCTTTGTCAGGGTCCTATAATGCTGTTAAGATGGCCCTGCTGATCGCTTGTCACACTTACCAATTGCCCATTCACATAGCTGTAAACCAGATTCACCATCTTCAACTTCCCAGTTTGCAGATATTTCGGCTACCGTCTGAGCATCAATATCGGATCCTATGAAGATAAAAGTACATACATCATGGTTACAAACGTTAGTCGTCTTGTAAGAATGGATGATTATAAGAAACAAAAAGGGTCCACAGTTTACATTCGTGTAGGTACATCTTAAGAGATTTGATGGAAAGTTTAAGTTTTTGCTAAGAAATTATACAAAATATTAAAAAAGAAGAGGACTATCTTCAATCTTTTCGGAAAAAAAATCATCCGACATCTGAATCTGAATTGACTTAGGAGTACATTTATTTATACTTTTATTGATACATACACCTGAAATATTTTCCAAACATTTCAACATGTTGCAACAAGGGGCCGTCGTGGTCGTGATCGTATTGTAGTGAGATTTACAACTACCTGTGTAATCAGTGCCTATCGCCACCAAAGTTGTTAGTACGAATCCCGCTCATGGCGAGGTGTACTCGATACATTATGTGGTAAAGTTTGTCAGTGACTTGTGGCAGGTCAGATGTTTTTTCAGGATACAGTGGTTTCTTCCACCAATAAAACTGACCGCCATGATATAACTGAAATATTGTTGACAGGGGTGTTAAATACCCTAACCCTAACCCTTAACCCCATATTACTTATCTAGTGACTTGGCTTCAGAAGTCTGGATTTTATATAACATCTCTTCTTATATTATATATAAGGCTGTATCTAATATTATTATTACTGATTGTTCTATGTGTGTATTATATATAAGGCTGTATCTATTATTATTATTACTGATTGTTCTATGTGTGTATTATATATAAGGCTGTATCTAATATTATTATTACTGATTGTTCTATGTGTGTATTATATATAAGGCTGTTTCTATTATTATTATTACTGATTGTTCTATGTGTGTATTATATATAAGGCTGTATCTAATATTATTATTACTGATTGTTCTATGTGTGTATTATATATAAGGCTGTATCTATTATTATTATTACTGATTGTTCTATGTGTGTATTATATATAAGGCTGTATCTATTATTATTATTACTGATTGTTCTATGTGTGTATTATATATAAGGCTGTATCTATTATTATTATTACTGATTGTTCTATGTGTGTATTATATATAAGGCTGTATCTAATATTATTATTACTGATTGTTCTATGTGTGTATTATATATAAGGCTGTATCTATTATTATTATTACTGATTGTTCTATGTGTGTATTATATATAAGGCTGTATCTATTATTATTATTACTGATTGTTCTATGTGTGTATTATATATAAGGCTGTATCTAATATTATTATTACTGATTGTTCTATGTGTGTATTATATATAAGGCTGTATCTATTATTATTATTACTGATTGTTCTATGTGTGTATTATATATAAGGCTGTATCTATTATTATTATTACTGATTGTTCTATGTGTGTATTATATATAAGGCTGTATTTATTATTATTATTACTGATTGTTCTATGTGTGTATTATATATAAGGCTGTATCTATTATTATTATTACTGATTGTTCTATGTGTGTATTATATATAAGGCTGTATCTATTATTATTATTACTGATTGTTCTATGTGTGTATTATATATAAGGCTGTATCTATTATTATTATTACTGATTGTTCTATGTGTGTATTATATATAAGGCTGTATTTATTATTATTATTACTGATTGTTCTATGTGTGTATTATATATAAGGCTGTATCTATTATTATTATTACTGATTGTTCTATGTGTGTATTATATATAAGGCTGTATCTATTATTATTATTACTGATTGTTCTATGTGTGTATTATATATAAGGCTGTATCTATTATTATTATTACTGATTGTTCTATGTGTGTTATTGTATTGTTAGACTACCACAATACAATTCCTACATAATACAATCTATATACATGTACCTATTCCATCATTCACAAATATAATGTTGGGTGGTGTCAAGTCGACAAGCAAACTTCTGGCGTGAACTTTCGTCATCAAACCAGCAGCATTTGTAGCGATTATTGTAACATAAATCACTGAGGTATGGGCTAAAGTAACATTATAGTTGTATGCAAAATTATTGACACCAATGCTGGTAAAACGCTGAACTTCTGTACTGCCCTCTGTGTATCCTGAAATGTTAACCAAGATTAAATGGTACATTCATTCTAATGTATATTTAATGTATATATAATAAAAATCTGCACCTCTATATAGCACATCACTGTCTATAAAGGGCAGTCTCATTTTCTCCATTAATGAATAGTGCATATAATTTTAACCTGTAAATAAAAGACAGCTGCCAATAAGGGCCATATTTTCAGGTTCCCCTGAGTGGCCTTTATATACAGATTTGACTGTATATATGTGGGTAGTAATACATGTAGCTATCTTTATTTCTTAAAATTTCTTCAGTTTTTTTTGTTGAAATTTTCGTTATATTATTTGAAGGATATTTTGAACACATATTGCATGATGTGTTTACATACAACTAATAAATACACACCTTCCTGACTTTATCAGTGTACCATACGCTTCATAATTCATTTCACCATTGAAGTCAAATATACAAAATTCAAATTTTTATTAATTTTTTTCAACAAAAAAATAAAACATCAAAAAATCAATACTTACGCACGTGTTAAAAGTATGTACACAATATGTACAAATGATGAACGATATTTCGTATGACTGACAATTATAGTTTGCACCCACATTTGTCAAGCTTACCGGACAGAGTTGCCAATCATACTTAATCCCTTACTTCCCTCATGAAAGTCGAATTCGGATAACTCGAAATATTGCAATGGTCACGTGAACTTCAAAATAACGAGATTCAACTGTATTTATTAAAGACGTCAATGACGATTACAGCAGAAATAGTTACCGATAGCCTATTTATTAAAGACGTCATTGACGATTACAGGAGAAATAGTTACTGATAACCTATTTATTAAAGACGTCATTGACGATTACAGCAGAAATAGTTACCGATAGCCTATTTATTAAAGACGTCATTGACGATTACAGGAGAAATAGTTACCGATAGCCTATTTATTAAAGACGTCATTGACGATTACAAGAGAAATAGTTACCGATAGCCTATATATTAAAGACGTCATTGACGATTACAGCAGAAATAGTTACCGATAGCCTATTTATTAAAGACGTCATTGACGATTACAGCAGAAATAGTTACCGATAGCCTATTTATTAAAGACGTCATTGACGATTACAGCAGAAATAGTTACCGATAGCCTATTTATTAAAGACGTCATTGACGATTACAGCAGAAATAGTTACCGATAGCCTATTTATTAAAGACGTCATTGACGATTACAGCAGAAATAGTTACCGATAGCCTATTTATTAAAGACGTCATTGACGATTACAGCAGAAATAGTTACCGATAGCCTATTTATTAAAGACGTCATTGACGATTACAGCAGAAATAGTTACTGGTAGCCTATTTATTAAAGACGTCATTGACGATTACAGGAGAAATAGTTACCGATAGCCTATTTATTAAAGACGTCATTGACGATTACAGCAGAAATAGTTACTGGTAGGCTATTTATTAAAGACGTCATTGACGATTACAGGAGAAATAGTTACCGATAGCCTATTTATTAAAGACGTCATTGACGATTACAGGAGAAATAGTTACCGATAGCCTATTTATTAAAGACGTCATTGACGATTACAGCAGACATAGTTACCGATAGCCTATTTATTAAAGACGTCATTGACGATTACAGCAGAAATAGTTACCGATAGCCTATTTATTAAAGACGTCATTGACGATTACAGCAGAAATAGTTACCGATAGCCTATTTATTAAAGACGTCATTGACGATTACAGCAGAAATAGTTACTGGTAGCCTATTTATTAAAGACGTCATTGACGATTACAGCAGAAATAGTTACCGATAGCCTATTTATTAAAGACGTCATTGACGATTACAGGAGAAATAGTTACCGGTAGCCTATTTATTAAAGACGTCATTGACGATTACAGCAGAAATAGTTACTGGTAGCCTATTTATTAAAGACGTCATTGACGATTACAGCAGAAATAGTTACCGATAGCCTATTTATTAAAGACGTCATTGACGATTACAGCAGAAATAGTTACCGATAGCCTATTTATTAAAGACGTCATTGACGATTACAGCAGAAATAGTTACCGGTAGCCTATTTATTAAAGACGTCATTGACGATTACAGCAGAAATAGTTACTGATAACCTATTTATTAAAGACGTCATTGACGATTACAGCAGAAATAGTTACTGATAGCCTATTTATTAAAGACGTCATTGACGATTACAGGAGAAATAGTTACTTATAACCTATTTATTAACGACGTCATTGACGATTACAGCAGAAATAGTTACCGATAGCCTATTTATTAAAGACGTCATTGACGATTACAGCAGAAATAGTTACCGATAGCCTATTTATTAAAGACGTCATTGACGATTACAGCAGAAATAGTTACCGATAGCCTATTTATTTTGGTCTCCCACGAAGACCATTAATTCCATTAGATATCTATGACTCATCGATATTAAATCAGTTATGACTTTTGCTATCCTAATTGTAAAGGTCTTTAAACAAGAGATGCTTATGATCATTCATTGACCCTGCTCTTGTACTGTCCATGTTTATGTTGTCATTTCTTTTTGTGATAAGGGAACGACCATTTAACTTGAAGGGGGGGTTATGTTTTTTTTCTAAAAAAATATTCTGATTCCCAATGTTGCTGAAAAAAATATTCTGATTTTGGTGGAGGAAAAAAAAAATAATCTGATTGAGAGTTTTTGTCATATAACCTAATGTTGAATTCTGGAAAAAAAATTCTGAACGAAACAAAAAACCATAACCTCCCCCTTTAGGTTAAATGGTCAGTCCCTAATATGTGGTCTTTTTGAGTGGAACCGAATATGTGCAGGTTTTTTAATCGTTTATTTATATCTGTATTGCCGTTGGGTTGGGATCTCGCTCACCGATTTAAATCTGCCACATTTTAATGCATCCCAAACTAGAACCCGGATTTTCAATGTCCTATGTCATGGTTTTTTTTATGTTCTATGACTTGAGGTAGAAGGTGGTTGTTCATTTTGTTAATTTTTCCCAAATGAACCACATTAAAGAAAAATCATAGACCATTGTTTGCTGTGTCAGTTATGATTAGGCAGCTAATGGTAATTATAATTATACCTATTGCCCAGGTGTAGTCAATAATTGGACTTTCTGGATCAATAAAATTCCAAGAAACATGAACTGATGACCAATCATGAATCGTTACCATATGCCTATGTACTATCTCTCCTCTGATGCTTTCCTTCTTTGGCTTGGTGTAAAACACTGGCTGAATTTTAAGATCATCAAACATTAAGCCTGTCTTTCCAGATAGAGAACCAAGTCTGAATTCTGTACTTTTTGAAAAAGATCGAAAATAAAATGTATGATGATGCCATGACACCTTACTGGTTTCTGATGTCTGTTCATCTTGTTTTGTGTATAGCAAAAATACATGTTGGTTTTCCCCCATGGCAACAAAGCCTTCTTTGTGTGCAATTTCTGTTCCAAAGAAAGGTGAATGTGATGTAACAAAAGTCACACGATACAGACTACCGACTGTAAGATTTGTTATAGTTTGAGAAAAATATCCAAACAACACAATGCAGGAACGACCATCGTAAGCAATATCCTTGTGAGACTTGATTACTCCGACACAGCTACCAAAACTGATGTTCCAACCAAACGGTTGAAAGTCTTCATTCAATTCACATATCTTTATATCGTATATATCGTCCCATTCAACAAACTGACCGTTCGACATCTCAAAAGAAGGATTGGTAGCCATATTGTCGTCTACATGTATCATGTCGGTAGGTATCGGGGGTGTTGTGTCAACATAGACACCATTTGACCTTTCTATGTCAGATTTATGTCCGACAATGTCAACTGCAAATACCAAACTTTGGAGTCTTGTCCCTGAAATAAATATGTGGTTTAAAATCGTTTTTTTGACAAAGAATATTCGAATTAAATTTAGTTATCCTATATACTTGTAAGCACCTCTTTATCAAAAACTTGCATACAATAATATTTGCAAACTGTAGCATAATATAGACCTTACATTAAATGCCTTCATGATACATTTTAACTGCTTCATGCAAAACACTGATGGTAACAGCCATCCTTACTTGTTAATCAGTGTATATCAATATGTCTATTTGCACTCAGAGACAAAGAAGACGTGTGATGGTCGACAACATCGTGCTGACGATATAAAACATTTCCGATTTAACATGTATCCCTTTAAAATTGACGTGCAAAAATAGTGAAAAGCGTATTTATTATTGTATTATGTCCCTTATGTGGGAAGACAGAATAATACTAAAAAATCATTGATGTCTATAAGTTTGACTCCTGTCCATGACCAGGTGTACTTGATGCAGCATAATGTGATTTCCACCCTGTACCCCTGTTTTACTATTACAAAAACTAACTTCTATAAAAAAAAGAACTTAAATATATGTTGAAAATAGTGATACACTATAATTCATAATAATACTATATAAAAATTGGACTTTATATTTGGCAATTTAAAATCATCATATTTGCAACAATTTTAGAACTCATATATGTAGTCAGACCTCCTTATGTTGGATATGATTAAATAGTTTCCTTCAATAACTCTACATAGACATGTGGTCCGTTTGTAGTAGTCTTAGCAGGGTAACTCAAATACTCGGCTATTCTGAAAAAACATAAACGATTAATTGGAATTCACGAGATTCGACTGTATAAAAAATATGAAAATATTCACAAAACAGATTAATTAGGAAACCTGATGATGCATACCTGGAAGAAGAAACGATTCATTCAGTGCACGAGTCACGGACGTCTGCATACCAACATTTTCCCAGTTTCTGATATTACACGGTTGACTTTCTGGCATTGTTTGAACACACCACATATAATGGGCTATAACAGAATCTCTGTCAGAAAAACCATGCCAGGATGCTCCAATACTGTTATTATTATCTTGATAATCAATGTCAAACATCCCTTTCAAAAGAAAAAGAAAATACAATCTAACCTGTATTAAGAGGTCACCTTTGGGACAATGAAAAAGTGGCTTTTTAAGATAGGTGACCTCTTAAAAGAGGTTCAATTCATATGACATTTTCTGTGACAGGACAAGAAAAAATGACCTATTAATACAGGTGACTGCTTAATAGAGGTGACTGCATGAACAGATTTGACTGTATGTCAGGTTATCATGTTATCTGGACTGAAACGAAGTAGTGACGTTGTTTTAATGTTGTCTGTTCTGTTATGACAGTAATAAGAAGAACTACATTAGTCTTCCTCTAATAAGACCCCTCTCACTACGGCCACTCTTCTTATCAAATCAGATTTCAGATGAACTTAAGATAGTAAAATACCAGTAAATTATTCCTCTTCAGAGGGGAGACCTCTCTCATAAAGCCACTTTTTCATTGTAGAAGGAGTGACCTTATAGAAAGGGTGACTACAGTACACCATAATTGGTTGATTGTTAAACACATAGTGAGCATTATTGCAGAACAATGAACAGCATTGCCACAAGTAAAATTGTTAACAAACATCAGCAAATAAAGATCTGCAAGTGCAGAACAATGAACAGCATTGCCACAAGTAAAATTGTTAACAAACATCAGCAAATAAAGATCTGAAAGTTAAGAAACATGACACTCTCTATACACGAGTTACTCATGGATATAAGTTTTTACTAGCAAAATAAGTTTTCTCTCCATCACAATACTAAAACAATATTTGTATTAGCTTCAGCTTCCTAATATCTCACGCGTACCAATCACATTTAACAATGGGGGGGGGGGGGGGGGGGGGGGGTACCTAAATCATTTGTAGATGCCGTATTCAAATTCTTTGAAAAGTGTGATTTCCTTTTTCCAAAGACATTATTTCATATTTGTTTTTTCAGCCTTGAACAGAGATAAACATTTATAGCGAACAGCTATGTGGCCAATTTGTGTTTTAAAAATAAATATGTTTTCAGCATTATCGGATTCATCTTTTCGTACTTAACGTTTTAATTAAAAAAATAAGGGCGTTCGTGGTTCCTCATAATGTTACTGCAGTCGATCTGAGAAAAAACCTTTCTTAAAAATCTGGTGATAGACTACTTATATATATACTCTTACCAATTCCATCTTTAACAAATCCAACCGTTGGGACATCAATATCAACTGTAATTCCATCAGAGCTTGCTGTTGAATGTATTCCAGAATAACTATATGCCACAACATTACTAAAGAACACAACGCCAGGAGTTAATGGTATACGACTGATGTTATACGATGTGACTGTCCCAGGTAAATCAATGTCGGCAACGTGTACATCATATCCTGAAATCAAATTCCTACTTCTGTTCTTATCAATACGATCTTTTGAGGTGCAACAGCTAACAGTTGGTTTATATTGAGTTTTGACTAAAATGTGTGAATTTAAGTATGTTTCTTTCTATCAGGATAAAGTATATTAAGAAAGACAGAAATTAATGTTCATATTTCTAAAATAAGATTAAGAGTTATATTCTAACATTCTACTTATATAAACCTTTCTGAGCTGTCTATTCTCCATTGTTATACTAAATTCATCCATAACGTTGTTGAAATTGTTAATCAAAATATTATGTGTTTTGAACTGTTGCTGCTAGTTTTAAAGTGAAGTGTGTGCTACTTCTGAGGGAAAATATGGTTTGAACTGAATAGTCAGTTTCATATCGATGTAATAGATTGACAAACCTCTGATAAGTTTGTGAGTTGTGAGTTCGAATCCCGCTCGTGGCTAGGTGTACTCGATACAACATTATGTGAGAAAGCTTGTCAGTGACTTGCGACATGTCGGTGGTTTTCTCCGGGTCCTCCAATTTCCTCCACCAATAAAACTGACTGCCACGATATAACTGAACTATTGTTGAAAGTGGCGTTAAACATCAAAACCTTAACCCCTATTCCCAGAACTAAGGATTTCAATGGAATAATTAGGAATTAGAGAGAAAAAGGTGGAAATTGATTGCGTGTTGATTCTTCAAACATTAAAAAATAACATTACTATTTGATATTACTTGTTTTACGTGCCACATTTGTGGTACTTATATAGTGGCAGGACTGTCGTGAAATCATCTATTGCATGATATGCAAATTCGAAATGTCAGTTTGATAAAATAGATGGACTCACCACCAGGAAAGGTACTAAGGTATATGTTAAATCTATCAATAATGTCAGCGGCATCAATAAATACATTGGACCATCTTATTGTAAACGGATAGCCTGGTTTTATATAATCTATGTCTTTCTTCCAATGACCTGGCATCTGCTCACATATCTGAATAAGAATGCTCAAATATGTCACCTACTACAACCAGAGCTGACTAATCATATGTTTGATTTCAACCCTCAGTTTTTAGTGGGCATCTTGTTTCTCGATCTTTAGTTTTCTGTGTGGTGTTTTGTAGATCGCTGTTTGTCCTTTTTCTTTTGGAGATTGTTTTGTCTCCTTTTTCGATTTATGGATTCTTATTACCCCTTTTGGATCTTCAAACTCTTTTCATCCAACTAGTGGCTGTGATGGAAAGTACTATCCTATATGAATGATAGCGTAAGGAAATATCACCAGAAAAGTTGTGTAATTCGACAGGAATTATTTTTATCATGATATTGGCAAATCTGTGACATTTAGAAACCAAACCTTGTTAACTTTTGTTTTTTGTTTTTGTATTTAAATTACAGTAGCATGTGCTTGCAAAATAGTCCCAAGCCACAATAGGAAAAAAAACATTTTAACTACTGAAAAGTTTGTTAATATGGACTTCCTTTAAAACTATTTTTAAGAATCAGCGTATCGTCGGTATATGTTTTCTGATTTGTATTTTATCTGAATTTATTTCAAAATTATAACTGTGTGTTGTGTATAACAGATGAAAAGTAATTGAGTTGGATCAAGGGTAACATTGATTCATTCGAATGTTGATGGAATTTTAGGTGTATGGTGTTTACGCCAGTTTCAAAAATATTTAAGGTTTATCATGGTGATCAGTTTTACATAGGAAAACGAAATACTCTGAAAACCACAGATCTGCACGGCATTGACAAACATTATAATATAAAGTTATATCGGGACACATTAAAATGCCAAGGAATCGAACTCTCAACTTTCAAGCACTTATTTCATATGTAAATGTATATCCAAACTATAATACTATGGTGGCATATCAAACTTTTATTCTAATGCAATTGGAAATGTAACAATTAATTTCATTGGTCAATTGCAATAATTTACGCGTCAGAGTAAATTTTACATTTGACCTTGGTGGAAACTGTTGAACGAATATTGATTTGAAGTGACACACATTAAAATTGTTATTCAAGCTAAATAAAATTTCAAGAGTTGATATTTTCGGTTTTGATTACATAATAGATCATTGAATATATAATATAAAGTGTTTGATTTCTCATCGAAAAAAAAAGGTTTGTAATTATGGATCTATTTGGCAGATATGCTATGTGAAAGGGTGCAATGAATTGATTTAAAACAGCTGATTATGTAAACACATGTTATTGTTGCCAGGCAAACACTTTAAAATACAATACGGTTATTCCCTAATTACTGTGACAATGAAATATAAATTATGAAAATCTGCATTGATGCAAGTTACTTGAATATTGAATATGCTATTTATAGATCTAAAAAAAATAATATTTTATTTGTGTTATACAAATATAAAGATGAACAACCGCATCTGTGGTGTAAAGGTTAGCTTGCTCACCTCGAGTGCAAAACAATTTTATGGGTGCAAGTCCTGGTCGGGTTAAACCAAAGATTACAAAATTGGCATTTTCTGCTTCTTCGCTAAAGACGCAGCATTAAAGAGTAAAAACAAAGACTAGTATCAACTGTTGTTTCAAGCAGGTAGCACAATAAAAGTCCAACTCAGCGTGTTGTTCTAGTACAAAGTGACCATTATCATAATCTAATCGAATGAAGATTGTTCTTGCCCGATGATGACATAGCTGAAACATTGCTCCCTTGGCATTAAACAACAACTACTCACCCTATGAAGAACAATATTAAGCCATGAAATCAATGGCAACTGGACAACATATTGCTTACACGTAAAAATTTCTGTATTTGGATAAAAACCGATCTATACATACCGTAGCTCCTTTCAATTTTGACTTTGCCAGTGATCTTGAAAGTATTGTTACCCCATTTGAATTGAAATCTGCAAATGTTGAATCACTATACCATGCCCGAACAAAAAAAGAATAGGAAATATATTCCTTTAGTGGTGTTTTCCCTGTATAAACCAAGAAAGCAAAGAAATAAAATAAATATCTTACAAGTATCAGCAATAGTGATTAAACAAAATGGTAAATAAACATAAAATGTCAGAGATATATTTAAAACACATGGTCAATATAACAAATTAATTTTTTTCTATATATAAGTGCATAACTGAAATATTGCTGAAAGTGATGTTAAACACCATAACTCTAATCCCCTAAAAATCCATGCAACAGATGGGAGTGAAGAACGTTTTTTCTTACAATAAATCTATTTGTACTTGCCTCGTTTCAAGCTAAAATATGCGTGATTGGTTTTTCCGGCATGATGCCACACCTTTTCTTTCAAATTATCAAAGACACCTTCTGGTGAATCCTTTGAAGTAAGGCCTACACTCCACTCATACCTAAATATATTGACATTTACTATCTTTTAGATGTATTTGAATTACATAACTATCTATAAAAAAAATATGAAATTTAATTTTTTCATTAGAATTATTAACTGGAAAACAAAATATACCACACTGTCGAAACAGTTCCAAAATCTAATCACAAAAATTGTAGACATAAGAGACAAATCGATACCCATATCACACATATATACATGACCGGTCATTACCCTGGATTGGTACAGTCATTTCAATCAAAAGTGGCAGGGTTAAACTAGTTTTATGGGTTCAATCCTCCCTCTTAGTGGAATGATTCGTTCATGTCAGTATATATTACATGTGAGTAAAATACCAACCCTCCCTCACATATGACTGGGTGAGCAGAGCTGCTGTATAGAACACAGAATGATGAATAAATGAACAGGTTATACTTGTATTACCTGGTTTGAAAAAGTTTACGAAAACTGCCCCAATCTAGGTTGTATCGTATAACCTGTTCGAAAATATTCCTTAAATAAAGAGGTCGATAAAACACCCACTGATTTAGTTGTATTTTTAAACCTACCACAGGGGAAATAATCCTTGTACATGAACTATTTGCCATCTTGCAGCGAGTTCTAAATTTGCCGCTGTATACTTCACGTCACGCAAAGTAGTACTGTAAAGATCAGTTATGTCGTAAACGTGGATCAAAGTATTCGGATTACCTGAAAAATACAGGTTGCTCATATTTTGATTTCAAAACAGTAGAAAAAGATACAGAACTCATATGGAGCGATATAATCTTACTATTGTTTCTTATACTAGCATATGTGCATCTCATTTGCATTGATGTTTTCTTTATATTACCAGTCTGTTCTCCATTTAACACCTAATATACCCAGATGTCACTGCCTTCGGATTTGTAAACATAAAACATAAATAAATGCAAATGACCGACGACGAGAAAAAAAAACCTACTTTTAGCCCATAACTAATGATAAGGAATATAACCGAGGTGTTCAGTATTATGTTCTTTTTCGATGTGTTTGTTTATATATTTTGAAATATTGAGTATAAATGACGATGTGTAAATATTATATTATATTAATTTTTTGGTATAAAATTTGTGATCATCACCATCAATTATAAACTAAGATATATCTTATTACCGTTAGTAATGTCATGGCAAAGAAGTCCTTTTAGTGCACATCGGCCATCTTGTGAAGAACAAACACAATGGCCATGACATGTTACTGATGAACAACGCCTAATAAGTTCTAAAGAACCACCTGGTACTAATCTAAACTGTGAGTGTATCATCTGGCTTTGTAATCCAACCTTGAATTAAATATTGTATCAATTTGTAACCTACGAATAAGGTGGAACTTTCTTCCCAAGACATTGGGAGCTAATTATATAAATTAAATTTGATTTTCTTTATTATCTGTGGGTATATTTTTGTCTCTAATATTAACTATCAAAAACATAAGTGTGTGTTTCATGTCTCCAATGAATCGTAACCATTACTTAATAGGTTACATATGCTGTTGATTACGACTTCAGAAATAGAACCAATACGGCTTTGTAAATTACAAAAAAAGGTGCACTCGACTCGCAGCCGCAAGTGATAAAGTTTACCAGTTACTTGCCCATGGTTGGTGGTTCTCTCCGGGTACTCCGGCTTCTTCCACCACTAAAACTGGTCGCCATGATATAGCTGAAATACTGCTGAAAGTGGCCTTAAACACCAAAAATCAAATCAAATTAAATCAGAAATAGAACGGTGACAAATTGTAACCTACTCAAAAAGTAGCACTTTCATCCCAAGTAATTATACATAATATATTACAAGCTAATTATACAAATTAAATGTATTTTTTCTTTATTATCTGAGGATAACTTTTATGTCTCTAACATTAACCAGAATTAACAAAAAGTGTGTGTTTCATGTATCCAATGTTTCACGTCTTGAATAGTAAATTTTATCTAATAGGCTAAAGATACTGTTGTGTTGGTTACGACTTCAGAAATAAAACGGTGACAATGTACAGATTGTGCAACGGTCAGTAGAAATAAAACAAAATGGTAATCGGTTAACACCACCGCCGTTTTCTGCCTGTCCCAAGCCTGGACTCTGATTTCTATCGACTTATGTCGTGGTGTGTTTATATATTCAATTTTTGAGATAAGAGATAATTATTCGTTTTGTTGATATTGGTGGAATTTTAAAACCTTTTTCATACAAACACACGCCTTTATAGCTTCTTTACGAAATATTGCAATATGTTAGGAAAGAAAAATGATTAAGAGCAATGCATATCGATTAAATATATATATTCTCCTACAGCTTAGATGGGTTGATTTGTACTTAAAGCGAACATAAGTAATATTTCAGCTATATCATGCTATAAAGTTGAAGAAAAAAAACCTTTTCAGGGTACAACCATATTAATGAATAATATATTAACTGAAGTGACGAATTTCAAGAAATGTCAGTACAAGGAGAAATAAATCGCTTTGAAATAAAATATTGAGTTAATCATCCATTTTGAATCAGTATTGTATAAAACAGTTGAAACTACCATATTAACATAATAAACATACTAAATTAACTGCCCAGACACTGACAAATACATGTTCATATTGTCTCAGATTTTTAGTTCTAATCACAAAAGTTTGCACGAATCCTTCATCACCTTTATCTAGACCAGACGTATTGTGAACAAATTCTTGTGGAGACCCAGGAACCTACAAGTAAACACAAGGTTAGTGATTGAAGTTATTAGAAGTCGAATGATGGGTTGAATGGTGACTTAGCCCGACTATTGTTGAAAGGGGCGTTCAACACCATAACACACCACACGACTTAGCCCTAACAGTATATTATAATAGTGGGAATATTAACAAGGACGCCTACTACATAATCCTCTTAACCTGAGCAATTGTATATATATATATATTATATGTAATTAAAAATACAGAGATACATATCGGTCAAGTGTTTTCATTTTCCTGTCAGCTTTCAAGAGATCAATGTAAAATTGCAACGAGAATGTTGTACTCTAACTTCATGCAAAAAAAAAAGACGAAAATAATCTACCCCATGGCCAGTCCTTTAATTTCACGTTTTGCTATTTAGATGATATTATTTAACTGAATAATTAAAAGTTGGGTGGCTATGTGGTCTCATATTCCCAATTGAACTTAAAATAAAGGATACCACAAATAAAGCTAGGTCTGCTTTATAGCTTTACATACACAAAGAAATGGACAGTGAGTGCGGTTAAGAACGAAACTTTACGAGAACAGAGACTATTTCGATTTTCCTATTGTGAACTTTACATGTATATAAATTAATTTTAGTCTCACATGTCATTTTATACGTGTTTTGATTGGTTTAAAAAGTTGAGGTTATTTGTCAATGTACGGAATTGAAAAATAGACGTCGTTCTCAAGGCGTCGCGTGCCGTTGTCATCAGGTGATTTTCTTTAAATGAGGCACCTTTGAGGTTATTTAAATTTATTTCCGATTATTGCTTTATTTTGAAAAAATGAATATATTTTTCAATATCATAGCACAAAATGTTTGAATTAATTTATAAGGATTGATCGAAATTATTTGTTCGGTTCATTCGAAATAACCTCAATCAGGTTGTACACAGCCTTGCGTAACACGCTACGAGGGATACTCAGTGTGTACAACCTGATTGAGGTTATTTCTTCATGAACCGAACAAAAATTGCGATCAATCCTTAAATGTAGCAACATTCAAGCAGCACCTGAAATTAGAGTATAATTATCAGTTAATACAATATTTCAGAGCTTGACTCTTATGTTTCCTATCATCTGCTGCTAACAAGAAAACCATTGAACGAAAATCACTTTGTAAGTTTTACAGTCATAACCATGACTTTCTTATCTCTTACAGAATATCTGTGTCACAGATGGTCATGATTATGTTCCATTTGTCATAATAACAATCCCTTTTGTCTTCGTTCATTACTTAATATATATTTTTTTTAAATATTTTTAACATGATTAACACAACGATTCCACTACTGGAGCAGAAACTGGGGAAGCACCTGACTTCGTCCTAAGTTTTAAGTGTGGGTAAATCAAAGAAATCGTTTGATTTGACCATAGTAGTTCTAAAGACAATTCCTTAATTAGATTATTTATACCTCAATATAACAAAATCAAGTCAGTGAGTGATTGTTATTTAACACCTAATGAACAATTTTTCATTAATATCACAGCGAGAAGAAGTTACATTTCGATGAGATGATGATGACGCTAGCTTTGTACTAGACTAATACACCTAGTTTAATATTTAGAGAGCTAATGCTAGTACTAGGCTAGACATGTCAATGCACTCGAGCACGTTATCCTGATTCTAAGCCAACCTGTCTTTGCTGATAATCCTTAATGCTGCTTGCTTAGCGGAGAATCAAAATCAAGGTATTATCTATTATTACCTCATTAAGATCATCTTGCATATATTTGCTTCCAACTGTAACATAATACTTGTCAATTCCAGTATGTATATCAGTAAATCCGAGCCATGACAGCCATATCTTGTAGCTATAACGTGACCAGGTCATCCAGTCATCTATATGCCTCTTTAGATTTGCAGCATGATCGGTATGTATAGCAAACATGCCTATAAAGTACAATAGTTTATAGCATAGATGGTGATGAAATACTGTTATTTCTAAGTGCAATGAATCTGATATTTGACATGTGAAATTAAATTATTGTCGTGACGTCACAATAACAATTGCAAATGACAACTTGGTTGGTTGTTTTTAACTTTTTCCGTCCATAGTAATCAGTAAAATGAATACTTTAGCTAATATACAGTCAAGTCTGTAGATAAAGTCACGTCTGTATATAAGGGGCACTCATTGAAACCTGAAAATGAGCCCTTTATGAGCACTTGCCCTTTATATACAGGATAAAGGTATATGCACTACTCATTAAGGCGAAAAATGAGACTGCCCTTTATAGACTGTAATTTGTTATACAGAGGTGTCTTTCAAGGGAGGCTTGACACTATTTCAATACTCAGTTTTGGATTAGTGACACTATATTGTTTGCATAGATAACTGTGAAATATCGTTATTTTCCAATAAAATGAACAGAAAAACAGTCAGAATAGTTCAAAAATCTAATCGAAAAATCGTCGAAACAGAGGCAAAATCGATATCTCTAGCACACAATGTACATGACGCTTACTTTCCTGACTTGGTACAGGCATTTCAACAAAAGTGGCGGTGCTAAACTAGCTATATGGCTCTAAACCTCACCTGTTAGTGAAACTTCATGAGTTAACGTTAGCTAAAATCATAAAACCTTAAGTTTTATTAGATAAATACATCATTGCTCCGTTACCTGGAGTTGGAGGTGAACTGTCTACCAAAATGGTCTCTGATACGGATTCAGTGCACAATTTTGCTCTGTTACACGCAATAAGATGAACAGTGTAGGAGACACCATCGTGAAGATCAGTACGAGAAAATGTATATTCCCGTACAATCCCATTTAGCTAAAGATAAAGGATATGAATACACAAATATAATCTCTCCTCATATAAGCAACATGTACTAGCAAATGAGTTTGATCAAAATACATCTTATAAAATTACAAATTATCCATGAAATAATGGGTCATATCCATTATTAGTAGAGAGGTTAGAACAGCTTGACGATATCAAAGGGAAAATCAGAAGCTGTAAATAAAAGGACAGACAATGCAATACCACAAAGACAAAAAGACAATTGTTCACAAAACACTTGTCAGAAATCAAAAGATTCAGCAACACGCACACCACTAAAAACCAGGTGCACCAAAAGGGTAAGCAGTTCCTGCTCCTATAGCACCAGTCGTGATACTTATGTTAAGAATCCGGTAATAAGTCAAGAATGAGGAAAGAAGGACGGGATTGCGACTGTGACAAACGTTCCCGGAAATATCTGTTGTCATCTGTGATACATATATTCCGTAACGGCCAATCAAGTCATGATAGAGGTGATAAATGCTTTGAAGTGACGACTTCAACTTTATTAATAGGAACCCTTGGTTCAGTAATTTCTATGCTAGCAACCCTCTGTCACGGAAATACTGATAGGAACAGAATAACGTATCAACTGAGAGATATATACTCCATATACAAGTGCTGCTGGACTATTACTCTTGATTGAGGCGAAGTATGCTGTGCAGATTGTTGATGCTTGCCATACATTTGTATTTAATGTAGAAAACACATTTGTGCTCTACTCTCCATGTAATCTGAGGGGTCGTCGTTGTCATGATCGTATGGTACTTGCATTTAAAACTACCTATATATACAATCAGTGCCTATCACCACTAAAGTTGTGAGTTAGAATCTTGCTCATGGCGAGGTGTACTCGATACAACATTATGCTATAAAGTTTGTCAGTGACTTGGGACTGGTCAGTGATTTTTCCAGATACTCCGGTTTCCTTCACCTATAAAGCTGAAGGCCATGATAAAACTGAAATATGGTTGAAAGTGGCGTTAAACAACATAACCTAACCTTAACCTATGTCATCTGTGTTATATGTGAAGTGTTGGCTATGTAGGTAAATGGAGATGTATTGTATCAAGTATCCCATTTTTGATTATTTTGAATATTAGAGTGACTCCCTTTTGGCTTTCGTAGAAAGAGTGTGGAAGTCTGACTCCTGGTTCACCTTGTTGTTAAAAGGGAAATAAATGTTAGCTTAAATTGTTGTGTGGTTTATTGTGGAGACACACATATCGTTTCACAAGACAATGTCTTTAAATCAATATGTTCATGATTTGTGTATTGAACTAATTAACCAACACCTAAATTAAAAATGATAATTGGAAACTAACATTCTTTTCTCCTGCTTTGTGCTAAACCAACACGCTGGGTTGGAGATTTATTGTGCTAGCTCTGCCAGTCTGACACATTATTCTGATTCCGAGCCAACCAGTCTTTGTTCTTTCTCCTTGTGAGTTAACGCACTCGAGGCGAGCACGCTAACCATTACACCATCGATGATGCGGTTAGACATCAATAGAAATACCATGTATACATACATACCTGAATAGAAGATGCATTAAAATCGCCACCCTGGTGGGGAGATATAGAAATATACTGGCGTTCTATAAACGATTCTTTGTCTTCTACAGCCCACTTCACGTTAATACTACTCCTGAATACTACAGAATTAGGCCTAATTGATCCAAAATCACGATTTAAAGAGATATTTTCTCTTATAATCGGTGCAGTTACATCAACAATGAAACCGTTTGATGATGCTTCAGAAAACAACCCTAAAGAAAAAAGCCTTCATGTTTAAGAATTAATAAATATGCAGTAAAACCTGTCTAATAAGACATTCCAGAGAACCACTAAAATAATGTCAAATAAGACAGGCAGCCATTATAAACAGGTTTAAGTAAGATGAAATACACTGCCAGGGAAATTAAAATTGAGGTTACATAATACAAATTATTACATAAGGCTCTATTTTACTGTTTTTCTATTGGCCAGAAGCAATACACGTGACATTCCATTTTCTAACATATTGATTAGCAAAAAGCAATTTCTGTGTAAAAAAAAATCATATAGCACTCTCATGCAAAATGAATGAATGAAATTACGTGGCACGAGAGTGCAATATGGTTTTTTATTGCACAGAAATTGCTTTTTGCTAATCAATATGTTAGAAAATTTCATAAAATTTCAAAATTCTTGTTTTTTCAAAAAATTTCAAAATTATCAAATTAAAAAATAAATAAATTTTCAATTTTTTTTTAAAGATTCAAAATGTTCATAAAATTTCAAAACTTTCATAAGATTTCCAAAAAATTCAAAATAATAAAATTTTAAAAAAATTTCAAAGTTTTCATAAAATTTCAAAATTAGAGTAAAATAGGGCCTTATTGATCTTGTTCAAGTGCAGTAATTGTATATTATTGTATAATATAGGTGGTCGACGCTAAAGCCTGTTTGGCTGTATATAGCCATACTCTAGATACTCTATTTTATCGTTCCGTGTGTATACAAGAAAAATGGTTGCTAGTATAATTTGAATAATGAAATTTAATTATACCGAACATTAACTATCATTGCATGAATGATTCATTTAAGGTAATCAAAAATTGATATTAACAATTTGAAGTTAGAGTTATATCATGTTTATTTGATAAAAGACAGACACTTCATGCATTAAATGTTTACAGAAATAAGAAAAAAATATATGCCGACTTAACACAAGTAATATTCAAAATGCAGGTCTAGACATTACGGTAGTTGTGAAATTATAATAAATTTCAAAACGTGCTATGGAGAAATATTGGTTCAATATCGACGGAAGATTTTCTGACAGATTTTCACATTGGGAAGGTACTTCAGAACTGAAAAAAATAATTGTTTTCAACACCACATGGAAACTTATTAGAAAATATAATGTCATCTGTTGTCAAATCCTAACTGGCATTGGAAATTATGACTACATGACGGGTGCCATATATGGGGCAAGACTTACTTACCCTATCACGGAACTACATCTCATTCACGTTTTTTTGTGTGAATTTTTGTTTTTCAAACTTTTGTTATTTTGTTTTAGTTTATATTGTGTTCGCTTTGTTCTTGTTTTTGCATCTAGATAGTTCCTATGCTCAACAATCTCTTAAATGTAGATGCTATACCTGCTTTATTATATATTCTCACTGTAATGAATATTCTTCTTCCTATAGGAAGTGGCTTAGATAAATTTGGTTCAATAATTAAAGCAGAAATTGGTAAATGTGTAGAAGTAATGATATCATCTAGTTCTGACTTTGTCCCAGCTCTCCATGTCATGCTGTGTAGACCAGACTGTGGATCTGTAAAACCATACCACTTTCCCGCTAGATAGTTTCTGGAGAAAAAAAAAACATTGTTAAGATAAATATGATGTTTGCAGAAGAAGTACATTCATTGTGATCTGTTTCTCTGTCAATCTGGTCCCTAAACGATATAATAATTTGGCTTTCCAATATATAGGCTTTAAACATACCTGATGTAGATTATTCCAGAAACGTGTTGTGCTCACTAATTTTGATATCTATGTTTTTAATTGTTGCATTGAGACAGACAAGGTGAATGAGACACATTTAATGAAGTACTAGAGATCTAATCTATGTGGTATTTAAGCATTTTAACAAATTAAGCATACAATTATGTGGTACCGTTCACTTGAACAATATATATCAAAGAAAAACAATACCTTTATAGAATTTGAAAACAAGATGAACTGTGAGCTAATGCTCACTTATGATACCCCCGCTCTTCGGCAAACAGGAAGTAGGAATCTGACGGGTCAAAAACGCTTCCTACGATATGGGGTACCTATATAAAGCTTGTGACCAAATATCAGATTTCTGCCATCAATAGTTGCTGAGAAAAATGGGCATATACAAAATGTATGTTCAATGTGTATAAAAATCAACAAAGTCGGCAAACAGGAAGTAGGAATCTGATGGGTCCAAAAACGCTTCCCACGATATGGGGTACCTATATGAAGCTTGTGACCAAATATCAGATTTCTGCCATCAATAGTGGCTGAGAATAATGCGACGAAAAATGAGCATATACATTCAATGTGTATAAAAATCAGCAAAGTTGGCAAACAGGAAGTAGGAATCTGACGGGTCCAAAAACGCTACCCACAATATGGTATACCTATATGACGCTTGTGACCAAATATCAGATTTCTGCCATCAACAGTTACGGAGAAAAATGTGACGAAAAATATCTTGGACGAACAGAGGTAAAACAATATACCCCCCTCCCACTTTGGGGAGCGGGGGTATAACAATGTGGACCCCCCTTACATATATTTTCCACTAAGCATAATATTTTTGTTTGTTTGTTCATATATTGATGAGATTCTTTTGTCTGTGCAAAATTTTGGGAGCAATTTAATGTTTTTGAAAACAAAAATGTAAGAGAATGTGTGTGAATGATGAATGAAAGTGTTTATTACTATTATACATTTCTTTATTTGTTTATATCAAAATGTAAAATCCATGTAGTCACAACACTTATTGCTTTGAAAACCCCCGTCACACCTTAGTCAGGAGGTGATGTAAGGGAATTATAAAATCCTGACTATATGAAAAAAAAAATAAAAAAAAAATTATGTGGTATTCGCATTAGTACAATGTAAGAAAAACAAGATCCTATATATTTAAGTTAGTACACATGATGTATTTCTGGAATAATCTATACCAGGTGGTACGCTCACAGTCAAAAGATTGGAAAGCAAAATAAATGAAGCATGTGTGAGCAAGGAAACGACAGGACCTAAGCAGGATAGCCAAATACGGCTAAGGTCACGTGTCACTGAAGGTGATTAACTCTAGTTTTAATAAATTATATTATTAAGACTCCACTTGATTGATGATCATTGAAACAAAGATAAAACACGTCAATAATTTCTACTCTGATCTTTTTTGTGTTTTGTTTACACGGTACTTTGTTACATTTGAATAAAACATGAATCGGACAGTCTATCTTATCATATTGAAAAAACAACTCACTAATATTAACACCAAAATCACAACTGAAAATTTAGTTTCCCCACTTTCTCCTTAGTAATTCTTACATATCTTCTCTTTCCTCTCTTTCTTTCTCTTTAAAAAAATCCAACAAATTACAATATGAATTTAGATGATACTTTTGTAAATATAATTGTTTTGACAACCAATATTGCATTATGTATATATTTATGTAGTATTATATTTTTCTAGTAATTCAACCTTTATATGATGTATTTATTGATTTGCATTTTGTTGGAATTTGAAAAAAAATATATATATAAAAAAATAATAATCTCTACTCTTATCTAAAAGACATGTCTGCTTTTGTCTTTAGTACAGATTAGTTTTTGCTTCACTGACAACATGACACAAAACTTTAAGATCACAAACATATATACCTCATTGACTGGTAGTGTGTATCGTACACTTCTACACCATCTTGGACGACGCCAACAGTTGGGGGGCTACTGTCAATAATAACACCGTCTGACGTCACAGAAGAACATAAATCAGCCGTATTACAAGCCATAATAGTAGAATAATAACGATACCCTTGTACTAAATGCACGGGAAAAAGAGTAAAATCTGAAATAAACAGTACATATGTTATGCCAGTTTTATGCGGTAAAGCCAATTCATGATCCGGTATATATCTGATATATGACATATACAATGTACATGATGCATCTCTGAAAGCATGAACACCTCATAATGAGTTTTTGTTATCAAAAGATGGCATCCAATCATTGTATAACATGCATATAACAGATTCAATATTACATAAAAATAGCTAAAAGCAATAAAAAGTTAAAACATAGCACTTTAGATATGTAAAACCTTGTCAAAAAGATCAGTTATATTGAAAATTTATCTTTTTGTCCTTACAGTGAAAAATATCTACAAATCGTTACCAACTTTTGGGCCAGCAAAGTAATTATGTTAAAGGACCTTGGAAGTTCGCTATGAGTAAGTTTCTCTATAAACATAATTTGTATTCGATTACTACATTTTGATTATCACAATCAGATTCTAAGAAATGTTTGAAGATACTTAAGTGGTAATCAGAAGTCATAACTCGACGAGGAACAAAGAATCCAATGGCCAAAAGAAAAAGGCCAATATAGCAAACAATGATTCATAAAACACTACACAAACCACACTAAGAACTGGAGCTGAACTTGGATATTCCAGTATGGTTAGCAGCTCCTGCTCCACTAGTGGTACCTGTCGTGGTATTCATGATAACAATCTGGTGATAAGTCACACATGAGAAGATGAGGACCGGATTCTGACTTTGAAAAACGAAACATATCCGTGGTAATATCCGCACTTTAAAAAGTCAAACAATTATAGATTTACAATATAGATTGTAGTTAAATGTTCCGAAACCTTAAATGTTTAATAAATCCAATGAAAATAAAAAATACTATAGCATATGCAAGTTGGTCTTACAGAAGCTGTGTATTTTTATATTTCAAGCTCTGTGCGAAAAACAAAATATAAATTTGTTTAAACCTGCAAAAATGATTACATATGACATATTATATTAATATGTTTTTTAATCATTATATATTTAGAGCATGATATGTTTACTTATTATGTCATTGTACTTGTGATGGCTAAAAACGTTAAAATAAGAAAACAAGTAGATAATTTATTATGTTACATATAAAAGAATGTAGTCAAATTAGACAATTGAAGGTAAACTTTGTTTAGTGGGGTACGTATTGCAAGGTAAACTTTGTTTAGTGGAGTACGTATTGCAAGGTAAACTTTGTTTAGGGGGGTACGTATTGCTCAATCCTTTGTTTAGTGGGGTACGTATTGCAAGGTAAACTTTGTTTAGTGGGGTACGTATTGCTCAATCCTTTGTTTAGTGAGGTACGTATTGCTCAATCCTTTGCTTAGTGGGGTACGTATTGCTCAATCCTTTGCTTAGTGGGGTACGTATTGCTCAATCCTTTGTTTAGTGGGGTACGTATTGCAAGGTAAACTTTGTTTAGTGGGGTACGTATTGCAAGGTAAACTTTGTTTAGTGGGGTACGTATTGCAAGGTAAACTTTGTTTAGTGGGGTACGTATTGCTCAATCCTTTGTTTAGTGAGGTACGTATTGCTAAATCTTTAAGTTTCTTGGTAGTGTTTTGTATACCATAATATTGTCTGTGTTTTGAATTACGACTTCTGGTTATCCTTTTGGTATCGTCAAACTTTTCTTGCCTGCATTATTCAGCTGAAATAAAGATCTCCTTTAAAACCTACTAGATGTTATTCCAACAGCTTGTTTCATTATAACATCATGGCAACGATGACAAGTTCCTATGCTGATATAGTACATTTTAATTGTTGAATGTGAATCGTGAAAGCCTTCCCAGTAACAAGACAACCTATTGGAGATTGTTTGATAGTCTTTGTCCTTTCTGTCCAATGACGTTTGATGACGGACACCGTCGTATACGCTTCCAGTTACAGGAGGTGACTGATCATATAAATACGCCAATGAAGATGCTGAGGTTACCAGATGGGCTCTATTTACTGCCTGGAAAATAAAATAACATAGAATAACTAGAATATTTCTCTATTTCAACAATTTCGTAATATTGTAATATGAACCCATTATAAGCCAAATTAGAATATATTCAGAAACACATTCAGTTACAAATAAAAACAACCATATAATTGAGTAGAACATGTAGAAAACACAAATGCTTATTGCAAGTAAATTAGTTTGTTACAAACTATATTATGATTGAAATTCACAGTACCTAAATACATTTATCAAAACTAAGGACAGTCACAGTTAGCCTTAGTCGACTTTGGCTGTTCTGTTTAGATCATGTTTAGGTTTTTTGGTTTATTTGATCCCAAATATTTTAAAACTGCTTGATTTTCCAGTAGTTTTACTATGATTGTACATGAAAAAGGTTATTCCAGAATGGACATAAAAGAAAATTCATATTGTAACGTAGAGAATAAATGACATAAACACATGCCGTTTTAATACTGTTCTACATCTACAAAAGTATACCCTGGCATTGTAACAAATTCTACACTGATTATAAAATACATGATATTATATACCTTAACAGTAATAAAGTATGCATGGCCTTCATGTATTGCGAAGTCTTCATGTTTTGCAGATACACTGCAGTCGAGCAACGTTTTACTAAACGGGACTATATCGTCATACCCCTTGTGTGAACCAACACCCCATATATAGTGGTCAACACCGCTTTCCTTGTCTATGAATACGTCTCTCCAGCTACAAATATACAAGTATATTTAAAAGATATTTGACATGTGTGGGACCATCGTGGTCATGATTATATGGTAGTTGGATTCTTAACTACCTATTCAATCAGTGCCTATTACGACTTAAGTTGTCAGTTCGAATCCCACTCATGACAAGGTGTACTCGAAACAACTTTATGTAATAAGAAAAGTTTGAAGATACCAAAGGGGTAATCAGAAGACGTGATTTAAAGAAGTACAGACAACACAATGGCCTAAAGAAAAAGGACAGATGGACAAATAATGATCTATAAAACATACACATAAAACTAAAGCTCGAAAAACATGAACCCCATTCAAAGCCGGGGGTGAACTCAGGTGCTCCGGAAGGGTTAACAGTTCCTGCTCTACTAGTGACACCCGTCGTCTGATACTCTCCACTCATCGCCAGTGGGTAAATTGAAACAATTACATTTGCTTAGAAGATGTCTGATTATTGATCCTGTATTTAGAAGTTGCTATAGCAACATAACATTGCTTAAATTTTCGATTGGACTGTAGGTCACAAAAATAAAAATAAATTAATAGAAAACCATGTTTTTCCTCGGACCTATCCAAATAAAGGAACAAAGTTGTGCAAAATAATTTTCTGGTTCAGCAGATGAAATATAAGTGCAAATAGTAAGTCCTCCAGACTCAGAATCAGATTCGAGATGAATAAAACATGACTACAAGGATTTCTCTGTCAGTTGAACCACGTGTGATGAGTGGAGAGTAATTTGAGTGTGATCAGATGTAGGTTACTGAAAATGCCCGCAGTGTTGCTCATAAACAAGTCCGATAAAAGTCTTATCGTTGATAGAGGAAAGAAAAAATCGATGTAAAAGAAAAATTGATATTTTGTAACGGTCAATCAGTTAGTGATCACCACCGTATAATTTTTGCAGCAATTTTCATAGCCTAGGAGCAACACAGCTTGTTGAGTAGGTCCTTTGATAGTAGCAGAGGTCTGTCTAGAAAATCACTGTACTGGTCATAAACTCTAGAATAACGTATGTGAACTGTAAATTTCTGCCTGAAATCATTTTTTGGAAAAGACCCTAGTAAACGTAACAATGGTTTGAAATGAAAATGTATATTACCATGACAAATAATTTGGTTTTATTTTATAAACATTACAAATATTCTTACCAAGCGTTGAACGAAGTCATATTTGACACGTGCCTTCCTTGTATCGTGATCTGATTTGTCGTCTGCTCTGGTGCAGTATTATCTATTTTGATTGGTTGCGAATTTGCGATAGAACTCTTCCCGGTGAAGTCAAATGCTAGAATGTAAAGTTTTCTGTATTTTTGCTTTCTAACCATACTATGTTTTATTGTTTATGCTTCTTTTTACATTAACACAACAGAGACTAATAACATATGCATAGTGTGAGCATAAATAAAAGACTTGTACTTTGATAAATGTATAACAAAAGTGACAATGGAAGGGGGAAGTTCAATACTACATAACATTTGAAAAAGAACACAATTTTGCACTACTGTAAAGTAATTTTCATGGCATGTGGTCTATGACTACGTGATCAATGCATGACCACACTCGTAGTGTACCGATTATATTTTTGTACCAATATAACAGATTTTATTCAATATATCTGGTTACATTTCTACTTCAAAGTCAAAGTCCTCTGAAGTATCCCTGTGAAATTATGTTTTGAATGTCCAGGGAAATATTCAAAGCTATGCCAATTATCTTAACATAGTTTATCTATTGGGAATCAGTTTATATGATAGCTTGATTGTTCTATCCCATTTAGAACGAATTTGTAAATTGTTATTTCCACTCTTTTACCCATTCGTCAATATCTTTTATCTGAGAACATTTTATTTAGTTATATCCGGTATGTGTCAAGATTTCACATATCCTTAAATCTTATAATTTTAAATCGTTATATGGATGCTTCACAATCCATCTTTAAATATTTGATTTCATTAGATATTTTCATTTTTCCCATTTCCTTATACATAATTACTACTCATGTCTCAAAAAGGATGACATTACGTGTGTGTGTTATCTGTAATTATTTTTGGAAATCTGAACTGTTTCTTTATGCTCAGTGTAAATATGTACAATACTTCAAATTAACTAGAGACTGAAACGCTGACCTGGTAAAGAGTGATTGAAATAGTGCATAAATTAATATGAAAGTGGCGTTAAACGCAATAACCATAACCCCTTTAATAGTACATTAACATTGATTTATTCATTCAAATGTGTTTAAGCGTTAAATTAAAGTAGTCTACCACTTGGACATAACTAATTATATACTGATTAGTTATTTTTAGCTTTGAATTCCCCTATAAAACAAAACTTGAAATCAATGAAGCACAGAGATAGATATTATGCTACCTTTAACAGATGCAAAGTATTCATGTCCGTTCTGTAGTCGTAGATCATGGAGAGTTAAATGGTTCACGATACCAACATTTGTATATGGATATATATCTATTCCTCCAATCGTCGAACCTGAAAGTTTTTTTTATATATTTGAATGAATTTAAAAATAATAGTAATAGTAAGCATAAGATGAAACTCTCCGCTCTCCAACCAAAACTTCTAAGCACAGAAACGACAGAAGCTGATGATAATTTATGCTTTGGTTTAGGACTGACACACAAATGTGGCGGAGCTGTAGCGGTTAATGACGTTCCAAAACTCCCCTCTTGATATCAAAATCTCCAGAGCAGAAGAAGAATACAGAGAAACCAGGTTTGAAAAGACATTTCGTAATAGCGATAGAAAAAAAAACACACACACACACACACACACTAACAAAAAAAAACAGTAAAAACACAGGTGCAACAAAATGTCAAACAACAAGAAATTCTACAGAAACGATTAACATCTGTCCTTATCAATGAGTTTATCACCAGAAAACTCAGAGTGCAGTAGATGCACTCTGAAGCCATTCTGAGCATAGTTTATCTGTTAGCGATCTTGCCGAATTTTCCATTTTTGTCAGACAAAATCGAGCACACCCTATTGTTTTTTACCACAGTAGCGTGGTTGGGTATAATTTAAATATATGTTTTACTATTTAATTTCATTTAACATCAGATCGTCATTTAGACAAAATCAAACACACCCTACAGTTTCTACGATAGTAGCGTAGCTGGATATAAATATATGTTTTACTATTTAATTTCTTGGCACATACATTTATCATCAGATTGCATCAATCAAATGGATTCATATAGAAAAAGCAGTTGAATTGATATATTATATCTTATACAATACGAACCTACATATTTACAGAGAGGCCGTCGTGGCCATGAGCATATGGTAGTTGGATTTACAACTACCTATGCAATCAGTGCCTATCACCACTGATGTTGTGAATTCGAATCTCGATCAGGGCGAGGTGTACAACATTATGTCATAAAGTTTGTCAGTGACTTGCGACAGGTTTCTTCCACCAATAAAACTGACCGCCACGATATAACTAAAATAGTGTTGATAGAGGCATTAAACACCATCAAGCAAACAAACAAACAAACAAACATATATACAGATAGCTACGTAATAAATCTTAAGAAGGTTCTATAATGCATATATTTATATAAATGTACATACCTATACCTATATGGTATTCCTTTATTCCATAACTATGGACTGAAGTCTTATATTCCTCCACATCAGTAAATGATTCCCAGCTCACATACATATCTGAAGTCGAATACTGTAAGAATACACCATTTATTAGTCAATCGCATTTTATACAAAAACTGTAAGCAAAATTTAACAGATCACTTGAAAATAAAATGGAAGAATGTGTCCATTGGACACGGATGGCTGCCCCCGTTGTTAGCTAAAGTAAACAGGTATTTATCAGTCAAATGGTATAACGCCAAACCGGAAAAAGCGGTAAAATCAGAAATCAAACTTGGTCTTCATTTTATGGTTCTTGATCTTGTGTATGCATACTAGTAATTTCAAATGATTTGTTTATGGGGAACTTAAGTTATTGAACGGAAACCAAATGTGGGACGGACAAACGGAAAAGATGACGTATAGACGTATGTACGGATATGGGTAAAACTTAATGCCTCATGACGCCTAGAGGCGGGGGTATTAACCCCCCCTCCCCCAAAAAAAGATTCGAGCAGTCCACCTTAATATGTTTTCCTTAATTAAATTACACAACTGTCAGTACAAAAGCTTCAAATAGAAGCTCAACACAACATATGTGATGGATCATAACACCAAAAGATCTTAAATTACAGTCTTTGAAACTCTTGTGTTATTATAAATATGATTGAGGTACCACATAATAAAGATACTTTTTGGTGTAGCGATATTTCTAAAACCTTTTTCGGGATGTTTATATCCCAATCGGTAACTACCCTTGTTTTGCGAATTTTGAGGAATATAAACATAAATTCATTATTTTCGTCCATTCAGAATTGATGTGTCTAAACTGATGATTGGAGAGATGTTTACAATGTACATGGCAAATCTCTATTGCTGAAATATTGTTGAAAGTGGCGTTAAACACCATAACTCCTAACCCTATTGTCTGAAATTGTTTGGAAACCAGGGCATAATACAACATATCAAACATATCTGATTAAAACCGTCGTAGGGAATCAAGGTTTTCAAAAAAACAATTAAAGTCTTTAAGTAGACTGTACAACTGTGTATACATTACGACATATACCTTTCAAGCATTCACGGCAAATGTCCTGATCTGTTTATGTTCAATGATTTAAAGTCAGCGTTTTTTTTATTCGTTTTCATATTGTTGACATATGTAGAATTGTTGATCATCACTGTTTAAACTCTCATTTCATGGCAATTATCTTTCTTTTGGGGAAATTGTTCAAATGAGGGACTAAATCGCATTCTTAAATTGCAAAAAAGAACAGCAAGATTGATATTAGATCAAGATCCCATAGCACCATCTGAACCTCTATTTAAACAACTGGGATGGATGACTATTGAACAAAGAATCAAATATCATAAATATCTTCTTGTTTCTAAATGTCTAAAGAATGAAGCACCTGTATATTTAAAAAATAAAATCCAATACTTGTCTGATAGAAATCCTTACTCTCTCCGAAATGTTGTAAGTGAAAAATTACAAATCCCAAAGGCAAAAACTGAACTTTTTAAGAAAACTTTTACATACTCTGGACCAAAGCTATGACATGAACTTCAGTTTTCAATACGGCAAGCTTCCTCTCATAATGCATTTAAAATAAAAGTTAAAAGTCTCATTTTAAATGATGATGTACCTTAAATTACCATTAAATGTTTACTAAATCTTTTTACACTTATTACAATGTATTGCTTCTTGTATATGTGTAACTTTTATATAGTGTACTTTACAATGTATGTTTAAATATGTCAATGAGGGCCTCAGGGAAGATTAGTTATTAACTAACTGTGTAACCCTCTATAAATAAAGAATCTATTATTATTATTATCATTATTACTATTATTATTATTTTGTTAATACTACAAAAACTAAGAAATAAGTTTACATTACGCAGAAATCATCATCCACTACTGACGTTTTGATTGGCCTAGAGCAGGTCACCTGATTATAGACAAAATATGGTGTTTCGCGCTGGACGTAAAAGTTCAGTTCATTAGGTCTCTCTCTGTTGGACGTTCCGTTATTTTATGACGAGCTAACAACTAACGACAAGTCTATGGAGTGATTATGCAGACAACACAAATATGGACGTTGTCTCGATATAATGGATAAAACATAATAAATATTCCCCTTGTGAAAGGAGGACATGAAGATTTTCTCACACTTAAAAAAGTCATGACTTTCCATAGGTGAAAAATTCTCTGAGTCTCCTTTTAACATGGGAAATACATGTATAATTTCTTACTCGAAAAGCAATTGCACGTAATACTAACTAAGTATTTTATACAAAAAATGTACCTGATAATGTTCGGAAGGATCAATGCCTATCCACACACGTCCAGGTATGGGAGGTGTTAAATCCACTGTGATACCATCACTACAAGCATATGTTTCCTCTAGCACTTCTATCCATTTTTCATAACTAACGGAAGTTTTTGGAGCATAGACACAAAAACGATATCGTTTTCCATGCTGAAGTACCTGGTCTTTTCGAAACAGAACATTTGCAAATTCCTTCCCTGAAATAAAATCTGAATTGCTTTGCTCATCATTTAAAAACACCATGAGCTTGTGTTATTAAATAAAGAACAGTACATTTACAGAGCATTATATGTGCAGCCTTTCAATACTAGAAAGAACTAAAGGACCTAATACAGGTATTTATTATCATTGAGCTACTAAGAAACCAAAGAGAAGAATGTAAACACTAAATCCCAGAAGCACTGTCTACAAAGCATAACTTTAGGTTCGAAACAGGGTACTGACAACAACTATTGAGGCAAATTATTGAACTACACGTACAAAGAATCAAAATAACAAAACCCCAAAAATACAATAGATGTTTACTTCCTAATATTAAATCTGTTCAAAGTATCAGTTATGATTTGTTTTCCCTTCTCCGCTATTAGTCAGACTGCGAGCATTCACTGATCTTAATTTCCATTGTATTGGCCGTGCTTATGCTGTAATTCATTTTTGTGATATTGTATGTTCTTTATTTCAGCAAAATCGAATCTATGCATGTATTCATTATTATTTATATCTGTTTTGCCTTTGGAGATCCAATTACCAAGAGGGAGGGGTGTTGGGATTCCATTAACCGATTGAACGCCGCTACATTTGTGTGCATTTCCCAAGCCAGCACATGCATTTACATCCCCATATGTCGTGTTTTCTTGTGTTGCGAGAGGTAGTTGATAGTCATATTGATATTGGCAAATATTTGATTATCACTGTTTAAGCTTTCTTTTCTTTTCTGTCTTTTCACTCTGCTTTCTCACAATGCACTATTGGAATTGAAACAAACACAACATGAAAAAATGATCGTCCAGCACTTGGCAATTCCAATAGAAATGTTATTCATAATACCTGGAGTCACATCTCATTAGTTCAATCTGACAGTTTTACCTGAGAGGGGTATACTAATTTGGCATATCTCATTAGTTCAATCTGACAGTTTTACCCGTGAGAGGTATACTAATTTGGCATATCTCATTAGTTCAATCTGACAGTTTTACCCGTGAGAGGTATACTAATTTGGCATATCTCATTAGTTCAATCTGACAGTTTTACCCGTGAGAGGTATACTAATTTGGCATATCTCATTAGTTCAATCTGACAGTTTTACCCGTGAGAGGTATACTAATTTGGCATATCTCATTAGTTCAATCTGACAGTTTTACCCGTGAGAGGTATACTAATTTGGCATATCTCATTAGTTCAAATCTGACAGTTTTACCCATGAGAGGTATACTAATTTGGCATATCTCATTAGTTCAATCTAACAGTTTTACCCGTGAGAGGTATACTAATTTGACATATCTCATTAGTTCAATCCGACAGTTTTACCCGTGAGAGGTATACTAATTTGGCATATCTCATTAGTTCAATCTGACAGCTTTACCCGTGAGAGGTATACTAATTTGGCATATCTCATTAGTTCAAATCTGACAGTTTTACCCGTGAGAGGTATACTAATTTGGCATATCTCATTAGTTCAATCTGACAGTTTTACCTGAGAGGGGTATACTAATTTGGCATTTCTCATTAGTTCAATCCGACAGTTTTACCTGTGAGAGGTATACTAATTTGGCATATCTCATTAGTTCAATCTAACAGTTTTACCCGTGAGAGGTATACTAATTTGGCATATCTCATTAGTTCAATCTGACAGTTTTACCCGTGAGAGGTATACTAATTTGGCATATCTCATTAGTTCAATCTGACAGTTTTACCTGAGAGGGGTATACTAATTTGGCATATCTCATTAGTTCAATCTGACAGCTTTACCCGTGAGAGGTATACTAATTTGGCATATCTCATTAGTTCAAATCTGACAGTTTTACCCATGAGAGGTATACTAATTTGGCATATCTCATTAGTTCAATCTGACAGTTTTACCTGAGAGGGGTATACTAATTTGGCATATCTCATTAGTTCAATCCGACAGTTTTACCTGAGAGGGGTATACTAATATGGCATATCTCATTAGTTCAATCTGACAGTTTTACCTGAGAGGGGTATACTAATTTGGCATATCTCATTAGTTCAATTTGACAGTTTTACCTGTGAGAGGTATACTAATTTGGCATATATCATTAGCTTTGTTTGTTAGTTTTACCTGAGAGAGGTATACTAATTTGGCATATATCATTAGCTTTGTCTGTTAGCTTTACTGGAGACAGGTATACTAATTGAAGTTCTTACCAGTCGGTGTAGATTAATTTGAATGAATTTACCTCATTCAAGTAAAATTGATAACAATTAATTTAGGACCTACCCCAAAGTGGTATGAATATGAAATGAAATTGTGCTTTAAAATATACATGGAAGGACACTATTTTCAATTGATATTATTCAAAATCATAATAAAAACCCAACAATATAGAAATCATATAGAAAATAAATACTTATATTACCTGTTTTACCACATCTAATTACATCAGGATGAGAGCACGGATCTGTCAACAATGGTACGTCATCCTTATAGTACATTGTAACATCTAAAGTTTTAATTTCAATCAAAGCCCAAGTATAATTCCTATGGTGTAATTTTGGCCAGACTGCAGATAAAACATTTTTGTAAGGAGTGTAGTCAGCATCGGGAGCCTTCCAATCCTCATTTAAGCCAAGAAATATGTCACGACCAAACCCATAGCGAACCTGTCCATCTGAAACGTGAAGAAATTTCGTGTCTATCTTTTCAATTGGTAATACATTTTCTACTAATAAACAAGGTGTACAACATGGAAAAGAAAAACACAATTAATACAATTAGTATTTCGTAAAGCATTTATATCTTTTCAATAGTACGATGTCAATTTCCAAGGGACATGGTAAGTATGTGATATAGCTAAAAAGTATTTGACAATCAATATCAATCTTAATTGATTAATCATTATTCTAGTGCACAACAACAAAAAGTTGTACATTCTTAGTATTTTTGTGGTTTGAAACATATTCCTTCCAAGATAGGAGCTAGACCACATAACAAATATAAATATTATTTAGAGTTCATCACATCACACATGGTAGGAAGTAATGTTGGTATTACACTGCTGTTTTGTTTAATATATGACACTACGGAAAGTATATAACTTCTTATCTAAATATACTGTAACAATAAATAGATCATTGGTTGCTTAAATTCCAGCCGAAATATTTCATGTATATTCAACACGAGAACAAGTTCAAACAATAAATACATATTACACAGGAATAAGAATGAGATAAGGCAGCCGGTACAACAACTTTTATCTGCCACTTTAAAAGTATGAAGAGTTGGATATGAACGCAAAATTTTGCTTTTCATGGTGGCTGCAATGTACCTACTCTTTCTCCAAATCTACACAAGAATCTTTAACGTGCAAGAGAAAGCAATGACACTCTCCTAACATCCATACATTATGGGCAACAGTCAGTCTTACCGCATTCTGACGTGTCAGTCCTAATCGAGAGGGCATCCCTACCCGATATACGAGAACATCCTTAGCAGCTCCGTCGGTCGAACCATAGTAACCGACAACAGTAACTAGAGATAAAGGCCTTTATTACAAAATGGAATGTAATGTGTATTGGAGTAACACAATGAATATATAGTATTTCGTCCAATGTAAATCAATGTGGGTGTATTATGGAGTATGGCTGTTAAATGTAATGTGTATTGGAGTAACACAATGAATATATAGTATTTCGTCCTGTGTAAATGTGGGTGTATTATGGAGTATGGCTGTTAAATGTAATGTGTATTGGAGTAACACAATGAATATATAGTATTTCGTCCTGTGTAAATGTGGGTGTATTGTGGAGTATGGCTGTTAAATGTAATGTGTATTGGAGTAACACAATGAATATATAGTATTTCGTCCTGTGTAAATGTGGGTGTATTATGGAGTATGGCTGTTAAATGTAATGTGTATTGGAGTAACACAATGAATATATAGTATTTCGTCCTGTGTAAATGTGGGTGTATTATGGAGTATGGCTGTTAAATGTAATGTGTATTGGAGTAATACAATGAATATATAGTATTTCGTCCTGTGTAAATGTGGGTGTATTGTGGAGTATGGCTGTTAAATGTAATGTGTATTGGAGTAACACAATGAATATATAGTATTTCGTCCTGTGTAAATGTGGGTGTATTATGGAGTATGGCTGTTAAATGTAATGTGTATTGGAGTAACACAATGAATATATAGTATTTCGTCCTGTGTAAATGTGGGTGTATTGTGGAGTATGGCTGTTAAATGTAATGTGTATTGGAGTAACACAATGAATATATAGTATTTCGTCCTGTGTAAATGTGGGTGTATTATGGAGTATGGCTGTTAAATGTAATGTGTATTGGAGTAACACAATGAATATATAGTATTTCGTCCTGTGTAAATGTGGATGTATTATGGAGTATGGCTGTTAAATGTAATGTGTATTGGAGTAACACAATGAATATATAGTATTTCGTCCTGTGTAAATGTGGGTGTATTATGGAGTATGGCTGTTAAATGTAATGTGTATTGGAGTAACACAATGAATATATAGTATTTCGTCCTGTGTAAATGTGGGTGTATTGTGGAGTATGGCTGTTAAATGTAATGTGTATTGGAGTAACACAATGAATATATAGTATTTCGTCCTGTGTAAATGTGGGTGTATTGTGGAGTATGGCTGTTAAATGTAATGTGTATTGGAGTAACACAATGAATATATAGTATTTCGTCCTGTGTACATGTGGGTGTATTATGGAGTATGGCTGTTAAATGTAATGTGTATTGGAGTAACACAATGAATATATAGTATTTCGTCCTGTGTAAATGTGGGTGTATTATGGAGTATGGCTGTTAAATGTAATGTGTATTGGAGTAACACAATGAATATATAGTATTTCGTCCTGTGTAAATGTGGGTGTATTATGGAGTATGGCTGTTAAATGTAATGTGTATTGGAGTAACACAATGAATATATAGTATTTCGTCCTATGTACATCAATGTGGGTGTATTGTGGAGTATGGCTATTAAATGTAATTGTTAACAATATATAGTATTTCGTGCTGTGTAAATCAATGTGGGTGTATTGTGGAGTATGGCTATTAAATGTAATTGTTAACAATATATAGTATTTCGTGCTATGTAAATCAATGTGGGTGTATTGTGGAGTATGGCTATTAAATGTAATTGTTAACAATATATAGTATTTCATGCTGTGTAAATCAATGTGGGTGTATTGTGGAGTATGGCTATTAAATGTAATTGTTAACAATATATAGTATTTCGTGCTATGTAAATCAATGTGGGTGTATTGTGGAGTATGGCTGTTAAATTTAATTGTTAACAATATATAGTATTTCGTGCTGTGTAAATCAATGTGGGTGTATTGTGGAGTATGGCTATTAAATGTAATTGTTAACAATATATAGTATTTCGTGCTATGTAAATCAATGTGGGTGTATTGTGGAGTATGGCTATTAAATGTAATGTGTATTGGAGTAACACAATGAATATATAGTATTTCGTCCTGTGTAAATGTGGGTGTATTGTGGAGTATGGCTATTAAATGCAATGTGTATTGGAGTAACACAATGAATATATAGTATTTCGTCCTATGTACATCAATGTGGGTGTATTGTGGAGTATGGCTATTAAATGTAATTGTTAACAATATATAGTATTTCGTGCTGTGTAAATCAATGTGGGTGTATTGTGGAGTATGGCTATTAAATGTAATTGTTAACAATATATAGTATTTCGTGCTATGTAAATCAATGTGGGTGTATTGTGGAGTATGGCTATTAAATGTAATTGTTAACAATATATAGTATTTCATGCTGTGTAAATCAATGTGGGTGTATTGTGGAGTATGGCTATTAAATGTAATTGTTAACAATATATAGTATTTTGTCCTATGTAAATGTGGGTGTATTGTGGAGTATGGCTATTAAATGTAATGTGTATTGGAGTAACACAATGAATATATAGTATTTCGTCCTGTGTAAATGTGGGTGTATTATGGAGTATGGCTATTAAATGTAATGTGTATTGGAGTAACACAATGAATATATAGTATTTCGTCCTGTGTAAATGTGGGTGTATTGTGGAGTATGGCTATTAAATGTAATGTGTATTGGAGTAACACAATGAATATATAGTATTTCGTCCTGTGTAAATGTGGGTGTATTGTGGAGTTTGGCTATTAAATGTAATGTGTATTGGAGTAACACAATGAATATATAGTATTTCGTCCTGTGTAAATGTGGGTGTATTATGGAGTATGGCTATTAAATGTAATGTGTATTGGAGTAACACAATGAATATATAGTATTTCGTCCTGTGTAAATGTGGGTGTATTGTGGAGTTTGGCTATTAAATGTAATGTGTATTGGAGTAACACAATGAATATATAGTATTTCGTCCTGTGTAAATGTGGGTGTATTATGGAGTATGGCTATTAAATGTAATGTGTATTGGAGTAACACAATGAATATATAGTATTTCGTCCTGTGTAAATGTGGGTGTATTGTGGAGTTTGGCTATTAAATGTAATGTGTATTGGAGTAACACAATGAATATATAGTATTTCGTCCTGTGTAAATGTGGGTGTATTATGGAGTATGGCTATTAAATGTAATGTGTATTGGAGTAACACAATGAATATATAGTATTTCGTCCTGTGTAAATGTGGGTGTATTGTGGAGTATGGCTATTAAATGTAATGTGTATTGGAGTAACACAATGAATATATAGTATTTCGTCCTGTGTAAATGTGGGTGTATTGTGGAGTTTGGCTATTAAATGTAATGTGTATTGGAGTAACACAATGAATATATAGTATTTCGTCCTGTGTAAATGTGGGTGTATTGTGGAGTTTGGCTATTAAATGTAATGTGTATTGGAGTAACACAATGAATATATAGTATTTCGTCCTGTGTAAATGTGGGTGTATTATGGAGAATGGCTATTAAATGTAATGTGTATTGGAGTAACACAATGAATATATAGTATTTCGTCCTGTGTAAATGTGGGTGTATTGTGGAGTATGGCTATTAAATGTAATGTGTATTGGAGTAACACAATGAATATATAGTATTTCGTCCTGTGTAAATGTGGGTGTATTGTGGAGTTTGGCTATTAAATGTAATGTGTATTGGAGTAACACAATGAATATATAGTATTTCGTCCTGTGTAAATGTGGGTGTATTGTGGAGTTTGGCTATTAAATGTAATGTGTATTGGAGTAACACAATGAATATATAGTATTTCGTCCTGTGTAAATGTGGGTGTATTATGGAGTATGGCTATTAAATGTAATGTGTATTGGAGTAACACAATGAATATATAGTATTTCGTCCTATGTACATCAATGTGGGTGTATTGTGGAGTATGGCTATTAAATGTAATTGTTAACAATATATAGTATTTCGTGCTGTGTAAATCAATGTGGGTGTATTGTGGAGTATGGCTATTAAATGTAATTGTTAACAATATATAGTATATCGTGCTATGTAAATCAATGTGGGTGTATTGTGGAGTATGGCTATTAAATGTAATTGTTAACAATATATAGTATTTCGTGCTGTGTAAATCAATGTGGGTGTATTGTGGAGTATGGCTATTAAATGTAATTGTTAACAATATATAGTATTTCGTCCTATGTAAATGTGGGTGTATTGTGGAGTATGGCTATTAAATGTAATGTGTATTGGAGTAACACAATGAATATATAGTATTTCGTCCTGTGTAAATGTGGGTGTATTGTGGAGTATGGCTATTAAATGTAATGTGTATTGTAGTAACACAATGAATATATAGTATTTCGTCCTGTGTACATGTGGGTGTATTATGGAGTATGGCTGTTAAATGTAATGTGTATTGGAGTAACACAATGAATATATAGTATTTCGTCCTGTGTAAATGTGGGTGTATTATGGAGTATGGCTGTTAAATGTAATGTGTATTGGAGTAACACAATGAATATATAGTATTTCGTCCTGTGTAAATGTGGGTGTATTATGGAGTATGGCTGTTAAATGTAATGTGTATTGGAGTAACACAATGAATATATAGTATTTCGTCCTATGTACATCAATGTGGGTGTATTGTGGAGTATGGCTATTAAATGTAATTGTTAACAATATATAGTATTTCGTGCTGTGTAAATCAATGTGGGTGTATTGTGGAGTATGGCTATTAAATGTAATTGTTAACAATATATAGTATTTCGTGCTATGTAAATCAATGTGGGTGTATTGTGGAGTATGGCTATTAAATGTAATTGTTAACAATATATAGTATTTCATGCTGTGTAAATCAATGTGGGTGTATTGTGGAGTATGGCTATTAAATGTAATTGTTAACAATATATAGTATTTCGTGCTATGTAAATCAATGTGGGTGTATTGTGGAGTATGGCTGTTAAATTTAATTGTTAACAATATATAGTATTTCGTGCTGTGTAAATCAATGTGGGTGTATTGTGGAGTATGGCTATTAAATGTAATTGTTAACAATATATAGTATTTCGTGCTATGTAAATCAATGTGGGTGTATTGTGGAGTATGGCTATTAAATGTAATGTGTATTGGAGTAACACAATGAATATATAGTATTTCGTCCTGTGTAAATGTGGGTGTATTGTGGAGTATGGCTATTAAATGCAATGTGTATTGGAGTAACACAATGAATATATAGTATTTCGTCCTATGTACATCAATGTGGGTGTATTGTGGAGTATGGCTATTAAATGTAATTGTTAACAATATATAGTATTTCGTGCTGTGTAAATCAATGTGGGTGTATTGTGGAGTATGGCTATTAAATGTAATTGTTAACAATATATAGTATTTCGTGCTATGTAAATCAATGTGGGTGTATTGTGGAGTATGGCTATTAAATGTAATTGTTAACAATATATAGTATTTCATGCTGTGTAAATCAATGTGGGTGTATTGTGGAGTATGGCTATTAAATGTAATTGTTAACAATATATAGTATTTTGTCCTATGTAAATGTGGGTGTATTGTGGAGTATGGCTATTAAATGTAATGTGTATTGGAGTAACACAATGAATATATAGTATTTCGTCCTGTGTAAATGTGGGTGTATTATGGAGTATGGCTATTAAATGTAATGTGTATTGGAGTAACACAATGAATATATAGTATTTCGTCCTGTGTAAATGTGGGTGTATTGTGGAGTATGGCTATTAAATGTAATGTGTATTGGAGTAACACAATGAATATATAGTATTTCGTCCTGTGTAAATGTGGGTGTATTGTGGAGTTTGGCTATTAAATGTAATGTGTATTGGAGTAACACAATGAATATATAGTATTTCGTCCTGTGTAAATGTGGGTGTATTATGGAGTATGGCTATTAAATGTAATGTGTATTGGAGTAACACAATGAATATATAGTATTTCGTCCTGTGTAAATGTGGGTGTATTGTGGAGTTTGGCTATTAAATGTAATGTGTATTGGAGTAACACAATGAATATATAGTATTTCGTCCTGTGTAAATGTGGGTGTATTATGGAGTATGGCTATTAAATGTAATGTGTATTGGAGTAACACAATGAATATATAGTATTTCGTCCTGTGTAAATGTGGGTGTATTGTGGAGTTTGGCTATTAAATGTAATGTGTATTGGAGTAACACAATGAATATATAGTATTTCGTCCTGTGTAAATGTGGGTGTATTATGGAGTATGGCTATTAAATGTAATGTGTATTGGAGTAACACAATGAATATATAGTATTTCGTCCTGTGTAAATGTGGGTGTATTGTGGAGTATGGCTATTAAATGTAATGTGTATTGGAGTAACACAATGAATATATAGTATTTCGTCCTGTGTAAATGTGGGTGTATTGTGGAGTTTGGCTATTAAATGTAATGTGTATTGGAGTAACACAATGAATATATAGTATTTCGTCCTGTGTAAATGTGGGTGTATTGTGGAGTTTGGCTATTAAATGTAATGTGTATTGGAGTAACACAATGAATATATAGTATTTCGTCCTGTGTAAATGTGGGTGTATTATGGAGAATGGCTATTAAATGTAATGTGTATTGGAGTAACACAATGAATATATAGTATTTCGTCCTGTGTAAATGTGGGTGTATTGTGGAGTATGGCTATTAAATGTAATGTGTATTGGAGTAACACAATGAATATATAGTATTTCGTCCTGTGTAAATGTGGGTGTATTGTGGAGTTTGGCTATTAAATGTAATGTGTATTGGAGTAACACAATGAATATATAGTATTTCGTCCTGTGTAAATGTGGGTGTATTGTGGAGTTTGGCTATTAAATGTAATGTGTATTGGAGTAACACAATGAATATATAGTATTTCGTCCTGTGTAAATGTGGGTGTATTATGGAGTATGGCTATTAAATGTAATGTGTATTGGAGTAACACAATGAATATATAGTATTTCGTCCTATGTACATCAATGTGGGTGTATTGTGGAGTATGGCTATTAAATGTAATTGTTAACAATATATAGTATTTCGTGCTGTGTAAATCAATGTGGGTGTATTGTGGAGTATGGCTATTAAATGTAATTGTTAACAATATATAGTATATCGTGCTATGTAAATCAATGTGGGTGTATTGTGGAGTATGGCTATTAAATGTAATTGTTAACAATATATAGTATTTCGTGCTGTGTAAATCAATGTGGGTGTATTGTGGAGTATGGCTATTAAATGTAATTGTTAACAATATATAGTATTTCGTCCTATGTAAATGTGGGTGTATTGTGGAGTATGGCTATTAAATGTAATGTGTATTGGAGTAACACAATGAATATATAGTATTTCGTCCTGTGTAAATGTGGGTGTATTGTGGAGTATGGCTATTAAATGTAATGTGTATTGTAGTAACACAATGAATATATAGTATTTCGTCCTGTGTAAATGTGGGTGTATTGTGGAGTTTGGCTATTAAATGTAATGTGTATTGGAGTAACACAATGAATATATAGTATTTCGTCCTGTGTAAATGTGGGTGTATTTTGGAGTATGGCTATTAAATGTAATGTGTATTGGAGTAACACAATGAATATATAGTATTTCGTCCTGTGTAAATGTGGGTGTATTGTGGAGTTTGGCTATTAAATGTAATGTGTATTGGAGTAACACAATGAATATATAGTATTTCGTCCTATGTACATCAATGTGGGTGTATTGTGGAGTATGGCTATTAAATGTAATTGTTAACAATATATAGTATTTCGTGCTGTGTAAATCAATGTGGGTGTATTGTGGAGTATGGCTATTAAATGTAATTGTTAACAATATATAGTATTTCGTGCTATGTAAATCAATGTGGGTGTATTGTGGAGTATGGCTATTAAATGTAATTGTTAACAATATATAGTATTTCATGCTGTGTAAATCAATGTGGGTGTATTGTGGAGTATGGCTATTAAATGTAATTGTTAACAATATATAGTATTTCGTGCTATGTAAATCAATGTGGGTGTATTGTGGAGTATGGCTGTTAAATGTAATTGTTAACAATATATAGTATTTCGTGCTGTGTAAATCAATGTGGGTGTATTGTGGAGTATGGCTATTAAATGTAATTGTTAACAATATATAGTATTTCGTGCTATGTAAATCAATGTGGGTGTATTGTGGAGTATGGCTATTAAATGTAATGTGTATTGGAGTAACACAATGAATATATAGTATTTCGTCCTGTGTAAATGTGGGTGTATTGTGGAGTATGGCTATTAAATGCAATGTGTATTGGAGTAACACAATGAATATATAGTATTTCGTCCTATGTACATCAATGTGGGTGTATTGTGGAGTATGGCTATTAAATGTAATTGTTAACAATATATAGTATTTCGTGCTGTGTAAATCAATGTGGGTGTATTGTGGAGTATGGCTATTAAATGTAATTGTTAACAATATATAGTATTTCGTGCTATGTAAATCAATGTGGGTGTATTGTGGAGTATGGCTATTAAATGTAATTGTTAACAATATATAGTATTTCATGCTGTGTAAATCAATGTGGGTGTATTGTGGAGTATGGCTATTAAATGTAATTGTTAACAATATATAGTATTTTGTCCTATGTAAATGTGGGTGTATTGTGGAGTATGGCTATTAAATGTAATGTGTATTGGAGTAACACAATGAATATATAGTATTTCGTCCTGTGTAAATGTGGGTGTATTATGGAGTATGGCTATTAAATGTAATGTGTATTGGAGTAACACAATGAATATATAGTATTTCGTCCTGTGTAAATGTGGGTGTATTGTGGAGTATGGCTATTAAATGTAATGTGTATTGGAGTAACACAATGAATATATAGTATTTCGTCCTGTGTAAATGTGGGTGTATTGTGGAGTTTGGCTATTAAATGTAATGTGTATTGGAGTAACACAATGAATATATAGTATTTCGTCCTGTGTAAATGTGGGTGTATTATGGAGTATGGCTATTAAATGTAATGTGTATTGGAGTAACACAATGAATATATAGTATTTCGTCCTGTGTAAATGTGGGTGTATTGTGGAGTTTGGCTATTAAATGTAATGTGTATTGGAGTAACACAATGAATATATAGTATTTCGTCCTGTGTAAATGTGGGTGTATTATGGAGTATGGCTATTAAATGTAATGTGTATTGGAGTAACACAATGAATATATAGTATTTCGTCCTGTGTAAATGTGGGTGTATTGTGGAGTTTGGCTATTAAATGTAATGTGTATTGGAGTAACACAATGAATATATAGTATTTCGTCCTGTGTAAATGTGGGTGTATTATGGAGTATGGCTATTAAATGTAATGTGTATTGGAGTAACACAATGAATATATAGTATTTCGTCCTGTGTAAATGTGGGTGTATTGTGGAGTATGGCTATTAAATGTAATGTGTATTGGAGTAACACAATGAATATATAGTATTTCGTCCTGTGTAAATGTGGGTGTATTATGGAGAATGGCTATTAAATGTAATGTGTATTGGAGTAACACAATGAATATATAGTATTTCGTCCTGTGTAAATGTGGGTGTATTGTGGAGTATGGCTATTAAATGTAATGTGTATTGGAGTAACACAATGAATATATAGTATTTCGTCCTGTGTAAATGTGGGTGTATTGTGGAGTTTGGCTATTAAATGTAATGTGTATTGGAGTAACACAATGAATATATAGTATTTCGTCCTGTGTAAATGTGGGTGTATTGTGGAGTTTGGCTATTAAATGTAATGTGTATTGGAGTAACACAATGAATATATAGTATTTCGTCCTGTGTAAATGTGGGTGTATTATGGAGTATGGCTATTAAATGTAATGTGTATTGGAGTAACACAATGAATATATAGTATTTCGTCCTATGTACATCAATGTGGGTGTATTGTGGAGTATGGCTATTAAATGTAATTGTTAACAATATATAGTATTTCGTGCTGTGTAAATCAATGTGGGTGTATTGTGGAGTATGGCTATTAAATGTAATTGTTAACAATATATAGTATTTCGTGCTATGTAAATCAATGTGGGTGTATTGTGGAGTATGGCTATTAAATGTAATTGTTAACAATATATAGTATTTCGTGCTGTGTAAATCAATGTGGGTGTATTGTGGAGTATGGCTATTAAATGTAATTGTTAACAATATATAGTATTTCGTCCTATGTAAATGTGGGTGTATTGTGGAGTATGGCTATTAAATGTAATGTGTATTGGAGTAACACAATGAATATATAGTATTTCGTCCTGTGTAAATGTGGGTGTATTGTGGAGTATGGCTATTAAATGTAATGTGTATTGTAGTAACACAATGAATATATAGTATTTCGTCCTGTGTAAATGTGGGTGTATTGTGGAGTTTGGCTATTAAATGTAATGTGTATTGGAGTAACACAGTGAATATATAGTATTTCGTCCTGTGTAAATGTGGGTGTATTTTGGAGTATGGCTATTAAATGTAATGTGTATTGGAGTAACACAATGAATATATAGTATTTCGTCCTGTGTAAATGTGGGTGTATTGTGGAGTTTGGCTATTAAATGTAATGTGTATTGGAGTAACACAATGAATATATAGTTTTTCGTCCTGTGTAAATGTGGGTGTATTATGGAGTATGGCTATTAAATGTAATGTGTATTGGAGTAACACAATGAATATATAGTATTTCGTCCTGTGTAAATGTGGGTGTATTGTGGAGTATGGCTATTAAATGTAATGTGTATTGGAGTAACACAATGAATATATAGTATTTCGTCCTGTGTAAATGTGGGTGTATTGTGGAGTTTGGCTATTAAATGTAATGTGTATTGGAGTAACACAATGAATATATAGTATTTCGTCCTGTGTAAATGTGGGTGTATTGTGGAGTTTGGCTATTAAATGTAATGTGTATTGGAGTAACACAATGAATATATAGTATTTCGTCCTGTGTAAATGTGGGTGTATTATGGAGTATGGCTATTAAATGTAATGTGTATTGGAGTAACACAATGAATATATAGTATTTCGTCCTGTGTAAATGTGGGTGTATTGTGGAGTATGGCTATTAAATGTAATGTGTATTGGAGTAACACAATGAATATATAGTATTTCGTCCTGTGTAAATGTGGGTGTATTGTGGAGTTTGGCTATTAAATGTAATGTGTATTGGAGTAACACAATGAATATATAGTATTTCGTCCTGTGTAAATGTGGGTGTATTATGGAGTATGGCTATTAAATGTAATGTGTATTGGAGTAACACAATGAATATATAGTATTTCGTCCTGTGTAAATGTGGGTGTATTGTGGAGTTTGGCTATTAAATGTAATGTGTATTGGAGTAACACAATGAATATATAGTATTTCGTCCTGTGTAAATGTGGGTGTATTATGGAGTATGGCTATTAAATGTAATGTTTATTGGAGTAACACAATGAATATATAGTATTTCGTCCTGTGTAAATGTGGGTGTATTATGGAGTATGGCTATTAAATGTAATGTGTATTGGAGTAACACAATGAATATATAGTATTTCGTCCTGTGTAAATGTGGGTGTATTATGGAGTATGGCTATTAAATGTAATGTGTATTGGAGTAACACAATGAATATATAGTATTTCGTCCTGTGTAAATGTGGGTGTATTATGGAGTATGGCTATTAAATGTAATGTGTATTGGAGTAACACAATGAATATATAGTATTTCGTCCTGTGTAAATGTGGGTGTATTGTGGAGTTTGGCTATTAAATGTAATGTGTATTGGAGTAACACAATGAATATATAGTATTTCGTCCTGTGTAAATGTGGGTGTATTGTGGAGTTTGGCTATTAAATGTAATGTGTATTGGAGTAACACAATGAATATATAGTATTTCGTCCTGTGTAAATGTGGGTGTATTGTGGAGTTTGGCTATTAAATGTAATGTGTATTGGAGTAACACAATGAATATATAGTATTTCGTCCTGTGTAAATGTGGGTGTATTGTGGAGTATGGCTATTAAATGTAATGTGTATTGGAGTAAAACAATGAATATATAGTATTTCGTCCTGTGTAAATGTGGGTGTATTGTGGAGTTTGGCTATTAAATGTAATGTGTATTGGAGTAACACAATGAATATATAGTATTTCGTCCTGTGTAAATGTGGGTGTATTGTTGAGTATGGCTATTAAATGTAATGTGCATTGGAGTAACACAATGAATATATAGTATTTCGTCCTGTATAAATGTGGGTGTATTGTGGAGTTTGGCTATTAAATGTAATGTGTATTGGAGTAACACAATGAATATATAGTATTTCGTCCTGTGTAAATGTGGGTGTATTGTGGAGTTTGGCTATTAAATGTAATGTGTATTGGAGTAACACAATGAATATATAGTATTTCGTCCTGTGTAAATGTGGGTGTATTGTGGAGTTTGGCTATTAAATGTAATGTGTATTGGAGTAACACAATGAATATATAGTATTTCGTCCTGTGTAAATGTGGGTGTATTGTGGAGTTTGGCTATTAAATGTAATGTGTATTGGAGTAACACAATGAATATATAGTATTTCGTCCTGTGTAAATGTGGGTGTTTTGTGGAGTTTGGCTATTAAATGTAATGTGTATTGGAGTAACACAATGAATATATAGTATTTCGTGCTATGTAAATCAATGTGGGTGTATTGTGGAGTTTGGCTATTAAATGTAATGTGTATTGGAGTAACACAATGAATATATAGTATTTCGTCCTGTGTAAATGTGGGTGTATTGTGGAGTTTGGCTATTAAATGTAATGTGTATTGGAGTAACACAATGAATATATAGTATTTCGTCCTGTGTAAATGTGGGTGTATTGTGGAGTTTGGCTATTAAATGTAATGTGTATTGGAGTAACACAATGAATATATAGTATTTCGTCCTGTGTAAATGTGGGTGTATTGTGGAGTTTGGCTATTAAATGTAATGTGTATTGGAGTAACACAATGAATATATAGTATTTCGTGCTATGTAAATCAATGGGGGTGTATTGTGGAGTTTGGCTATTAAATGTAATGTGTATTGGAGTAACACAATGAATATATAGTATTTCGTCCTGTGTAAATGTGGGTGTATTGTGGAGTTTGGCTATTAAATGTAATGTGTATTGGAGTAACACAATGAATATATAGTATTTCGTCCTGTGTAAATGTGGGTGTATTGTGGAGTTTGGCTATTAAATGTAATGTGTATTGGAGTAACACAATGAATATATAGTATTTCGTCCTGTGTAAATGTGGGTGTATTGTGGAGTATGGCTATTAAATGTAATGTGTATTGGAGTAACACAATGAATATATAATATTTCGTCCTGTGTAAATGTGGGTGTATTGTGGAGTTTGGCTATTAAATGTAATGTGTATTGGAGTAACACAATGAATATATAGTATTTCGTCCTATGTACATCAATGTGGGTGTATTGTGGAGTATGGCTATTAAATGTAATTGTTAACAATATATAGTATTTCGTGCTGTGTAAATCAATGTGGGTGTATTGTGGAGTATGGCTATTAAATGTAATTGTTAACAATATATAGTATTTCGTGCTATGTAAATCAATGTGGGTGTATTGTGGAGTATGGCTATTAAATGTAATTGTTAACAATATATAGTATTTCGTGTTGTGTAAATCAATGTGGGTGTATTATGGAGTATGGCTATTAAATGTAATTGTTAACAATATATAGTATTTCGTGCTATGTAAATCAATGTGGGTGTATTGTGGAGTATGGCTATTAAATGTAATGTGTATTGGAGTAACACAATGAATATATAGTATTTCGTCCTGTGTAAATGTTTGTGTATTGTGGAGTTTGGCTATTAAATGTAATGTGTATTGGAGTAACACAATGAATATATAGTATTTCGTCCTGTGTAAATGTGGGTGTATTGTGGAGTTTGGCTATTGAATGTAATGTGTATTGGAGTAACACAATGAATATATAGTATTTCGTGCTATGTAAATCAATGTGGGTGTATTGTGGAGTTTGGCTATTAAATGTAATGTGTATTGGAGTAACACAATGAATATATAGTATTTCGTCCTGTGTAAATGTGGGTGTATTGTGGAGTTTGGCTATTAAATGTAATGTGTATTGGAGTAACACAATGAATATATAGTATTTCGTCCTGTGTAAATGTGGGTGTATTGTGGAGTTTGGCTATTAAATGTAATGTGTATTGGAGTAACACAATGAATATATAGTATTTCGTCCTGTGTAAATGTGGGTGTATTGTGGAGTTTGGCTATTAAATGTAATGTGTATTGGAGTAACACAATGAATATATAGTATTTCGTGCTATGTAAATCAATGTGGGTGTATTGTGGAGTTTGGCTATTAAATGTAATGTGTATTGGAGTAACACAATGAATATATAGTATTTCGTCCTGTGTAAATGTGGGTGTATTGTGGAGTTTGGCTATTAAATGTAATGTGTATTGGAGTAACACAATGAATATATAGTATTTCGTCCTGTGTAAATGTGGGTGTATTGTGGAGTTTGGCTATTAAATGTAATGTGTATTGGAGTAACCCAATGAATATATAGTATTTCTTCCTGTGTAAATGTGGGTGTATTGTGGAGTATGGCTATTAAATGTAATGTGTATTGGAGTAACACAATGAATATATAATAGTTCGTCCTGTGTAAATGTGGGTGTATTGTGGAGTTTGGCTATTAAATGTAATGTGTATTGGAGTAACACAATGAATATATCGTATTTCGTCCTATGTACATCAATGTGGGTGTATTGTGGAGTATGGCTATTAAATGTAATTGTTAACAATATATAGTATTTCGTGCTATGTAAATCAATGTGGGTGTATTGTGGAGTTTGGCTATTAAATGTAATTGTTAACAATATATAGTATTTCGTGCTATGTAAATCAATGTGGGTGTATTGTGGAGTATGGCTATTAAATGTAATTGTTAACAATATATAGTATTTCGTGCTATGTAAATCAATGTGGGTGTATTGTGGAGTATGGCTATTAAATGTAATGTGTATTGGAGTAACACAATGAATATATAGTATTTAGTCCTGTGTAAATGTGGGTGTATTGTGGAGTATGGCTATTAAATGTAATGTGTATTGGAGTAACACAATGAATATATAGTATTTCGTCCTATGTACATCAATGTGGGTGTATTGTGGAGTATGGCTATTAAATGTAATTGTTAACAATATATAGTATTTCGTGCTATGTACATCAATGTGGGTGTATTGTGGAGTATGGCTATTAAATGTAATTGTTAACAATATATAGTATTTCGTCCTATGTACATCAATGTGGGTGTATTGTGGAGTATGGCTATTAAATGTAATTGTTAACAATATATAGTATTTCGTGCTATGTACATCAATGTGGGTGTATTGTGGAGTATGGCTATTAAATGTAATTGTTAACAATATATAGTATTTCGTCCTATGTACATCAATGTGGGTGTATTGTGGAGTATGGCTATTAAATGTAATTGTTAACAATATATAGTATTTCGTCCTATGTACATCAATGTGGGTGTATTGTGGAGTATGGCTATTAAATGTAATTGATAACAATATATAGTATTTCGTCCTATGTACATCAATGTGGGTGTATTGTGGAGTATGGCTATTAAATGTAATTGTTAACAATATATAGTATTTCGTGCTGTGTAAATCAATGTGGGTGTACTGTGGAGTATGGCTATTAAATGTAATTGTTAACAATATATAGTATTTCGTGCTATGTACATCAATGTGGGTGCATTGTGGAGTATGGCTGTTAAATGTAATTGTTAACAATATATAGTATTTCGTCCTATGTACATCAATGTGGGTGTATTGTGGAGTATGGCTATTAAATGTAATTGTTAACAATATATAGTATTTCGTCCTATGTAAATCAATGTGGGTGTATTGTGGAGTATGGCTATTAAATGTAATTGTTAACAATATATAGTATTTCGTCCTATGTACATCAATGTGGGTGTATTGTGGAGTATGGCTGTTAAATGTAATTGTTAACAATATATAGTATTTCGTCCTATGTACATCAATGTGGGTGTATTGTGGAGTATGGCTGTTAAATGTAATTGTTAACAATATATAGTATTTCGTCCTATGTACATCAATGTGGGTGTATTGTGGAGTATGGCTGTTAAATGTAATTGTTAACAATATATAGTATTTCATGCTATGTACATCAATGTGGGTGTATTGTGGAGTATGGCTGTTAAATGTAATTGTTAACAATATATAGTATTTCGTGCTATGTACATCAATGTGGGTGTATTGTGGAGTATGGCTATTAAATGTAATTGTTAACAATATATAGTATTTCGTCCTATGTACATCAATGTGGGTGTATTGTGGAGTATGGCTATTAAATGTAATTGTTAACAATATATAGTATTTCGTGCTATGTACATCAATGTGGGTGTATTGTGGAGTATGGCTATTAAATGTAATTGTTAACAATATATAGTATTTCGTCCTATGTACATCAATGTGGGTGTATTGTGGAGTATGGCTGTTAAATGTAATTGTTAACAATATATAGTATTTCGTCCTATGTAAATCAATGTGGGTGTATTGTGGAGTATGGCTATTAAATGTAATTGTTAACAATATATAGTATTTCGTCCTATGTAAATCAACGTGGGTGTATTGTGGAGTATGGCTATTAAATGTAATTGTTAACAATATATAGTATTTCGTGCTATGTAAATCAATGTGGGTGTATTGTGGAGTATGGCTATTAAATGTAATTGTTAACAATATATAGTATTTCGTCCTATGTACATCAATGTGGGTGTATTGTGGAGTATGGCTGTTAAATGTAATTGTTAACAATATATAGTATTTCGTCCTATGTACATCACTGTGGGTGTATTGTGGAGTATGGCTGTTAAATGTAATTGTTAACAATATATAGTATTTCGTCCTATGTACATCAATGTGGGTGTATTGTGGAGTATGGCTGTTAAATGTAATTGTTAACAATATATAGTATTTCGTCCTATGTACATCAATGTGGGTGTATTGTGGAGTATGGCTGTTAAATGTAATTGTTAACAATATATAGTATTTCGTGCTATGTACATCAATGTGGGTGTATTGTGGAGTATGGCTATTAAATGTAATTGTTAACAATATATAGTATTTCGTCCTATGTACATCAATGTGGGTGTATTATGGAGTATGGCTATTAAATGTAATTGTTAACAATATATAGTATTTCGTCCTATGTAAATCAATGTGGGTGTATTGTGGAGTATGGCTATTAAATGTAATTGTTAACAATATATAGTATTTCGTCCTATGTAAATCAATGTGGGTGTATTGTGGAGTATGGCTATTAAATGTAATTGTTAACAATATATAGTATTTCGTGCTATGTAAATCAATGTGGGTGTATTGTGGAGTATGGCTATTAAATGTAATTGTTAACAATATATAGTATTTCGTGCTATGTAAATCAATGTGGGTGTATTGTGGAGTATGGCTATTAAATGTAATTGTTAACAATATATAGTATTTCGTGCTATGTACATCAATGTGGGTGTATTGTGGAGTATGGCTATTAAATGTAATTGTTAACAATATATAGTATTTCGTCCTATGTAAATCAATGTGGGTGTATTGTGGAGTATGGCTGTTAAATGTAATTGTTAACAATATATAGTATTTCGTCCTATGTAAATCAATGTGGGTGTATTGTGGAGTATGGCTATTAAATGTAATTGTTAACAATATATAGTATTTCGTCCTATGTACATCAATGTGGGTGTATTGTGGAGTATGGCTGTTAAATGTAATTGTTAACAATATATAGTATTTCGTCCTGTGTAAATCAATGTGGGTGTATTGTGGAGTATGGCTATTAAATGTAATTGTTAACAATATATAGTATTTCGTCCTATGTACATCAATGTGGGTGTATTGTGGAGTATGGCTATTAAATGTAATTGTTAACAATATATAGTATTCCGTGCTATGTACATCAATGTGGGTGTATTGTGGAGTATGGCTGTTAAATGTAATTGTTAACAATATATAGTATTTCGTCCTATGTAAATCAATGTGGGTGTATTGTGGAGTATGGCTGTTAAATGTAATTGTTAACAATATATAGTATTTCGTCCTATGTAAATCAATGTGGGTGTATTGTGGAGTATGGCTATTAAATGTAATTGTTAACAATATATAGTATTTCGTCCTATGTACATCAATGTGGGTGTATTGTGGAGTATGGCTGTTAAATGTAATTGTTAACAATATATAGTATTTCGTCCTGTGTAAATCAATGTGGGTGTATTGTGGAGTATGGCTATTAAATGTAATTGTTAACAATATATAGTATTTCGTCCTATGTACATCAATGTGGGTGTATTGTGGAGTATGGCTATTAAATGTAATTGTTAACAATATATAGTATTTCGTCCTATGTAAATCAATGTGGGTGTATTGTGGAGTATGGCTATTAAATGTAATTGTTAACAATATATAGTATTTCGTCCTATGTAAATCAATGTGGGTGTATTGTGGAGTATGGCTGTTAAATGTAATTGTTAACAATATATAGTATTTCGTCCTATGTAAATCAATGTGGGTGTATTGTGGAGTATGGCTATTAAATGTAATTGTTAACAATATATAGTATTTCGTCCTGTGTAAATGTGGGTGTATTGTGGAGTATGGCTATTAAATGTAATGTGTATAGGAGTAACACAATGAATATATAGTATTTCGTCCTATGTACATCAATGTGGGTGTATTGTGGAGTATGGCTATTAAATGTAATTGTTAACAATATATAGTATTTCGTCCTATGTAAATCAATGTGGGTGTATTGTGGAGTATGGCTATTAAATGTAATTGTAAACAATATATAGTATTTCGTGCTATGTAAATCAATGTGGGTGTATTGTGGAGTATGGCTATTAAATGTAATGTGTATTGGAGTAACACAATGAATATATAGTATTTAGTCCTGTGTAAATGTGGGTGTATTGTGGAGTATGGCTATTAAATGTAATGTGTATTGGAGTAACACAATGAATATATAGTATTTCGTCCTATGTACATCAATGTGGGTGTATTGTGGAGTATGGCTATTAAATATAATTGTTAACAATATATAGTATTTCGTGCTATGTACATCAATGTGGGTGTATTGTGGAGTATGGCTATTAAATGTAATTGTTAACAATATATAGTATTTCGTCCTATGTACATCAATGTGGGTGTATTGTGGAGTATGGCTATTAAATGTAATTGTTAACAATATATAGTATTTCGTGCTATGTACATCAATGTGGGTGTATTGTGGAGTATGGCTATTAAATGTAATTGTTAACAATATATAGTATTTCGTCCTATGTACATCAATGTGGGTGTATTGTGGAGTATGGCTATTAAATGTAATTGTTAACAATATATAGTATTTCGTCCTATGTACATCAATGTGGGTGTATTGTGGAGTATGGCTATTAAATGTAATTGTTAACAATATATAGTATTTCGTCCTATGTACATCAATGTGGGTGTATTGTGGAGTATGGCTATTAAATGTAATTGTTAACAATATATAGTATTTCGTGCTGTGTAAATCAATGTGGGTGTATTGTGGAGTATGGCTATTAAATGTAATTGTTAACAATATATAGTATTTCGTGCTATGTACATCAATGTGGGTGTATTGTGGAGTATGGCTGTTAAATGTAATTGTTAACAATATATAGTATTTCGTCCTATGTACATCAATGTGGGTGTATTGTGGAGTATGGCTATTAAATGTAATTGTTAACAATATATAGTATTTCGTCCTATGTAAATCAATGTGGGTGTATTGTGGAGTATGGCTATTAAATGTAATTGTTAACAATATATAGTATTTCGTCCTGTGTAAATGTGGGTGTATTGTGGAGTATGGCTATTAAATGTAATGTGTATTGGAGTAACACAATGAATATATAGTATTTCGTCCTATGTAAATCAATGTGGGTGTATTGTGGAGTATGGCTATTAAATGTAATTGTTAACAATATATAGTATTTCGTGCTATGTAAATCAATGTGGGTGTATTGTGGAGTATGGCTATTAAATGTAATTGTTAACAATATATAGTATTTCGTGCTATGTAAATCAATGTGGGTGTATTGTGGAGTATGGCTATTAAATGTAATTGTTAACAATATATAGTATTTCGTCCTATGTAAATCAATGTGGGTGTATTGTGGAGTATGGCTATTAAATGTAATTGTTAACAATATATAGTATTTCGTCCTATGTAAATCAATGTGGGTGTATTGTGGAGTATGGCTATTAAATGTAATTGTTAACAATATATAGTATTTCGTCCTATGTACATCAATGTGGGTGTATTGTGGAGTATGGCTATTAAATGTAATTGTTAACAATATATAGTATTTCGTGCTATGTAAATCAATGTGGTTGTGTTGTGGAGTATGGCTATTAAATGTAATTGTTAACAATATATAGTATTTCATGCTATGTACATCAATGTGGGTGTATTGTGGAGTATGGCTATTAAATGTAATTGTTAACAATATATAGTATTTCGTGCTGTGTAAATCAATGTGGGTGTATTGTGGAGTATGGCTATTAAATGTAATTGTTAACAATATATAGTATTTCGTGCTATGTACATCAATGTGGGTGTATTGTGGAGTATGGCTGTTAAATGTAATTGTTAACAATATATAGTATTTCGTCCTGTGTAAATCAATGTGGGTGTATTGTGGAGTATGGCTATTAAATGTAATTGTTAACAATATATAGTATTTCGTCCTATGTACATCAATGTGGGTGTATTGTGGAGTATGGCTATTAAATGTAATTGTTAACAATATATAGTATTTCGTCCTATGTAAATCAATGTGGGTGTATTGTGGAGTATGGCTATTAAATGTAATTGTTAACAATATATAGTATTTCGTCCTATGTAAATCAATGTGGGTGTATTGTGGAGTATGGCTGTTAAATGTAATTGTTAACAATATATAGTATTTCGTCCTATGTAAATCAATGTGGGTGTATTGTGGAGTATGGCTATTAAATGTAATTGTTAACAATATATAGTATTTCGTCCTGTGTAAATGTGGGTGTATTGTGGAGTATGGCTATTAAATGTAATGTGTATAGGAGTAACACAATGAATATATAGTATTTCGTCCTATGTACATCAATGTGGGTGTATTGTGGAGTATGGCTATTAAATGTAATTGTTAACAATATATAGTATTTCGTCCTATGTAAATCAATGTGGGTGTATTGTGGAGTATGGCTATTAAATGTAATTGTAAACAATATATAGTATTTCGTGCTATGTAAATCAATGTGGGTGTATTGTGGAGTATGGCTATTAAATGTAATGTGTATTGGAGTAACACAATGAATATATAGTATTTAGTCCTGTGTAAATGTGGGTGTATTGTGGAGTATGGCTATTAAATGTAATGTGTATTGGAGTAACACAATGAATATATAGTATTTCGTCCTATGTACATCAATGTGGGTGTATTGTGGAGTATGGCTATTAAATGTAATTGTTAACAATATATAGTATTTCGTGCTATGTACATCAATGTGGGTGTATTGTGGAGTATGGCTATTAAATGTAATTGTTAACAATATATAGTATTTCGTCCTATGTACATCAATGTGGGTGTATTGTGGAGTATGGCTATTAAATGTAATTGTTAACAATATATAGTATTTCGTGCTATGTACATCAATGTGGGTGTATTGTGGAGTATGGCTATTAAATGTAATTGTTAACAATATATAGTATTTCGTCCTATGTACATCAATGTGGGTGTATTGTGGAGTATGGCTATTAAATGTAATTGTTAACAATATATAGTATTTCGTCCTATGTACATCAATGTGGGTGTATTGTGGAGTATGGCTATTAAATGTAATTGTTAACAATATATAGTATTTCGTCCTATGTACATCAATGTGGGTGTATTGTGGAGTATGGCTATTAAATGTAATTGTTAACAATATATAGTATTTCGTGCTGTGTAAATCAATGTGGGTGTATTGTGGAGTATGGCTATTAAATGTAATTGTTAACAATATATAGTATTTCGTGCTATGTACATCAATGTGGGTGTATTGTGGAGTATGGCTGTTAAATGTAATTGTTAACAATATATAGTATTTCGTCCTATGTACATCAATGTGGGTGTATTGTGGAGTATGGCTATTAAATGTAATTGTTAACAATATATAGTATTTCGTCCTATGTAAATCAATGTGGGTGTATTGTGGAGTATGGCTATTAAATGTAATTGTTAACAATATATAGTATTTCGTCCTGTGTAAATGTGGGTGTATTGTGGAGTATGGCTATTAAATGTAATGTGTATTGGAGTAACACAATGAATATATAGTATTTCGTCCTATGTAAATCAATGTGGGTGTATTGTGGAGTATGGCTATTAAATGTAATTGTTAACAATATATAGTATTTCGTGCTATGTAAATCAATGTGGGTGTATTGTGGAGTATGGCTATTAAATGTAATTGTTAACAATATATAGTATTTCGTGCTATGTAAATCAATGTGGTTGTGTTGTGGAGTATGGCTATTAAATGTAATTGTTAACAATATATAGTATTTCATGCTATGTACATCAATGTGGGTGTATTGTGGAGTATGGCTATTAAATGTAATTGTTAACAATATATAGTATTTCGTCCTATGTACATCAATGTGGGTGTATTGTGGAGTATGGCTATTAAATGTAATTGTTAACAATATATAGTATTTCGTCCTATGTAAATCAATGTGGGTGTATTGTGGAGTATGGCTATTAAATGTAATTGTTAACAATATATAGTATTTCGTCCTATGTACATCAATGTGGGTGTATTGTGGAGTATGGCTGTTAAATGTAATTGTTAACAATATATAGTATTTCGTCCTATGTACATCAATGTGGGTGTATTGTGGAGTATGGCTGTTAAATGTAATTGTTAACAATATATAGTATTTCGTCCTATGTACATCAATGTGGGTGTATTGTGGAGTATGGCTGTTAAATGTAATTGTTAACAATATATAGTATTTCATGCTATGTACATCAATGTGGGTGTATTGTGGAGTATGGCTGTTAAATGTAATTGTTAACAATATATAGTATTTCGTGCTATGTACATCAATGTGGGTGTATTGTGGAGTATGGCTATTAAATGTAATTGTTAACAATATATAGTATTTCGTCCTATGTACATCAATGTGGGTGTATTGTGGAGTATGGCTATTAAATGTAATTGTTAACAATATATAGTATTTCGTGCTATGTACATCAATGTGGGTGTATTGTGGAGTATGGCTATTAAATGTAATTGTTAACAATATATAGTATTTCGTCCTATGTACATCAATGTGGGTGTATTGTGGAGTATGGCTGTTAAATGTAATTGTTAACAATATATAGTATTTCGTCCTATGTAAATCAATGTGGGTGTATTGTGGAGTATGGCTATTAAATGTAATTGTTAACAATATATAGTATTTCGTCCTATGTAAATCAACGTGGGTGTATTGTGGAGTATGGCTATTAAATGTAATTGTTAACAATATATAGTATTTCGTGCTATGTAAATCAATGTGGGTGTATTGTGGAGTATGGCTATTAAATGTAATTGTTAACAATATATAGTATTTCGTCCTATGTAAATCAATGTGGGTGTATTGTGGAGTATGGCTGTTAAATGTAATTGTTAACAATATATAGTATTTCGTCCTATGTACATCAATGTGGGTGTATTGTGGAGTATGGCTGTTAAATGTAATTGTTAACAATATATAGTATTTCGTCCTATGTACATCAATGTGGGTGTATTGTGGAGTATGGCTGTTAAATGTAATTGTTAACAATATATAGTATTTCGTCCTATGTACATCAATGTGGGTGTATTGTGGAGTATGGCTGTTAAATGTAATTGTTAACAATATATAGTATTTCGTGCTATGTACATCAATGTGGGTGTATTGTGGAGTATGGCTATTAAATGTAATTGTTAACAATATATAGTATTTCGTCCTATGTACATCAATGTGGGTGTATTATGGAGTATGGCTATTAAATGTAATTGTTAACAATATATAGTATTTCGTCATATGTACATCAATGTGGGTGTATTGTGGAGTATGGCTATTAAATGTAATTGTTAACAATATATAGTATTTCGTCCTATGTAAATCAATGTGGGTGTATTGTGGAGTATGGCTATTAAATGTAATTGTTAACAATATATAGTATTTCGTGCTATGTAAATCAATGTGGGTGTATTGTGGAGTATGGCTATTAAATGTAATTGTTAACAATATTAGTATTTCGTGCTATGTAAATCAATGTGGGTGTATTGTGGAGTATGGCTATTAAATGTAATTGTTAACAATATATAGTATTTCGTGCTATGTACATCAATGTGGGTGTATTGTGGAGTATGGCTATTAAATGTAATTGTTAACAATATATAGTATTTCGTCCTATGTAAATCAATGTGGGTGTATTGTGGAGTATGGCTGTTAAATGTAATTGTTAACAATATATAGTATTTCGTCCTATGTAAATCAATGTGGGTGTATTGTGGAGTATGGCTATTAAATGTAATTGTTAACAATATATAGTATTTCGTCCTATGTACATCAATGTGGGTGTATTGTGGAGTATGGCTGTTAAATGTAATTGTTAACAATATATAGTATTTCGTCCTGTGTAAATCAATGTGGGTGTATTGTGGAGTATGGCTATTAAATGTAATTGTTAACAATATATAGTATTTCGTCCTATGTACATCAATGTGGGTGTATTGTGGAGTATGGCTATTAAATGTAATTGTTAACAATATATAGTATTCCGTGCTATGTACATCAATGTGGGTGTATTGTGGAGTATGGCTGTTAAATGTAATTGTTAACAATATATAGTATTTCGTCCTATGTAAATCAATGTGGGTGTATTGTGGAGTATGGCTGTTAAATGTAATTGTTAACAATATATAGTATTTCGTCCTATGTAAATCAATGTGGGTGTATTGTGGAGTATGGCTATTAAATGTAATTGTTAACAATATATAGTATTTCGTCCTATGTACATCAATGTGGGTGTATTGTGGAGTATGGCTGTTAAATGTAATTGTTAACAATATATAGTATTTCGTCCTGTGTAAATCAATGTGGGTGTATTGTGGAGTATGGCTATTAAATGTAATTGTTAACAATATATAGTATTTCGTCCTATGTACATCAATGTGGGTGTATTGTGGAGTATGGCTATTAAATGTAATTGTTAACAATATATAGTATTTCGTCCTATGTAAATCAATGTGGGTGTATTGTGGAGTATGGCTATTAAATGTAATTGTTAACAATATATAGTATTTCGTCCTATGTAAATCAATGTGGGTGTATTGTGGAGTATGGCTGTTAAATGTAATTGTTAACAATATATAGTATTTCGTCCTATGTAAATCAATGTGGGTGTATTGTGGAGTATGGCTATTAAATGTAATTGTTAACAATATATAGTATTTCGTCCTGTGTAAATGTGGGTGTATTGTGGAGTATGGCTATTAAATGTAATTTGTATTGGAGTAACACAATGAATATATAGTATTTCGTCCTATGTAAATCAATGTGGGTGTATTGTGGAGTATGGCTATTAAATGTAATTGTTAACAATATATAGTATTTCGTGCTATGTAAATCAATGTGGGTGTATTGTGGAGTATGGCTATTAAATGTAATTGTTAACAATATATAGTATTTCGTCCTATGTAAATGTGGGTGTATTGTGGAGTATGGCTATTAAATGTAATTGTTAACAATATATAGTATTTCGTCCTGTGTAAATCAATGTGGGTGTATTGTGGAGTATGGCTATTAAATGTAATTGTTAACAATATATAGTATTTCGTCCTATGTAAATGTGGGTGTATTGTGGAGTATGGCTGTTAAATGTAATTGTTAACAATATATAGTATTTCGTCCTGTGTAAATCAATGTGGGTGTATTGTGGAGTATGGCTATTAAATGTAATTGTTAACAATATATAGTATTTCGTCCTATGTACATCAATGTGGGTGTATTGTGGAGTATGGCTATTAAATGTAATTGTTAACAATATATAGTATTTCGTCCTATGTAAATCAATGTGGGTGTATTGTGGAGTATGGCTATTAAATGTAATTGTTAACAATATATAGTATTTCGTCCTATGTAAATCAATGTGGGTGTATTGTGGAGTATGGCTGTTAAATGTAATTGTTAACAATATATAGTATTTCGTCCTATGTAAATCAATGTGGGTGTATTGTGGAGTATGGCTATTAAATGTAATTGTTAACAATATATAGTATTTCGTCCTGTGTAAATGTGGGTGTATTGTGGAGTATGGCTATTAAATGTAATTTGTATTGGAGTAACACAATGAATATATAGTATTTCGTCCTATGTAAATCAATGTGGGTGTATTGTGGAGTATGGCTATTAAATGTAATTGTTAACAATATATAGTATTTCGTGCTATGTAAATCAATGTGGGTGTATTGTGGAGTATGGCTATTAAATGTAATTGTTAACAATATATAGTATTTCGTCCTATGTAAATGTGGGTGTATTGTGGAGTATGGCTATTAAATGTAATTGTTAACAATATATAGTATTTCGTGCTATGTAAATCAATGTGGGTGTATTGTGGAGTATGGCTATTAAATGTAATTGTTAACAATATATAGTATTTCGTTCTATGTACATCAATGTGGGTGTATTGTGGAGTATGGCTGTTAAATGTAATTGTTAACAATATATAGTATTTCGTCCTATGTACATCAATGTGGGTGTTTTGTGGAGTATGGCTGTTAAATGTAATTGTTAACAATATATAGTATTTCGTGCTATGTACATCAATGTGGGTGTATTGTGGAGTATGGCTATTAAATGTAATTGTTAACAATATATAGTATTTCGTCCTATGTACATCAATGTGGGTGTATTGTGGAGTATGGCTATTAAATGTAATTGTTAACAATATATAGTATTTCGTCCTATGTAAATCAATGTGGGTGTATTGTGGAGTATGGCTATTAAATGTAATTGTTAACAATATATAGTATTTCGTCCTATGTAAATCAATGTGGGTGTATTGTGGAGTATGGCTATTAAATGTAATTGTTAACAATATATAGTATTTCGTGCTATGTAAATCAATGTGGGTGTATTGTGGAGTATGGCTATTAAATGTAATTGTTAACAATATATAGTATTTCGTGCTATGTACATCAATGTGGGTGTATTGTGGAGTATGGCTATTAAATGTAATTGTTAACAATATATAGTATTTCGTCCTATGTAAATCAATGTGGGTGTATTGTGGAGTATGGCTGTTAAATGTAATTGTTAACAATATATAGTATTTCGTCCTATGTAAATCAATGTGGGTGTATTGTGGAGTATGGCTATTAAATGTAATTGTTAACAATATATAGTATTTCGTCCTATGTACATCAATGTGGGTGTATTGTGGAGTATGGCTGTTAAATGTAATTGTTAACAATATATAGTATTTCGTCCTGTGTAAATCAATGTGGGTGTATTGTGGAGTATGGCTATTAAATGTAATTGTTAACAATATATAGTATTTCGTCCTATGTACATCAATGTGGGTGTATTGTGGAGTATGGCTATTAAATGTAATTGTTAACAATATATAGTATTTCGTGCTATGTACATCAATGTGGGTGTATTGTGGAGTATGGCTGTTAAATGTAATTGTTAACAATATATAGTATTTCGTCCTATGTAAATCAATGTGGGTGTATTGTGGAGTATGGCTGTTAAATGTAATTGTTAACAATATATAGTATTTCGTCCTATGTAAATCAATGTGGGTGTATTGTGGAGTATGGCTATTAAATGTAATTGTTAACAATATATAGTATTTCGTTCTATGTACATCAATGTGGGTGTATTGTGGAGTATGGCTGTTAAATGTAATTGTTAACAATATATAGTATTTCGTCCTGTGTAAATCAATGTGGGTGTATTGTGGAGTATGGCTATTAAATGTAATTGTTAACAATATATAGTATTTCGTCCTATGTACATCAATGTGGGTGTATTGTGGAGTATGGCTATTAAATGTAATTGTTAACAATATATAGTATTTCGTCCTATGTAAATCAATGTGGGTGTATTGTGGAGTATGGCTATTAAATGTAATTGTTAACAATATATAGTATTTCGTCCTATGTAAATCAATGTGGGTGTATTGTGGAGTATGGCTGTTAAATGTAATTGTTAACAATATATAGTATTTCGTCCTATGTAAATCAATGTGGGTGTATTGTGGAGTATGGCTATTAAATGTAATTGTTAACAATATATAGTATTTCGTCCTGTGTAAATGTGGGTGTATTGTGGAGTATGGCTATTAAATGTAATGTGTATTGGAGTAACACAATGAATATATAGTATTTCGTCCTATGTAAATCAATGTGGGTGTATTGTGGAGTATGGCTATTAAATGTAATTGTTAACAATATATAGTATTTCGTGCTATGTAAATCAATGTGGGTGTATTGTGGAGTATGGCTATTAAATGTAATTGTTAACAATATATAGTATTTCGTCCTATTTAAATGTGGGTGTATTGTGGAGTATGGCTATTAAATGTAATTGTTAACAATATATAGTATTTCGTGCTATGTAAATCAATGTGGGTGTATTGTGGAGTATGGCTATTAAATGTAATTGTTAACAATATATAGTATTTCGTGCTATGTACATCAATGTGGGTGTATTGTGGAGTATGGCTGTTAAATGTAATTGTTAACAATATATAGTATTTCGTCCTATGTACATCAATGTGGGTGTATTGTGGAGTATGGCTATTAAATGTAATTGTTAACAATATATAGTATTTCGTGCTATGTAAATCAATGTGGGTGTATTGTGGAGTATGGCTATTAAATGTAATTGTTAACAATATATAGTATTTCGTGCTATGTAAATCAATGTGGTTGTGTTGTGGAGTATGGCTATTAAATGTAATTGTTAACAATATATAGTATTTCATGCTATGTACATCAATGTGGGTGTATTGTGGAGTATGGCTATTAAATGTAATTGTTAACAATATATAGTATTTCGTCCTATGTAAATCAATGTGGGTGTATTGTGGAGTATGGCTATTAAATGTAATTGTTAACAATATATAGTATTTCGTCCTATGTACATCAATGTGGGTGTATTGTGGAGTATGGCTATTAAATGTAATTGTTAACAATATATAGTATTTCGTCCTATGTAAATCAATGTGGGTGTATTGTGGAGTATGGCTATTAAATGTAATTGTTAACAATATATAGTATTTCATGCTATGTACATCAATGTGGGTGTATTATGGAGTATGGCTATTAAATGTAATTGTCAACAATATTTCAGTTACACTTACATGACAGCATCATTTCAATATGAGGGAAGGTTTTGGTTCATGAATATATAGTATTTCGTCCTGTGTAAATGTGGGTGTATTGTGGAGTATGGCTATTAAATGTAATTGTCAACAATATATCAGTTACACTTACATGACAGCATCATTTCAATATGAGGGAAGGTCCATAGAACTAGTTTAATTCTGCCACTTTTTATTGAAGTACATGCTCCAAACAAGGAAAGTGAACAGTCATTGTATTTGTGTGTTTGGGGTATAGATTTTGTCTATTTCTACAATGTTTCTATTGAATTTTGGAACTGTTACAACAGTGTGGTCTTTTTTTTTTATTTTTATGGTTTTATTGTAGTGGTCAATGTTATTGGTAGAGAAAACCAGGGTATATGCTGAAGTTTATAGTCACTCATATAAGGTTGTATCAAACATTTCTCTCTACTAAGGGGCCGACCATTTAACTTGAAGGGGGGGGGGGTTATGTTTTTTTGTTCCGTTCAGAAAAAATCTTTTTGACAACACAAGAGTTAGAATATTTTTTTTTTGTCGTGCAAAGCGCGAATTTTTTTTCCATAATTCAACATTAGGTTATATGACAAAAACTCTGAATCAGATTATTTTTTTTTCCTCCACCAAAATCAGAATATTTTTTTCAGCAACATTGGGAATCAGAATATTTTTTTTTTAAAAACCATAACCCCACCCCCCTTCAAGTTAAATGGTCGTTCCCTAACTGTAAAGTCAACTACCATACGATCTCTTGGAATGTGATTCTGAAAATGAATATGAACGAGTGCATAATATCCTAAAAATAACACATGTGTTAGTAACAAAAAACACGGAGAAGACGAGAATACGTTGTGTCTGATCCATTTGTTTTATTTCAACAATAAAATATGCTTAAATTAAAAAAACAAACATGCCTTACCTCCACTTATTTCCTGCTTCCCCAAAGCATCAATAACCATATTAGGTACAATCAACGCATTGCTGTCTTTTACATTACATTGTTTTATTTCTGAAGATACCACAGACCACATGCCAGCCTTATTATACCCACGGACATATATCTTTCTACATTTAGAGAAATCAAGACTTCCGTTCAGGGGTATGACAAAACCAATCTATTAAAATAATGTATTAATTAATCACACTCTTTTGATATAACTGTCAGTACAATAATACTCAAGAAGTCAGTAATTTAATATAGGACACCCAGAAACACAAATATATGCTACACATTTAATCTAAGACAAACTTGTATATTTGAATTATACTGCATTCTTACTATTGGTATTGTGGGGGATCGTGTTGCTCAATCTTTAGTTTTCTATTTAGTGTTTTGTAGAGCATTGTTGGTTCTTTTGTCCTTTTTCATTTGGTCATTGTATTGTCTGTCCTTCTTCAATGTTTGACTTCTGAATACCCAGAGAAACCCAGCTGGTTGATTTCAGACCACAGGCCTAACAATATCGACTTAGACTTGCCCCCCGAAGCCTACTAAAAGTGACTTAATCAGCCATTGCGGCCATCTTGCATTGGATAATTGACGGAGTCAATGAACATAATTTTGGAAGGGGACCAAGGAATATTTGGACTAAATTTGGTTTCATTCCCTCCAGTGGATCTGAATAAGAATATTTTCAAACAATTACAATTTTTCGACCAATTAGATGCCATGGAAGCTATATTGGATGTAGGAAAAGGTTGCCGGACATAATTTTTTAAGAGAACCATCCCAGGGGTATCACATGCAAGTCTTAAAAAATTTTGTAGATTGATTCTTGAGAAGCATATCAAAATGTGAAAAGATAACGGATGACATCAAGGGATGGGAAAAGCTCCCTTTAAGCCTTTGGATCTGGTGAGCTAAAAATAATCTTCCAAATTTCTGATGTTATGGTAGGTTGTGTTTGATACATTTTGATTACATACATGATGTTCTGCTTAGTCTGGTCTGTCGTAAGTATTTTATACAGTAACTTTTAAAACTTTTAAAATAACGATAAAAATTAATTACATGAGTAACATTGTTTAATTTCGTACTGTTTACGACGTTCCATCTTGTGTGAATACCAATATCATTCCCTATTGCCCATTCATACATGTTAACAACACTCAGAGCCTCGTCAAAATCATCAATATCCGGATCATACATTTTTTCAAATGTTACTTCAAGCTGAAAAAAACATTTATTAATATTAAGAAAGGATCAAGCATATTTACTGTTTTCAGAAAATACTGTCTTACTTATTAATTCATTTGACAAAAACAATATTTGCAATTTGTTCAGATTTAGATTTGCTGCTCCGTACTGTGGTCGTTTTGTCAACATATGCTTTACGTTAATTTGTGTATGTGTATACACAATTGAGGACAATGTAATACTGATATACTAAGAGATATTGTATGACAAAAAGAGAATCATTAGTCACTAAATTTGTAAATGAAGTATGCTATATCATGATAAACAAGTTTCCTTGAAGTGCCTTCTGATAATTTTGAGAAATATAGTGCATGCATGCGCAGTGGCTATGATCCTTTGGAAAGAAAATTAGCTGACATTAACCGTTTGTATTCTTCAATATACACTGATATCACAGTATACCAGTATATTAAACATGATATTTTTTTATTTCTTGGAAATAAATAACAATTCCCGAAATACTAAATATACCTGTTGTTCTCCAATGTTAATAAATAAAGTACCAATCTTTGGATAATTGTGGAGCACAATAAAACCATTGCTTTTTACAGGTGGGAAGCACAAATTCTCAACACATAATTTCAAGCTAGTACGGTAAAATCGTCCAGGTTGCAAGTTTAAATTCCCTAAATGGGCAAATAAATGTTTTCCGACATATGTATAATTGACAAACTGCTTCCAGAACTCTGAAACAAAAAGATAAGTGTATAGTAATATGGATATAATCTAGATTTATAATTATGATGACTGTTATTCACAAACACAAGTTTGATATAAACTGAACAACCCAGAATAAAATCTTCATATGTATTTCGTTCTATCCATGTGTCAATCACTGACAGCTATTATTGCACCAACCGGGACTTTACATTGTTGCAGCAAGAAAGAGTTATTTTCAAAGAGTTAAGCAAAATGTTAAGATGACTCAGTAAGTGTACTGAAAAATGGTAGTCATGTTAACAATAGTAAGGTAAACTGAACATCGGTGGTGTAATGATTAGCATGCTTGCCTCGAGTGCCGTAGATCGTGGGTTCAAACCCAGGTCGTGTTAAGCCAAAAACAAAAAAATTGGTATTTGCTGCTTCTCCGCTAAATACGCAGCATCAAGGAGTAAGAGCAAAGAAAGGTTGGTTTGGACAATGTGTCCGATTTGAGCGACATGTATACCCGAGGACTGTTGCTTCAGTGAACTAGCACTATGGAAAAAATCCAACTGAGCGTGTTGGTCTAGTACAAAGTGGAAATCATCACCATTATCTCATCGAACCTGTTCTCGCCATGATATAGCTGCAAAACTGCTCACTTGACATTAAACAACAATAACTCACTCACTAAATTCTGACTACGGTTAAATTATCGACGACATTATATATTAGGCACACTCAAGCCATGACACATTATTTTTTTCCCAGAAATTACACTAGTACAAAGAGACAACTATTTAACAAGGCATACATACACTTGACATGCAGATCAGAATAACGTGTACCAACAGTGTTTTCCAAACAAGGTCTCACCAATATAGTTGAAATGTACATAAGTGCAAATATTAAAGTGGGGTTCGTGTTACTGGATCTTTAGTTTTATGTGTAACTTTTATAGATCGTTATTTGTCCTTTTGTCCTTTTTCTTTTGGCCATTGTGTTGTCTGTTCTTGTTCAATTTATGGATTATGATCATCCCTTTGGTATCTTCAAACTCTTCTTAAAAATAAATCAATACCCCTTTCTCCCTGAAACCATCATACATACCGCCAATAGGTGCTCGTTCATCTATTGATATGTAAGCCTCTTTGGTATAGTTCAAGTAACTAAATGGAATAGTCCAATAAGCACTGACTGATGATGTTGATATCTGCCAATCAATGTCATATGAACATGTAGGTCGTGTATTCTAAGAAAAAGGAAAAAGGATAATTTACATATTAAATAATGTAAAAGTAACATTGAACTTTTACGACATAAAGGAAGAGGGGGAAAAGTGTAATTTCTGGACAAAATGAATAAAACAAATACAAAATTATCACCGGTTTTTTGTGAGGTTTGTGCACGGGGCTGTTAACAATCATTACATGAAACGACCCAAACACTATATACTATTATACCAAGAAGGGCAACAATGAAATATTACGCAGCTTACTTCTGTCTTGTGTCTCGCCTAATACCAAACAGAAATGCCCAACATTGCACAATCATAACTATTATATTTTAAGAACAATACAAATTCCTTGTCTTCATTGAACTCGAAAATATTCTTTTTAAAGATTGAAGCTCAAAATGTTGCCCATGTAGTTTAAATCATTCCACATTGAGTGAAGACACTGTAAGCGGTAATCTGATTGGTTAATATTTCACAATATCATAGTATCTCCACATTCAATATGGCGGCCGTTACGAGCCATATGAATAATTCGTTTTCAGAGGAAGCAAATTGCATTCGACATCAATAACTGCTACTGTACATGCGAGTAATTGGCTAAAGACCGGACCTGCTCTGGCTTATATGGGATGTCCGTGTGATATGAAAACTGGTATATCATAACCTCTTATCGTATAATCATTGAAATGTTAAATTAGCTTTTTTTATTTGTGCTATTGATTAACATCTTAAAGTGTACTTTTCTGTTAGATTGAAATTAATCCAAAATATCACAATGCAGTTAGTGTAATTATCGTTATCATTAGGATTTAGATATTAATATTTTCAACTTACTATTTCATGATGAGTTGACTGTAAATCGTTTGCATCTTTAAAAGAAAAACAACAACACTAAATTAGGTTATTTTAGAACTGTAATTATTAATCTGCAAAAATTGTCCATAGGAGCCGTCGTGGTCGTATGGTAGTTGAATTTACAACTACCTATGTAATCAGTTCCTATCATCACTAGAGTTGTGAGTTCGAATCCCGCTCAGGCGAGGTGTACTCGATACACCATTATGTGATAAGGTTTGTTAGTGACTTGCGACAGATCAGTGGCTTTCTCCGAGTACTCCGATTTCCTCCACCAATAAAACAGAGTGCCATGATATAGCAGAAATACTGTTAAAAGTGGCGTTAAACACCACAACCGTAACCTCAACTCTAATTGTTCAAAAAGAGCAGATCTGAGGAAAAAAAACCACACAAAGTTTTTCTTTGAATAATAGATTGACGTGTGTGGTTGTTTCTACACAATATTGGTGATATCACAAATATCTATAGGCACAGTTAGTATGGAAAACTAACAGTACCACCACACCAGAGCTTTCCTATTGTAACAACAGTGGTTCGCTTAAGGTGGTATTTCTAGCCCTCTTGTATTTACTATCCACATGAAAGGGAATGAACGAATTCATACCGACAAAATTCAAGAAGAAAATGTTTTCAAATTACCCTCTTATTCTCAGCTAATCAGCAGTATTTCTAATGTTGTACCACACGCCATACATGTAACATTTATATCAAAAGCCATATATCTTGACTGGCTTCTATGTTGTCTTATACTGTCAGATACTAATAATAAAGTCTTTTATCAGTGTAAAGAGATAGAAGTCTTACTTGAGCAGTTGGTACCATCATTGAGTATTATTTCTTTAAGTACTTTAGTTGTAGATATAACAGTGAAACCATCTGTTGCTGCACTCACACTACCAGATGACGAAGTCGCTTCGACTGTGATATAATATGTCTGAAAAATATAATATCAAAATGGTCATGAAATCGTATAAATCAAGATAGTCCAAAAGACATTTGAAAGAGATCTAGCATTCTGGCATATTATAGCTTTTGTTGCTCTTGGAATTTAAAAAAAAATCCTTTTAACACTAGGTAATTCCATTCTGTTTCACTGTTGTCATAAATACCCCATTCTTAAAGGTTAGACGATTTGAGGTAAGCATCAGCCTGAGGTTCATATGACGTCTAAAAAAGTTGTACAACACCAAAATTAACCTTATGACTAAATCCTGTAATATTTCGATGGACATAAAGTCATCATCGGTATCAAACGTTGATGTTAAATTTTCCATACTTTGGAACCAACAACATTAAAAAAAATATATTGACAGTCTTTATTTGCATATATCTCAATTGAATTACTCATTGCATTTGAAAAGAAAGCTTACAAAGTGATAGTTAACAATATAAAAAAAAAAGAACAATCGTCTCAAACCTTAACTCACTGAACATAAAAAAAGACCACAACATATGACGTTGAAAACCCTCCCGTCTTGATACCTGGATCTCCAACGGCAATGTATATATATACTGGTATGCAAAACAAATGAAAACAAATAATTAATTAACCTACCAAAGAAATGAAAATAATGAAGATAAATATAGTACCATGACAAAAACGGAATGAGGTGATCACAGTTATGTCATTGATCACTCGATAACAAATAATACATGTATATTCTACTCAAAAAAGGTTTGCAACATTTTAAGTGCATTTTGTTAATATATATAAAGTTCAAACGTTTAGAAAAAAATGGTTGCCTGGAAGCAAAAAAAGATAAAATATTTTTCTCTCAAGATTTGTAGATTTAATAAGCACATTTACATCTAAAATTACATGTATGAAAACTTCAACTCAATTTCGAAACCATAATATCAGTTAAACTGTGATATGAAAATGCTTACTATGGGTATAAAAGTCTAGATGACCTAAACTAAATCATTACCTTAAACAAAGTCAAATGTAAATCTCTGAAGGTGTGATTTGTATCTGTTGAGTAATCCTCTGGTCTTGATAGAATATCACAGATGTTTGGCATAGTACCCAAACAAACTCTGAATTTTATTTCTCCGTGTTGATGATGAAATCCATACCATACTACAGCAATAGATCTTGTATTAGATGTGAAATCAACATCTTCAATATCCTTGAATAGAAAATTCAAAATTTAGTACCGGTATTAACGGAGGTTATAATAACCATGAAAAGGTGTGAGTCACATATACCCCCGCATCCACATCATACAAGGGCCGTCGTGGTAGTGATCTAGTTGGATTTATAGCTGTCTGTGCAATCAGTGCCTATCACCACTAAAGTTGTGAGTTGGAACCCTGTTAACGGCGAGATGTACTCGATGCAACATTATATGATAAAAGTCGTCAGTGACTTGCGACAGGTCGGTGGTCTTCTCCGGTCTCCTATCATCAATAAAACTGACCGCCACGATATAACTGAAATATTGTTGAAAGTGGCATTAAACATCATACACATAAACCAAACCACATCATACAATGTATTGATATCATTCCATATGTTTCTGTTTGATGTATACTCATCGCAACAAAGTATATGACATAATATATGACATAATATAAAATAGCTAAGTTCATTGTTTAATGTAGGAAAACCCTAATCATAATTTGGATAACATATGGAATAGGAGGTGCACAGTGGATGTAATTACTAATGAATTAAACGAAAGTTTCATTGAAATCACTTCACTGGTTTCATTGAACTTGCTGAGTGGGATGCATACCCTCTCATGGCACATAGAGATGGGGGAAACCCCAAAGATCATTTGGATAAAAAATAAAATAAGAGGTGCATAATGGCATTAGTTACCAAATAATCTATGAAAGGTCCATTAAATTCCAATCATTGGTTTCAGAGAAATAAATGCTTGAAGGTGCGGACGGACAGAAATAAAAACACTAACAGAACTCCTAAGAACTATATTTGAAATTTGAATTTATAAAAACTAAAGTCAGTCTTTACCATGCATAGGTAACTAACCTTATTTGATTGTGGCTATCGTATTTATGCCCTTTGATTTACCTGACCCCAAACAATTTTATATTATTTGCCTTTCCAATCTTTTTTTCTATGTGCGTAACTGATGAAGGTTCAACCAGTAGTGTGTCGTGTGCGGACTTAACTAGATATCTAGTTTTGATTTATATACACCCAAACTTACTTGTGGTGCTATAATCAAAATGTAGATAGCTTTGTGTTCAACAAGATCATCGTGCAAACTGAAAAATATATCCATTTTAAACAGTGATGGTAAAAAATCCACCATTATCATCATAACAAACAACTAGCTGTCACCTCAAATCATTGAACACAACAAAAATATCACGACATATTCCCGGACCTGTCCTTGGACAGGCAAACACATGTGGTAGGGTTGAACTTGTTTGTTGGATTCCAACTTGGTCTTGATAATAAAACCCCAACGGTAGATGTAGATGTAGATATAAACAAAACAATACCAAAAAACCCTGTAATGATTCACTTCCACTTAAAAACCCTGTAATGATTCGCTTCCACTTAAAAACCCTGTAATGATTCGCTTCCACTTAAAAACCCTGTAATGATTCGCTTCCACTTAAAAACCCTGTAATGATTCACTTCCACTTAAAAACCCTGTAATGATTCACTTCCACTTAAAAACCCTGTAATGATTTGCTTCCACTTAAAAACCCTGTAATGATTCGCTTCCACTTAAAAACCCTGTAATGATTCGCTTCCACTTAAAAACCCTGTAATGATTCACTTCAACTTAAAAACCCTGTAATGATTCGCTTCCACTTAAAAACCCTGTAATGATTCGCTTCTACTTAAAAACCCTGTAATGATTCACTTCCACTTAAAAACCCTGTAATGATTCGCTTCCACTTAAAAACCCTGTAATGATTCGCTTCCACTTAAAAACCCTGTAATGATTCGCTTCCACTTAAAAACCCTGTAATGATTCACTTCCACTTAAAAACCCTGTAATGATTCACTTCCACTTAAAAACCCTGTAATGATTTGCTTCCACTTAAAAACCGTGTAATGATTCGCTTCCACTTAAAAACCCTGTAATGATTCGCTTCCACTTAAAAACCCTGTAATGATTCACTTCCACTTAAAAACCCTGTAATGATTCGCTTCCACTTAAAAACCCTGTAATGATTCGCTTCCACTTAAAAACCCTGTAATGATTCACTTCCACTTAAAAACCCTGTAATGATTCGCTTCCACTTAAAAACCCTGTAATGATTCGCTTCCACTTAAAAACCCTGTAATGATTCACTTCCACTTAAAAACCCTGTAAAGATTCACTTCCACTTAAAAACCCTGTAATGATTCACTTCCACTTAAAAACCCTGTAATGATTCACTTCCACTTAAAAACCCTGTAATGATTCGCTTCCACTTAAAAACCCTGTAATGATTCACTTCCACTTAAAAACCCTGTAATGATTCACTTCCACTTAAAAACCCTGTAATGATTTGCTTCCACTTAAAAACCCTGTAATGATTCGCTTCCACTTAAAAACCCTGTAATGATTCACTTCCACTTAAAAACCCTGTAATGATTCGCTTCCACTTAAAAACCCTGTAATGATTCGCTTCCACTTAAAAACCCTGTAATGATTCACTTCCACTTAAAAACCCTGTAATGATTCGCTTCCACTTAAAAACCCTGTAATGATTCGCTTCCACTTAAAAACCCTGTAATGATTAACTTCCACTTAAAAACCCTGTAATGATTCGCTTCCACTTAAAAACCCTGTAATGATTCACTTCCACTTAAAAACCCTGTAATGATTCACTTCCACTTAAAAACCCTGTAATGATTCGCTTCCACTTAAAAACCCTGTAATGATTCGCTTCCACTTAAAAACCCTGTAATGATTCGCTTCCCCTTAAAAACCCTGTAATGATTCACTTCCACTTAAAACCCTGTAATGATTTGCTTCCACTTAAAAACCCTGTAATGATTCGCTTCCACTTAAAAACCCTGTAATGATTCACTTCCACTTAAAAACCCTGTAATGATTCACTTCCACTTATAAACCCTGCAATGATTCGCTTCCACTTAAAAACCCTGTAATGATTCACTTCCACTTAAAAACCCTGTAATGATTCGCTTCCACTTAAAAACCCTGTAATGATTCACTTCCACTTAAAAACCCTGTAATGATTCGCTTCCACTTAAAAAAACCTGTAATGATTCACTTCCACTTAAAAACCCTGTAATAATTCACTTCCACTTAAAAACCCTGTAATGATTCACTTCCACTTAAAAACCCTGTAATGATTCACTTCCACTTAAAATCCCTGTAATGATTCGCTTCCACTTAAAAACCCTGTAATGATTCACTTCCACTTAAAAACCCTGTAATGATTCACTTCCACTTAAAAACCCTGTAATGATTCACTTCCACTTAAAACCCTGTAATGATTCACTTCCACTCAAAAATCCTGTAATGATTCACTTCCACTTAAAAACCCTTTAATGATTTGCTTCCACTTAAAAACCCTGTAATGATTCACTTCCACTTAAAAACCCTGTAATGATTCACTTCCACTTAAAAACCCTGTAATGATTCACTTCCACTTAAAAACCCTGTAATGATTCACTTCCACTCAAAAACCCTGTAATGATTCACTTCCACTTAAAAACCCTGTAATGACTCGCTTCCACTTAAAAACCCTGTAATGATTCACTTCCACTTAAAAACCCTGTAATGGTTCACTTCCACTTAAAAACCCTGTAATGAATCGCTTCCACTTAAAAACCCTGTAATGATTCGCTTCCACTTAAAAACCCTGTAATGATTCGCTTCCACTTAAAAACCCTGTAATGATTCACTTCCACTTAAAAACCCTGTAATGATTCACTTCCACTTAAAAACCCTGTAATGATTCGCTTCCACTTAAAAACCCTGTAATGATTCGCTTCCACTTAAAAACCCTGTAATGATTCACTTACACTTAAAAACCCTGTAATGATTCACTTCCACTTAAAAACCCTGTAATGGTTTCGCTTCCACTTAAAAACCCTGTAATGATTCACTTCCACTTAAAAACCCTGTAATGATTCGCTTCCACTTAAAAACCCTGTAATAATTCGCTTCCACTTAAAAACCCGGTAATGATTCGCTTCCACTTAAAACCCCTGTAATGATTCGCTTCCACTTAAAAACCCTGTAATGATTTACTTCCACTTAAAAACCCTGTAATGATTCGCTTCCACTTAAAAACCCTGTAATGATTCGTTTCCACTTAAAAACCCTGTAAAGATTCACTTCCAGTTAAAAACCCTGTAATGATTCGCTTCCACTTAAAAACCCTGTAATGATTTGCTTCCACTTAAAAATCCTGTAATGATTCACTTCCACTTAAAAACCCTGTAATGATTCACTTCCACTTAAAAACCCTGTAATGATTCACTTCCACTTAAAAACCCTGTAATGATTCGCTTCCACTTAAAAATCCTGTAATGATTCGCTTCCACTTAAAAACCCTGTAATGATTCACTTCCACTTAAAAACCCTGTAATGATTCACTTCCACTTAAAAACCCTGTAATGATTCAGTTCCACTTAAAAACCCTGTAATGATTCGCTTCCACTTAAAAAGATCAAACAATATAACAAAATGAATGACAACATAATCATAGCCAGTACAATGTCATAGTCAGTACAATATCATAGCCAGTACAATATCATAGCCAGTACAATATCATAGTCAGTACAATATCATAGTCAGTACAATATCATAGCCAGTACGATATCATGGTCAGTACAATATCATAACCAGTGCAATATCATAGTCAGTACAATATCATAACCAGTACAATATTATGGTCAGTACAATATCATAGACAGTACAATATCATAGTCAGTACAATATCATAGTCAGTACAATATCATAGCCAGTACAATATCATAACCAGTGCAATATCATAGTCAGTACAATATCAGTCAGTACAATATCATAACCAGTACAATATCATGGTCAGTACAATATCATAGCCAGTACAATATCATAGTCAGTACAATATCATAGTCAGTACAATATCATAACCAGTACAATATCATTGTCAGTACAATATCATAGCCAGTACAATATCATAGTCAGTACAATATCATAGTCAGTACAATATCATGGTCAGTACAATATCATAGTCAGAACAATATCATAGTCAGTACAATATCATAGCCAGTACAATATCATAGCCAGTACAATATCATAGTCAGTACAATATCAGCCAGTACAATATCATAACCAGAACAATATCATGGTCAGTACAATATCATAGCCAGTACAATATCATAGTCAGTACAATATCATAGTCAGTACAATATCATAACCAGTACAATATCATGGTCAGTACAATATCATAGCCAGTACAATATCATAGTCAGTACAATATTATGGTCAGTACAATATCATAGTCAGTACAATATCATAGTCAGTACAATATCATAGCCAGTACAATATCATAGTCAGTACAATATCATAGTCAGTACAATATCATAGTCAGTACAATATCATAGCCAGTACAATATCATAGTCAGTACAATATCATAGTCAGTACAATATCATGGTCAGTACAATATCATAGTCAGTACAATATCATAGCCAGTACAAAATCATAGTCAGTACAATATCATGGTCAGTACAATATCATAGTCAGTACAATATCATAGTCAGTACAATATCATAGTCAGTACAATATCATAACCAGTACAATATCATAGTCAGTACAATATCATAGTCAGTACAATATCATAGTCAGTACAATATCATAACCAGTACAATATCATAGTCAGTACAATATCAGTCAGTACAATATCATAACCAGTACAATATCATAGTCAGTACAATATCATGGTCAGTACAATATCATAGTCAGTACAATATCATGGTCAGTACAATATCATGGTCAGTACAATATCATAGTCAGTACAATATCATAACCAGTACAATATCATGGTCAGTACAATATCATAGTCAGTACAATATCATAGTCAGTACAATATCATAGCCAGTACAATATCATAACCAGTACAATATCATAGTCAGTACAATATCAGTCAGTACAATATCATAACCAGTACAATATCATGGTCAGTACAATATCATAGCCAGTACAATATCATAGTCAGTACAATATCATAGTCAGTACAATGTCATAACCAGTACAATATCATGGTCAGTATAATATCATAGCCAGTACAATATCATAGTCAGTACAATATCATGGTCAGTACAATATCATAGTCAGTACAATATCATAGTCAGTACAATATCATAGCCAGTACAATATCATAACCAGTACAATATCATAGTCAGTACAATATCATAGTCAGTACAATATCAGTCAGTACAATATCATAGCCAGTACAATATCATAGTCAGTACAATATCATGGTCAGTACAATATCATGGTCAGTACAATATCATAGTCAGTACAATATCATAGCCAGTACAATATCATAGTCAGTATAATATCATAGTCAGTACAGTATCATGGTCAGTATAATATCATAGTCAGTACAATATCATAGTCAGTACAATATCATGGTCAGTACAATATCATAGTCAGTACAATATCATAGTCAGTACAATATCATAGCCAGTACAATATCATGGTCAGTACAATATCATAGCCAGTACAATATCATAGTCAGTACAATATCATGGTCAGTACAATATCATAGTCAGTACAATGTCATAGCCAGTACAATATCATAGTCAGTATAATATCATAGTCAGTACAATATCATGGTCAGTACAATATCATAGTCAGTACAATATCATAGTCAGTACAATATCATGGTCAGTACAATATCATAGTCAGTACAATATCATAGTCAGTACAATATCATAGCCAGTACAATATCATGGTCAGTACAATATCATAGCCAGTACAATATCATAGTCAGTACAATATCATGGTCAGTACAATATCATTGCCAGTACAATATCATAGTCAGTACAATATCATGGTCAGTACAATATCATAGTCAGTACAATATCATGGTCAGTACAATATCATAGCCAGTACAATATCATAGTCAGTACAATATCATGGTCAGTACAATATCATAGTCAGTACAATATCATAGTCAGTACAATATCATAGTCAGTACAATATCATAGTCAGTACAATATCATAGCCAGTACAATATCATGGTCAGTACAATCTCATAGCCAGTACAATATCATAGTCAGTACAATATCATGGTCAGTACAATATCATTGCCAGTACAATATCATAGTCAGTACAATATCATAGCCAGTACAATATCATAACCAGTACAATATCATAGTCAGTACAATATCATAGCCAGTACAATATCATGGTCAGTACAATATCATAGTCAGTACAATATCATAACCAGTACAATATCATAGTCAGTACAATATCATAGTCAGTACAATATCATAGTCAGTACAATATCATAACCAGTACAATATCATAGTCAGTACAATATCATAGCCAGTACAATATCATAGCCAGTACAATATCATAGTCAGTACAATATCATAGTCAGTACAATATCGTAGTCAGTACAATATCATAGCCAGTACAATATCATGGTCAGTACAATATCATAGTCAGTACAATATCATAGTCAGTACAATATCATAGCCAGTACAATATCATGGTCAGTACAATATCATAGCCAGTACAATGTCATAGTCAGTACAATATCATGGTCAGTACAATATCATTGCCAGTACAATATCATAGTCAGTACAATATCATGGTCAGTACAATATCATAGTCAGTACAATATCTTGGTCAGTACAATATCATAACCAGTACAATATCATAGTCAATACAATATCATGGTCAGTACAATATCATAGTCAGTACAATATCATAGTCAGTACAATATCATAGTCAGTACAATATCATAGTCAGTACAATATCATAGCCAGTACAATATCATGGTCAGTACAATATCATAGCCAGTACAATATCATAGTCAGTACAATATCATGGTCAGTACAATATCATTGCCAGTACAATATCATAGTCAGTACAATATCATAGCCAGTACAATATCATAACCAGTACAATATCATAGACAGTACAATATCATAGCCAGTACAATATCATGGTCAGTACAATATCATAGTCAGTACAATATCATAACCAGTACAATATCATAGTCAGTACAATATCATAGTCAGTACAATATCATAACCAGTACAATATCATAGTCAGTACATTATCATGGTCAGCAAATATCATAGTCAGTACAATATCATAGCCAGTACAATATCATAACCAGTACAATATCATAGTCAGTACAATATCATAGCCAGTACAATATCATGGTCAGTACAATATCATAGTCAGTACAATATCATAACCAGTACAATATCAGTCAGTACAATATCATAGTCAGTACAATATCATAGTCAGTACAATATCATAACCAGTACAATATCATAGTCAGTACAATATCATAGCCAGTACAATATCATAGCCAGTACAATATCATAGTCAGTACAATATCATAGTCAGTACAATATCGTAGTCAGTACAATATCATAGCCAGTACAATATCATGGTCAGTACAATATCATAGTCAGTACAATATCATAGTCAGTACAATATCATAGCCAGTACAATATCATGGTCAGTACAATATCATAGCCAGTACAATATCATAGTCAGTACAATATCATGGTCAGTACAATATCATTGCCAGTACAATATCATAGTCAGTACAATATCATGGTCAGTACAATATCATAGTCAGTACAATATCATGGTCAGTACAATATCATAGCCAGTACAATATCATAGTCAGTACAATATCATGGTCAGTACAATATCATAGTCAGTACAATATCATAGTCAGTACAATATCATAGTCAGTACAATATCATAGCCAGTACAATATCATGGTCAGTACAATATCATAGCCAGTACAATATCATAGTCAGTACAATATCATGGTCAGTACAATATCATTGCCAGTACAATATCATAGTCAGTACAATATCATAGCCAGTACAATATCATAACCAGTACAATATCATAGTCAGTACAATATCATAGCCAGTACAATATCATGGTCAGTACAATATCATAGTCAGTACAATATCATAGCCAGTACAATATCATGGTCAGTACAATATCATAGCCAGTACAATATCATAGTCAGTACAATATCATGGTCAGTACAATATCATTGCCAGTACAATATCATAGTCAGTACAATATCATGGTCAGTACAATATCATAGTCAGTACAATATCTTGGTCAGTACAATATCATAACCAGTACAATATCATAGTCAATACAATATCATGGTCAGTACAATATCATAGTCAGTACAATATCATAGTCAGTACAATATCATAGTCAGTACAATATCATAGTCAGTACAATATCATAGCCAGTACAATATCATGGTCAGTACAATATCATAGCCAGTACAATATCATAGTCAGTACAATATCATGGTCAGTACAATATCATTGCCAGTACAATATCATAATCAGTACAATATCATAGCCAGTACAATATCATAACCAGTACAATATCATAGACAGTACAATATCATAGCCAGTACAATATCATGGTCAGTACAATATCATAGTCAGTACAATATCATAACCAGTACAATATCATAGTCAGTACAATATCATAGTCAGTACAATATCATAACCAGTACAATATCATAGTCAGTACATTATCATGGTCAGCAAATATCATAGTCAGTACAATATCATAGCCAGTACAATATCATAACCAGTACAATATCATAGTCAGTACAATATCATAGCCAGTACAATATCATGGTCAGTACAATATCATAGTCAGTACAATATCATAACCAGTACAATATCAGTCAGTACAATATCATAGTCAGTACAATATCATAGTCAGTACAATATCATAACCAGTACAATATCATAGTCAGTACAATATCATAGCCAGTACAATATCATAGCCAGTACAATATCATAGTCAGTACAATATCATAGTCAGTACAATATCGTAGTCAGTACAATATCATAGCCAGTACAATATCATGGTCAGTACAATATCATAGTCAGTACAATATCATAGTCAGTACAATATCATAGCCAGTACAATATCATGGTCAGTACAATATCATAGCCAGTACAATATCATAGTCAGTACAATATCATGGTCAGTACAATATCATTGCCAGTACAATATCATAGTCAGTACAATATCATGGTCAGTACAATATCATAGTCAGTACAATATCATGGTCAGTACAATATCATAGCCAGTACAATATCATAGTCAGTACAATATCATGGTCAGTACAATATCATAGTCAGTACAATATCATAGTCAGTACAATATCATAGTCAGTACAATATCATAGCCAGTACAATATCATGGTCAGTACAATATCATAGCCAGTACAATATCATAGTCAGTACAATATCATGGTCAGTACAATATCATTGCCAGTACAATATCATAGTCAGTACAATATCATAGCCAGTACAATATCATAACCAGTACAATATCATAGTCAGTACAATATCATAGCCAGTACAATATCATGGTCAGTACAATATCATAGTCAGTACAATATCATAACCAGTACAATATCATAGTCAGTACAATATCATAGTCAGTACAATATCATAGTCAGTACAATATCATAACCAGTACAATATCATAGTCAGTACAATATCATAGCCAGTACAATATCATGGTCAGTACAATATCATAGTCAGTACAATATCATAACCAGTACAATATCATAGTCAGTACAATATCATAGCCAGTACAATATCATGGTCAGTACAATATCATGGTCAGTACAATATCATAGCCAGTACAATATCATAGTCAGTACAATATCATAGCCAGTACAATATCATAGTCAGTACAATATCATAGTCAGTACAATATCATAGTCAGTACAATATCATAACCAGTACAATATCATAGTCAGTACAATATCATAGCCAGTACAATATCATGGTCAGTACAATATCATAGTCAGTACAATATCATAACCAGTACAATATCATAGTCAGTACAATATCATAGCCAGTACAATATCATGGTCAGTACAATATCATGGTCAGTACAATATCATAGTCAGTACAATATCATAACCAGTACAATATCATGGTCAGTACAATATCATAGCCAGTACAATATCATAGTCAGTACAATATCATAGTCAGTACAATATCAGTCAGTACAATATCATAGTCAGTACAATATCATAACCAGTACAATATCATAGTCAGTACAATATCATAGCCAGTACAATATCATGGTCAGTACAATATCATGGTCAGTACAATATCATAGTCAGTACAATATCATAACCAGTACAATATCATGGTCAGTACAATATCATAGCCAGTACAATATCATGGTCAGTACAATATCATGGTCAGTACAATATCATAGTCAGTACAATATCATGGTCAGTACAATATCATGGTCAGTACAATATCATAGTCAGTACAATATCATAGTCAGTACAATATCATGGTCAGTACAATATCATAGCCAGTACAATATCATAGTCAGTACAATATCATGGTCAGTACAATATCATAGCCAGTACAATATCATAGTCAGTACAATATCATGGTCAGTACAATATCATAGCCAGTACAATATCATGGTCAGCGAATATTCAAATTCAACTGACAACTACCTAAAATGTAGAATCTGCTTGCTTAGCGCCACTCTAAGGACAAACATAAACCATAACTGAAGATTCTAACAGATTTAATATCAATTAGATACGATGAGCATCTATTGCCATTAGATATCTTTTTGGGAGACAAAATAAATACGTCATCAATTTGTTGGAATTACGTATTCAATAAACAATAGCAATATAATTTGAAATAAATTGTACTATTTCTCTCGTTCTACCAGTGGATTGGAATATAATAAAGCGTGACCAAACAATATGAAGGACTATTCATTACAGTTTACGTGAACTGTATGCAATTTCCAAGGTGTTATTACATGAACCGTATTCAAATTTAAAGGTGCTATTTCATGAACCGCATGCACATTTAAAGATGTTGTTACATGAACCGCATGCACATGTCAAGGTGTTATTACATGAACCGCATGCACATGTCAAGGTGTTGTTACATGAACCGCATGCACATGTCCAGGTGTTGTTAGATGAATCCCATGCAAATTTAAAGGTGTTATTACATGAACCGCATGTAAATTTAAAGGTGTTGTTACATGAACCGCATGTAAATTTTGTCCAGGTGTTGTTACATGAACCGCATGTAAATTTTGTCCAGGTGTTGTTACATGAACCGCATGCACATTTAAATTTGCTACTACATGAACCGCATGGCCATTTCAAATTGTTATTATATGAACAACATGCAAATTTAAAGGTGCTATTACATGAACAACATGCAAATGTCAAGTTTTTATTTCAGTAACCGGATGCAAATTTAAAGGTGTAATTACCTTAAATCCCCTTGTATGTATATCAGAGGGAAGAATATCAAATACTACACCCTTCGTAGGCAAGTGTGGGTCATGCTTATACGGTAACGACGATACAGTTGTAGAAAGTCCTACTGCATTGGTTACTTTTAAAGTGATGTAATAATCATGGTATGAATGTAAAGACCATTTCAGGGTGGATATTGAGATCACAGTACAAGTTGGTGGTGCAGTTGTTGTACATGGTCCACCAGTTTTGATCCCAAGAAACTCTTGTATGTTGTGCTCAAAGGCATGCTGGCCTGAAAGCAAAGTTTTATCATATTAATCTCAAACTGTGCAGATAGAAATAGAAAATACAAAGGTAACACTAATTGTAGACAATATAACAACCACAACAACATGAACCACATCTCTGCAAAACCTCAGACAATAATGGTCGACATTTATAGCCAACCACTATAGTATCAACCTCACCGCTGGCAAACCCCAGAGAAAATAATGGTCGACAATTATAGCCAACCACTATAGTATCAACCACACCGCTGGCAAACCCCAGAGAAAATAATGGTTGACAATATAGCAAACCACAACGACACAAACCGTTCCTCTGTTAAACCTAATCAGTCATGGTAGACAATATAACAAACCACAACGACACAAACCGTTCCTCTCTTAAACCTAATCAGTCATGGTAGACAATATAACAAACCACAACGACACAAACCGTTCCTCTCTTAAACCTAATCAGTCATGGTAGACAATATAACAAACCACAACGACACAAACCGTTCCTCTCTTAATCCTAATCAGTCATGGTAGACAATATAATAAACCACAACGACACAAACCGTTCCTCTCTGAAACCTAATCAGTCATGGTAGACAATATAGCAAACCACAACGACACAAACCGTTCCTCTCTTAAACCTAATCAGTCATGGTAGACAATATAACAAACCACAACGACACAAACCGTTCCTCTCTTAAACCTAATCAGTCATGGTAGACAATATAGCAAACCACAACGACACAAACCGTTCCTCTCTTAAACCTAATCAGTCATGGTAGACAATATAACAAACCACAACGACACAAACCGTTCCTCTCTTAAACCTAATCAGTCATGGTAGACAATATAACAAACCACAACGACACAAACCGTTCCTCTCTTAATCCTAATCAGTCATGGTAGACAATATAATAAACCACAACGACACAAACCGTTCCTCTCTGAAACCTAATCAGTCATGGTAGACAATATAGCAAACCACAACGACACAAACCGTTCCTCTCTTAAACCTAATCAGTCATGGTAGACAATATAACAAACCACAACGACACAAACCGTTCCTCTCTTAAACCTAATCAGTCATGGTAGACAATATAGCAAACCACAACGACACAAACCGTTCCTCTCTTAAACCTAATCAGTCATGGTAGACAATATAACAAACAACAATACAAACCACTCCTCGGATTTTACCTCAAATAGCAATGACCGACATTATAGCTAACCACATCAATACAGACCACTCCTCTGTCTAATCTCAAATAGCAATGGCCGACAATAACACCCACCACAACAATACAAACCACTCCTCGGTCTTACCTCAAATAGCAATGGCCGACATAATAGCTAACCACAACAATACAAACCACTCCTCGGTCTTACCTCAAATACCAATTGTCGACCATATAGCCAACAACAACAAAATGAACGACTCCTCTGTGAAAACAGAAACAGTAATGATCGACAATATATGATACCACAACAATAGGAACCACGATTTGGAAAATATCTAGCAGCAATAGTCAACTATATAGCCACCCCTACAATGCGAATCTATATTCTATCAAACTCCAAACAGTAATAGACAACAATATGAATATCTACAATGAAAGGCACCACTCATTTGTGAAACCTTTAAGATCTATGGTAGAAAATCTAACCGACCACAGCAACGCATACCAATCTTCTGTCAAAATTCAAAGTACGAAAATGACAACCAATGGAAATCTATGTCCTAGTATGCGACATGCACAAAATAGGACTATGTTGAAGTGGCTAATGGGATCCCAATCCTTTCTTCTTGCAATAAAGATCTGCAGCAACCACATAAACATACATTAACAGTATAAACACATACACAGATTCGTCAAACCAGAATACCACACACTATCTGTGTATAATGTTATGAACATACAGTAGATGGATTTAGCAATCTAGAGGAACAATAATATGATTGACTACAACATAGGTTTAGTTTATTTCTTGTGTTTTGCTAAACGCAAAGCATCCATATTTACACGTTTGCAGCTGTCTGAATACTATCAAATCAGTAAACAATATAAGTTATTTACGTTCCTATCTGTGTGGAAATTTAACACCCTGAAATAGCCAAGTACACCCTGAGAAGCAGCCGAAGGGTGTACAGGCAACTGAAGAGTGCTAAAATCTCCATATCTACGGATAGGAACCTAGATAACGAATTTATCCTCGGTTATAGTCAATAATAAGACATTTTGGACCCCGGCGGCCCACGTAAAAGTGACGTTTTCTTTGTTTTTGTAAAGAATAAGTAAAATATATGAAGGTTTCGAGTGTTTTTTACCCGGTGTAGGGTACTACTTTTGGTAGAACCCTACCGTTGATCAAAGTAACAGCTTTATATTCAATATATAGCCAAAATTAACTAAATTTGATTTTGGAGCGCAACGTCGCGAGCTTTAACATCATATTTTCCCCGTTTTGAAAATTATGACAACATTTGATTGGTTAAATGCCTAGTTACATTCAGTAATATGGCCTAGTAACACCCGGGAATATGGGTTTTTTATACCCGGGCTTTTAACCAATCAAAAGTTGTTATAATTTTCAAACCGGGGATAATATTTTACAAACATAAATTCGTTTAAGGTCTAGATATTTACAATCAAATTCAAATCAGACAATATTTGTATATTTGTAAAAATGGCAAATATAATACTTTACCGACAGCAAATTCATACTGTAAAGGGAAAGGATCTTCCTGATCTTTGAAGGCATCTATGGACCACCGTACAACTAAATATTCACTATGGTGTGTAACATAAATGTTTTCCTTGTTGAACAATGGCGCAGTAGTATCAATGATGAAAGGACCAATGTCCTGCAAATAAAATATGCATATTACGAATAGTTTGAAATACAAAAGTGACAATCAAAAGTCGTAAATCTAAGAGGACAATACAATGGCCAAGCGACAAATGTCACAAAGACAAACAAAACACTACAGAGAAAACTAAATATTGAGCAACTGGAACCCCACTTAAATCAGCGGGTGGACCCAGATACTCTGGAAGAGTAAGCAGTTATTACTCCACTAGTCCCACCTCTCTTTTTACTCATGTGAAGAATCCAGTAATAAATCATATTTGGTGAAAAAAAGTCATGAACGAGAAAAGAAGGATGGGATTGCGCATGCGACAAACAAAACATTTCCTACATCCATGACACTGATATTCTGTAACGTTAAGTCATGAACACAATAACCGTATAGCTAGTGTATGTGCCATGAGGCATAGCAAGGACTAAGTAAGTAAGTAAGTAGTGGAGAAGATTTGGTGACATATTTACATGTTCTATGAATATGTTTATTTGAATATGAACATATTAGATCAACGACATATATACATAGGAAGTGGAAATTTACCTGATATCCTCTCATGCCCGATTGACCAATTGTTTTAATCACAACATAAAATTCTTTCCCATCAACCAGGTTAGGATTACGTAACTGACAGTGTTTGTGGTGCTTTGACGAAGAAAATGCATAGATATCAGGTGCTCTATTTCTTGTTGTCGAAGATAATCCAATTTCGTAATTGTATATAAGGTCGTCATCAATACCATTATTCCATGTCATCTGAAACTAATCATTGTATATTATATACTAAATACATCCAAATGAGAACTTTCTGGAAAGATAACACCAAGAAAGATAACACCTAGAGTTGACCTCCGAATTGATGCTATTAAAGAAATTAATAAAGAAATGCCTCAAAATAACATTTTATTATTGGCTAATAAAGAAGTTTTAAACAAACAAAAATGTATGCAATTCACCAAATTACTTTAAGATGTGATTATATGGAGAATGCTTGTAGTTATACTGTTTGAAAATTTCAAATACACAAATTGCAAATACAAACTTGTTTTAGATTGTTTACGTGGGAAAATACAAATAGATATACAAACCAATGAAATCCCAGGTAAAATGGCCAGAATACTGCTATTAATGGTTTCTTTGCAACCTGTCTTGTCAATATTGTCTATGGGATCACCTTCCGGGAGTAGATTTACAACATCGCCCAGTGGAACTATATTACTGATTACATGAAAAAATAACACAGACGTTAAATATTGTCGTACAACGCAGAGGTAGGGAATATACGTTATTTCTTTAAAAGTGGAATATATCACATTAAGTGAATTGTGAAAATGAAGGTTGGACTATGGAAACAAATGTGATACTATCGGTTCGTGTTACTCGATCTTTTATTTTCTGTGTAATGTTTTGTAAATCGAACGTTGTGTTTCCTTTGTACTTTTTCTTTTGGCCATTGTGTTGTCTGTCCATCTTTTGGCCATTGTGTTGTCTGTCCATCTTTTGGCCATTGTGTTGTCTGTCCATCTTTTGGCCATTGTGTTGTCTGTCCATCTTTTGGCCATTGTGTTGTCTGTCCATCTTTTGGCCATTGTGTTGTCTGTCCATCTTTTGGCCATTGTGTTGTCTGTCCATCTTTTGGCCATTGTGTTGTCTGTCCATCTTTTGGCCATTGTGTTGTCTGTCCATCTTTTGGCCATTGTGTTGTATGTCCATCTTCGATTTACGGATTCTGATTACCCTTTTGGTATCTCCAAACTCTTCTTACAGGATAAAGCGAGTTACCTATCTTCAAAGTACATCACTTAGATAGAAATATGTATACATTTGGAAGAAGCCAGTTAAAAAGCTATATGAATAGAGTTAGCCCCCTTTTTAAGCATACATTTTAATAGTTTGCAGAATTTATTTTTATTCAAATTAAAGTAGAAAAAAGGTAAATATCAAATTAAGTGCGCACGACGCATTTCTGGAATAACATTCATCGGGTACGCTCAATATTGAAATATTGGAAAACCAAATAATTTAAAATAAAGGGAGCAATAAACAAGAGGGCCTAAATAGGATAGCCAAAATCGGTTAAAGTCACCTATGCCTGAGGGGGTACCCTAGTTTTGATAATAATTTCATTATATTTACATAAAGAGGGCCTAAATAGGATAGCCAAAATCGGTTAAAGTCACCTATGCCTGAGGGGGTACCCTAGTTTTGATAATAATTTCATTATATTTACATAAAGAGGGCCTAAATAGGATAGCCAAAATCGGTTAAAGTCACCTATGCCTGAGGGGGTACCCTAGTTTTGATAATAATTTCATTATATTTACATAAAGAGGGCCTAAATAGGATAGCCAAAATCGGTTAAAGTCACCTATGCCTGAGGGGGTACCCTAGTTTTGATAATAATTTCATTATATTTACATAAAGAGGGCCTAAATAGGATAGCCAAAATCGGTTAAAGTCACCTATGCCTGAGGGGGTACCATAGTTTTGATAATAATTTCATTATATTTACATAAAGAGGGCCTAAATAGGATAGCCAACATCGGTTAAAGTCACCTATGCCTGAAGGAGTACCCTAGTTTTGATAATAATTTCATTATATTTACATAAAGAGGGCCTAAATAGGATAGCCAACATCGGTTAAAGTCACCTATGCCTGAGGGGGGACCCTAGTTTTGATAATAATTTCATTATATTTACATAAAGAGGGCCTAAATAGGATAGCCAAAATCGGTTAAAGTCACCTATGCCTGAGGGGGGGCCCTAGTTTTGATAATAATTTCATTATATTTACATAAAGAGGGCCTAAATAGGATAGCGAAAATCGGTTAAAGTCACCTATGCCTGAGGGGGGACCCTAGTTTTGATAATAATTTCATTATATTTACATAAAGACACTAATTACAAATTATCCATCGTTATATTAATGTGTATGGCTAGATAATACCTTACAGGAATTTAAATTCTATTTCCATGTATGTCTGATGGTTTTTTTCTTTCTCTATATATTACATATGGTGACCGCTCAATAGTCCGAAGGTCCATTACTCCGAAGGTTCATTAGTCCGAAGGTCCGTTAGTCCAAACTTTTTAAGGTCCGTTAGCCTTGTTTTTCGACCAAAGGATAGGTATCGAACAGTGTTGAATTGATTTTATATTCAGTCCTTTATCAAATTAAGTAAGAGAAGCAATATACTCATATTCACAACCTGACTAAGCAGTGGCCTATCCAGGTGGGTTGTAGGCTGTACTCCCGGCTTTTACTAGCAAAAAAAAATATGTGTAATCGGCAAATATAGGTAAAACTTAAAGCATTTTGTAGAAAACACGCCAAAAATTGCACCAAAACCCTGTTTTGTAATTATGGATCCAAGCGTGCTAAGTCTAAAAAAAAATAGAAAAAAAATGCGTCGTCTCTGAAATATATGGAAATCATTCCAATGAAGTAAACCCTCCACTAAAACTCTGATCTTAACCAAATATGTTTAAGCTTAAAACTTAAAAGATATCTAAATATTAGATTATTTTTAAGACCCGTTGTTGATCCAATTAACAACTGGGATTTTTTTACTTAACAAACACTTCGGAATAATAATAATTGTATTCAATGCACAATTTTACCCGGAAGGGTTGAAGGCATATACAACTTTACAAGAATATATACAAATTAAACAACGTACACAAGTCAAATAAACAAAGACATAGTAACAACATACAAATAAAATGAAAACAAATTCAGACTTGTCATTTACTCTTTACGAAATACTGAAAGAGTCCCTTTTGGTACGACACAAAAGAGACGAACTCTGAGAAAGGGATTAGAAAACATAAAAGCACATCTGAAATTAAGCTTTGTGAGGGACAAGTACGTTCCATTAAAAAGAGAATACATAAAATCATTGAACGGACGTTCTAATGTACAACTGGTGGTCGTAAAATACGGACTGTAACCTCAAATATATACCAATTATTATGGAATATTGAAAACTCCAATCAACTACCGCAACAACTTAAGCATATGCGTACCAAATTCTACATCTACGTAATTCCAGAATACCGTGTTCCATGGCTCGACATATACAAGTACCCTTTACTCGATACGTATATACCAGATAAGGGGTCTCCTTAGATATTTTAACCAAGTGGCATACTGTAGAAGAATAAACAGTCTGCTGTTAGTGTAGAAATTCCAAAGATTGGTACTTACACAATGTAGGTATACATGCATCAGAAACAAAATATAATATAGTATCATAAAAAATCATCTAACAAATGTTTTATGCATATTACATGTAGGAAAAAACGTACGGGTTAAACTAGAAAAAAAAATCATTATTTCCTGCAATTTCGGTACTTTGTTGTTTTATACCTTAATTTCTAGTAACACTACTTTAAGATACATGTTTGCACAAGGACGGAAGGACGGACGGACGAACGCGACACGGGACAAAAAGAGTATACGGGTTGTAGACAAATAAAAAGATTATAATCAGTGGTCGGCCATCTGGTCTACATCTACATCAATTTATTTCCCATGTTTCACTATATTGTGTTAAATATTATTTATATTTGTGTATGTGCTATTTTTGTTGACATTATTATATGTGTATTATTTGTAGGGAGAGGACAGTCCATAAGTTGTGATAACTTTTTGTCCAATCCCATTGCTGTTTTATTTGCAATAAAATAATATTAAACTAATACGGGATGAATATATACGTTTATTCAAACCAGAAATAACAGAGTTCAGACGTATGGGTGGCCGACATTAGGACAAACGAACCTTCGGACTAACGAACCTTCGGACTAATGGACCTTCGGACTAATGGACCTTCGGACTAACGAACATTTGGACTAATGGACCTTCGGACCAATGAACCTTCGGACTAACGCCACGGAACCATTACATATAGGTAGATGTCAAACATTCAACAGTTTTGTGTTTTCACATATAATTCATTTATGATAGCGAGTGACGAATTTGTTTTATATTAAACATAATTCAATCTAGTTTCAACTGGTATGCATCGATCTATAGAAGCTGTATAACATTCGTCATTACGAACTGATTAACCGTTATGAAATATCCGTTTCTCAAATGGCAATGGCTCTTTTCCCTGTAACATAGATTTTTTTTTCCTCACCTCTATCACCAACAAGATGTTTACCGTACTTGACCTTGAGAAACATGGCAGGTATCATATAAGAAAGAGAGACTGCTTACCAGTCGTGAGCACCTGGGTTCACGTACCCCCGTTTGTTGATGGGTCCGTGTTTTACGTGTAGTGTTTTTTTTTGTTTTCGTCGTCTTGATTTTGTTTCTTGTGTCCTACATTGCCTGTGTCTGTGGAATGCCCAGTATTGATTGCGCCTTCCGTATTTACTAACGTTTATTTGGTAGAAACAATATCAGGATCGTCATGTATATTTGGTGCCTGTTTAAAAGTTAATTAAAATGATCATGTTTACAATGAAATATTTGAATTATTGATAGAAATGACAAAAATAGTATTCTATTTTGGACCAATGATAATATCAGACTGGAATTGAATTAGAAGTTTAATATTCAATCTTATAAACAAACGTTAGAGAAAACCGAAAGGGTAACCAAAGAATGGACAATCCAGAGACACTCGCAACATTGGGGATCGAACCTATACTACATCACAAATCTATTCAAGTACACTTACCAGTACATCACTGAGGTAATTCATACTTTAGTCAATCACTTGTATAGAATGTAAATGCAGCATATTAATTTGTGCTTCATTGTACAAATGTATAAACATATGAAAAATATCAAATTGTAAGTACACAAGTACCATTAATACTTATGTAAGAAACCTTTGTTTACCTGCAGACATTGGTAACATTTTCTACTCTATGTCGTATCATAACCCCATCAACCAACCACAGTGTACCATTGCCGTCAATAATAAACTGATCTCTTCGTCTAACTCCGTCAAATGTAAAGTTAGTGACATATGGAACAGTTGTTGTGAATGTTACTCCATCAGAACACACAACATTGGAGCTTTCACTGGCTCTATTTACAGCAGTGACAGATATAAAGTAAGTTCCTTCTCTTGGAGCATTGAATGAAGCAAACGTGTTGTACGTTTTCTGTTTCTATATGGAGACAACATTGAAACACTTCTATGATAATATGTGTACATTATAAGTGGAGTCATTTTCACAGCTTAATTAAAAAACAACATTCAAAGAGAAAAGAAATTATCTTGAACTGTTTTGGACTTGTTCATTATTTCACCGTAAAAATGAATATAATGATAAAACATATTTATAAAAATGAACTGATTATATATACTGTATGTCCATATGTTATTTAATATATCCATTTGGAAAATGTTTCCACTAAAACTTGAAAAAAGAAATTAAGTGTATACAAAATAAAGGTAATAACAAAATGTTACTATTTCATTTAAAACACTAGAAATACTAGTATTTAATTGTTTTCTAATATAACACACTTGTATACAGCTGGTAAACCAAGACTTTTCACAAGCAAAATAATATTTTACTTATTGTTGTATCAATTTGTATGTTTTTCAAATTTCAATATCAATATATACAAAAAAAAGAACATGCGTTAAAAGTTATACCTGGGTACTTAGATGCATTTCTTGATTTGTGAAACAATGTTCACTGAAAACGTAATAGTAAAAATCTACTCCACTTTCACGGTCAAAAAACCCTTCCCAGTGGGCTTTGAGGAGTGAATCCTGTTGAAAGTCAATTTCTGGATAACCTTTTATTCCATCATGAACAAATCCCTCATGTGGTGGTGAAATGTCAATTGTTATCTAATAACAAAACAATACATGTTATTAATGGTAGAGCAATTATTTACAGACATGTTATTTTACATCCTTAAGAAATGTGTCTTGCTTAAATCAATAAAAGAAATATATAGACAGTATACATACATTGGTAGCAAATATAAAATTTATGTGTATGAACTTCAGAAACAGGAAGAAAAGCGAGTCTCTGGTGAAGTTTCTGGACTGTTTCGCACCGAGTGCAAATTCATTTTATATTTACCGACAAAGTACATATGTTGTGTTTATCCTGCAATGTCAAAAATTATAAAACAACTGCCAGATTGTCTGAAAATAGCAGAAACAAGCGCTGTTTTAATCATTTTCAATGGAGTCCTTTGTTGCATACACGTTTATACTGTTGCCATTTCTTATCGTCGCTCTACATGAATCAGGTACCAGAAAAGCTATATCTTGGTTAGTAACCGTATATATCAAATTATATCCTGTTAATGCAATTTACTGCTTAAATAGAACCAATGCAGGATAAATATATATTATCTAGTATTTTAGGTAGCTTTGACATCCAGTGGGGGAGATATAAATAGATAATTGGAACGCACAAATAAATATGGTTCTTGTATCCATTGTATTGTTATATTTTTATTACGGTAACCTGTCTTTATTCCGTTCATCCGAATGAAATGCATTGTACATGTTGCATGCTTTGTGACAAATATTAGTCCTGAGCAAATTATCAATCCGGCGATCGGAAAGCACAGGCAACTTCGATATCGGTAGGCAGAACTAAAAGAGAGCAATACATAGGAAACATGGGTTGTTAAAAGTATATTATTACATAACCCACACCACTGTTCTAACTAATTTAAAGCTTAAAGATTACATTAAATTTTACAGTAGCTAAAGATAATTTTATGAACGAAAAAATGAAAGAATGTGTCAATAGGGTACGGATGCCTCCGCTATCAGCATAAATCCAATACGGGAAACGGTGGTAAAGACCGAATTTGAACTTAGTCTGCCTTTATTGTCACTGACCTTGTGTATCAATTTGAAATGATTTGCCTCAGAGGAACTTAGGTTAACGTGTGGAAATCATATGCGGGATCGATGGACGAACAGACGTATGCATGAATATAGATAAAGCTTAATGCCCCCCATACGTCGAGCGGCACAAGCATAAACACCAACCTTTATAGTCTTTGTGGTTTTCAGTAATGCATTATTGATGACAGTTACTTCTACATAGTAATCAGAATCGTGTACACCTTTCTCTTTGCCTGGGGTGATACCGGAATCATTAACAACCAGTGGTTTCACGTGGAAAGATTTGTGATAGCACCCATGGAACATAGTACAGTAACATGATGGACCTCTGGGTTCGTTGTTATATTTCTGTTGACACTCTTGTAGATTCTGAAACAAAACAAGATACTAGTTTTGTTATTATTTGTAGTTTATACACGTATACATTAATTAAGCATTGAAAAGCAAATACCATTTTTTTAGTCTTTGGTTTGATCCGACCATGGTTCGAGCCCACGATCTTCACCATTCAAGGCGAACATGTTGACCATTCAACCAGTGAGGTAGTTTGGGATATTGAAGAAAGAATATTTGAGGCATCAAATCCAAAAACGTCTGATGCATAAAACAGAGACATATTGTCTAATCATTAATGTACAAAAATGTACACAGTAACAACATAGCATATCATCAACGTTAGGCCATTGTACTCCAGCTATAGAATTCATGCTTTCAATTACATTTCAACAGAGATATAGTTCTATATATGAGTTTAGGCTGTCTTTACTCTTTACTCTGTCACTAAACACCACAACACACTCACCATGCAACCTCTCAGAAAAGGGTAGATAAGTCTTAGCGGTCCAGGCGATAGATAATTAGAAATAAATTGCATAATTTGCTATCAGATGATCATGCATAAAATACAATCGTACAAGAAGAGATTGAAGATACCAAGGGGATAATCAGAATCCGTATATCGAAGAACAGCCAACACAATGGCCATGAGAAAAAGTACAAAAGGACAAACAACGATCTACAAAACATACACATAAAACTAAAGATCGAGTAACACGAACCCCACTAAAATCCGGGGTGAACACAGGTGCTCTGGAAGGGAAAGCAGTTCCTGCTCCACTAGTGACACCCGTCATGTTAATCTAGTTACAAACCCGGTTATAAGTCAGGAATCAGGAAAAGACCGGGAAGTGCTTACAACAAGTGGAACATATCCGTGGTCATTTATGACACAGATATTCCATAACGGGCAAATTTTCGAAGTGATGACTTCAACTTAACTAAGAGGAACCCTTGGTTCAGTAGCTTCCTTGTTAGCAGCAACCCTCTATCAAGGACATCCTGATAGGAACCACAAGCTCTGGAATATCGTATTAACTGAGAGAGATATACTCCATAAGTAGGCGCTGCTGGAATGTTGCTACATATCAATGGAAAGTTCACAATGGGAAAATTGAAATCATCTCTTTTGTCGTAAAGTTTCGTTCTTAACCGCCCCTCACTTTCAATTTCGAGGTGTAGGTCATGATATGAAGCAGATCTATCTGTATCTGTGGTATCCTTTATTTCAAGTTCAATGGGATAGATGCAATCAACGAATTCACCAAACCTAGAATTATTTAATGAAAGGACATCATCTATATATAGCGGAACGTGAAATTAAAGAATCGGGCTAGCTTCTTTTCGTTTCTCTTGAGAAGCCCCTGTATGAAGTCTGCTTCATACGAATAAAGGAACAAGTCGGCGAGAAGAGGAGCACAGTTTGTGCTCATAGGTATACCGACTGTCAGTTGAAAAACACGTCCACCAAAGATAACAGATATGTTGATTATATCAGTTTCAGAAAACTTTTTAGTAGAATCAGAGTGATTTTTTACAAAATACGAGTAAGATCTGTCCATTCTTAGTACAAGGTATTTGTATCTACGTTGACCATTCTTTTTTATGAAACACAGTTGGACAAACTCCCTTAATTTGTCCTTCAGAATGAGGAATAGTTGTGTAGAGGGTAGAGAAGTCAAATGTTTTAATGCTATTGCAGGAAGAGAAGGACCTAGGGGACCGACCATTTAACTTGAAGGGGGGAGTATGGTTTTTTGTTTCGTTCAGAAATTTTTGTTCGGACAACACAAGAGTTAGAATATTTTTTCCAGAATTTAACATTAGGTTATATGACAAAAACTCTGAATCATATTATTTTTTTTCTCCACCAAAATCAGAAACAATGGGTATCAGAATATTTTTTTAGAAAAAAAACATAAACCCCCCCCCCCCCTTCAAGTTAAATGGTCGTTCCCTAAATTGTATATACTCTAACAGTTCTGCAGAATCCACATCTGATTCACACCACTCCTCGAGTAGCTAGTGGCACAGTAACTCTGAAACCCGGTTTTGACCGCCGATAGAATACATGTTAATAATTTGGAAAGAGGTTTCGTGAAGCATTTGGCAGATCCAGCAATATAGTGCTGTTTGAAAGGACACCTGTGTAACTTAGGAATCCAGTACAGTGATGGTAGATCCAGTTCTCATCTTTGGGTGAAATTCCAAATGAACATAAAACAGATCTATGATGTAACATGATTCAATAGCAACAACTGTGTTTGGAATTGCGTGTGGTCTGTTTATAGGAATTCTTTGGAAATGTTCCTCTCTTAATAGGTTTAAATAATGTTATACTAATCTCAGTTATGTGTGGCTTCCACCTTGCAGCAAATATTACATTGTCGCTACCTTGAGGAAACTACGACATTGCAGGGATCATGGTGACAAAGCTCATATGCATATCATGTCTAATGGATTGCAGCAAGGAGTCATTTGTATGTACATTATGCATAACTACATTTTTATTCTTTTTATTTGACCTTTAGTCTAAGAGGACATGATTCGCACAATTAGTGACAATTAGAAGCAAATATTGCTCATGGATGGCATATTAATTTTCCAATTTGCACGGAATGATACAATGTAAAGGACCATCATAGTTACTATTCAGAGGAGAACATTTTTACACCCGATGACCATATCAGATACAACGTTGGAAGCAAATACAAAATATGTTTGAGGGAAGAACGATAGAGTTTCTGTTCAATCGGTACTGTAGTTTGTCCTGCAATCAGAGAACAAAATGAGAACTTTCAATACGCCATTCCTGTTTCCAATTGACCTAGTGTTTTCTGAGGAGAAGATTAATAAACATCCAGGATACCTACAATTTCTATTAATTTTATGCACCAGATCGGCATTTCTGCATACAACTTCTTAAGTGGTGTCTCGCCCTAGCGAGTTGGAAAGCGAAATTTAAACAAAATAAAATTTCTCCGACGATTAACATAGACGACGAACATCAAGTGATGGAAATATATCATATGACATTTGGTCGGGTGTATTGTCTGTCCTTCTTCGATATAGGGATTCTTATTACCCCTTTGGTATCTTCAAACTCTTCTTAAACAAGTAACTGTTTCCTTCTTTCTATACGGGGTCACCTTTGCTTTTCCTTGTGCTGGTTTGGCAGCTTTCCCATGCTCTTCTATTCCTGTATAATTGTTATATAACCGCCATTCAACTTGGTTTAATCCACTGTCATAATCAAATGCCTTCCATTCTATGCTGGAAATACATATTAAAACTTAACGTTACCAAAGAAGTTATCAATGTCTTACTCCAATTCCAGTATTTCAAGGAATCATGGTAGGATCTAGAAAGGTTACGTTCGAGTTTGATGGTATGCAGATAGTTATATTACTATTTCTCGCACAAGCAGAGTTTATGTATCCCAAGATTATTTTGGAGTTAGTTACAAGTACCTGCATTCCCTCAAAATAATATAATCGTCATCATAATTTGGTTGACCATTGCGGTATTTCCATGTCTAAACCTCTTGAAGAGATGTTCCTTAAATAACTATTCAAGAAGCCTACATCTATTGACCATATATTAATTAGACATAGACTTTGTACATGGGGATCGCATGATGGGTGCAATTCAAACAGCCGGAATAGCTTAAATATTTGCAGCATCATACTGCTAGATTTTCTGTGTCGAATTAGTTGTTGTCTTAAGGGTGTAGGCCTGGGGTATGGGAGATAACTCTATTTTCAGTGTCTTCTCAAATATATGATCATCTGTGCATTTGAAAATTTCCCCTCAATTCCAAGCTTCTTGGTGACAGATTGTTTACATTGGATATGGCCAGTTAAAAAAAATGACTCCTTTTCCTTTTACCTTTCCATAGCTGTGCTCCTTGTATTTTATATCTTATTGCTGCTTATATGCCAGTGTCAGGCAGTGTGTTATTATTATATGCCGGTGCCCACTAAATATCATTGAAATATCTCTTTCCAAAAAAATGTTCATCGAAATATGTTGTCAAAAATGACAGAAATGTAACACAATTTGTAACAACCTTTTTCTGTTGAATTACAAGGGTTTGTCAAAAAAAATAATTAAATATATACACCAGAATCTTAGATATTATGAAACTATAGAGCAAATTCATGTTATGGTAGTAAAAAAATAGAAAGCTATGCTTGGGAAAAAAATTGTAATATCTGATCCTCTCTTATACCGCCGCCCCCTTCTCCTAAGACAACTAAAGAATAACCAGAATCAAACGAATACAACTGGAGCACAGAATTTGAAGGAATTTAATAATACAGCTGGGTGACTGTCTGTGTTTTTTTATGTTTTTTTTTGTAATGAATTAATCAAGTAGAGTCACCCTCAAACCACCCCTTCCCCTACCCAGCCGACTTGAAAATAAAAAAGGCAAATGCAGTCATTTGGTAATTTGGACATCTACTGTGTCAATTATAAGAATTTAAAGGCTTTTTGTTATTGGTAACTAGTTATATTTTATTTCACAAACAAAGAAACTAGCAAAGGATGGGTGTGTGATAACTTTCCTCGATAATTTCATTTTTTTCTGGGTGCCATCCATGAAAAACATAAATTTAAATATTTTAAAAATCTGATGGTAAAAGTTTGTAAAATTTGGTGCAATGATGTCTATATGTCTATTCTTCAGTGTGACATTTTTTGGTGGAAATTAATCGACAGGAATTTTTTTGATCTGATTTTTAATACCAAGGTGGTCCTCAGGGCATCCCCCTTTTTTGCAGTCTCCACTGTTTTGCACGTGATTATCTCCAAACAGGATATTCAGATATGCTAAATATTTCATATTTATTCAACAACGACACTCAAGTGTATTAAAGCCAAAATATTCCCTTTCAATCAGAAATAAATGTGCATATCTATTAGAATCTTTCGAAACTAGTATTACCATCTGGCGTCAAGAATACCCCCAAAATTGCTATATTTAGGATGTGCTATGGAGAAAACGGCACGGTGAAATTTTTTGAAACTTTGGCAGATAATGTATTTAGACAACATAACTATTCCATGATGCAAATTTAAAAAAAATTGAATGATGGAAAAATTTTAAGGTAACCCAGGTCTACACCCTTAAATGTTAAATTTGCTATGTTAGGCATTGTGATTCCGGTTTTAATATGATGTTTGGTTCTTCATAATCATCTGCTTACCATTATTGTATTACTGTTACTTTCTTGTGTAGTGTGTTTATATCAAAATAATTTTCTCATGTGCTAACGTACGTATTCTGACGTCTATCACGATTTCCCCCATTAAAGCAAACCGATAATCGTGACATCATTCATTGTCGGTAACCCACGGTTGACCACGCGCTGATGCATCATGATGAGTGGAGAGTATTTGAGTGTTGTAAGCCGTAGGTTACCGATAATGAACGTCATAATACACGACGGATGTCTGTATGATCATAATAATTGATTTACATACGTCATTTCTGTGAAATCTTCAATACTGTGTATCGTTATGTTAACTCGATCACCTTTGGTCAGCCATAGATCTGTGATAGATGGAGGACTGGTATCTTTATAAACGGTTGTTGTGTCCTCTACATATCCATCAAATATATCATATGCTCTTACAGTTATATCAAGTCTATATCCATCTTTCCAGTGAATATTTAGATCTTCTGATTGGCTCAACACATTACTTGTAGGTAAGAAATACTGTTGGTTTTTCAAATCTGGACCATAGACTTTATACTGAAGTTCAAATCTAACAATACCTGAAACCATATTTTTTCAAAATATTATTGTGAAGTCATTTCTGGATAGATTTTAACAAATTGTACACCAAAACATTCAGAATTGTCTATATTTTGACTGTTTATTTGCTCATTATGTTTGTATGAGCAGTTTTTATTTGTACATAATTTAAACATAACAAATAAAAATTGACTTTGATTTTCCAATATATTTCAACTAAAAATAAATCCTAAAAATTAACAATCCTGTTTAAATTATGTACAAATAAAAACCACACATATAAACATAATGAGCAAATAAACAATAAAAATATAGACAATTCTGAATGTTTTGGTGTAAAATGTGTTAAAATCTTCCAGAAATGACTTCACAATACTTTTTGAAAAAATATGGTTTTGGTTGATTATATAGGGATTTTTTTTACATGTGGCAATACTTTTGGCCACATACTGTAGTGTTACTGTGACTTTTTGTAGAAATAAAAAAATAGATATCGAATTTAGTGTGAACCGTGCAATAACTATCTGGTTGCTCATAATCAAAAGATTGGAATGCCAAATAATCTAAAAGTCTTGGGGAGCAAGTACACGTAAGGGCCTAAACTAAACAGGTTAGCCAAAATCGGTTATGGTCACATATTTTAATAATATCAGCAATCTCATCTGTAGTAATGATTAAATCTCGTAGAACATCATTGGTCTGATGTTCAATATCTGGAAGAGGAACAATGGCATCATCCATTGAAGAAATTAATTAGCATCTTCAATATTTTCCAGTCATTTTTGTTTATTTTTTATTTTTTCTAAGATAATATTGTCTAATTATTTTTCAAAATGTTCTTTAGCTATCTTTATTAAATCATTAACTTTGATTTTTTTCTATCTTGTATTTGTCGATATATGACTGTTCGATAATAAACCATGATAGATCAATATTACGTACAGTGGCCATTTTGGTTTGAATGTATTCTCTTGGGATTTTGAGGAATGCCTCGATGACACAATTACACATTTCATCAACACCCTCCAAGTCAAAAAGGAGGGTATTCCAATCGACATTATTTGATGTTTGTTCGTTCATATAGGCCCACAAAGCTAGCTTAACCACACCACAATTTTTATTGAGGTGTCTACGCTCAGCCAGAAAAGTGAGCGGCAATTTTTCTGTTAGATTTTGGAATTGTTCAGACATTGTGGTATTTTTCTGTTAGATTTCTGTTAGACATTGTGGTATTTTTCTGTTAGATTTTGGAATTGTTCCGACAGCTTGTGGTATTTTTTGTTTTTCTATTAGATTTTGGAACTGTTACGACAGCTTGTGGTATTTTTTGTTTTTCTATTAGATTTTGGAACTGTTCTGACAGCTTGTGGTATTTTTTGTTTTTCTGTTAGATTTTGGAATTGTTCAGACAGTATGGTATTTTTTGTTTTTCTGTTAGATTTTGGAATTGTTCAGACAGTATGGTATTTTTTGTTTTTCTGTTAGATTTTGGAATAGTTCAGACATTGTGGTATTTTTCTGTTAGATTTTAGAATTGTTCAGACATTGTGGTATTTTTCTGTTAGATTTTAGAATTGTTCAGACATTGTGGTATTTTTCTGTTAGATTTTGGAATTGTTCAGACATTGTGGTATTTTAGAATTGTTCAGACATTGTGGTATTTTGGAATTGTTCAGTCATTCTGGTATTTTAGAATTGTTCAGACATTGTGGTATTTTGGAATTGTTCAGTCATTCTGGTATTTTAGAATTGTTCAGACATTGTGGTATTTTAGAATTGTTCAGACATTGTGGTATTTTGGAATTGTTCAGTCATTCTGGTATTTTGGAATTGTTCAGACATTGTTGTATTTTGGAATTGTTCAGACATTGTTGTATTTTGGAATTGTTCAGACATTGTTGTATTTTGGAATTGTTCAGACATTGTGGTATTTTGGAATTGTTCAGACATTCTGGTATTTTGGAATTGTTCAGACATTGTGGTATTTTGGAATTGTTCAGACATTGTTGTATTTTGGAATTGTTCAGACATTGTGGTATTTTGGAATAGTTCAGACATTGTGGTATTTTGGAATTGTTCAGACATTGTGGTATTTTTCTGTTAGATTTTAGAATTGTTCAGACATTGTGGTATTTTTTCTGTTAGATTTTGGAATTGTTCAGACATTGTGATATTATTTTGTTAGATTTTGGAATTGTTCAGACATTGTGGTATTTTGGAATAGTTCAGACATTGTGGTATTTTGGAATAGTTCAGACATTGTGGTATTTTGGAATAGTTCAGACATTGTGGTATTTTGGAATTGTTCAGACATTGTGGTATTTTGGAATTGTTCAGACATTGTGGTATTTTGGAATTGTTCAGACATTGTGGTATTTTTCTGTTAGATTTTAGAATTGTTCAGACATTGTGGTATTTTTTCTGTTAGATTTTGGAATTGTTCAGACATTGTGATATTATTTTGTTAAATTTTGGAATTGTTCAGACATTGTGGTATTTTGGAATAGTTCAGACATTGTGGTATTTTGGAATAGTTCAGACATTGTGGTATTTTGGAATAGTTCAGACATTGTGGTATTTTGGAATTGTTCAGACATTGTGGTATTTTGGAATTGTTCAGACATTGTGGTATTTTGGAATTGTTCAGACATTGTGGTATTTTGGAATTGTTCAGACATTGTGGTATTTTTCTGTTAGATTTTAGAATTGTTCAGACATTGTGGTATTTTTTCTGTTAGATTTTGGAATTGTTCAGACATTGTGATATTATTTTGTTAGATTTTGGAATTGTTCAGACATTGTGGTATTTTGGAATAGTTCAGACATTGTGGTATTTTGGAATAGTTCAGACATTGTGGTATTTTGGAATAGTTCAGACATTGTGGTATTTTGGAATTGTTCAGACATTGTGGTATTTTGGAATTGTTCAGACATTGTGGTATTTTGAAATTGTTCATACATTGTGGCATTTTGGAATTGTTCAGACATTGTGGTATTTTGGAATTGTTCAGACATTGTGGTATTTTGGAATTGTTCAGACATTGTGGTATTTTGGAATTGTTCAGACATTCTGGTATTTTGGAATTGTTCAGACATTGTGGTATTTTGGAATTGTTCAGACATTCTGGTATTTTGGAATAGTTCAGACATTGTGGTATTTTGGAATAGTTCAGACATTGTGGTATTTTGGAATAGTTCAGACATTGTGGTATTTTGGAATAGTTCAGACATTGTGGTATTTTGGAATTGTTCAGACATTCTGGTATTTTGGAATTGTTCAGACATTGTGGTATTTTGGAATTGTTCAGACATTGTGGTATTTTGGAATTGTTCAGACATTGTGGTATTTTGGAATAGTTCAGACATTGTGGTATTTTGGAATTGTTCAGACATTCTGGTATTTTGGAATTGTTGACATTGTGGTATTTTGGAATTGTTCAGACATTGTGGTATTTTGGAATAGTTCAGACATTGTGGTATTTTGGAATTGTTCAGTCATTCTGGTATTTTGGAATTGTTCAGACATTGTGGTATTTTGGAATTGTTCCGACATTGTGGTATTTTGGAATTGTTCAGACATTGTGGTATTTTGGAATTGTTCAGACATTGTGGTATTTTGGAATTGTTCAGACATTGTGGTATTTTGGAATTGTTCAGACATTTTGGTATTTTGGAATTGTTCAGACATTGTGGTATTTTGGAATTGTTCAGACATTGTGGTATTTTGGAATAGTTCAGACATTGTGGTATTTTGGAATTGTTCAGACATTGTTGTATTTTGGAATTGTTCAGACATTGTGGTATTTTGGAATAGTTCAGACATTGTGGTATTTTGGAATTGTTCAGACATTGTGGTATTTTGGAATTGTTGACATTGTGGTATTTTGGAATTGTTCAGACATTGTGGTATTTTGGAATAGTTCAGACATTGTGGTATTTTGGAATTGTTCAGACATTGTGATATTTTGGAATTGTTCAGACATTGTGGTATTTTGGAATTGTTGACATTGTGGTATTTTGGAATTGTTCAGACATTGTGGTATTTTGGAATAGTTCAGACATTGTGGTATTTTGGAATTGTTCAGACATTCTGGTATTTTGGAATTGTTCAGACATTGTTGTATTTTGGAATTGTTCAGACATTCTGGTATATTGGAATTGTTCAGACATTGTGGTATTCTGGAATAGTTCAGACATTGTGGTATTTTGGAATTGTTCAGTCATTCTGGTATTTTAGAATTGTTCAGACATTGTGGTATTTTGGAATTGTTCAGACATTGTGGTATTTTGGAATTGTTCAGACATTGTGGTATTTTGGAATTGTTCAGACATTGTGGTATTTTTATGTTTTTCATTTTATTAATACTTTATAATATTTATATCAAATAAAATTTTACCATGGATGTTTCGTATCTGCGATACAGTTCGAACTCCATATATGTCATCATATTCTTTTGCAATATGTTTTAAACTTTCAACTTTGTTCAACCATCCATGCTGTTTATGTCTTTTGTTGAGGAACCGATCGGTCCACAGTACAATAAGCGTCAAATCATCCTTTGAAACCCACGTGTGATTTGTTTCTAATGATGATTGCTTCACGATGATCCTTTTACCACTCTTAACTTCATTTGTTGACATGTTATCATAGAATACAAGACATCTTGCGAACCTCTTATTCTTTGCTTTATCAAATACAATTAGTACAACAGAATACATTCCTGGTTTAGGAAATGTCAGGAACTCCTGAAACAAAATATCTTAGGTTATTTACATAAAATAATTGTACATATAATAAACTTATGATTAACAAATTTTTTCAGTTTTTTCCCCCCAGATATTCTGATTATCCCTTTGGTATCTTCACACTTTCTTTTTTTCTCTCTATCCAACATATATCTAACGTTCTTATGAATGTACTGCCAGAAGTCCCCAGAAATATGGATTAAAACTGGATTCTAAACTTCATTTCGAGTCAACAATGTATGTCTGTTAACATAATTCATTTTTTTTTACAATAAGCTGGATTGAAAGTTTTTTTTTTAGTTGACAAAATGTCATGTTCTCATATCCACAGTATCTTTATAGTTAGGTCGTCACTACAAATGACCATGTATATGTTCCATTTGTCGTAAGCCCTATCTGCTCCTTTCCTGATTTATAGCATATCACTGGGGTTGTAACAATAGAAACACGACGTTGTCCCTAGTGGAGCAGGAACTGCTTATCATTCGGGAGCGCATGAATTCACTCCTGGTTTTTAGTGATGTTCGTGTTGCTCAATCTTTAGTTTTTTGTGTAGCGTTTTGTAGGTTAAAGTTTGTACCCTTGTCCTTTTCTATTTTGGCCGTTGCATTGTAAGTTATCCTTCTTTTACGGCTTCTGACAACTTCTTTGCTTCAAATGTTAATCTAAAACATTAGTCATAAAATTGTTTAAATTGGTTTTGTTACTGGATTATTGCATTGTGAAACGATCTTTAGTAATCGGCACTCCTTCTTTGCCCAATGAAGTGGGTTTATTTATCAAAAAAGTTTTCTTTTATGATGTTGCCACACCTTAATTTGAATAGCTCTTAAAAATTGTGGATTTGAGTGCACAAAGGTATTATTAGCTTACTACACCATAATAACAAAAATGAATATTACCTACATAACGACTAAACCTACCTCTGATTTACTCCTGTCAATTAGTGTTTTTTCTGTTATAATCTCCTCTCTTTGTTTCAACTGCGATCCATCAAAAAACAACTCAAAAACTTCCAAATTATAATGTCCAATCCCTGATAAATCATCTTTCCATCTTCTCCATGAAATCAATTGCTTCGGCTTAAAAATATGTAAAACATGCTTAATCATTACAAATTTAAATGTCCAATATGTTATCAATTACATTAATTTGTGTCCCCCAATATTCTACGTCATGTGCGAAGTGTACTCGGTACAACTTTATAGGAACTGTTAATTTCAATAATAAACAATGTCAGTGTCTTACTACTGTGCAGATTAAAACGAGAGTCAACAATTGCACCAAAATCAACAAAGCAAACAATCACCTGTCACCTCAAATCATTTAACATAAACAAAGATCACAACATATGGTATGATATACAGTGCATGGCCTGAGACAGGCACAAACAATGGGGTGGGGTTAAACCAGTTAATGGGATCTCAACTCATAATATCCACCAAGAAAGACAATGGCATAGTGATAGTAATAAAAACGTAGAAATCTGATTTAGTACACATGGTTCGTTCCAGTGTCGTATAGTAAACCTTCCTCATAGCAAACCTTCCCCCGGAATGTTTACTATATAGTAAACCTTCCCCCCGGATACTTTACTATATAGTAAATATTCCCCCGTGGGAAAATTTACTATATAGCAAACATTTCCCTATTCATAGCCGATCATCCCCCCAGATATTTTGCTTTATAGTAAATGTTCTCCTTTAATCCGGATAATTACTATTGATTCGGAATTTATCACCTTAATCGTGTTAATTTTAATTGTTTTATACCATTAATTATATCCGGTTATGATTAAAAGGTAAAAAAAAAAATGTACGGAGCCATTTTGCAGTATTTGAGTAGGTAGGACGGTTTACTATGCGGAATACTATATAGTAAATCTTCCGGGGAGTTAATCTACTATGGGGGAAGGTTTACTCTATGACACCGGAATAAACTTCATTGAGTACGTTCATAATCAAGACATTAGAAAGCCAAATAATATGATGTTTTGGGAACAAGGTAACAGGAGGAACAAGGTAACACTAAAACCATTGTCAGCTATTTCTTGTTGATATATAATCACCAAAGTGTGTATTGAACGGAATTGAATACTCATTTTCAATGATAAAGACCAACATGTTATATATGAGACTGACAAAGCACCCGTTTTGTCTGACCACACCAATTTTATTTTGAAATCCCTGTACCAAGCCAGGAAAGTGAGCGGTCATATTTTGTGTGTTTATAGGGGCATTAGTCATGTTTTGTGTGTTTATTGGGGCATTGGTCTTGTTTTGTGTGTTTATAGGTGCATTGGTCATGTTTTGTGTGTTTATAGGTGCATTGGTCATGCTTTGTGTGTTTATAGGTGCATTGGTCATGTTTTGTGTGTTTATAGGTGCATTGGTCATGTGTTGTGTGTTTATAGGTGCATTGGTCATGTTTTGTGTGTTTATAGGTGCATTGGTCATGTTTTGTGTGTTTATAGGGGCATTGGTCTTGTTTTGTGTGTTTATAGGGGCATTGGTCATGTTTTGTGTGTTTATAGGGGCATTGGTCATGTTTTGTGTGTTTATAGGTGCAATGGTCTTGTTTTGTGTGTTTATAGGGGCATTAATCATGTTTTGTGTGTTTATAGGTGCATTGGTCTTGTTTTGTGTGTTTATAGGTGCATTGGTCATGTTTTGTGTGTTTATAGGTATATTGGTCATGTTTTGTGTGTTTATAGGTGCATTGGTCATGTTTTGTGTGTTTATAGGGGCATTGGTCTCGTTTTATGTGTTTATAGGGGCATTGGTTTTGTTTTGTGTTTATAGGTGCATTGGTCTTGTTTTGTGTGTTTATAGGTGCATTGGTCATGTTTTGTGTGTTTATAGGGGCATTGGTCTTGTTTTGTGTGTTTATAGGGTCATTGGTCTTGTTTTGTGTGTTTATAGGTGTATTGGTCATGTTTTGTGTGTTTATAGGTGCATTGGTCTTGTTTTGTGTGTTTATAGGTGCATTGGTCTTGTTTTGTGTGTTTATAGGTGCATTGGTCTTGTTTTGTGTGTTTATAGGGGCATTGGTCTTGTTTTGTGTGTTTATAGGGTCATTGGTCTTGTTTTGTGTGTTTATAGGGGCATTGGTCATGCTTTGTGTGTTTATAGGTGCATTGGTCTTGTTTTGTGTGTTTATAAGGGCATTGGTTATGCTTTGCGTGTTTATAGGGGCATTGGTCATGTTTTGTGTGTTTATAGGGGCATTGGTCATGTTTTGTGTGTTTATAGGGGCATTGGTCATGTTTTGTGTGTTTATAGGGGCATTGGTCATGTTTTGTGTGTTTATAGGGGCATTGATCATGTTTTGTGTGTTTATAGGGGCATTGGTCATGTGTTGTGTGTTTATAGGGGCATTGGTCATGTTTTGTGTGTTTATAGGGGCATTGGTCATGTTTTGTGTGTTTATAGGGGCATTGATCATGTTTTGTGTGTTTATAGGGGCGTTGTTCTTGTTTTGTGTGTTTATAGGGTCATTGGTCTTGCTTCTTTCTATGATTTTGACATTTTTGGTTTTGGAATTGTTCTGACAGTATGTTGTTTTCTTTGTTATTCATATTATACATAATTTTTATTAAGAAATAAAGTCGATTACTCGAGCATGAATTATATAGTCGAACGACTACTTGATTACATTCCCATACCAGGTGTTAGTTAAAAGTGTTCCTTGTAAGTATGAAATGAAAGTTGAGTGATTATCCTTGTTTGGACTAGAATACATTATCTACTGAAGAACTTAATTATTTCTTACGTACTACATACATTAGTATTAGTATCCTTGGCATCTACTGGTGGCTGATTACATGTGCCAAACGGAGAAACACAATCTTGAAATGGTAATACCAAATCCCACTTGAAAACATAACGTCTGTTAATTGTTCTTCCTGTGATATCTTTTGTTATTAGCCTTTTCTTTTCCCTGTCCTCAAATGTTATCTTACCGCCATTGGTGGCAGTGAGTGATATCGATAACCTATGTAGAATAATGTGGTTTTTATATTATAAAAAATTGTTCATAACATCAAAATGTATCAAATCCAACTAAAAATCTATGAAACAGACAAGCACCTACAGAAAAGGACAAAACCGCACGCACGCACACGGCATCACAAACATAAGCTAACTGCAATATACGGTGCTCACGTTAGGACTAATGCTGAGTTAATACCCATATCGTAGAGGGTATATTACTCCCACGCATATATACTTTTACACCAACAATTTAAGTATAAAAACTCGGTACGAATCTAACTTTTACAAAACAATAATTCTCTAATAGTAAACAAATTGTAATAACTAATGAAAGCATGTCTATATATCACATAACCGGTCAAAACGTGAATAATTCGTTATTATTACATACCACAACTACGAACAGATATATCATGCTTGGGGGGGGGGGTATTTGCGAAAAATACCAGTCGAGAGACGAACAATTTCCCGAGCCGAAAGGCGAGCGAAATTTAGTCTCAAGACTGGTCTTTTTCGCAAATACCCCTCCAAAACATGATATATCTGTTTAATTACACCGAGTATTATTTAGAACACTGGTTAAATAAATAATATCTTTTGTTTGTCGTTTTCAGGAATATTCTTTTTTTATTGTTTGTAACTTGGCAGTTGTTAAATACTATCGGACGCTTTGAACGGTTCCCTTCAGCAGGTACAGTGGTAGTATTTCGATTTGTTTTGTTAGACAGTGTTTGAAGTATTCCGAATGAATTTGGCGGTTTGCGGAATGTGAGGGTAAAAAAGTGAAATACGTTTTCGCAAATACCACGGCAGAGGTAAACAAAGTTAAATCCTTTACTTCGGAACACTTCCGGGTTTCAAATTGTATTAATCACGTTACTTTACGTATAAAGGTAAAGAAGAAATATTCCGAATGAATTTGGCGGTTTGATGCACGCGAGGGTAAAAAAGTTAAATTATCATGGCAGCGGTAAAAATGAACGAAATTAATCCTAAATATGAAAATACACGAAAAATACAGAGGCTATTAACCAATCAAAATCTGAAAATTATCTACCAATTTCACGCTCATTCAGTGCATCAAAATAGTGTCGAGATTTTTTGGCCCGAGATATATCGGGGACGACTTCTTTTAGGGCCGAGATATATCCGGGACGACTTTTAACATTCATAACCGGAAGTAGTTCCAGATTACTGCACATCCGATTTTCTGCAGATTTAACCATGTATTGGTTTCCGGTGTATCATTTCCGGTGCATGAAATTTAAGCCATTAGTGATATGGATCTAGAATCAAAATATTGCTATTTCTACCATAGTTGTGACTTCTTCTCATATAAGGTGTAATTATAATATAAATACTTTTAAGACAATTTGTAAAACGTGTTTTCTTTATTTTCGCTGGTCATATATTTATTTATATACAAAGCAAAACATAAACATGCTTTGTTGATCAATCTTTGTTTATTTGTTTATGTACAACACATAAATATGATTTGTTGATCAGTCTTTGTTTATTTGTACAAAGCATAAACATGTTTTGTTGATCAGTCTTTGTTTATTTGTGCAAAATATAAACATGCTTTGTTGATCAATCTTTGTTTATTTGTTTATGTACAACACATAAACATGATTTGTTGATCAGTCTTTGTTTATTTGTACAAAGCATAAACATGTTTTGTTGATCAGTCTTGGTTTATTTGTACAAAACATAGACATACTTTGTTGATCAGTCTTTGTTTATTTGTACAAAGCATAAACATGTTTTGTTGATCAGTCTTTGTTTACTTGTACAAAACATAAACATACTTTGTTGATCAGTCTTTGTTTATTTGTACAAAACATAAACATACTTTGTTGATCAGTCTTTGTTTATTTGTTTATATACAAAACGTAAACATGCTTTGTCCATCAGTCTTTATTTATTTGTACAAAACAAACGATGTTTTGTTGATCAGTCTTTGTTTATTTGTACAAAACATAAACATGTTTAGTTGATCAGTTTTTGTTTATTTGTACAAGGATTTATATAGTAAATATACATCCTTGATTTGTACAAAGCAATGCAGGATAAAACAGTATAACATTTATATGAATATAAATACATAATTTTATATGAGAATTTATGCGAGATAATGAAGAAGATATAATGCAGGATCATATCTAATGAATTTTATACATCCATTGCCATTTCGTGATATTATTGATGTCAAAAATGTTTACCACAAGTTCTAAATAAACGTTAGAGAACACCAAAGGGGTGTTAGATCTGTACATGTTAGATATAAATAGAATTTTATTGTTTTAAAGCAAGAAAGATTTATGGCTTAGACACAGTGTTGTTTACATGCAGCTTTCTTTTTTAAAGTATAATTTCCAACCCACAATAAAACATAATTAAGTAACACAAAGTTTAAGTATTAAGCTCTATAATAAATTACGCTTACGTATCCGCATGTCTGTAATCCCAGGATGATATACCATTATCAATTTGCCTCTTCTTCGATCCAGTTGGGGAGCAAGTAATGTCATGTTTCGGTTCATTTCTATTAGAAAAACACTCATAGTGTATCTGGTTGCCAAATGAACCTTTAAGGAAAATAACAATGTTTAAGAAAATGTGCAAAACATGAATGTATTCAATTCGTACATTTCTATTCACGCATTTGCTTAATACATGTAATAAAAAGGAACTTTATTTGTACTTACACCACCCTGTCAATTTAGCAAAATCTTTTCTCAGTTCAACTCTGACTTAAGATATCTAAATGAATAGAAATCAATACTTTGTTACTTAGTTTCTCTTACAAGTTTAATAACCTACGAAAACAACGAATGAAACTTTATGATACTAAATATTAACGCCTTGTGACACTTTAATTAATACTGTTAGGGAACGACCATTTAACTTGAAAGGGGGGGGGGGGGGGGGGTTATGGTTTTATTCTAAAAAAATATTCTGATTTTGGTGGAGGAAAAAAAAATAATGTGATTCAGAGTTTTTATCATATAACCTAATGTTGAATTCTGGAGAGAAAAAAAATATTCTAACACTCGTGTTGTCTGAAAAAAATTTCTGAACGAAACAAAAAACCATAACCCCCCCCCCCCCCCCTTTCAAGTTAAATGGTCGGTCCCTTATTCTAATGCAAACAAGGGGCCGTCGTAGTCGTGATGAAATGGTAGTTGGATTTACAACTATCTATGTAATCAGTGCTTATCACTACAAAAGTTGTGAGTTTGAATCCCGCTCAAGGCAAGGTGTACTCGATACAACATTATGTGACACAGTTTATCAGTGAAGTGTGACATGTCGATAGTTTTCTCCTGGTACTCCTATTCCTTCCACCAATAAAACTGACCCACGATATAGCTGAAATGTTGTTGAAAGTGACACTAATCACCATAACCCTGACTCTAACGCAAACAGACGACTTATCGTGCACTGAAAAAAAACTTGACATTAAAGAAGAAAATGCTAATATCAATCCCACCCAAAACCCACCCACACTCGCATCAACCAATAACCCCCCCCCCCCCCCAATCGAATATCCTCCACCAACCCCCCACACAAACAGGAAAAAGAGCAAATACTGGCTGTCTAGGAGGTAGGATAATGTGTTCGAGTGTAACAACTGATCTACACAAATGAGAAAGAGCAAAGACTGACTATCTAGGAGGCAGAATAATGTGTCCGAGTGTAACAACTGATCTACACTCAGGAGAAAGAGCAAAGACTGACTATCTAGGAGGCAGAATAATGTGCCCGATTGTAACAACTGATCTACACACAGCAAAAAGAGCAAAAACTGACTATCTAGGAGGCAGAATAATGTGTCCGAGTGTAGCGACTGATCTAGACACAGGAAAAAGAGCAAATACTGGTTGTCTAGGAGGCAGGATAATGTGTCCGAGTGTAGCAACTGATCTACACAGGAGAAAGAGCAAAGACTGGTTGTCTAGGAGGTATGATAATGTGTCTTGGTGTAACAACTGATCTACACACAGGAGAAAGAGCAAAGACTGGTTGTCTAGGAGGTATGATAATGTGTCTGGGTGTAACAACTGATCTACACACAGGAGAAAGAGCAAAGACTGGTTGTCTAGGTGGTATGATAATGTGTCTGGGTGTAACAACTGATCTACACACAGGAGAAAGAGCAGACTGGTTGTCTAGGAGGTATGATAATGTGTCTGGGTGTAACAACTGATCTACACACAGGAGAAAGAGCAAAGACTGGTTGTTTAGGAGGCAGAATAATGTATCCGAGTGTAACAACTGATCTACACACAGGAGAAAGAGCAAAGACTGACTATCTAGGAGGCAGAATAATGTGTCCGAGTGTAGCGACTGATCTAGACACAGGAAAAAGAGCAAATACTGGTTGTCTAGGAGGCAGAATAATGTGTCCAAGTGTAACAACTGATCTACACACAGGAGAAAGAGCAAATACTGACTATATAGGAGGCAGAATAATGTGTCTGAGTGTAACAACTGATCTACACACCGGAGAAAGAGCATAGAGTGGTTGTCTAGGAGACAGGATATTGTGTCCGAGTGTAGCAGCTGATCTACACACCGGAGAAAGAGCATAGAGTGGTTGTCTAGGAGACAGGATATTGTGTCCGAGTGTAACAAATGATCTACACACATGAGAAAGAGCAAAGACTGACTATCTAGGAGGCAGAATAATGTGTCCGAGTGAAACAACTGATCTACACACAGGAGAAAGAGCAAAGACTGTTTGTCTAGGAGGCAGAATAATGTGTCCGAGTGTAACAACTGATCTACACACAGAAAAAAGAGCAACGACTGGTTGTCTAAGAGGCAAGATAATGTGTCCGATTGTAACAACTCATCTACACACAGGATAAAGAGCAAAGACTGGTTGTCTGGGAGGCAGGATATTGTGTCCGATTGTAACAACTGATCTACACACAGGAGAAAGAGCATAGACTGGTTGTCTAGGAGGCAGGATATTGTGTCCGAGTGTAGCGACTGATCTACACACAGGAGGAAGAGCATAGACTGGTTGTCTAGGAGGCAGGATATTGTGCCCGAGTGTAGCAACTGATCTACACATAGGTGAAAGAGCAAATACTGGTTTTCTAGAAGGCAGGATATTGTGTCCGAGTGAAACAACTGATCTACACACATGAGAAAGAGCAAATACTGGTTGTCTAGAAGGCAGAATAATGTGTCTGGGTGTAGCGACTGATCTACCCACAGGAGAAAGAGCAAATACTGGTTGTCTAGGAGGCGGGATAATCTGTTTCGAGTGTAGCGACTGATCTACACACAGGAAAAAGAGCATAGACTGACTGTCTAAGAGGCAGAATAATATTCCCGTGTAGCGACTGATATACACACAGCAGAAAGAGCAAAGACTGGTTGTCTAGGAAGCAGTATAATATGTCCGAGTGTGGCGACTGATACACACACAGGAGAAAGAGCAAATACTGCTTGTCTAGGAGGCAGCATAATATGCCCGAGTGTAGCGACTGAAATACACACAGGAGAAAGAGCAAAGACTGGTTGTCTAGGAGGCAGAATAATGTGTCAGAGTGTAACAACTGATCTAAACACATGAGAAAGAGCAAAGACTGGTTGTTTAGGAGGCCAGATAGTGTTCCCAAGTGTAGTGACAGATCAAAACACAGGAAAAAGAGCATAGACTGACTGTCTAAGAGGCAGGAAAATGAGTCCGAGTGTAGCGACTGATCTACACACAGGAAAAAGAGCAAAGACTGTCTGTCTAAGAGGCAGGAAAATGTGTCCGAGTGTAGCGACTGATCTACACACAGGAGAAAGAGCAAAGACTGGTTGTCTAGGAAGCAGTATAATATGTCCGAGTGTGGCGACTGATCTACACACAGGAAAAAGAGCAAATACTGCTTGTCTAGGAGGCAGTATAATATGTCCGAGTGTGGCGACTGATCTACACACAGGAAAAAGAGCAAATACTGCTTGTCTAGGAGGCAGAATAATATTCCCCAGTGTAGCGACTGATCTACACACAGGAAGAAGAGCAAAGACTGGTTTTCTAGGAGGCGGTATAATATGTCCGAGTGTAGCGACTGATACACACACAGGAGAAAGAGCAAAGTCTGGTTCTCTAGGAGGCAGGATATTGTGCATGAGTGTAACGGCTGATCTTTCGTTGGACCTTTGTTTAAATCATCCAGCAATATGAAAAGCAGGCTCAGCATGCTGGTGTAGTACAAACCAGACATCATCTAATCAAAATAAGCTTGTTCGCGATATAATATGGCTGAAAATTACTTACCTGAATATAACAACAATCAGTCACACAATGTCAAAGACGAAACGTAAGCTTCGTAGTATAATCAGAGGTTCATATGAATATGGTGATAAGTTCAGCCCAATGCCATGGACGTTTTAGGGTAATTAATACAGCTGAAAGTGTTTTGAAAACTTTGTTGAATACGATTCATATATACATCAATAATGGCTAATCAAATATAGAGGTGAGTATAATAAATATTAAAACTACCTGCTATATGATGTACAATATTCACAATGGCACATGTTATACCATACTTAAAGTTCTTCACAAAGTGGTCCGCGTCGGGTTTTGTCGCTGACGATTTATACTGCAATTCGATTTTGATCAACAAGGATTTCCATGCCCCTATGTTTGTCCAGCGAATATCTTGGTCATTTGGATCATTTGGGTCAAACTCTAATGGGTCGTCGTCTTTTGGATGAACAAGCTTGACTGTGCTTTCTAAAATTTCAACATCATTTGTGACTGAAATAGAAAAGGTAGACCACTACTGAATGTTTGCTTAGATATAGTTTTATCTTTTTGGAAAGTGTCCACAAAGATGATTAGTATGTTCCGAGCAGAAAACACGAAGAAATAAACGTTAACGGTGAAAGCAAAATACAATGATGAATAATGGACACTACAAATATACATTGCTTCTTTTGGTAATTTAAGAATTGAACAGAAAAACAAATAATATGATTATTTAAGAAATAATTTATGGAAACCATAGTTTATATCCAGTTTTAACATGGGTTACATTATTTTCGTAAATAGTTTACCCTGAGCGACAACGAGGTATAACATACAACGAAAATAATGTTACCCATGTTAAAACGTTATACAAACTATGGCCGTCATGTATTATATCGATTCTAGTAGGAAAAATGTAACTTATATTTTGAAGTGGAATTCAATAATCGAAATGCATGTAATAACAAAATCTACTAACCTTCATGTTTACAATTGTTTTTCCTACATGGATAACTAGACAGTGATGCAATTAAATTACGGGGACGTCATGGCCGTGATCGTATGGTAGTTGGTATTAAAACTACCTATGCAATCAGTGCCTATCAACACTGATGTTGTGAGTTCGAATCTAGATCAGGGCGAGGTGTACAACATTATGTGAAAGTTTGTCAATGACTTGCGACAAGTCGGTAGTTTTTTCCGGGTCCTCCAGTTTCCTCTAGTCCTATGACATATGACTTCACATTCCATATTCATATTTTACGTTTTCATTGGGATTTTTTCATTTTTTATTTCATGCGGAATTCGCGATGGCAGCAAATAGAAAACAAATAGTAAACATCGCCACCCGAGATACTATGTGATAGGACTACGGTTTGCTCCAGAAATGAAACTGACCGTCACGATAAAACTGAAACATTGTTCAAAGTGTCGTTAAACACTCATCAAACAAGCAAACAAAAAAAGCAATTAAATTACTGATATTTTCCAATTTGATGTCATTTTGAATTTAGTTACTTAAACAAGAAAAATGCTCACAGAATCGTAAAATAAATCGGCCACTCACCGAATTATCTTCTGATATTAGCAACAACACTAAATATCACTGTGGAAAGGACAGAAAGCTGAAATCTACAAAAACCTACGACTTCGGACTATATAACGATGCCATACATCCAGGAAACCTTCTAGCAAAAAACTGGCTGAAGAAAATCTCGGAACAATCGAAGAGAGACTGCTGGGAAGAGGTACATGCACCACCAACAAATTACAGGTAATTACACACAGATTTAGGGTTTTTCTACACTATACTAAATCACTATGTTTGTAGTTACCACTACTCTGACACTTTCAACTTGATTCAACAAACTAGAAGTAACTGCATTCAGATTTAGTCAGCGTGGGTTTTTCCACACTATACTAAATCACCATGTGTGTAGTTACCATTACTCTGGTATACATCCTACTCACGATCTCAGTTCATGCCTCAAAATATTGGACCCATCAGCAACTCACCAACAACCTTCTGAACTGGAAATTACATTACGCTAAAAGAGAGCTAATCTGCCTCCCTACACATGACACTAAAACTAAATACATATCTATACTACTGATATCACTAAGTGGAGACATCGAGCCAAACCCAGGACCAGCAAAAAAAGACACAGTCTATCATTGTGGACTGTGTGAGTATCCAGTCACATGGAACTGTCGAGGAGTATGCTGCGATGGATGCAATATATGGCACCATAAATCCTGCATAGAATTGTGCTCACAAGATTATGAACTCCTTGAAAAATCCAATGTACAATGGACCTGTTGTAAATGCGAAAGTATTAACATCAGCACCTTCACCTTCAGAAGCTACGAACTAGAAACATCAAACATTTACGAACAAATCACAGGAATAGACCTAACTTTGGACTCCATACCATTTGTCTTCAGTCCACTCAAAACAAGCGGCCCAAAGAAGAGAGAGACATCCAACATATCACATTCTGAGTCAACATTTAACTCTAGGCGATCCCACCATTTAAGCAGCACTCCTTACGAAGTGCCAGCCAAGAAAAACCTGGCATCATGACAGTTAACTGCAGAAGCATAAGAGATAAACAACAAGAATTTAAAATAGCGCTTCACTACATAAAACCAGACGTGGTATGTGCAACTGAACCATGGCTAAAAGGAGCTAAACCAGGGTCAAACCCAACGAAATATGCCATCAAATCCAGTGAAATTTTCCCACCCAGCTATAATGTATACAGGAATGACAGAGGAACTCTAGGAGGAGGCGTGTTTATAATGGTAGAGAAATCAATCACATCAGTTGAGCAAACATCCCTCATCACAGACGGAGAAATAGAGTGGGTAAAAATCAAAATGAAAAACCAAAAAGACCTTCTTATTGGATCATTCTACATGCCACACAGAGAACAAAAACACCTAGACGAGCTGCAAAAATCATTAACAAAGATTAGCAACCACAAAAACTCGAACATTATACTAGCAGGAGATTTCAACTGCCCTGGCATAAGATGGGACATTCTAACAGTAACTGGCCCAAACAGAGAAATACAGCAGGGTTTAGTAGACATAACAGAAGCATTCAACTTGACACAAATACATAACCTACCAACTAGAGAGGAAAACCTTTAAGATCTTGTATTCGCTACAAACCCAACCTTAGTCAAAACATCAACCAACGTGCCAGGTGTATCCGACCACGACATAGTAATCACAGATTTCGAAGATAAAGTACACCACCAAGAAAATGCTATGTATACAAAAAGGCCAAATGGGAAGAAATCACAAAGAACCTAAAGAACCATTTTGGAAATATATAAAATCAAACGACAAGATGCAGGAGGAATTGCATCTCTGGAAAAGGGAGCAAACTTTATCAGCGACAGCAAAGGGAAAGCAGAACTCCTATTTGACCAATTCAAGTCAGCCTTTACTAAAACAACAGATAACACCCTACCAAAGACAAGGATTCAAACAAAAACCGACATCACCCCAATTAAGATAGAGCAGAAGGGTCTAGAAAAACTATTGAGATAAGTTAACCCTAACAAAGCTTCTGAACCAGATTATATACCAAATCGTATTCTCAAGGAATGTGCCGAACCTATAGCACCAATATTGCAAATAATACTGCAACAGTCCCTCCATACGGGTGATCTTCCAAAAGACTGGATGGATGCAAATATATCAAGCATATTCAAAAAAGGGGACAAACACCTTCCAGAGAACTACAGACCGGTTTCATTAACATCTGTCACCAGTAAAATTCTAGAACATATCATCTGTAGACATTTGCTTAAATGTTTGGAAAAAAACAAGATCTTGACAAACTTAAATCATGGATTTAGATCAGGTTACTCCTGTGAATAAAGGTAATAACAAAATTACCGAACTTCGAACAATCTTACAAAGGGAAAGTCAAAACTCATAATTATATAAACAGACAAAATCAGTCAACAACCGGAAAACTGTGAAACACAACTTCTAACGACAATAAATGACTTCCTACAAGAACACGACAAAGGACACCAATAAGACGTTGCAATATTAAATTTATCAAAAGCTTTCTACACAGTTCCACATAGCAAACTCCTCCATAAATTACACCAATATGGAATAAAAAGGAAAAATCCACAAGTGGTTAACAAACTTCCTGACAGCCAGATCAATGCGAGCACTCGTAGAAGGAGAAAAATCAAATGAACCACTGTCGACTCCGGATTACCCCAAGGTATTGTGCTAGGACCAATACTATTCCTCTGCCACATATTAAACGATCTTTCGGATAGTGTTACATCCTCTATTAGACTATATGCAGATGACTGTTTGCTATACAGGACATTCAAAACAGCAAAAAACCACCAAAAACTGCAAGCAGACTTGGAACAACTTGAAATGTGGGCAAAAGACTGGGGCATGAGATTTAACGCCAAAAAATGCTATATATTATCCATCAACAAAAGATCGAATAAATTCTACTCTCTTGATGATCACATCCTTCAAGAAGTTCAAGACAACCCATACCTAGGTCTACAGATATCAAACTATCTTAAATGGAGCATTCACATAAACAACATCAGTAAGAAAGCAAATGCCACCTTGGGCTTTCTATGATGGAATCTAAGAAATGTTCCAGAAACATGAAAGACAGCCTATATATCCCTCGTAAGATCAACTATGGAGTATGGAGCAACCATCTGGAACCCATACCTAAAAGGGGATATAGATAAATTAGAAAGAATCCAAAACAGGAATACGTTTCATAAAAAAGGAATATAGGAGCCGGGGGCCAGGATCAATCACCAACATGAAACGACAATTAGAGCTCGAGACGCTAGAAGAAAGACGACACAGTCTCCGCCTGATCCTGTTGTATAAGGTGGTTGAGGGGTTGGTACCGGCACTACCAACGGCTGACTTCGTCACAACAGCCAAATCTAAGAGGAACATTAAAGCCAAAGTGTATAAAGACTGTGAAACGACAAACATCATAGAAAGACGCTTAATAAAGAAATCAAAGGGACTCAATGTCCTAGACTGTAATACAGAGCAAACTAAGCATTCATTCTTCGTGGAAACAATCGACCACTGGAACCAACTGCCAGACAAAGTCGTGTGTGCAGATTCCGTAGAGACTTTCAAGACCGCCCTGCAGGAATACAGCCCATAAAACGGCGCTCTCTCTTACCGTCTATAAAAGCCTTTTTGGGATTCTACACGTACCAGAAACAGAAACAGTAACCAGCTTGTGTCAATATCATCAGCGTTCCTTGTAAATTACGTCACCAGAAGACGACAAATTACAAAAGTAAAAGTCGATAGTCGAGAAAAAATATATGTCAAGAAACAATTCGAGAATTTTTACGTTTGTATGCACCACAGTCCTTCATAAATACATGAATTTACTTACGTTGATTTTTTTTATTTCTAAGCAAAAATTGGTGTTTAACGCCACTTTCAGCAATACTTCAGCTATATCATGGCGACCAGTTTTAGTGGTGGAAGAAGCCGGAGTACCCGGAGAGGACCACCGACCATGGGCAAGCAACTGGTAAACTTTATCACTTGCGGCTGCGAGTCAAATGCACCCTTTTTGTAATTTACAAAGCTGGGCGCGAACCCACGCCATATTGGTGATAGGCTTGTATGAGTTGCTAGGTAATCCAACTACCTAACTCATTGAAACACCCGGGCCCAAATTTACTTAGGAATGATGTTTATAATTTGTTGGTGAATACGCGAATTAAAATATATCGGGAATTTTATCACGGTATTATTTATATAGCCTATGAAGGACGTAATGTTAGAATTGACGAGAACCTTTGAGTTAGTTATATCATGTTTTATCACTTTGAATTTAAGAAATTTTGTTATACATTTTGAAATGACATTTTAGTACGATATATATACTCATCACATTACATTTTAACAGATTTCCAACATAGTTAAGAAGCATTCCCACTTTTGATTAACAATCCTATTGGATATGACCGTTGAAAACAAAACATGATACAACAATTAAATAACCTTTCAAATAGCTTTTTATCTAACATTATTAAAACAAATAATTGCTGTAAGCCATTGGTATCTTGTAGGTTTACTATGGTATTGTTATTTTTGTACACATTAATTATATGCATTAATGTATATCAACAACAGTTTGAAGATACCAAACGGGCAGTCAGAAGCAGTAGACCGAAAAGGATAGAAAATAAACTAGCCAAATAGAAAATAGATGAAAAGACAAACAATGTCCGCAAATCATTGCACAAAAAATACTATAGATTGATCCACTGTATAATACCTACATTGTATCAATATAAATAACGAGTGTGCTGGCTATGATTTGTTTGTACATTTCTATTATGATAATATGTTCGTACTATTTTCTTTAAGAAATATTAAATACAGTCAAATTTGTATATAAAGGGCACTCAATAGAACCTGAAAATGTACCCTTTATGATCAGTTGCCCTTTCCATAGAGGATACATTTAATGGGACAAATGATGCTGCCCTTTATAGACAGTGATTTGTTTTATAGAGGTGCCCTTTATAGACAGTGATTTGTTTAATAGAGGTGCCCTTTCTAGATAGTGATTTGCTTTATAGAGTTGCCCTTTATAGACAGTGATTTGTTTTATAGAGTTGCCCTTTATAGACAGTGATTTGTTTTATAGAGGTGCCCTTTATAGACAGTGATTTGTTTTATAGAGTTGCCCTTTATAGACAGTGATTTGTTTTATAGAGGTGCCCTTTATAGACAGTGATTTCTTTTATAGAGGTGCCCTTTACAGACAGTGATTTCTTTTATAGAGGTGCCCTTCTAGACAGTGATTTGCTTTATAGAGTTGCCCTTTATAGACAGTGATTTGTTTTATAGAGGTGCCCTTTATAGACAGTGATTTGTTTTATAGAGGTGCCCTTTATAGACAATGATTTCTTTTATAGAGGTGCCCTTCTAGACAGTGATTTGTTTTATAGAGTTGCCCTTTATAGACAGTGATTTGTTTTATAGAGTTGCCCTTTATAGACAGTGATTTGTTTTATAGAGGTGCCCTTTATAGACAGTGATTTCTTTTATAGAGGTGCCCTTTATAGACAGTGATTTCTTTTATAGAGGTGCCCTTCTAGACAGTGATTTGTTTTATAAAGTTGCCCTTTATAGACAGTGATTTGTTTTATAGAGGTGCCCTTTATAGACAGTGATTTGTTTTATAGAGGTGCCCTTTATAGACAATGATTTCTTTTATAGAGGTGCCCTTCTAGACAGTGATTTGTTTTATAGAGTTGCCCTTTATAGACAGTGATTTGTTTTATAGAGTTGCCCTTTATAGACAGTGATTTGTTTTATAGAGGTGCCCTTTATAGACAGTGATTTCTTTTATAGAGGTGCCCTTTATAGACAGTGATTTCTTTTATAAAGGTGCCCTTTATAGACAGTGATTTGTTTTATAGAGTTGCCCTTTATAGACAGTGATTTTTTTCTATAGAGTTGCCCTTTATAGACAGTGATTTATTTATAGAGTTGCCCTTTATAGACAGTGATTTATTTATAGAGGTGCCATTTAAGGCAGGTTTGACTGTTTATGATTTACTTTTTCCACAATGACGTCCTCCAAATCCATCAGTACAAACACAGTTGGTTGCTAATTCATCTGTACAGTGTCCTGGATAACATCGTGTACTGTCTTGTCTCCAGGAACATGTCTCTACAAAATAAAGTACATGTCCATTTTACCCACGATAAGGAACTATTAGAATGGGCTCATTATACCGAATCTTGATAAAAGGGAAATGTATTGCAATTTCTCATTGGTCGGAATGCAATATTGGAATTTAACATATAATAAATGTGATTGCTTTGAAATAAGATTTCAACACACAAGCACAAACTATTTTTCAGAACCTCCAACCCCCCTCTTTCTCATAAAATATACACATTATCTGTACATATAAATATGCTTTGAATACAAAAACAGTATTTTCATTGAGATTAAAACAAAATATGTGTCTAATATTTTTTTTGCCAATAATCCTGACATACCGATATTACATAAATACATTTTGAAAATTTTTATTTCTCCTTCAATTTCATCGAATTTGAGTAGTATGTTTCGTATATACATAAACTACGACGTGTTTACTACAGAGAGGGGAGGAATAATTATCGTACTAAGAACTGGATATCTCGTGCAGAATCCACAACCATTTCCTGCCAGTACTTGGCATAGATATGGGTGACAAACAATAGTACCAGTAGAATGTGTTCTTACAACAGTAAGGATATCACAGAGGAGACACATACGATTGGAAATATCATCAAAGACTAAGATAAAGTGGACGTCGTTGATATGTTGATTGACCTGGAATAAGGATTGTCACAGAACAAGACAACGTTGACATTGGTACAATATAGACTGTCATAGAAGAAACACACATTGATGATGGAATAGAAAGCTTAGAAAAGATCAGACAGCGGTACAGAGAACACTAAGAACAACACATGAACAACAGTGATACAGAGAACACCAAAGAACAATACATGAACAACAGGGAAACAGAGAACACCAAAGAACAACAAATGAACAACAGGGATACAGAGACCACCAAAGAACTATGCATGAACAACAGGGACAGAGAACACAAAAGAACAATACATGAACAACAGGGACACAGAGAACACAAAAGAACAATACATTAACAACAGGGACACAGAACACAAAAGAACAATACATGAACAGCAGGGATATAGAGAACACCAAAGAACAATACATGGACAACAGGGACACAGAGACCACCAAAGAACAATACATGAACAACAGGGACACAGAGAACAAAAAAGAACAAAACATGAACAACAGGGACACAGAGAACACAAAAGAACAATACATGAACAACAGGGACACAGAGAACACAAAAGAACAAGACATGAACAACAGGGATACAGAGACCACCAAAGAACAATACATGAACAACAGTGACACTGAATACACGAAAGAACAATACATGAACAACAGGGACACAGAGAACACCAAAGAAAAATACATGAACAGCAGGGATACAGAGAAAACCAAAGAACAATACATAAACAGCGGGGACACAGAGAACACAAAAGAACAATACATAAACAACAGGGACACAGAGAACACAAAAGAACAATACATGAACAGCAGGGATACAGAAAACACAAAAGAACAATACATGAACAGCAGGGATACAGAGAACTCCAACGAACAACACATGAACAACAGGGATACAGAGAACACCAAAGAACAATACATGAACAACAGGGATACAGAGAACACCAAAGAACAATACATGAACAACAGGGACACAGAAAACACCAAAGAACAATACATGAACAGCAGGGACACAGAGAACACAACAGAACAATACATGAACAACAGGGACACAGAGAACACAAAAGAACAATACATGAACAACAGGGATACAGAGACCACCAAAGAACAATACATGAATAACAGTGACACAGAGAACATCAAAGAACAATACATGAACAGCAGGGATACAGAGAAAACCAAAGAACAACACATGAACAGCGGGAACACAGAGAACACAAAAGAACAATTCATGAACAGCAGGAATAAAGAGACCACCAAAGAACAATACATGAACAACAGTGACACAGAGAACACAAAAGAACAATACATGAACAACAGGGACACAGAGAACACCAAAGAACAAAACATGAACAGCAGGGATACAGAGAACACCAAAGAACAATACATGAACTACAGTGACACAGAGAACAATACATGAACAACAGGGACACAGAGAACACAAAAGAGCAAGACATGAACAACAGAGACACAGAGAACAAAAAAGAACAATACATGAACAACAGGGACACAGAGAACACAAAAGAACAATACATGAACAACAGGGACACAGAACACAAAAGAACAATAGATGAACAGCAGGGACACAGAGAACACAAAAGAACAATACATGAACAGCAGGGACACAGAGAACACAAAAGAACAATGCATGAACAACAGGGACACAGAGAACACAAAAGAGCAATGCATGAAAAACAGGGACACAGAGAACAAAAAAGAACAATACATGAACAACAGGGACACAGAGAACACAAAAGAACAACAGGGACACAGAACACAAAAGAACAATACATGAACAACAGGGACACAGAACACAAAAGAACAATACATGAACAGCAGGGACACAGAGAACACAAAAGAACAATACATTAACAACAGTGACACAGAGAACACAAAAGAACAATACATGAACAACAGGGACACAGAGAACACAAAAGAGCAATACATGAACAACAGGGACACAGAGAACAAAAAAGAACAATACATGAACAACAGGGACACAGAGAACACAAAAGAACAATAGATGAACAGCAGGGACACAGAACACAAAAGAACAATACATGAACAGCAGGGACACAGAGAACACAAAAGAACAATACATCAATAGCAGGGACACAGAGAACACAAAAGAACAATGCATGAACAACAGGGACACAGAGAACACAAAAGAGCAATGCATGAACAACAGGGATACAGAGAACAAAAAAGAACAATACATGAACAACAGGGACACAGAGAACACAAAAGAACAACAGGGACACAGAACACAAAAGAACAATACATGAACAACAGGGACACAGAACACAAAAGAACAATACATGAACAGTAGGGACACAGAGAACACAAAAGAACAATACATTAACAACAGTGACGCAGAGAACACAAAAGAACAATACATGAACAACAGGGACACAGAGAACACAAAAGAGCAATACATGAACAACAGGGACACAGAGAACACAAAAGAACAATACATGAACAGCAGGGACAGAGAACACAAAAGAACAATGCATGAACAACAGTAACAAAGAGAACAATACATGAACAACAGGGAAACAGAGGACACCAAAGAACAACACATGAACAACGGATACAGAAAACACCAAAGAACAATACATGAACAGCAGGGATATAGAGAACCCAACGAACAACACATGAACAACATGGACACAGAAAACACCAAAGAACAATGCATGAACAACAGGGATACAGGGAACACAAAAGAACAATACATGAACAGCAGGGACACAGAGAACACAAAAGAACAATACATGAACAACAGGGACACAGAGAACACAAAAGAACAATACATGAACAACAGGGATACAGAGACCACCAAAGAACAATACATGAACAACATTGACACGGAGAACACAAAAGAACAATACATGAACAACAGGGACACATAGAACACCAAAGAACAATACATGAACAGCAGGGATACAGAGAAAACCAAAGAACAATACATGAACAGCAGGGATACAGAGAAAACCAAAGAATAATACATGAACAGTGGGGACACAGAGAAAACAAAGAACAATACATGAACAACAGCGACACAGAGAACACCACAGAATAATACATGAACAACAGTGATACAGAGAACACAAAAGAACAATACATGAACAGCAGGGACACAGAGAACACAAAAGAACAAGGCATGAACAACAGGGACACAGAGAACACAAAAGAGCAATGCATGAAAAACAGGGACACAGAGAACAAAAAAGAACAATACATGAACAACAGGGACACAGAGAACACAAAAGAACAACAGGGACACAGAACACAAAAGAACAATACATGAACAACAGGGACACAGAACACAAAAGAACAATACATGAACAGCAGGGACACAGAGAACACAAAAGAACAATACATTAACAACAGTGACACAGAGAACACAAAAGAACAATACATGAACAACAGGGACACAGAGAACACAAAAGAGCAATACATGAACAACAGGGACACAGAGAACAAAAAAGAACAATACATGAACAACAGGGACACAGAGAACACAAAAGAACAATAGATGAACAGCAGGGACACAGAACACATAAGAACAATACATGAACAGCAGGGACACAGAGAACACAAAAGAACAACACATGAATAGCAGGGACACAGAGAACACAAAAGAACAATGCATGAACAACAGGGACACAGAGAACACAAAATAGCAATGCATGAACAACAGGGACACAGAGAACAAAAAAGAACAATACATGAACAACAGGGACACAGAGAACACAAAAGAACAGGGACACAGAACACAAAAGAACAATACATGAACAACAGGGACACAGAACACAAAAGAACAATACATGAACAGTAGGGACACATAGAACACAAAAGAACAATACATTAACAACAGTGACGCAGAGAACACAAAAGAACAATACATGAACAACAGGGACACAGAGAACACAAAAGAGCAATACATGAACAACAGGGACACAGAGAACACAAAAGAACAATACATGAACAGCAGGGACAGAGAACACAAAAGAACAATGCATGAACAACAGTAACACAGAGAACAATACATGAACAACAGGGAAACAGAGGACACCAAAGAACAACACATGAACAACGGATACAGAAAACACCAAAGAACAATACATGAACAGCAGGGATATAGAGAACCCAACGAACAACACATGAACAACAGGGACACAGAAAACACCAAAGAACAATGCATGAACAACAGGGATACAGAGAACACAAAAGAACAATACATGAACAGCAGGGACACAGAGAACACAAAAGAACAATACATGAACAACAGGGATACAGAGAACACCAAAGAACAATACATGAACAACAGGGACACAGAGAACACAAAAGAACAATACATGAACAACAGGGACACAGAGAACACAAAAGAACAATACATGAACAACAGGGATACAGAGACCACCAAAGAACAATACATGAACAACATTGACACGGAGAACACAAAAGAACAATACATGAACAACAGGGACACAGAGAACGCCAAAGAACAATACATGAACAGCAGGGATACAGAAAACACAAAAGAACAATACATGAACAACAGGGACACAGAGAACACAAAAGAACAATACATGAACAACAGGGACACAGAGAACACAAAAGAACAATACATGAACAACAGGGATACAGAGACCACCAAAGAACAATACATGAACAACATTGACACGGAGAACACAAAAGAACAATACATGAACAACAGGGACACAGAGAACACCAAAGAACAATACATGAACAGCAGGGATACAGAGAAAACCAAAGAACAATACATGAACAGCAGGGATACAGAGAAAACCAAAGAACAATACATGAACAGTGGGGACACAGAGAAAACAAAGAACAATACATGAACAACAGGGACACAGAGAACACCACAGAATAATACATGAACAACAGTGATACAGAGAACACAAAAGAACAATACATGAACAACAGGGACACAGAGAACACCAAAGAACAACAGGGATACAGAAAACACAAAAGAACAATACATGAACAACAAGGACACAGAGAACAATACATGAACAAAAGGGACACAGAGAACACAAAAGAGCAATACATGAACAACAGGGACACAGAGAACACAAAAGAACAATACATGAACAGCAGGGACACAGAGAACACAAAAGAACAATACATGAACAGCAGGGACAGAGAACACAAAAAAACAATTCATGAACAACAGGGATACAGAGAAACCCAAAGAACAATACATGAACAACAGGGACACAGAAAACACAAAAGAACAATACATGAACAACAGGGACACAGAGAACAATGCATGAACAACAGGGACACAGAGAACACAAAAGAACAATACATGAACAACATTGACACGAAGAACACAAAAGAACAATACATGAACAACAGGGACACAGAGAACACAAAAGAACAATACATGAACAACAGGGATACAGAGACCACCAAAGAACAATACATGAACAACATTGACACGGAGAACATAAAAGAACAATACATGAACAACATGGACACATACAACACCAAAGAACAATACATGAACAGCAGGGATACAGAGAAAACCAAAGAACAATACATGAACAGCAGGGATACAGAGAAAACCAAAGAACAATACATGAACAGCGGGGACACAGAGAACACAAAGAACAATACATGAACAACAGGGACACAGAGAACACCAAAGAATAATACATGAACAACAGTGATACAGAGAACACAAAAGAACAATACATGAACAACAGGGACACAGAGAACACCAAAGAACAACACATGAACAACAGGGATACAGAAAACACAAAAGAACAATACATGAACAGCAGGGATACAGAGAACACAAAAGAGCAATACATGAACAGCAGGGATATAGAGAACACCAAAGAACAATACATGAACAGGGATACAGAAAACACAAAAGAACAAAACATGAACAGCAGGGATATAGAGAACACCAAAGAACAATACATGAACAGCAGGGATACAGAGAACCTCAACGAACAACACATGAACAACAGGGATACAGAGAACAATACATGAACAACAGGGATACAGAGAACACAAATGAACAATACATGAACAACAGGGACACAGAGAACACCAAAGAACAACACATGAACAACAGGGATACAGAAAACACGAAAGAACAATACATGAACAGCAGGGATATCGAGAACACCAAAGAACAATACATTAACAGCAGGGATATAGAGAACACCAAAGAACAATACATGAACAACAGGGACACAGAACATAAAAGAACAATACATGAACAGCAGGGACACAGAGAACACAAAAGAAAAATACATGAACAACAGGGATACAGAGAACACAAAAGAACAATACATGAACAACAGGGACAAAGAGAACACAAAAGAACAATACATGAACAGCAGGGATACAAAGACCACCAAAGAACAATACATGAACAACAGGGACACAGAGAACACAAAAGAACAATACATGAACAACAGGGACACAGAGAACACAAAAGAACAATACATGAACAACAGGGACTCAGAGAACACAAAAGAACAATACATGAACAACAGGGATACAGAGAACACAAAAGAACAATACATGAACAACAGGGACACAGAGAACACAAAATAACAATACATGAACAACAGGGACACAGAGAACACAAAAGAACAATACATAAACAGCAGGGACAAAGAGAACACAAAAGAACAATACATGAACAACAGGGATACAGAGAACACAAAAGAACAATGCATGAACAGCAGGGATACAGAGAACACAAAAGAAAAATACATGAACAACAGGGACACAGAGAACACCAAAGAACTATACATGAACAACAGGGATACAGAGAACACAAAAGAACTATACATGAACAACAGGGATACAGAGAACACCAACGAACAATACATAAACAACAGCGACACAGAGAACACCAAAGAACAAGACATGAACAACATTGACACGGAGAACACAAAAGAACAATACATGAACAACAGGGACACAGAGAACGCCAAAGAACAATACATGAACAGCAGGGATACAGGAAACACAAAAGAACAATACATGAACAACAGGGACACAGAGAACACAAAAGAACAATACATGAACAACAGGGACACAGAGAACACAAAAGAACAATACATGAACAACAGGGATACAGAGACCACCAAAGAACAATACATGAACAACATTGACACGGAGAACACAAAAGAACAATACATGAACAACAGGGACACAGAGAACACCAAAGAACAATACATGAACAGCAGGGATACAGAGAAAACCAAAGAACAATACATGAACAGCAGGGATACAGAGAAAACCAAAGAACAATACATGAACAGTGGGGACACAGAGAAAACAAAGAACAATACATGAACAACAGGGACACAGAGAACACCACAGAATAATACATGAACAACAGTGATACAGAGAACACAAAAGAACAATACATGAACAACAGGGACACAGAGAACACCAAAGAACAACAGGGATACAGAAAACACAAAAGAACATTACATGAACAACAAGGACACAGAGAACAATACATGAACAAAAGGGACACAGAGAACACAAAAGAGCAATACATGAACAACAGGGACACAGAGAACACAAAAGAACAATACATGAACAGCAGGGACACAGAGAACACAAAAGAACAATACATGAACAGCAGGGACAGAGAACACAAAAAAACAATTCATGAACAACAGGGATACAGAGAACCCCAAAGAACAATACATGAACAACAGGGACACAGAAAACACAAAAGAACAATACATGAACAACAGGGACACAGAGAACAATGCATGAACAACAGGGACACAGAGAACACAAAAGAACAATACATGAACAACATTGACACGGAGAACACAAAAGAACAATACATGAACAACAGGGACACAGAGAACACAAAAGAACAACAGGGATACAGAGACCACCAAAGAACAATACATGAACAACATTGACACGGAGAACACAAAAGAACAATACATGAACAACATGGACACATACAACACCAAAGAACAATACATGAACAGCAGGGATACAGAGAAAACCAAAGAACAATACATGAACAGCAGGGATACAGAGAAAACCAAAGAACAATACATGAACAGCGGGGAGACAGAGAACACAAAGAACAATACATGAACAACAGGGACACAGAGAACACCAAAGAATAATACATGAACAACAGTGATACAGAGAACACAAAAGAACAATACATGAACAACAGGGACACAGAGAACACCAAAGAACAACACATGAACAACGGGGATACAGAAAACACAAAAGAAAAATACATGAACAGCAGGGATACAGAGAACACAAAAGAGCAATACATGAACAGCAGGGATATAGAGAACACAAAAGAACAATACATGAACAGGGATACAGAAAACACAAAAGAACAATACATGAACAGCAGGGATATAGAGAACACCAAAGAACAATACATGAACAGCAGGGATACAGAGAACCTCAACGAACAACACATGAACAACAGGGATACAGAGAACAATACATGAACAACAGGGATACAGAGAACACAAATGAACAATACATGAACAACAGGGACACAGAAAACACCAAAGAACAACACATGAACAACAGGGATACAGAAAACACGAAAGAACAATACATGAACAGCAGGGATATCGAGAACACCAAAGAACAATACATTAACAGCAGGGATATAGAGAACACCAAAGAACAATACATGAACAACAGGGACACAGAACACAAAAGAACAATACATGAACAGTAGGGACACAGAGAACACAAAAGAACAATACATTAACAACAGTGACGCAGAGAACACAAAAGAACAATACATGAACAACAGGGACACAGAGAACACAAAAGAGCAATACATGAACAACAGGGACACAGAGAACACAAAAGAACAATACATGAACAGCAGGGACAGAGAACACAAAAGAACAATGCATGAACAACAGTAACAAAGAGAACAATACATGAACAACAGGGAAACAGAGGACACCAAAGAACAACACATGAACAACGGATACAGAAAACACCAAAGAACAATACATGAACAGCAGGGATATAGAGAACCCAACGAACAACACATGAACAACATGGACACAGAAAACACCAAAGAACAATGCATGAACAACAGGGATACAGGGAACACAAAAGAACAATACATGAACAGCAGGGACACAGAGAACACAAAAGAACAATACATGAACAACAGGGACACAGAGAACACAAAAGAACAATACATGAACAACAGGGATACAGAGACCACCAAAGAACAATACATGAACAACATTGACACGGAGAACACAAAAGAACAATACATGAACAACAGGGACACATAGAACACCAAAGAACAATACATGAACAGCAGGGATACAGAGAAAACCAAAGAACAATACATGAACAGCAGGGATACAGAGAAAACCAAAGAATAATACATGAACAGTGGGGACACAGAGAAAACAAAGAACAATACATGAACAACAGCGACACAGAGAACACCACAGAATAATACATGAACAACAGTGATACAGAGAACACAAAAGAACAATACATGAACAGCAGGGACACAGAGAACACAAAAGAACAAGGCATGAACAACAGGGACACAGAGAACACAAAAGAGCAATGCATGAAAAACAGGGACACAGAGAACAAAAAAGAACAATACATGAACAACAGGGACACAGAGAACACAAAAGAACAACAGGGACACAGAACACAAAAGAACAATACATGAACAACAGGGACACAGAACACAAAAGAACAATACATGAACAGCAGGGACACAGAGAACACAAAAGAACAATACATTAACAACAGTGACACAGAGAACACAAAAGAACAATACATGAACAACAGGGACACAGAGAACACAAAAGAGCAATACATGAACAACAGGGACACAGAGAACAAAAAAGAACAATACATGAACAACAGGGACACAGAGAAAACAAAAGAACAATAGATGAACAGCAGGGACACAGAACACATAAGAACAATACATGAACAGCAGGGACACAGAGAACACAAAAGAACAACACATGAATAGCAGGGACACAGAGAACACAAAAGAACAATGCATGAACAACAGGGACACAGAGAACACAAAATAGCAATGCATGAACAACAGGGACACAGAGAACAAAAAAGAACAATACATGAACAACAGGGACACAGAGAACACAAAAGAACAGGGACACAGAACACAAAAGAACAATACATGAACAACAGGGACACAGAACACAAAAGAACAATACATGAACAGTAGGGTCACATAGAACACAAAAGAACAATACATTAACAACAGTGACGCAGAGAACACAAAAGAACAATACATGAACAACAGGGACACAGAGAACACAAAAGAGCAATACATGAACAACAGGGACACAGAGAACACAAAAGAACAATACATGAACAGCAGGGACAGAGAACACAAAAGAACAATGCATGAACAACAGTAACACAGAGAACAATACATGAACAACAGGGAAACAGAGGACACCAAAGAACAACACATGAACAACGGATACAGAAAACACCAAAGAACAATACATGAACAGCAGGGATATAGAGAACCCAACGAACAACACATGAACAACAGGGACACAGAAAACACCAAAGAACAATGCATGAACAACAGGGATACAGAGAACACAAAAGAACAATACATGAACAGCAGGGACACAGAGAACACAAAAGAACAATACATGAACAACAGGGATACAGAGAACACCAAAGAACAATACATGAACAACAGGGACACAGAGAACACAAAAGAACAATACATGAACAACAGGGACACAGAGAACACAAAAGAACAATACATGAACAACAGGGATACAGAGACCACCAAAGAACAATACATGAACAACATTGACACGGAGAACACAAAAGAACAATACATGAACAACAGGGACACAGAGAACGCCAAAGAACAATACATGAACAGCAGGGATACAGAAAACACAAAAGAACAATACATGAACAACAGGGACACAGAGAACACAAAAGAACAATACATGAACAACAGGGACACAGAGAACACAAAAGAACAATACATGAACAACAGGGATACAGAGACCACCAAAGAACAATACATGAACAACATTGACACGGAGAACACAAAAGAACAATACATGAACAACAGGGACACAGAGAACACCAAAGAACAATACATGAACAGCAGGGATACAGAGAAAACCAAAGAACAATACATGAACAGCAGGGATACAGAGAAAACCAAAGAACAATACATGAACAGTGGGGACACAGAGAAAACAAAGAACAATACATGAACAACAGGGACACAGAGAACACCACAGAATAATACATGAACAACAGTGATACAGAGAACACAAAAGAACAATACATGAACAACAGGGACACAGAGAACACCAAAGAACAACAGGGATACAGAAAACACAAAAGAACAATACATGAACAACAAGGACACAGAGAACAATACATGAACAAAAGGGACACAGAGAACACAAAAGAGCAATACATGAACAACAGGGACACAGAGAACACAAAAGAACAATACATGAACAGCAGGGACACAGAGAACACAAAAGAACAATACATGAACAGCAGGGACAGAGAACACAAAAAAACAATTCATGAACAACAGGGATACAGAGAAACCCAAAGAACAATACATGAACAACAGGGACACAGAAAACACAAAAGAACAATACATGAACAACAGGGACACAGAGAACAATGCATGAACAACAGGGACACAGAGAACACAAAAGAACAATACATGAACAACATTGACACGAAGAACACAAAAGAACAATACATGAACAACAGGGACACAGAGAACACAAAAGAACAATACATGAACAACAGGGATACAGAGACCACCAAAGAACAATACATGAACAACATTGACACGGAGAACATAAAAGAACAATACATGAACAACATGGACACATACAACACCAAAGAACAATACATGAACAGCAGGGATACAGAGAAAACCAAAGAACAATACATGAACAGCAGGGATACAGAGAAAACCAAAGAACAATACATGAACAGCGGGGACACAGAGAACACAAAGAACAATACATGAACAACAGGGACACAGAGAACACCAAAGAATAATACATGAACAACAGTGATACAGAGAACACAAAAGAACAATACATGAACAACAGGGACACAGAGAACACCAAAGAACAACACATGAACAACAGGGATACAGAAAACACAAAAGAACAATACATGAACAGCAGGGATACAGAGAACACAAAAGAGCAATACATGAACAGCAGGGATATAGAGAACACCAAAGAACAATACATGAACAGGGATACAGAAAACACAAAAGAACAAAACATGAACAGCAGGGATATAGAGAACACCAAAGAACAATACATGAACAGCAGGGATACAGAGAACCTCAACGAACAACACATGAACAACAGGGATACAGAGAACAATACATGAACAACAGGGATACAGAGAACACAAATGAACAATACATGAACAACAGGGACACAGAGAACACCAAAGAACAACACATGAACAACAGGGATACAGAAAACACGAAAGAACAATACATGAACAGCAGGGATATCGAGAACACCAAATAACAATACATTAACAGCAGGGATATAGAGAACACCAAAGAACAATACATGAACAACAGGGACACAGAACATAAAAGAACAATACATGAACAGCAGGGACACAGAGAACACAAAAGAAAAATACATGAACAACAGGGATACAGAGAACACAAAAGAACAATACATGAACAACAGGGACAAAGAGAACACAAAAGAACAATACATGAACAGCAGGGATACAAAGACCACCAAAGAACAATACATGAACAACAGGGACACAGAGAACACAAAAGAACAATACATGAACAACAGGGACACAGAGAACACAAAAGAACAATACATGAACAACAGGGACTCAGAGAACACAAAAGAACAATACATGAACAACAGGGATACAGAGAACACAAAAGAACAATACATGAACAACAGGGACACAGAGAACACAAAATAACAATACATGAACAACAGGGACACAGAGAACACAAAAGAACAATACATAAACAGCAGGGACAAAGAGAACACAAAAGAACAATACATGAACAACAGGGATACAGAGAACACAAAAGAACAATGCATGAACAGCAGGGATACAGAGAACACAAAAGAAAAATACATGAACAACAGGGACACAGAGAACACCAAAGAACTATACATGAACAACAGGGATACAGAGAACACAAAAGAACTATACATGAACAACAGGGATACAGAGAACACCAACGAACAATACATAAACAACAGCGACACAGAGAACACCAAAGAACAAGACATGAACAACATTGACACGGAGAACACAAAAGAACAATACATGAACAACAGGGACACAGAGAACGCCAAAGAACAATACATGAACAGCAGGGATACAGGAAACACAAAAGAACAATACATGAACAACAGGGACACAGAGAACACAAAAGAACAATACATGAACAACAGGGACACAGAGAACACAAAAGAACAATACATGAACAACAGGGATACAGAGACCACCAAAGAACAATACATGAACAACATTGACACGGAGAACACAAAAGAACAATACATGAACAACAGGGACACAGAGAACACCAAAGAACAATACATGAACAGCAGGGATACAGAGAAAACCAAAGAACAATACATGAACAGCAGGGATACAGAGAAAACCAAAGAACAATACATGAACAGTGGGGACACAGAGAAAACAAAGAACAATACATGAACAACAGGGACACAGAGAACACCACAGAATAATACATGAACAACAGTGATACAGAGAACACAAAAGAACAATACATGAACAACAGGGACACAGAGAACACCAAAGAACAACAGGGATACAGAAAACACAAAAGAACATTACATGAACAACAAGGACACAGAGAACAATACATGAACAAAAGGGACACAGAGAACACAAAAGAGCAATACATGAACAACAGGGACACAGAGAACACAAAAGAACAATACATGAACAGCAGGGACACAGAGAACACAAAAGAACAATACATGAACAGCAGGGACAGAGAACACAAAAAAACAATTCATGAACAACAGGGATACAGAGAACCCCAAAGAACAATACATGAACAACAGGGACACAGAAAACACAAAAGAACAATACATGAACAACAGGGACACAGAGAACAATGCATGAACAACAGGGACACAGAGAACACAAAAGAACAATACATGAACAACATTGACACGGAGAACACAAAAGAACAATACATGAACAACAGGGACACAGAGAACACAAAAGAACAACAGGGATACAGAGACCACCAAAGAACAATACATGAACAACATTGACACGGAGAACACAAAAGAACAATACATGAACAACATGGACACATACAACACCAAAGAACAATACATGAACAGCAGGGATACAGAGAAAACCAAAGAACAATACATGAACAGCAGGGATACAGAGAAAACCAAAGAACAATACATGAACAGCGGGGACACAGAGAACACAAAGAACAATACATGAACAACAGGGACACAGAGAACACCAAAGAATAATACATGAACAACAGTGATACAGAGAACACAAAAGAACAATACATGAACAACAGGGACACAGAGAACACCAAAGAACAACACATGAACAACGGGGATACAGAAAACACAAAAGAAAAATACATGAACAGCAGGGATACAGAGAACACAAAAGAGCAATACATGAACAGCAGGGATATAGAGAACACAAAAGAACAATACATGAACAGGGATACAGAAAACACAAAAGAACAATACATGAACAGCAGGGATATAGAGAACACCAAAGAACAATACATGAACAGCAGGGATACAGAGAACCTCAACGAACAACACATGAACAACAGGGATACAGAGAACAATACATGAACAACAGGGATACAGAGAACACAAATGAACAATACATGAACAACAGGGACACAGAAAACACCAAAGAACAACACATGAACAACAGGGATACAGAAAACACGAAAGAACAATACATGAACAGCAGGGATATCGAGAACACCAAAGAACAATACATTAACAGCAGGGATATAGAGAACACCAAAGAACAATACATGAACAACAGGGACACAGAACATAAAAGAACAATACATGAACAGCAGGGACACAGAGAACACAAAAGAAAAATACATGAAAAACAGGGACACAGAGAACACAAAAGAACAATACATGAACAACAGGGACACAGAGAACACAAAAGAACAATACATGAACAACAGGGACACAGAGAACACAAAAGAACAATACATGAACAACAGGGATACAGAGAACACAAAAGAACAATACATGAACAACAGGGACACAGAGAACACAAAAGAACAATACATGAACAACAGGGACACAGAGAACACAAAAGAACAATACATAAACCGCAGGGACACAGAGAACACAAAAGAACAATACATGAACAACAGGGATACAGAGAACACAAAAGAACAATGCATGAACAGAAGGGATACAGAGAACACAAAAGAAAAATACATGAACAACAGGGACACAGAGAACACCAAAGAACTATACATGAACAACAGGGATACAGAGAACACAAAAGAACTATACATGAACAACAGGGATACAGAGAACACAAAAGAACTATACATGAACAACATGGATACAGAGAACACCAAAGAACAATATATAAACAACAGCGATACAGAGAACACCAAAGAACAATACATGAACAACATTGACACGGAGAACACAAAAGAACAATACATCAAAAACAGGGACACAGAGAACGCCAAAGAACAATACATGAACAGCAGGGATACAGAAAACACAAAAGAACAATACATGAACAACAGGGACACAGAGAACACAAAAGAGCAATACATGAACAACAGGGACACAGAGAACACAAAAGAACAATACATGAACAGCAGGGACACAGAGAACACAAAAGAACAATACATGAACAGCAGGGACAGAGAACACAAAAAAACAATTCATGAACAACAGGGATACAGAGAACCCCAAAGAACAATACATGAACAACAGGGACACAGAAAACACAAAAGAACAATACATGAACAACAGGGACACAGAGAACAATACATGAACAACAGGGACACAGAGAACACAAAAGAACAATACATGAACAACATTGACACGGAGAACACAAAAGAACAATACATGAACAACAGGGACACAGAGAACACAAAAGAACAATACATGAACAACAGGGATACAGAGACCACCAAAGAACAATACATGAACAACATTGACACGGAGAACACAAAAGAACAATACATGAACAACATGGACACATACAACACCAAAGAACAATACATGAACAGCAGGGATACAGAGAAAACCAAAGAACAATACATGAACAGCAGGGATACAGAGAAAACCAAAGAACAATACATGAACAGCGGGGACACAGAGAACACAAAGAACAATACATGAACAACAGGGACACAGAGAACACCAAAGAATAATACATGAACAACAGTGATACAGAGAACACAAAAGAACAATACATGAATAACAGGGACACAGAGAACACCAAAGAACAACACATGAACAACAGGGATACAGAAAACACAAAAGAACAATACATGAACAGCAGGGATACAGAGAACACAAAAGAGCAATACATGAACAGCAGGGATATAGAGAACACCAAAGAACAATACATGAACAGGGATACAGAAAACACAAAAGAACAATACATGAACAGCAGGGATATAGAGAACACCAAAGAACAATACATGAACAGCAGGGATACAGAGAACCTCAACGAACAACACATGAACAACAGGGATACAGAGAACAATACATGAACAACAGGGATACAGAGAACACAAATGAACAATACATGAACAACAGGGACACAGAGAACACCAAAGAACAACACATGAACAACAGGGATACAGAAAACACGAAAGAACAATACATGAACAGCAGGGATCTCGAGAACACCAAAGAACAATACATTAACAGCAGGGATATAGAGAACACCAAAGAACAAAACATGAACAACAGGGACACAGAACATAAAAGAACAATACATGAACAGCAGGGACACAGAGAACACAAAAGAAAAATACATGAACAACAGGGATACAGAGAACACAAAAGAACAATACATGAACAACAGGGACAAAGAGAACACAAAAGAACAATACATGAACAACAGGGATACAGAGACCACCAAAGAACAATACATGAACAACAGGGACACAGAGAACACAAAAGAACAATACATGAACAACAGGGACACAGAGAACACAAAAGAACAATACATGAACAACAGGGACACAGAGAACACAAAAGAACAATACATGAACAACAGGGATACAGAGAACACAAAAGAACAATACATGAACAACAGGGACACAGAGAACACAAAAGAACAATACATGAACAACAGGGACACAGAGAACACAAAAGAACAATACATAAACAGCAGGGACACAGAGAACACAAAAGAACAATACATGAACAACAGGGATACAGAGAACACAAAAGAACAATGCATGAACAACAGGGACAAAGAGAACACAAAAGAACAATACATGAACAGCAGGGATACAGAGACCACCAAAGAACAATACATGAACAGCAGGGATACAGAGAGCACCAAAGAACAATACATGAACAGCAGGGATACAGAGAACATAAAAGAACGATACATGAACAACAGGGATACAGAGAACACCAAAGAACAATACACGAACAACAGGGACACAGAGAACACCAAAGAACAATACATGAATAGCAGGGATACAGAGAACACCAAAGAACAATACATGAACAACAGGGACACAGAGAGCACCAAAGAACAATAAATGAACAGCAGGGATACAGAGAAAACCAAAGAACAATACATGAACAGCAGGGATACAGAGAAAACCAAAGAACAATACATGAACAGCGGGGACACAGAGAACACAAAGAACAATACATGAACAACAGGGACACAGAGAACACCAAAGAATAATACATGAACAACAGTGATGCAGAGAACACAAAAGAACAATACATGAACAACAGGGACACAGAGAACACCAAAGAACAACACATGAACAACAGGGATACAGAAAACACAAAAGAACAATACATGAACAGCAGGGATACAAAGAACACAAAAGAGCAATACATGAACAGCAGGGATATAGAGAACACCAAAGAACAATACATGAACAGGGATACAGAAAACACAAAAGAACAATACATGAACAGCAGGGATATAGAGAACACCAAAGAACAATACATGAACAGCAGGGATACAGAGAACCTCACCGAACAACACATGAACAACAGGGATACAGAGAACACCAAAGAACAATACATGAACAACAGGGATACAGAGAACACAAATGAACAATACATGAACAACAGGGACACAGATAACACCAAAGAACAACACATGAACAACAGGGATACAGAAAACACAAATGAACAATACATTAACAGCAGGGATATAGAGAACACCAAAGAACAATACATGAACAACAGGGACACAGAACATAAAAGAACAATACATGAACAGCAGGGACACAGAGAACACAAAAGAAAAATACATGAACAACAGGGATACAGAGAACACAAAAGAACAATACATGAACAACAGGGACAAAGAGAACACAAAAGAACAATACATGAACAGCAGGGATACAGAGACCACCAAAGAACAATACATGAACAACAGGGACACAGAGAACACAAAAGAACAATACATGAACAACAGGGACACAGAGAACACAAAAGAACAATACATGAACAACAGGGACACAGAGAACACAAAAGAACAATACATGAACAACAGGGATACAGAGAACACAAAAGAACAATACATGAACAACAGGGACACAGAGAACACAAAAGAACAATACATGAACAACAGGGACACAGAGAACACAAAAGAACAATACATAACAGCAGGGACACAGAGAACACAAAAGAACAATACATGAACAACAGGGATACAGAGAACACAAAAGAACAATGCATGAACAGCAGGGATACAGAGAACACAAAAGAAAAATACATGAACAACAGGGACACAGAGAACACCAAAGAACTATACATGAACAACAGGGATACAGAGAACACAAAAGAACTATACATGAACAACAGGGATACAGAGAACACAAAAGAACTATACATGAACAACAGGGATACAGAGAACACCAAAGAACAATACATAAACAACAGCGATACAGAGAACACCAAAGAACTATATATGAACAACAGGGATACAGAGAACACAAAAGAACAATACATGAACAGCAGGGATACTGAGAACCTCAAAGAACAATACATGAACAACCGGGACACAGAGAATACCACAGAACAATACATGAACAGCAGGGATACAGAGAGCACCAAAGAACAATACATGAACAACAGGGATACAGAGAACACCAAAGAACAATACATGAACAACAGGGATACAGAGAACACCAAAGAACAATACATGAACAACAGGGACACAGAGAGCACCAAAGAACAATACATGAACAGCAGGGATACAGAGAATACCAAAGAACAATACATGAACAGCAGGGACACAGAGAACACAAAAGAACAATACATGAACAGCAGCGATACAGAGAGCACCAAAGAACAATACATGAACAACAGGGATACAGAGAACACCAAAGAACAATACATGAACAACACGGATACAGAGAACACCAAAGAACAATACATGAACAGCAGGGATACAGAGAACACCAAAGAACAATACATGAACAGCGGGGACACAGAGAACACCAAAGAACAATACATGAACAACAGGGATACAGAGAACACCAAAGAACAATACATGAACAGCAGGGATACAGAGAGCACCAAAGAACAATACATGAACAGCAGGGATACAGAGAACACAAAAGAACGATACATGAACAACAGGGATACAGAGAACACCAAAGAACAATACACGAACAACAGGGACACAGAGAACACCAAAGAACAATACATGAATAGCAGGGATACAGAGAACACCATAGAACAATACATGAACAACAGGGACACAGAGAGCACCAAAGAACAATACATGAACAGCAGGGATACAGAGAAAACCAAAGAACAATACATGAACAGCAGGGATACAGAGAAAACCAAAGAACAATACATGAACAGCGGGGACACAGAGAACACAAAGAACAATACATGAACAACAGGGACACAGAGAACACCAAAGAATAATACATGAACAACAGTGATACAGAGAACACAAAAGAACAATACATGAACAACAGGGACACAGAGAACACTAAAGAACAACACATGAACAACAGGGATACAGAAAACACAAACGAACAATACATGAACAGCAGGGATACAGAGAACACAAAAGAGCAATACATGAACAGCAGGGATATAGAGAACACCAAAGAACAATACATGAACAGGGATACAGAAAACACAAAAGAACAATACATGAACAGCAGGGATATAGAGAACACCAAAGAACAATACATGAACAGCAGGGATACAGAGAACCTCACCGAACAACACATGAACAACAGGGATACAGAGAACACCAAAGAACAATACATGAACAACAGGGATACAGAGAACACAAATGAACAATACATGAACAACAGGGACACAGAGAACACCAAAGAACAAGACATGAACAACAGGGATACAGAAAACACGAAAGAACAATACATGAACAGCAGGGATATCGAGAACACCAAAGAACAATACATTAACAGCAGGGATATAGAGAACACCAAAGAACAATACATGAACAACAGGGACACAGAACATAAAAGAACAATACATGAACAGCAGGGACACAGAGAACACAAAAGAAAAATACATGAACAACAGGGATACAGAGAACACAAAAGAACAATACATGAACAACAGGGACAAAGAGAACACAAAAGAACAATACATGAACAGCAGGGATACAGAGACCACCAAAGAACAATACATGAACAACAGGGACACAGAGAACACAAAAGAACAATACATGAACAACAGGGACACAGAGAACACAAAAGAACAATACATGAACAACAGGGACACAGAGAACACAAAAGAACAATACATGAACAACAGGGATACAGAGAACACAAAAGAACAATACATGAACAACAGGGACACAGAGAACACAAAAGAACAATACATGAACAGCGGGGACACAGAGAACACCAAAGAACAATACATGAACAACAGGGATACAGAGAACACAAAAGAACAATACACGAACAAACGGAATACAGAGAATACCAAAGAACAACACATGAACAACCGGGACACAGAGAATACCACAGAACAATACATGAACAGCAGGGATACAGAGAGCACCAAAGAACAATACATGAACAGCAGGGACACAGAGAACACCAAAGAACAATACACGAACAACAGGGATACAGAAAACACGAAAGAACAATACATGAACAGCAGGGATATCGAGAACACCAAAGAACAATACATTAACAGCAGGGATATAGAGAACACCAAAGAACAATACATGAACAACAGGAACACAGAACATAAAAGAACAATACATGAACAGCAGGGACACAGAGAACACAAAAGAAAAATACATGAACAACAGGGATACAGAGAACACAAAAGAACAATACATGAACAACAGGGACAAAGAGAACACAAAAGAACAATACATGAACAGCAGGGATACAGAGACCACCAAAGATCAATACATGAACAACAGGGACACAGAGAACACAAAAGAACAATACATGAACAACAGGGACACAGAGAACACAAAAGAACAATACATGAACAACAGGGATACAGAGAACACAAAAGAACAATACATGAACAACAGGGACACAGAGAACACAAAAGAACAATACATGAACAACAGGGACACAGAGAACACAAAAGAACAATACATGAACAGCAGGGACACAGAGAACACAAAAGAACAATACATGAACAACAGGGATACAGAGAACACAAAAGAACAATGCATGAACAGCAGGGATACAGTGAACACAAAAGAAAAATACATGAACAACAGGGACACAGAGAACACCAAAGAACTATACATCAACAACAGGGATACAGAGAACACAAAAGAACTATACATGAACAACAGGGATACAGAGAACACAAAAGAACAATACATGAACAACAGGGACACAGAGAACACAAAAGAACAATACATGAACAACAGGGACACAGAGAACACCAAAGAACAAGACATGAACAACAGGGATACAGAAAACACGAAAGAACAATACATGAACAGCAGGGATATCGAGAACACCAAAGAACAATACATTAACAGCAGGGATATAGAGAACACCAAAGAACAATACATGAACAACAGGGACACAGAACATAAAAGAACAATACATGAACAGCAGGGACACAGAGAACACAAAAGAAAAATACATGAACAACAGGGATACAGAGAACACAAAAGAACAATACATGAACAACAGGGACACAGAGAACACAAAAGAACAATACATGAACAACAGGGACACAGAGAACACCAAAGAACAAGACATGAACAACAGGGATACAGAAAACACGAAAGAACAATACATGAACAGCAGGGATATCGAGAACACCAAAGAACAATACATTAACAGCAGGGATATAGAGAACACCAAAGAACAATACATGAACAACAGGGACACAGAACATAAAAGAACAATACATGAACAGCAGGGACACAGAGAACACAAAAGAAAAATACATGAACAACAGGGATACAGAGAACACAAAAGAACAATACATGAACAACAGGGACAAAGAGAACACAAAAGAACAATACATGAACAGCAGGGATACAGAGACCACCAAAGAACAATACATGAACAACAGGGACACAGAGAACACAAAAGAACAATACATGAACAACAGGGACACAGACAACACAAAAGAACAATACATGAACAACAGGGACACAGAGAACACAAAAGAACAATACATGAACAACAGGGATACAGAGAACACAAAAGAACAATACATGAACAACAGGGACACAGAGAACACAAAAGAACAATACATGAACAGCGGGGACACAGAGAACACCAAAGAACAATACATGAACAACAGGGATACAGAGAACACAAAAGAACAATACACGAACAAACGGAATACAGAGAATACCAAAGAACAACACATGAACAACCGGGACACAGAGAATACCACAGAACAATACATGAACAGCAGGGATACAGAGAACACCAAAGAACAATACATGAACAGGGATACAGAAAACACAAAAGAACAATACATGAACAGCAGGGATATAGAGAACACCAAAGAACAATACATGAACAGCAGGGATACAGAGAACCTCACCGAACAACACATGAACAACAGGGATACAGAGAACACCAAAGAACAATACATGAACAACAGGGATACAGAGAACACAAATGAACAATACATGAACAACAGGGACACAGAGAACACCAAAGAACAAGACATGAACAACAGGGATACAGAAAACACGAAAGAACAATACATGAACAGCAGGGATATCGAGAACACCAAAGAACAATACATTAACAGCAGGGATATAGAGAACACCAAAGAACAATACATGAACAACAGGGACACAGAACATAAAAGAACAATACATGAACAGCAGGGACACAGAGAACACAAAAGAAAAATACATGAACAACAGGGATACAGAGAACACAAAAGAACAATACATGAACAACAGGGACAAAGAGAACACAAAAGAACAATACATGAACAGCAGGGATACAGAGACCACCAAAGAACAATACATGAACAACAGGGACACAGAGAACACAAAAGAACAATACATGAACAACAGGGACACAGAGAACACAAAAGAACAATACATGAACAACAGGGACACAGAGAACACAAAAGAACAATACATGAACAACAGGGATACAGAGAACACAAAAGAACAATACATGAACAACAGGGACACAGAGAACACAAAAGAACAATACATGAACAGCGGGGACACAGAGAACACCAAAGAACAATACATGAACAACAGGGATACAGAGAACACAAAAGAACAATACACGAACAAACGGAATACAGAGAATACCAAAGAACAACACATGAACAACCGGGACACAGAGAATACCACAGAACAATACATGAACAGCAGGGATACAGAGAGCACCAAAGAACAATACATGAACAGCAGGGACACAGAGAACACCAAAGAACAATACACGAACAACAGGGATACAGAAAACACGAAAGAACAATACATGAACAGCAGGGATATCGAGAACACCAAAGAACAATACATTAACAGCAGGGATATAGAGAACACCAAAGAACAATACATGAACAACAGGAACACAGAACATAAAAGAACAATACATGAACAGCAGGGACACAGAGAACACAAAAGAAAAATACATGAACAACAGGGATACAGAGAACACAAAAGAACAATACATGAACAACAGGGACAAAGAGAACACAAAAGAACAATACATGAACAGCAGGGATACAGAGACCACCAAAGATCAATACATGAACAACAGGGACACAGAGAACACAAAAGAACAATACATGAACAACAGGGACACAGAGAACACAAAAGAACAATACATGAACAACAGGGATACAGAGAACACAAAAGAACAATACATGAACAACAGGGACACAGAGAACACAAAAGAACAATACATGAACAACAGGGACACAGAGAACACAAAAGAACAATACATGAACAGCAGGGACACAGAGAACACAAAAGAACAATACATGAACAACAGGGATACAGAGAACACAAAAGAACAATGCATGAACAGCAGGGATACAGTGAACACAAAAGAAAAATACATGAACAACAGGGACACAGAGAACACCAAAGAACTATACATCAACAACAGGGATACAGAGAACACAAAAGAACTATACATGAACAACAGGGATACAGAGAACACAAAAGAACAATACATGAACAACAGGGACACAGAGAACACAAAAGAACAATACATGAACAACAGGGACACAGAGAACACCAAAGAACAAGACATGAACAACAGGGATACAGAAAACACGAAAGAACAATACATGAACAGCAGGGATATCGAGAACACCAAAGAACAATACATTAACAGCAGGGATATAGAGAACACCAAAGAACAATACATGAACAACAGGGACACAGAACATAAAAGAACAATACATGAACAGCAGGGACACAGAGAACACAAAAGAAAAATACATGAACAACAGGGATACAGAGAACACAAAAGAACAATACATGAACAACAGGGACACAGAGAACACAAAAGAACAATACATGAACAACAGGGACACAGAGAACACCAAAGAACAAGACATGAACAACAGGGATACAGAAAACACGAAAGAACAATACATGAACAGCAGGGATATCGAGAACACCAAAGAACAATACATTAACAGCAGGGATATAGAGAACACCAAAGAACAATACATGAACAACAGGGACACAGAACATAAAAGAACAATACATGAACAGCAGGGACACAGAGATCACAAAAGAAAAATACATGAACAACAGGGATACAGAGAACACAAAAGAACAATACATGAACAACAGGGACAAAGAGAACACAAAAGAACAATACATGAACAGCAGGGATACAGAGACCACCAAAGAACAATACATGAACAACAGGGACACAGAGAACACAAAAGAACAATACATGAACAACAGGGACACAGACAACACAAAAGAACAATACATGAACAACAGGGACACAGAGAACACAAAAGAACAATACATGAACAACAGGGATACAGAGAACACAAAAGAACAATACATGAACAACAGGGACACAGAGAACACAAAAGAACAATACATGAACAGCGGGGACACAGAGAACACCAAAGAACAATACATGAACAACAGGGATACAGAGAACACAAAAGAACAATACACGAACAAACGGAATACAGAGAATACCAAAGAACAACACATGAACAACCGGGACACAGAGAATACCACAGAACAATACATGAACAGCAGGGATACAGAGAGCACCAAAGAACAATACATGAACAGCAGGGACACAGAGAACACCAAAGAACAATACACGAACAACAGGGATACAGAAAACACGAAAGAACAATACATGAACAGCAGGGATATCGAGAACACCAAAGAACAATACATTAACAGCAGGGATATAGAGAACACCAAAGAACAATACATGAACAACAGGAACACAGAACATAAAAGAACAATACATGAACAGCAGGGACACAGAGAACACAAAAGAAAAATACATGAACAACAGGGATACAGAGAACACAAAAGAACAATACATGAACAACAGGGACAAAGAGAACACAAAAGAACAATACATGAACAGCAGGGATACAGAGACCACCAAAGATCAATACATGAACAACAGGGACACAGAGAACACAAAAGAACAATACATGAACAACAGGGACACAGAGAACACAAAAGAACAATACATGAACAACAGGGATACAGAGAACACAAAAGAACAATACATGAACAACAGGGACACAGAGAACACAAAAGAACAATACATGAACAACAGGGACACAGAGAACACAAAAGAACAATACATGAACAGCAGGGACACAGAGAACACAAAAGAACAATACATGAACAACAGGGATACAGAGAACACAAAAGAACAATGCATGAACAGCAGGGATACAGTGAACACAAAAGAAAAATACATGAACAACAGGGACACAGAGAACACCAAAGAACTATACATCAACAACAGGGATACAGAGAACACAAAAGAACTATACATGAACAACAGGGATACAGAGAACACAAAAGAACTATACATGAACAACATGGATACAGAGAACACCAAAGAACAATACATAAACAACAGCGATACAGAGAACACAAAAGAACTATATATGAACAACAGGGATACAGAGAACACAAAAGAACAATACATGAACAGCAGGGATACTGAGAACCTCAAAGAACAATACATGAACAACCGGGACACAGAGAATACCACAGAACAATACATGAACAGCAGGGATACAGAGAGCACCAAAGAACAATACATGAACAACAGGGATACAGAGAACACCAAAGAACAATACATGAACAACAGGGATACAGAGAACACCAAAGAACAATACATGAACAACAGGGACACAGAGAGCACCAAAGAACAATACATGAACAGCAGGGATACAGAGAATACCAAAGAACAATACATGAACAGCAGGGACACAGAGAACACCAAAGAACAATACATGAACAGCAGGGATACAGAGAACACCAAAGAACAATACATGAACAGCGGGGACACAGAGAACACCAAAGAACAATACATGAACAACAGGGATACAGAGAACATCAAAGAACAATACATGAACAGCAGGGATACAGAGAGCACCAAAGAACAATACATGAACAGCAGGGATACAGAGAACACAAAAGAACGATACATGAACAACATGGATACAGAGAACACCAAAGAACAATACATGAACAACAGGGAAACAGAGAACACCAAAGAACAATACATGAATAGCAGGGATACAGAGAACACCGAAGAACAATACATGAACAACAGGGACACAGAGAGCACCAAAGAACAATACATGAACAGCAGGGATACAGAGAATACCAAAGAACAATACATGAACAGCGGGGACACAGAGAACACCAAAGAACAATACATGAACAGCAGGGATACAGAGAACACAAAAGAACAATACACGAACAAACGGAATACAGAGAATACCAAAGAACAATACATGAACAACCGGGACACAGAGAATACCACAGAACAATACATGAACAGCAGGGACACAGAGAACACCAAAGAACAATACACGAATTAACGGAATACAGAGAATACCAACGAACAACACATGCACAACAGGGATAAAGAGAACACCAAATAAAAATACATGCACAACAGGGATACAGAGAACACCAAAGAACAACACATGCACAGCAGGGATACAGAGAACACCAAAGAACAACACATGCACAGCAGGGATACAGAGAACATCAAAGAACAACACATGCACAGCAGGGATACAGAGAACACCAAAGAACAACACATGCACAGCAGGGATACAGAGAACATCAAAGAACAACACATGCACAGCAGGGATACAGAGAACACCAAAGAACAACACATGCACAGCAGGGATACAGAGAACATCATTGACAATATTAATGACAATGTAAAGGAGAAAGTAGTCGAGGATCAAATGATGGAAAACTGTGGAATGAAGAACCTATCTGCATGTAACAATCTAAATTAAAAATTCGTTATGAGCCAAGCAACAACAATGTATTTGCCTAGCATAGGAACTTTTGTAAATGTTTTCATGGCAAAGATGTTTACTTTGAGGAAGCTTAGAAAAGAACCCATTACATAATGAAGTTTATGTTAACAGTATGAAAAAAATCAACAAGAAATGGAATTGATATAGATAAACTCGTAGCTGAAACAAGATCACTTGAAGCAATCCACGGAACCAAAAACTACTTCGTGGATATAGGACAATAACTCACACCGAAAAAAATGGTGAAGTTGAAGTCATCACTTCGAAAGTTTTACAGTCACCACCATGACTTGCCTAACCGTTGCGAATATCTGTGTCACAAATGGCCACCGATATGTTTCGTTTGTCGTAATCACAACCCTGTCCTTCATTTATGACCGGGAAAAGTTACGACTATATTTGAAAGCTAAAAAAAGTCTACCCATTCTAGCAGCGCTCAAATACATACCTTTATGTATAAGTAACCTCCCTCCCAATACTGTTTCGTGAAAAAGGAGTACTCGTTTAACCCCTGGTTTCTCTTTTGGGTCTGCATCTGTAGACAGGACATGTAAAATGACACCGAAGAACGCATATCTACACGAATGCACGTCTTCATATTGATAAAAAGTACACTTAATTTCATAAAGTTATGTAATTTCTATATGAAAGTTATTTTGGCGAAGCTTACCCAATCCGATGTCTGAAGTCACCTTTTAAAATTGCAAGATAGGAAAATGCCGCCTAGCGAGAATTGCCGCCTAGAATTTTAGTCTAACTTCACACTGGTAGTGGTAGAAATATAATATGCACAAAAACATATGCTCACATACAAATTATACATTATATTATACATACTTTCACAATGTTCTCTACCAGAAGTTGGTTTGTAAGCTCTGTGATATTGTTTTGGGCGAACTTCCCCTTCACAGTAGACACAGTGACTGTTATAAGAACTAGAACATCGTCTATGGTTACAGTGATCAATTGGCTTACACACTGAAATGATTCAACATCTTCTTACTAATGATAATAATGGCTGCTATTAAAATGAATGGCTGCTAGACAGGAAACTCCCAGTGTATCGCTTGACTAATTGTTATTTAACGTCAAATGAATACATTTTCAACTATTTCATGCCGTGAACAGGTTTTCAAACAATAACCCGTCATATTGTTAAATCAATCATAGGGTTATGGGCGAACGTTTTGTTTGTCTTAGCTTAAAGAGGAGATAATTGTAACAACCATCAATAAACTATCAATAGTGTCCAATAGTCACTGCTGCAGTTTGCTTTTACGTCTTGAAAGTGCGACATTTCAATCGGCATCCCATCTTTATTGGGAGGTTTGTAGTTGATTGGAGACACCCCTTTCGAAGGGTGAGTACTCTGCTGTGTTGAAACAAAGTCTGTATATAACCCGGGATTCCCATCGGGATAACTTTTATGTATCTGGGATGTTCATTATAACATTTTTATACACTAGGGTAATAGCAAGTTTATTGTTCCCGGAGACTCCAACTATTGCCCGAGATGAAGCCAAGTGCAATCGTTGTTATCGAGGAGAACAATAAACTTGCTACCACCCGTATATACAGTCAATAAGTCAATACAGTCGCCTAGTTTGTTGTTGTCCTCTGCGGGTTTCGGGATTTTTGTTCAGCATGGGAAAAATCCGTGTTTCCTCCAACGAAGAAAGAGGATTAAAAATTCCACGAAAATATATCGCGTCTTCAGTAAATAGCACAGGAGAGGTGAATAATCTCTTCTTGACTATTTACCGGTGAATAGTTCATTACACAGTTTACCAGTAAATAGAATATTTATGAACATATCTTTTTAATAGGAAAACTTATACTGAGGTTTAGTAGCATTAACTAATAAAGATACTATTATTAGCTGTAGGAATTTCAAATTATAATGTACCTCTAATTTGAAGTTGATTTTGAATTCTAAATGATGATTTTGTCAGCTATGGAATACACCGGTGGTAATACTCTGCATACAGGAAATCACACAAGCGGTGGCAATATTTTACATAGCCGATGATACTATACATACAGTACATGTTATTTATAGCAGAATCGTTCAACAATAATAAATGAGAATTTATATTATTATCGTTATATGTTATACTTACTTCTGCAGTATGGTCCATCGGAGTATGCCCCTTCCGCACAATCTGCGCAGCTCTCAGGCCTTCGACATTTACCACCACTCGCACGAATAATGTCACCGGAGCGTAATTTGACTGGATATTTACCATATGAGATGGTACAAGCGCTAGATCCAGACCTTCCATCACATATTGCTGTTAACAGAACGACAGACATATTAATAATTTATATGGTTATAAAAATATTAAAAAAATTAACAAATGTAGATTTAATATACAGTTTAAACTATATTTGGTCACACTGTTTTGATTATGAAATGTAAAGGAGGTCAAAATACCAAATTTCTTATTTCGTACTTCAGTATGGACAATTCACTTTACATTGTTTTTGCATTTATATAATGAATGTTCTATTTTTCCAGATTGTTCTGTTGTTTAAAGGGAATAATAACCTTTCGTGGAATGCTTAGTAAAATGGCGATTCTCTCGACGTCTTTCAGGGGAAGGAGGATGAATGTATTTGATAATGTAGGATGTCGAATCCCAAATCTGGAAGCCATACCTGAAGGTAAGGTTTTATTATATCATTATCTTTTGCAAAGATAATATTAATTGTGATAGCGTGTCAAATGCCCATAAATGTCCGTCAAATAACGGTGTGTCCGTTGTTTAAAAACATGCTGTCAAATTCTTAAACACTTAGATTATGTTTCGCAACAGGTGCAAATAACGAAGAGTGACAGAGACAGTGTCGTATGTGCTTCTTCGATATACGAATTCTGATTGCCCGTTTGGTATCTTCAAACTCAAACACAGACAGACAGACAGACACACAGACACCCCCCCCCCCACCCACACCCCCACCCACATACACGCACGCACACACACACACACACACACACACACACACACACACACATTTGGGTGAATTACTATCTCATTAGGGCAGATTGCGACTTCATTTGTGCGGACTACTACTTCATTTGGGCGAACTACTACTTCATTTGGGCGGACTACTACTTCATTTGGGCGGACTACTACTTCATTTGGGCGGACTACTACTTCATTTGGGCGGACTACTACTTCATTTGGGCGGACTACTACTTCATTTGCGCGGATTACTACTTCATTTTGGTTGATTACTACTTCATTTAGGTTGATTACTGCTTCATTTCGACGGATTACTACTTCATTTGGGCGGACTACTATTTCATTTGGGCGGATTACTATTTCATTAGGGCGGATTTTGACTTCATTTGGGCGGACTACTATTTCATTTGGGTGGACTACTACTTCATTTGCGCGGATTACTATTTCATTTGGGTGGACTACTACTTCATTTGGGCGGATTACTACTTCACTTAGGCGGACTACTACTTCATTTGGGTGGATTAATGCTTCATTTCGACGGATTACTACTTCATTTGGGCGGACTACTACTTCATTTGGGCGGACTACTATTTCATTTGGGCGGATTACTACTTCATTTGGGTGGATTACTACTTCATTTGGGTGGATTACTATTTCATTAGGGCGGATTACGACTTCATTTGGGTGGATTACTACTTCATTTGGGTGGATTACTATTTCATTAGGGCGGATTACAACTTCATTTGGGCGGACTACTACTTCATTTGGGCGGACTACTACTTCATTTGGGCGGACTACTACTTCATTTGGGCGGACTACTACTTCATTTGCGCGGATTACTACTTCATTTTGGTTGATTACTACTTCATTTAGGTTGATTACTGCTTCATTTCGACGGATTAATACTTCATTTGGGCGGACTACTATTTCATTTGGGCGGATTACTACTTCATTTGGGCGGATTACTACTTCATTTGGGTGGATTACTATTTCATTAGGGCGGATTTTGACTTCATTTGGGCGGACTACTATTTCATTTGGGTGGACTACTACTTCATTTGCGCAGATTACTATTTCATTTGGGTGGACTACTACTTCATTTGGGCGGATTACTACTTCACTTAGGCGGACTACTACTTCATTTGGGTGGATTAATGCTTCATTTCGACGGATTACTACTTCATTTGGGCGGACTACTACTTCATTTGGGCGGACTACTATTTCATTTGGGCGGATTACTACTTCATTTGGGTGGATTACTACTTCATTTGGGTGGATTACTATTTCATTAGGGCGGATTACGACTTCATTTGGGTGGATTACTACTTCATTTGGGTGGATTACTATTTCATTAGGGCGGATTACGACTTCATTTGGGCGGACTACTACTTCATTTGGGTGGATTATTATTTCATTAGGGCGGATTACGACTTCATTTGGGCGGACTACTACTTCATTTGGGTGGATTACTATTTCATTAGGGCGGATTTTGACTTCATTTGGGCGGACTACTATTTCATTTGGGTGGACTACTACTTCATTTGCACGGATTACTATTTCACTTAGGCGGACTACTATTTCATTTAGGAGGATTACTACTTCATTTAGGTTGATTACTACTTCATTTGGGTGGATTACTATTTCATTAGGGCGGATTGCTATTTCATTTGGGTGGACTACTATTTCATTTGGGTGGACCACTATTTCATTTGGGTGGACCACTATTTTATTTGGGAGGATTACTTCTGCATTTGGGCGAATTGCTATTTCTTGTGGGCGGATTACTATTTCATTAGCCGGATTACTATTTCATTTGGGTGGACTACTACTTCATTTGGGTGGATTATTATTTCATTTGGGTGGATTGCTATTTCAATTTGGTGGATTGTTACTTCATTTGGGCAGATAGCTATTTCATTTGGGCAGATTACTATTTCATTTGGGCAGATTACTATTTCATTTGCGTGTATGATTATTTCATCTGGGCGGATTGCTATTTCATATGGACAGATTGCTACTTCATTTGGGAGGATTGCTTCTGTATTTGGGCGAATTGCTATTTCTTTTGGGCGGATTACTATTTCATTTGGGCGGATTACTATTTCATTTGGTGGACTACTACTTCATTTGGGTGGATTGCTATTTCATTTGGGCGGATTAATATTTCATTTGGCAAGATTAATATTTTATTTGCGTAGATTACTATTTCATCTGGGCGGATTGCTTCTTCCTTTGGGCGGATTACTACTTCATCTGGATGGATTATTGTATTATTTAGGAGACAAAAATTGTCCATTTGGAATTGCACATCACATGGAATATGATAAAGTTATGAAATATTTCATACTAAACCAGGAATTATAAATAATTGTAATAATTACCTATATCTACTCCTCATTCACTGTAGAAAGGTATAGACATACATACCATAAAAACATTCCCTCTCGTCATGACTTCTCCATCCTGTCTCACATGTGTATTCTGTATGAGATTTACCTGTCCTGAAGAAAACACTTTCATTCAATCTAAGGACAAAACATAATGAAGTTCACAAAATATTTACGACAACACGGAACTCAGAAGGTAAAGACACATAATAGGACAACACAAAAAAATAAAAAGATGAGAAGGATCCCACCAAAAAACGGGGGTGAAGTCAGGTGCTCGCAAAAGGTAAGCAGTTTCTGCTTCTTTCAAGACACCCGTCGTGTTACTCATACAGTGAAGTCCGGTTAAAGTCTTGGCGGTGATAAGGGAAAAAAACGTAAAAAGTAAAAGGTCCATTTTCAATTCTATATTTTACATATATCTTTAAAAATATTCTATCTAAACACGGTGAACAATGAAAGAATTGCAATATACTTCACGATAGCTATTTATTTTTCCTCTAGCAAATTACATTCTGTTGATTTGTAGTTTGCAGGTCACACGACACCAAAAAATCGTAAAAAGAAACATTTATAGTTTTACCTTTAATATTTACAAGGGGCATAGCTGTGAAATAGTAAATATCATCATAGTCTAATTCAAATTGAAAATTGATTTGCAGTTTAAATCAAGAAGTACTCTAGTAAAGGAAGATAACATTACATTGTTGGAGTATTAAAAACGTAAATATTTAATTTAGTTCGCACGATGAGTTTCTGTAATAACCGTCTTCGTGTACACGCAAATTTAAAAAATGAAAGCCAAATAATATAAAAGTTCTTGGGATCAAGAAAACCAAAGGGCCTAAACAGGATAGCCAAAATCGGCTAATGTTACCTATACCTGAGGGAAGGAAACATTAGCTTTAATAATAACTACAATATATAAGGCTAATGTTACCTATACCTGAGGGAAGGAAACATTAGCTTTAATAATAACTACAATATATAAGGCTAATGTTACCTATACCTGAGGGAAGGAAACATTAGCTTTAATAATAACTACAATATATAAGGCTAATGTTACCTATACCTGAGGGAAGAAAACATTAGCTTTAATAATAACTACAATATATAAGGCTAATGTTACCTATACCTGAGGGAAGAAAACATTAGCTTTAATAATAACTACAATATATAAGGCTAATGTTACCTATACCTGAGGGAAGGAAACATTAGCTTTAATAATAACTACAATATATAAGGCTAATGTTACCTATACCTGAGGGAAGGAAACATTAGCTTTAATAATAACTACAATATATAAGGCTAATGTTACCTATACCTGAGGGAAGAAAACATTAGCTTTAATAATAACTACAATATATAAGGCTAATGTTACCTATACCTGAGGGAAGGAAACATTAGCTTTAATAATAACTACAATATATAAGGCTAATGTTACCTATACCTGAGGGAAGAAAACATTAGCTTTAATAATAACTACAATATATAAGGCTAATGTTACCTATACCTGAGGGAAGGAAACATTAGCTTTAATAATAACTACAATATATAAGGCTAATGTTACCTATACCTGAGGGAAGGAAACATTAGCTTTAATAATAACTACAATATATAAGGCTAATGTTACCTATACCTGAGGGAAGAAAACATTAGCTTTAATAATAACTACAATATATAAGGCTAATGTTACCTATACCTGAGGGAAGGAAACATTAGCTTTAATAATAACTACAATATATAAGGCTAATGTTACCTATACCTGAGGGAAGAAAACATTAGCTTTAATAATAACTACAATATATAAGGCTAATGTTACCTATACCTGAGGGAAGAAAACATTAGCTTTAATAATAACTACAATATATAAGGCTAATGTTACCTATACCTGAGGGAAGGAAACATTAGCTTTAATAATAACTACAATATATAAGGCTAATGTTACCTATACCTGAGGGAAGAAAACATTAGCTTTAATAATAACTACAATATATAAGGCTAATGTTACCTATACCTGAGGGAAGGAAACATTAGCTTTAATAATAACTACAATATATAAGGCTAATGTTACCTATACCTGAGGGAAGAAAACATTAGCTTTAATAATAACTACAATATATAAGGCTAATGTTACCTATACCTGAGGGAAGAAAACATTAGCTTTAATAATAACTACAATATATAAGGCTAATGTTACCTATACCTGAGGGAAGGAAACATTAGCTTTAATAATAACTACAATATATAAGGCTAATGTTACCTATACCTGAGGGAAGGAAACATTAGCTTTAATAATAACTACAATATATAAGGCTAATGTTACCTATACCTGAGGGAAGGAAACATTAGCTTTAATAATAACTACAATATATAAGGCTAATGTTACCTATACCTGAGGGAAGGAAACATTAGCTTTAATAATAACTACAATATATAAGGCTAATGTTACCTATACCTGAGGGAAGGAAACATTAGCTTTAATAATAACTACAATATATAAGGCTAATGTTACCTATACCTGAGGGAAGAAAACATTAGCTTTAATAATAACTACAATATATAAGGCTAATGTTACCTATACCTGAGGGAAGGAAACATTAGCTTTAATAATAACTACAATATATAAGGCTAATGTTACCTATACCTGAGGGAAGGAAACATTAGCTTTAATAATAACTACAATATATAAGGCTAATGTTACCTATACCTGAGGGAAGGAAACATTAGCTTTAATAATAACTACAATATATAAGGCTAATGTTACCTATACCTGAGGGAAGGAAACATTAGCTTTAATAATAACTACAATATATAAGGCTAATGTTACCTATACCTGAGGGAAGGAAACATTAGCTTTAATAATAACTACAATATATAAGGCTAATGTTACCTATACCTGAGGGAAGGAAACATTAGCTTTAATAATAACTACAATATATAAGGCTAATGTTACCTATACCTGAGGGAAGAAAACATTAGCTTTAATAATAACTACAATATATAAGGCTAATGTTACCTATACCTGAGGGAAGGAAACATTAGCTTTAATAATAACTACAATATATAAGGCTAATGTTACCTATACCTGAGGGAAGGAAACATTAGCTTTAATAATAACTACAATATATAAGAATTGTAAGTTTAAATAAAAAAAATGTGTATCTAATAAACTGTATCCGTTCCGAAAAACAGACTACTGGAAAAATAATACACAGGGGACAAATAGTCCAACAGCTGATGGATTGGCCCAATGATAGTAATACAAACGTAGATATCTAAGCCTCTTTCTAAGCTTTTAACGTCTTATCTTACAGCTGTCAATACAGGTCTCCAGAGTTATCATGATACTAGGTTTTATAGAAGTGGCGTGAATCCATTGTGTATATGATATTGCTGGAGACTTTCAGTTCTAGATTTCAACATTGAAACATTTAAGTTCTCTACCTCATATACCACCATTCCACATGCGCAACTAAACTCTATGCCTAAAGAATTGATGCAGCGGTAACGTCTTTTGATATCAAATATATATGGTTGCTAGGGACTTTTTTTTCACTTTTTTCTCTTCCGGTTTGAAATTATTACTTCCGCTTTTAAAGGGAATCACTAGATAGTCATCATTGACTTGATTCTAAATATATATGGTTGTTAGGTACTTCTATGCTTCAAAAGGCAACTTCCAGTTTGCTAACCTTTGAACTTGAAGCAAAAATATCACTTCCGATCAGGAAAAAATATCATTTAAATAGTACTTTGTCTCCTAATTCCAAATATGTATGATTGATAGAGACTTTTTTCATTTTCGGTTTGGAAAATGTCACTTTCGGTTCGGGAATAAATGAATTGAAAGTTTTCATTGACCTAATTCTAAATATATATAGTTGTTAAGTACTTTTATGCTTCAAAAATAACTTTCGGTTTCCTAACCTTTGACCTTGAGGTTAAAAATGTCACCTCAGGTCGTATGAAAGTTCCATTTGATAATTCTTTGTCTCCTGATTCCAAACATATATGGTTGCTAGGTATATTTCTGCTTCAAGCGGTAACTTCCGATTTCATGGTCTTTGATCTTGAGGACATTGTGAAGATCATGTAATTTCATGTTCAATGCTGAAAACCATATCTCTCTACAGTGAACGGTTTAAAAGTTATAACCATAAATGTCGTTATCCAAACCAGTAGTACGAGCTATGTCCCTTATGGAGTGCTCGAATCATTTTGGTGAAAACATAACGAAGCTGCAGTATAACATTCTGAACATGTTTTGTGATTTGTTTTTTTTTTCTATATCTATTACGGTTTCTGAATTTAAGTTATAACAAGATCCAAAGTCAAGGGTCAAAGTCATGCGTTACCTTTGACATTGAGACCATTTACTAGATCTGAAGAGATGCTGATCATTGATGAAGACCCCTATTCTCTATGACTGGCGGATTTTGAGTTTGGACAATTAACAGAATCTGGAAGAATTCAAAATTGAGGCGGACTTATCGACCCCCGGTATTCATCAATATCATAGCAAATTTGTAGTGTCAGAACTAGATTTCCTTCCAGACTTTGGGTTTTTTTTGTCTGCGCGTTTGGAAAGATAACTACGTAATGTCAAAAGTGACCAAACCGAAGAAGAAATTTCTGGAATACGGTTTCTAGTCCATATACATGGAACCAAGCGTCATTGCGATATGTTTTGCTATCTGTTTGGGAAAATTGGCGGAAAATAAAAGAATAATAATCACAAGAATTAAGTAATTTCCCATGAAAATGGGGTAAGACCTTTATAATGAGCAATTAAAGTATGTGTATTACCCTTAGTGGTCAATTTGCAAGAGAGCGAATTCCGAATGTTCATGATAAAAGAATGCAGATGAAAGTTAATACACAACTTAGGTAAATTACAACACAATCAAGTTGAAACAGGTTTCAATTTAGAAGAGAAACATATGCATTGTGATGCTACAGGGGGTGGCTGCTTTAAATTAAAAATGTGTACCCCGGTACATGCTTCGAATATTGCGGGATACTGGAGTGCCTTGTGCAAGACAGATATATTGATGTTGTTCATTGGTGACGGTTTATGTAGATTAGAATTTGAAGACTAGCTAACATGTGTAGGCCCTTTTGGTTTGTTTACTCGCAAAAGCTTTTAAATTATTTGGCTATCCAATCTTTGGATATTTCGACGATCGAGCTGAATTAGATATTCTCATTTTTTATCACCGGATTGATTGGTGAATGATGGAAAAACGCTTGGCCATGATTTTCGTAGACTTGAATCAATACTTTCCAGATACTTTCCAGATACTTGTTGTTATATTTGAAACAGCAATAATATTAATTTGTTCACTGCAAGCAAAAACGTTAACTACAAAATCCATATATACATAACATTACCTAATATTCACTGGATATATACACTTCGACAAAAGTTAAGAGCCACCCAGTATATTTTTTTTTCTTCATGTTATACAGGTTTATGGTGTTTAACGCCACTTTCAACAATATTTCAGCTATATCGTGGCGTTTAGTTTTATTGGTGGTGAAAACAGGAGTACCCGGAGAAAACCACCGACTTGTCACAAATCACTGGCAAACTTTATCACATAATGTTGGTTATTACAAGTGGAAAAAGGGAGATAACACGGACATTTTAAAACTTCAAAAAAGTCCTATTTGGTTATTGTTTTAAAAATACGGACGAGTTATAATTTTTTCAGAACTTTGAATGAATGTATGGAGAAGCCATATCGCGCATACTTCCTCTGTATCGAGTACGTTTACGCCAAAGCGCCCACATTCGCCTATTAACTGCGTGTGGGAATCGCCGCCATTCTTCCAGAATTACGTTTGTTACTTCTGCAATATTTTGACATTTTGGATTATGTTCGTTTAGCATGCAGTATTTCTATGCCAACAGACTCGTCTGACCAATTACGAATATTTCAAGCGAGAATGTAACGTGACCAATTCCATTGAGTCCACCGATTATGTAATAACAGTTGTGGACGTTTTATGGGTCGCCATGCACGTAAGCACTGCTTACTGAGTCGTCTGTTAACAGTCCTTACAGATACACGACCCCCGAAATTCAATTCATCTCGAATACGAACTGATGTATCAAAACGATTTCTCCTGGCACACCGGGCTATTAGCATATCCTCTCTATGTGTACATTTGCGGGGCCAGTCAGATCGCGGACGTTCATCAACCATTTCAGTCGCTTGTAAACATTGCACAAGACGATCAATTACAGAATGGTGTACCCCCGTTTGCCCTGCCACGCTTCTATTGCTAAAACCTGGCCTATGACATGCCATCAGCTTGTCACCTCTCTGCTAAAGTCACTTTTCACCTAACTATAATTTAGCGATGAAAATACTCTATACGAAAAACTCTACAGCCTCAACTTGCAAACACACTTTGTGTAATTAGGTATGACACCAATTGTAAACCGGTTTTAATCGAACATGACTTCTTTGTAGGGCATAACTAATGAAGCTGAGATACGAATAACACTAAATACAGAACTATAGTATGATTTTCATACAGTACACGTCGTAAAACATTTATTATTTGTTTAACCTTTTCAATGTTTATACTAACGTCTATCCCAATACAAATATCAAAAAACGAAATTCATCAAAATTGTAGACAATATCGCTCAACTCTTAAATGGTAAATTTCATCAGTCAAAATAGAAATCCACCCTTAAGGGAAGAGACGTATGTAATTATCATTTAACAAAGAATCGTGGTTGTAAAATAAAAAAGACAAATATCACACAGACACACTTCATTATTGGGGACAGACGAGCAGACTATATCTGACTTCATGGTCATGAATCTTTCGAGTACGAGTTTTCTAAAAATCGTTCAAGCAGAACACACAGTTTGCTATTGGACACAGTGTTTTGATTGTCTGTATTTTGAGTTCGCGTACAAAAATCGTCCTCAAAAGTTTGATGACCTGAAAATCTGAGCACGTCGATTACTTAGAAATAACTACTCACCGCCAGTAATATCGATCACACTTCCACCATTTGGCCCAATTATAACACCTTTCATAGTAGACAACAGGGTACAGCTTATAATGTGAAATCGCTTTTACATGTACCCTGAAATGTTTGATCAGTTGCATAATTAGAAAACACATATAAGAAAGCGCAATATAAAAAGCAAGACAGATTCCAGAAGGTAAAAGAATGCATAGCAGCTTAATACAGTTATGGATTTGGTACATCTTAAGCCAGTAACTCATTTTCTTCATTGAGTAAAAAATATATAAAATTCCCGATATATTTTACTTCACACAAATGTCATGCATATTGTCGGAAAAATAATTGACATCATTCCTAAGTGAATTCGTGTATTATTAAAGACCGTGATGCATACAAATATTGGCATGTTCGTTTTGTTTCTTTACATATTCATTTTTTACAAGTGGAAAAGAATAAAGATAGCGATCTATCGACTCTATCGTTTGTAAATTGTCGACTTCCGGTGAAGTAGTTTCCAGTGAATGATGGTGACATTGGCACCTGGTTACTGATATAATTTACAAATTGCTTTAGCATTTTACTGCTAACATAAAAATACCATAAAATTGGAAAATGTCAGCAAGTTAATAGTATCTATGGGTTTAAATACTTCTACCAAATACTAACCACATTCAACAAGTTGAAGAATACATGTATATAGAAAACAACAACCGAAAGGTCAAGGATTAGTGTGTTTTTATATTCGATTCCAATTCTGGCTTACGTTGCAAAACTTGTTAGATTGTTCAGAATCAAAATGATTCGTGGAAACCATTGTTTGTATGATATTTTAACATGGGTAACATTTTTTGTTGTTGCATTAAATCGTATTACGAAAATAATTTCACCCTTGTTAAAGGTTCCATCAAAGTTATCGTATGTTGGAATGCATGGCTACTTATTGAACATTTTGTGTGGATAATATCAACATTCAATAATATTTAAACAACTTTCCCATTTACCCGTAAAATATCCGTTGATACCTTGATGGAACCCTTCAATTTGTCAGAAGGAATTTAAGGATATTATTATCATTGGGAATCTTATGACATGGTTCACCACAATCAGAAAAAGGTCAGCTAACTACAAGCATTCACATTGGCATCCCATTAACCGATTTAACCCCGTCATATTTTTGTGCCTGTTCCAAAGCCAGTACATGGATTTCCAACTTCATATATAATGGGTTTTTTTTACGATCACCAATTTGAAGTGAAAGGTGATTGCTCGCTTTGTTGATATTGGTGGAATTTTTTACCACCAATGTTTAAACTTTCTTTTCATAATTAACAAGTGTGGACACAGTGTGCTGCGAAAGGGTAAGCAGTATGGTATGTCTTGAGTCTGCTGTTTTGGATTATGTCTGTTTTCCCCAAAGTCATGCGGAGGTAACTATCTTGATTTTAGATTAATACAAATCAGGTTAGCTTTAATTTGTACTGTATCTTCCTATAGCAATTCGTGTACAGATTTGGCATTTTGAATTTCAGTTGGGAGGATAAAACAATATGCTTTGTAGAGGACAATTCAATGGACAGTATTGCTTAGTTTTGTTTTATGTGGTCCTTTAGATACAGCAAATGAGTGTTTCCATCAGAACAATGTATGTTGGTACATCTATACACCAAATAACATCTAAACGATAAAGATGACCAGATATAGTGTTTATCAGCAAACGTAAAGCTCAATAACAGGCTGGGAATCGCTTCACACTGAATTCAGGGTATGAGCTATGCTCTTTGGTGAAGCCCCTACTGTGATAGAAATGTAGATCAGCAATAAAAGCGCTGTTCCTTTACTTTAATTTGTGTCTAAGTGTAAAGTTAGATAGTCTCTCATGTGCCTTTACTTTACTTTGTGTCTAAGTGTAAAGTTAGATAGTCTCTCATGTTCATTTACTTTAATTTGTGTCTAAGTGTAAGGTTAGAGAGTCACTCATGTTCCTTCATTTTAATTTGTGTCTGAGTGTAAAGTTAGATAGTCTCTCATGTTCCTTCACTTAACTTTGTGTCTAAGTGTAAAGTTAGATAGTCTCTCATGTTCATTTACTTTAATTTGTGTCTAAGTGTAAAGTTAAATAGTCACGCATGTTCCTTTACTCTACTTTGTGTCTAAGTGTAAAGTTAGATAGTCTCTCATGTTCCTTCACTCTACTTTGTGTCTAAGTGTAAAGTTAGATAGTCTCTCATGTTCATTTACTTTAATTTGTGTCTAAGTGTAAAGTTAGATAGTCTCTCATGTTCCTTTACTCTACTTTGTGTCTAAGTGTAAAGTTAGATAGTCTCTCATGTTCATTTACTTTAATTTGTGTCTAAGTGTAAAGTTAGATAGTCTCTCATGTTCCTTCGCTTTACTTTGTGTCTAAGTGTAAAGTTAGATAGTCTCTCATGTTCATTTACTTTACTTTATGTCTAAGTGTAAAGTTAGATAGTCTCTCATGTTCCTTCACTTTACTTTGTGTCTAAGTGTAAAGTTAGATAGTCTCTCATGTTCATTTACTTTACTTTGTGTCTAAGTGTAAAGTTAGATAGTCTCTCATGTTCATTTACTTTAATTTGTGTCTAAGTGTAAAGTTAGATAGTCTCTCATGCTCCTTCACTTTAATTTGTGTCTAAGTGTAAAGTTAGATAGTCTCTCATGTTCATTTACTTTAATTTGTGTCTAAGTGTAAAGTTAGATAGTCTCTCATGTTCCTTCACTTTACTTGTGTCTAAGTGTAAAGTTAGATAGTCTCTCATGCTCCTTCACTTTACTTTGTGTCTAAGTGTAAAGTTAGATAGTCTCTCATGTTCATTTACTCTACTTTGTGTCTAAGTGTAAAGTTAGATAGTCACTCATGTTCCTTTACTCTACTTTGTGTCTAAGTGTAAAGTTAGATAGTCTCTCATGTTCATTTACTTTAATTTGTGTCTAAGTGTAAAGTTAGATAGTCTCTCATGTTCCTTCACTTTACTTTGTGTCTAAGTGTAAAGTTAGATAGTCTCTCATGTTCATTTACTTTAATTTGTGTCTAAGTGTAAAGTTAGATAGTCACTCATGTTCCTTTACTCTACTTTGTGTCTAAGTGTAAAGTTAGATAGTCTCTCATGTTCATTTACTTTAATTTGTGTCTATGTGTAAAGTTAGATAGTCTCTCATGTTCATTTACTTTAATTTGTGTCTAAGTGTAAAGTCAGATAGTCTCTCATGTTCATTTACTTTAATTTGTGTCTAAGTGTAAAGTTAGATAGTCTCTCATGTTCCTTCACTTTACTTGTGTCTAAGTGTAAAGTTAGATAGTCTCTCATGTTCCTTTACTCTACTTTGAGTCTAAGTGTAAAGTTAGATAGTCTCTCATGTTCATTTACTTTACTTTGTGTCTAAGTGTAAAGTTAGATAGTCTCTCATGTTCATTTACTTTAATTTGTGTCTAAGTGTAAAGTTAGATAGTCTCTCATGTTCCTTTACTCTACTTTGTGTCTAAGTGTAAAGTTAGATAGTCTCTCATGTTCATTTACTTTAATTTTATCTAAGTGTAAAGTTAGATAGTCTCTCATGTTCCTTCACTTTACTTTGTGTCTAAGTGTAAAGTTAGATAGTCTCTCATGTTCATTTACTTTACTTTATGTCTAAGTGTAAAGTTAGATAGTCTCTTATGCTCCTTCACTTTACTTTGTGTCTAAGTGTAAAGTTAGATAGTCTCTCATGTTCATTTACTTTAATTTGTGTCTAAGTGTAAAGTTAGATAGTCTCTCATGTTCCTTCACTTTACTTTGTGTCTAAGTGTAAAGTTAGATAGTCTCTCATGTTCATTTACTTTAATTTGTGTCTAAGTGTAAAGTTAGATAGTCTCTCATGTTCATTTACTTTAATTTTATCTAAGTGTAAAGTTAGATAGTCTCTCATGTTCATTTACTTTACTTTGTGTCTAAGTGTAAAGTTAGATAGTCTCTCATGTTCATTTACTTTAATTTGTGTCTAAGTGTAAAGTTAGATAGTCACTCATGTTCCTTCACTTTACTTTGTGTCTAAGTGTAAAGTTAGATAGTCACTCATGTTCATTTACTCTACTTTGTGTCTAAGTGTAAAGTTAGATAGTCTCTCATGTTCATTTACTTTACTTTGTGTCTAAGTGTAAAGTTAGATAGTCTCTCATGTTCATTTACTTTAATTTGTGTCTAAGTGTAAAGTTAGATAGTCTCTCATGCTCCTTCACTTTACTTTGTGTCTAAGTGTAAAGTTAGATAGTCACTCATGTTCATTTACTCTACTTTGTGTCTAAGTGTAAAGTTAGATAGTCTCTCATGTTCATTTACTTTACTTTGTGTCTAAGTGTAAAGTTAGATAGTCTCTCATGTTCATTTACTTTAATTTGTGTCTAAGTGTAAAGTTAGATAGTCTCTCATGTTCCTTCACTTTACTTTGTGTCTAAGTGTAAAGTTAGATAGTCTCTCATGTTCATTTACTTTACTTTGTGTCTAAGTGTAAAGTTAGATAGTCTCTCATGTTCATTTACTTTAATTTGTGTCTAAGTGTAAAGTTAGATAGTCTCTCATGTTCATTTACTCTACTTTGTGTCTAAGTGTAAAGTTAGATAGTCTCTCATGTTCATTTACTTTACTTTGTGTCTAAGTGTAAAGTTAGATAGTCTCTCATGTTCATTTACTTTAATTTGTGTCTAAGTGTAAAGTTAGATAGTCTCTCATGCTCCTTCACTTTACTTTGTGTCTAAGTGTAAAGTTAGATAGTCACTCATGTTCATTTACTCTACTTTGTGTCTAAGTGTAAAGTTAGATAGTCTCTCATGTTCATTTACTTTACTTTGTGTCTAAGTGTAAAGTTAGATAGTCTCTCATGTTCATTTACTTTAATTTGTGTCTAAGTGTAAAGTTAGATAGTCTCTCATGTTCCTTCACTTTACTTTGTGTCTAAGTGTAAAGTTAGATAGTCTCTCATGTTCATTTACTTTACTTTGTGTCTAAGTGTAAAGTTAGATAGTCTCTCATGTTCATTTACTTTAATTTGTGTCTAAGTGTAAAGTTAGATAGTCTCTCATGTTCATTTACTCTACTTTGTGTCTAAGTGTAAAGTTAGATAGTCTCTCATGTTCATTTACTTTACTTTGTGTCTAAGTGTAAAGTTAGATAGTCTCTCATGTTCATTTACTTTAATTTGTGTCTAAGTGTAAAGTTAGATAGTCTCTCATGTTCCTTCACTTTACTTTGTGTCTAAGTGTAAAGTTAGATAGTCACTCATGTTCATTTACTCTACTTTGTGTCTAAGTGTAAAGTTAGATAGTCTCTCATGTTCATTTACTTTACTTTGTGTCTAAGTGTAAAGTTAGATAGTCTCTCATGTTCATTTACTTTAATTTGTGTCTAAGTGTAAAGTTAGATAGTCTCTCATGCTCCTTCACTTTACTTTGTGTCTAAGTGTAAAGTTAGATAGTCTCTCATGTTCCTTCATTTTTCTTTGTGTCTAAGTGTAAAGTTAGATAGTCTCTCATGTTCATTTACTTTACTTTGTGTCTAAGTGTAAAGTTAGATAGTCTCTCATGTTCATTTACTTTACTTTGTGTCTAAGTGTAAAGTTAGATAGTCTCTCATGTTCATTTACTTTACTTTGTGTCTAAGTGTAAAGTTAGATAGTCTCTCATGTTCATTTACTTTAATTTGTGTCTAAGTGTAAAGTTAGATAGTCTCTCATGTTCATTTACTCTACTTTGTGTCTAAGTGTAAAGTTAGATAGTCTCTCATGTTCATTTACTTTAATTTGTGTCTAAGTGTAAAGTTAGATAGTCTCTCATGCTCCTTCACTTTACTTTGTGTCTAAGTGTAAAGTTAGATAGTCACTCATGTTCATTTACTCTACTTTGTGTCTAAGTGTAAAGTTAGATAGTCTCTCATGTTCATTTACTTTACTTTGTGTCTAAGTGTAAAGTTAGATAGTCTCTCATGTTCATTTACTTTACTTTGTGTCTAAGTGTAAAGTTAGATAGTCTCTCATGTTCATTTACTTTAATTTGTGTCTAAGTGTAAAGTTAGATAGTCTCTCATGCTCCTTCACTTTACTTTGTGTCTAAGTGTAAAGTTAGATAGTCTCTCATGTTCATTTACTTTAATTTGTGTCTAAGTGTAAAGTTAGATAGTCTCTCATGCTCCTTCACTTTACTTTGTGTCTAAGTGTAAAGTTAGATAGTCTCTCATGTTCATTTACTTTACTTTGTGTCTAAGTGTAAAGTTAGATAGTCTCTCATGTTCATTTACTTTAATTTGTGTCTATGTGTAAAGTTAGATAGTCTCTCATGTTCATTTACTTTAATTTGTGTCTAAGTGTAAAGTTAGATAGTCTCTCATGTTCATTTACTTTAATTTGTGTCTAAGTGTAAAGTTAGATAGTCTCTCATGTTCATTTACTTTAATTTGTGTCTAAGTGTAAAGTTAGATAGTCTCTCATGCTCCTTCACTTTACTTTGTGTCTAAGTGTAAAGTTAGATAGTCTCTCATGTTCCTTCATTTTTCTTTGTGTCTAAGTGTAAAGTTAGATAGTCTCTCATGTTCATTTACTTTACTTTGTGTCTAAGTGTAAAGTTAGATAGTCTCTCATGTTCATTTACTTTACTTTGTGTCTAAGTGTAAAGTTAGATAGTCTCTCATGTTCATTTACTTTACTTTGTGTCTAAGTGTAAAGTTAGATAGTCTCTCATGTTCATTTACTTTAATTTGTGTCTAAGTGTAAAGTTAGATAGTCTCTCATGTTCATTTACTCTACTTTGTGTCTAAGTGTAAAGTTAGATAGTCTCTCATGTTCATTTACTTTACTTTGTGTCTAAGTGTAAAGTTAGATAGTCTCTCATGTTCATTTACTTTAATTTGTGTCTAAGTGTAAAGTTAGATAGTCTCTCATGCTCCTTCACTTTACTTTGTGTCTAAGTGTAAAGTTAGATAGTCACTCATGTTCATTTACTCTACTTTGTGTCTAAGTGTAAAGTTAGATAGTCTCTCATGTTCATTTACTTTACTTTGTGTCTAAGTGTAAAGTTAGATAGTCTCTCATGTTCATTTACTTTAATTTGTGTCTAAGTGTAAAGTTAGATAGTCTCTCATGCTCCTTCACTTTACTTTGTGTCTAAGTGTAAAGTTAGATAGTCTCTCATGTTCATTTACTTTACTTTGTGTCTAAGTGTAAAGTTAGATAGTCTCTCATGTTCATTTACTTTACTTTGTGTCTAAGTGTAAAGTTAGATAGTCTCTCATGTTCATTTACTTTACTTTGTGTCTAAGTGTAAAGTTAGATAGTCTCTCATGTTCATTTACTTTAATTTGTGTCTAAGTGTAAAGTTAGATAGTCTCTCATGTTCATTTACTCTACTTTGTGTCTAAGTGTAAAGTTAGATAGTCTCTCATGTTCATTTACTTTACTTTGTGTCTAAGTGTAAAGTTAGATAGTCTCTCATGTTCATTTACTTTACTTTGTGTCTAAGTGTAAAGTTAGATAGTCTCTCATGTTCATTTACTTTACTTTGTGTCTAAGTGTAAAGTTAGATAGTCTCTCATGTTCATTTACTTTAATTTGTGTCTAAGTGTAAAGTTAGATAGTCTCTCATGTTCATTTACTCTACTTTGTGTCTAAGTGTAAAGTTAGATAGTCTCTCATGTTCATTTACTTTACTTTGTGTCTAAGTGTAAAGTTAGATAGTCTCTCATGTTCATTTACTTTAATTTGTGTCTAAGTGTAAAGTTAGATAATCTCTCATGCTCCTTCACTTTACTTTGTGTCTAAGTGTAAAGTTAGATAGTCTCTCATGTTCATTTACTTTACTTTGTGTCTAAGTGTAAAGTTAGATAGTCTCTCATGTTCATTTACTTTAATTTGTGTCTAAGTGTAAAGTTAGATAGTCTCTCATGCTCCTTCACTTTACTTTGTGTCTAAGTGTAAAGTTAGATAGTCACTCATGTTCATTTACTCTACTTTGTGTCTAAGTGTAAAGTTAGATAGTCTCTCATGTTCATTTACTTTAATTTGTGTCTAAGTGTAAAGTTAGATAGTCTCTCATGCTCCTTCACTTTACTTTGTGTCTAAGTGTAAAGTTAGATAGTCACTCATGTTCATTTACTTTACTTTGTGTCTAAGTGTAAAGTTAGATAGTCTCTCATGTTCATTTACTTTACTTTGTGTCTAAGTGTAAAGTTAGATAGTCTCTCATGTTCATTTACTTTACTTTGTGTCTAAGTGTAAAGTTAGATAGTCTCTCATGTTCCTTCACTTTACTTTGTGTCTAAGTGTAAAGTTAGATAGTCTCTCATGTTCATTTACTTTAACTTTATCTAAGTGTAAAGTTAGATAGTCTCTCATGTTCCTTCACTTTACTTTGTGTCTAAGTGTAAAGTTAGATAGTCTCTCATGTTCATTTACTTTAATTTGTGTCTAAGTGTAAAGTTAGATAGTCTCTCATGTTCCTTCATTTTACTTTGTGTCTAAGTGTAAAGTTAGATAGTCTCTCATGTTCATTTACTTTAATTTGTGTCTAAGTGTAAAGTTAGATAGTCACTCATGCTCCTTCACTTTACTTTGTGTCTAAGTGTAAAGTTAGATAGTCTCTCATGTTCATTTACTTTAATTTTATCTAAGTGTAAAGTTAGATAGTCTCTCATGTTCCTTCACTTTACTTTGTGTCTAAGTGTAAAGTTAGATAGTCTCTCATGTTCATTTACTTTACTTTATGTCTAAGTGTAAAGTTAGATAGTCTCTCATGCTCCTTCACTTTACTTTGTGTCTAAGTGTAAAGTTAGATAGTCACTCATGTTCATTTACTCTACTTTGTGTCTAAGTGTAAAGTTAGATAGTCTCTCATGTTCATTTACTTTACTTTGTGTCTAAGTGTAAAGTTAGATAGTCTCTCATGTTCATTTACTTTAATTTGTGTCTAAGTGTAAAGTTAGATAGTCTCTCATGCTCCTTCACTTTACTTTGTGTCTAAGTGTAAAGTTAGATAGTCTCTCATGTTCATTTACTTTAATTTGTGTCTAAGTGTAAAGTTAGATAGTCTCTCATGCTCCTTCACTTTACTTTGTGTCTAAGTGTAAAGTTAGATAGTCACTCATGTTCATTTACTCTACTTTGTGTCTAAGTGTAAAGTTAGATAGTCTCTCATGTTCATTTACTTTACTTTGTGTCTAAGTGTAAAGTTAGATAGTCTCTCATGCTCCTTCACTTTACTTTATGTCTAAGTGTAAAGTTAGATAGTCTCTCATGCTCCTTCACTTTACTTTGTGTCTAAGTGTAAAGTTAGATAGTCTCTCATGTTCATTTACTTTAATTTGTGTCTAAGTGTAAAGTTAGATAGTCTCTCATGTTCCTTCATTTTACTTTGTGTCTAAGTGTAAAGTTAGATAGTCTCTCATGTTCATTTACTTTAATTTGTGTCTAAGTGTAAAGTTAGATAGTCACTCATGTTCCTTCACTTTACTTTGTGTCTAAGTGTAAAGTTAGATAGTCTCTCATGTTCATTTACTTTACTTTATGTCTAAGTGTAAAGTTAGATAGTCTCTCATGCTCCTTCACTTTACTTTGTGTCTAAGTGTAAAGTTAGATAGTCTCTCATGTTCATTTACTTTACTTTGTGTCTAAGTGTAAAGTTAGATAGTCTCTCATGTTCATTTACTTTAATTTTATCTAAGTGTAAAGTTAGATAGTCTCTCATGTTCCTTCACTTTACTTTGTGTCTAAGTGTAAAGTTAGATAGTCTCTCATGTTCCTTTACCCTACTTTGTGTCTAAGTGTAAAGTTAGATAGTCTCTCATGTTCCTTTACTCTACTTTGTGTCTAAGTGTAAAGTTAGATAGTCTCGCATGTTCCTTCACTTTACTTTGTGTCTAAGTGTAAAGTTAGATAGTCACTCATGTTCCTTTACTCTACTTTGTGTCTAAGTGTAAAGTTAGATAGTCTCTCATGTTCATTTACTTTAATTTGTGTCTAAGTGTAAAGTTAGATAGTCTCTCATGCTCCTTCACTTTACTTTGTGTCTAAGTGTAAAGTTAAATAGTCTCTCATGTTCCTTCACTTTACTTTGTGTCTAAGTGTAAAGTTAGATAGTCTCTCATGTTCATTTACTTTAATTTGTGTCTAAGTGTAAAGTTAGATAGTCACTCATGTTCCTTTACTCTACTTTGTGTCTAAGTGTAAAGTTAGATAGTCTCTCATGTTCATTTACTTTAATTTGTGTCTAAGTGTAAAGTTAGATAGTCTCTCATGCTCCTTCACTTTACTTTGTGTCTAAGTGTAAAATTAGATAGTCTCTCATGTTCATTTACTTTACTTTGTGTCTAAGTGTAAAGTTAGATAGTCTCTCATGTTCATTTACTTTAATTTGTGTCTAAGTGTAAAGTTAGATAGTCACTCATGTCCCTTTACTCTACTTTGTGTCTAAGTGTAAAGTTAGATAGTCTCTCATGTTCATTTACTTTACTTTGTGTCTAAGTGTAAAGTTAGATAGTCTCTCATGTTCCTTCACTCTACTTTGTGTCTAAGTGTAAAGTTAGATAGTCTCTCATGTTCATTTACTTTACTTTGTGTCTAAGTGTAAAGTTAGATAGTCTCTCATGTTCCTTCACTTTACTTTATGTCTAAGTGTAAAGTTAGATAGTCTCTCATGTTCCTTCACTTTACTTTGTGTCTAAGTGTAAAGTTAGATAGTCTCTCATGTTCCTTTACTTTAATTTGTGTCTAAGTGTAAAGTTAGATAGTCTCTCATGCTCCTTCACTTTACCTTGTGTCTAAGTGTAAAGTTAGATAGTCACTCATGTCCCTTTACTCTACTTTGTGTCTAAGTGTAAAGTTAGATAGTCTCTCATGTTCATTTACTTTACTTTGTGTCTAAGTGTAAAGTTAGATAGTTTCTCATGTTCATTTACTTTAATTTGTGTCTAAGTGTAAAGTTAGATAGTCTCTCATGTTCCTTCACTTTAATTTGTGTCTAAGTGTAAAGTTAGATAGTCTCTCATGTTCATTTACTCTACTTTGTGTCTAAGTGTAAAGTTAGATAGTCACTCATGTTCCTTTACTCTACTTTGTGTCTAAGTGTAAAGTTAGATAGTCTCTCATGTTCATTTACTTTAATTTGTGTCTATGTGTAAAGTTAGATAGTCTCTCATGTTCATTTTCTTTAATTTGTGTCTAAGTGTAAAGTTAGATAGTCTCTCATGTTCATTTACTTTAATTTGTGTCTAAGTGTAAAGTTAGATAGTCTCTCATGTTCCTTCACTTTACTTGTGTCTAAGTGTAAAGTTAGATAGTCTCTCATGTTCCTTCACTTTACTTTGTGTCTAAGTGTAAAGTTAGATAGTCTCTCATGTTCATTTACTCTACTTTGTGTCTAAGTGTAAAGTTAGATAGTCACTCATGTTCCTTTACTCTACTTTGTGTCTAAGTGTAAAGTTAGATAGTCTCTCATGTTCATTTACTTTAATTTGTGTCTAAGTGTAAAGTTAGATAGTCTCTCATGTTCATTTACTTTAATTTGTGTCTAAGTGTAAAGTTAGATAGTCTCTCATGCTCCTTTACTCTACTTTGTGTCTAAGTGTAAAGTTAGATAGTCTCTCATGTTCATTTACTTTAATTTGTGTCTATGTGTAAAGTTAGATAGTCTCTCATGTTCATTTACTTTAATTTGTGTCTAAGTGTAAAGTTAGATAGTCTCTCATGTTCATTTACTTTAATTTGTGTCTAAGTGTAAAGTTAGATAGTCTCTCATGTTCCTTCACTTTACTTGTGTCTAAGTGTAAAGTTAGATAGTCTCTCATGCTCCTTCACTTTACTTTGTGTCTAAGTGTAAAGTTAGATAGTCTCTCATGTTCATTTACTCTACTTTGTGTCTAAGTGTAAAGTTAGATAGTCTCTCATGTTCATTTACTCTACTTTGTGTCTAAGTGTAAAGTTAGATAGTCTCTCATGTTCATTTACTTTAATTTGTGTCTAAGTGTAAAGTTAGATAGTCTCTCATGTTCCTTCACTTTACTTGTGTCTAAGTGTAAAGTTAGATAGTCTCTCATGTTCCTTCACTTTACTTGTGTCTAAGTGTAAAGTTAGATAGTCTCTCATGCTCCTTTACTCTACTTTGTGTCTAAGTGTAAAGTTAGATAGTCTCTCATGTTCATTTACTTTAATTTGTGTCTATGTGTAAAGTTAGATAGTCTCTCATGTTCATTTACTTTAATTTGTGTCTAAGTGTAAAGTTAGATAGTCTCTCATGTTCATTTACTTTAATTTGTGTCTAAGTGTAAAGTTAGATAGTCTCTCATGTTCCTTCACTTTACTTGTGTCTAAGTGTAAAGTTAGATAGTCTCTCATGTTCATTTACTTTAATTTGTGTCTAAGTGTAAAGTTAGATAGTCTCTCATGTTCATTTACTTTAATTTGTGTCTAAGTGTAAAGTTAGATAGTCTCTCATGTTCCTTCACTTTACTTTGTGTCTATGTGTAAAGTTAGATAGTCTCTCATGTTCATTTACTTTAATTTGTGTCTAAGTGTAAAGTTAGATAGTCTCTCATGTTCATTTACTTTAATTTGTGTCTAAGTGTAAAGTTAGATAGTCTCTCATGTTCCTTCACTTTACTTGTGTCTAAGTGTAAAGTTAGATAGTCTCTCATGCTCCTTCACTTTACTTTGTGTCTAAGTGTAAAGTTAGATAGTCTCTCATGCTCCTTCACTTTACTTTGTGTCTAAGTGTAAAGTTAGATAGTCTCTCATGTTCATTTACTCTACTTTGTGTCTAAGTGTAAAGTTAGATAGTCACTCATGTTCATTTACTTTAATTTGTGTCTATGTGTAAAGTTAGATAGTCTCTCATGTTCATTTACTTTAATTTGTGTCTAAGTGTAAAGTCAGATAGTCTCTCGTGTTCATTTACTTTAATTTGTGTCTAAGTGTAAAGTTAGATAGTCACTCATGTTCCTTCACTTTAATTTGTGTCTAAGTGTAAAGTTAGATAGTCTCTCATGTTCATTTACTTTACTTTGTGTCTAAGTGTAAAGTTAGATAGTCTCTCATGTTCCTTCACTTTACATTGTTTCTAAGTGTAAAGTTAGATAGTCTCTCATGTTCCTTCACTTTACTTTGTGTCTAAGTGTAAAGTTAGATAGTCACTCATGTTCCTTCACTTTACTTTGTGTCTAAGTGTAAAGTTAGATAGTCTCTCATGTTCCTTCACTTTACTTGTGTCTAAGTGTAAAGTTAGATAGTCACTCATGTTCCTTCACTTTACTTTGTGTCTAAGTGTAAAGTTAGATAGTCTCTCATGCTCCTTCACTTTACTTTGTGTCTAAGTGTAAAGTTAGATAGTCACTCATGTTCCTTTACTCTACTTTGTGTCTAAGTGTAAAGTTAGATAGTCTCTCATGTTCATTTACTTTAATTTGTGTCTATGTGTAAAGTTAGATAGTCTCTCATGTTCATTTACTTTAATTTGTGTCTAAGTGTAAAGTCAGATAGTCTCTCGTGTTCATTTACTTTAATTTGTGTCTAAGTGTAAAGTTAGATAGTCTCTCATGTTCCTTCACTTTACTTGTGTCTAAGTGTAAAGTTAGATAGTCTCTCATGTTCCTTTACTCTACTTTGAGTCTAAGTGTAAAGTTAGATAGTCTCTCATGTTCATTTACTTTACTTTGTGTCTAAGTGTAAAGTTAGATAGTCTCTCATGTTCATTTACTTTAATTTGTGTCTAAGTGTAAAGTTAGATAGTCTCTCATGTTCATTTACTTTAATTTGTGTCTAAGTGTAAAGTTAGATAGTCACTCATGTTCATTTACTTTAATTTGTGTCTAAGTGTAAAGTTAGATAGTCTCTCATGCTCCTTCACTTTACTTTGTGTCTAAGTGTAAAGTTAGATAGTCTCTCATGTTCATTTACTTTACTTTATGTTTAAGTGTAAAGTTAGATAGTCTCTCATGTTCATTTACTTTACTTTATGTCTAAGTGTAAAGTTAGATAGTCTCTTATGCTCCTTCACTTTACTTTGTGTCTAAGTGTAAAGTTAGATAGTCTCTCATGTTCCTTCACTTTACTTGTGTCTAAGTGTAAAGTTAGATAGTCTCTCATGCTCCTTCGCTTTACTTTGTGTCTAAGTGTAAAGTTAGATAGTCTCTCATGTTCATTTACTTTAATTTGTGTCTAAGTGTAAAGTTAGATAGTCTCTCATGTTCATTTACTTTAATTTGTGTCTAAGTGTAAAGTTAGATAGTCACTCATGTTCCTTTACTCTACTTTGTGTCTAAGTGTAAAGTTAGATAGTCTCTCATGTTCATTTACTTTAATTTTATCTAAGTGTAAAGTTAGATAGTCTCTCATGTTCCTTCACTTTACTTTGTGTCTAAGTGTAAAGTTAGATAGTCTCTCATGTTCATTTACTTTAATTTGTGTCTAAGTGTAAAGTTAGATAGTCTCTCATGCTCCTTCACTTTACTTTGTGTCTAAGTGTAAAGTTAGATAGTCTCTCATGTTCCTTTACTTTAATTTGTGTCTAAGTGTAAAGTTAGATAGTCTCTCATGTTCCTTTACTCTACTTTGTGTCTAAGTGTAAAGTTAGATAGTCTCTCATGTTCATTTACTTTACTTTGTGTCTAAGAGTAAAGTTAGATAGTCTCTCATGTTCATTTACTTTAATTTGTGTCTAAGTGTAAAGTTAGATAGTCTCTCATGTTCCTTCACTTTACTTTGTGTCTAAGTGTAAAGTTAGATAGTCACTCATGTTCCTTTACTCTACTTTGTGTCTAAGTGTAAAGATAGATAATCTCTCATGTTCATTTACTTTACTTTGTGTCTAAGTGTAAAGTTAGATAGTCTCTCATGTTCATTTACTTTAATTTGTGTCTAAGTGTAAAGTTAGATAGTCTCTCATGTTCATTTACTCTACTTTGTGTCTAAGTGTAAAGTTAGATAGTCTCTCATGTTCATTTACTTTAATTTTATCTAAGTGTAAAGTTAGATAGTCTCTCATGTTCATTTACTTTACTTTGTGTCTAAGTGTAAAGTTAGATAGTCTCTCATGTTCATTTACTTTAATTTTATCTAAGTGTAAAGTTAGATAGTCTCTCATGTTCCTTCACTTTACTTTGTGTCTAAGTGTAAAGTTAGATAGTCTCTCATGTTCATTTACTCTACTTTGTGTCTAAGTGTAAAGTTAGATAGTCTCTCATGTTCCTTTACTCTACTTTGTGTCTAAGTGTAAAGTTAGATAGTCTCTCATGCTCCTTCACTTTAATTTGTGTCTAAGTGTAAAGTTAGATAGTCTCTCATGTTCATTTACTTTAATTTGTGTCTAAGTGTAAAGTTAGATAGTCTCTCATGTTCCTTCATTTTACTTTGTGTCTAAGTGTAAAGTTAGATAGTCTCTCATGTAGATAGTCTCTCATGTTCCTTCACTTTACTTTGTGTCTAAGTGTAAAGTTAGATAGTCACTCATGTTCATTTACTCTACTTTGTGTCTAAGTGTAAAGTTAGATAGTCTCTCATGTTCATTTACTTTACTTTGTGTCTAAGTGTAAAGTTAGATAGTCTCTCATGTTCATTTACTTTAATTTGTGTCTAAGTGTAAAGTTAGATAGTCTCTCATGCTCCTTCACTTTACTTTGTGTCTAAGTGTAAAGTTAGATAGTCTCTCATGTTCATTTACTTTAATTTGTGTCTAAGTGTAAAGTTAGATAGTCACTCATGTTCCTTTACTTTACTTTGTGTCTAAGTGTAAAGTTAGATAGTCTCTCATGTTCATTTACTTTAATTTGTGTCTAAGTGTAAAGTTAGATAGTCTCTCATGCTCCTTCACTTTAATTTGTGTCTAAGTGTAAAGTTAGATAGTCTCTCATGTTCATTTACTTTAATTTGTGTCTAAGTGTAAAGTTAGATAGTCTCTCATGTTCATTTACTTTAATTTGTGTCTAAGTGTAAAGTTAGATAGTCTCTCATGTTCCTTCATTTTACTTTGTGTCTAAGTGTAAAGTTAGATAGTCTCTCATGTTCCTTTACTCTACTTTGTGTCTAAGTGTAAAGTTAGATAGTCTCTCATGCTCCTTCACTTTAATTTGTGTCTAAGTGTAAAGTTAGATAGTCTCTCATGTTCATTTACTTTACTTTGTGTCTAAGTGTAAAGTTAGATAGTCTCTCATGTTCATTTACTTTAATTTGTGTCTAAGTGTAAAGTTAGATAGTCTCTCATGCTCCTTCACTTTACTTTGTGTCTAAGTGTAAAGTTAGATAGTCTCTCATGTTCCTTTACTCTACTTTGTGTCTAAGTGTAAAGTTAGATAGTCTCTCATGCTCCTTCACTTTAATTTGTGTCTAAGTGTAAAGTTAGATAGTCTCTCATGTTCATTTACTTTAATTTGTGTCTAAGTGTAAAGTTAGATAGTCTCTCATGTTCCTTCACTTTACTTTGTGTCTAAGTGTAAAGTTAGATAGTCTCTCATGTTCATTTACTCTACTTTGTGTCTAAGTGTAAAGTTAGATAGTCTCTCATGTTCCTTTACTCTACTTTGTGTCTAAGTGTAAAGTTAGATAGTCTCTCATGCTCCTTCACTTTAATTTGTGTCTAAGTGTAAAGTTAGATAGTCTCTCATGTTCATTTACTTTAATTTGTGTCTAAGTGTAAAGTTAGATAGTCTCTCATGTTCCTTCATTTTACTTTGTGTCTAAGTGTAAAGTTAGATAGTCTCTCATGTAGATAGTCTCTCATGTTCCTTCACTTTACTTTGTGTCTAAGTGTAAAGTTAGATAGTCACTCATGTTCATTTACTCTACTTTGTGTCTAAGTGTAAAGTTAGATAGTCTCTCATGTTCATTTACTTTACTTTGTGTCTAAGTGTAAAGTTAGATAGTCTCTCATGTTCATTTACTTTAATTTGTGTCTAAGTGTAAAGTTAGATAGTCTCTCATGCTCCTTCACTTTACTTTGTGTCTAAGTGTAAAGTTAGATAGTCTCTCATGTTCATTTACTTTAATTTGTGTCTAAGTGTAAAGTTAGATAGTCACTCATGTTCCTTTACTTTACTTTGTGTCTAAGTGTAAAGTTAGATAGTCTCTCATGTTCATTTACTTTAATTTGTGTCTAAGTGTAAAGTTAGATAGTCTCTCATGCTCCTTCACTTTAATTTGTGTCTAAGTGTAAAGTTAGATAGTCTCTCATGTTCATTTACTTTAATTTGTGTCTAAGTGTAAAGTTAGATAGTCTCTCATGTTCATTTACTTTAATTTGTGTCTAAGTGTAAAGTTAGATAGTCTCTCATGTTCCTTCATTTTACTTTGTGTCTAAGTGTAAAGTTAGATAGTCTCTCATGTTCCTTTACTCTACTTTGTGTCTAAGTGTAAAGTTAGATAGTCTCTCATGCTCCTTCACTTTAATTTGTGTCTAAGTGTAAAGTTAGATAGTCTCTCATGTTCATTTACTTTACTTTGTGTCTAAGTGTAAAGTTAGATAGTCTCTCATGTTCATTTACTTTAATTTGTGTCTAAGTGTAAAGTTAGATAGTCTCTCATGCTCCTTCACTTTACTTTGTGTCTAAGTGTAAAGTTAGATAGTCTCTCATGTTCCTTTACTCTACTTTGTGTCTAAGTGTAAAGTTAGATAGTCTCTCATGCTCCTTCACTTTAATTTGTGTCTAAGTGTAAAGTTAGATAGTCTCTCATGTTCATTTACTTTAATTTGTGTCTAAGTGTAAAGTTAGATAGTCTCTCATGTTCCTTCACTTTACTTTGTGTCTAAGTGTAAAGTTAGATAGTCTCTCATGTTCATTTACTCTACTTTGTGTCTAAGTGTAAAGTTAGATAGTCTCTCATGTTCCTTTACTCTACTTTGTGTCTAAGTGTAAAGTTAGATAGTCTCTCATGCTCCTTCACTTTAATTTGTGTCTAAGTGTAAAGTTAGATAGTCTCTCATGTTCATTTACTTTAATTTGTGTCTAAGTGTAAAGTTAGATAGTCTCTCATGTTCCTTCATTTTACTTTGTGTCTAAGTGTAAAGTTAGATAGTCTCTCATGTTCCTTTACCCTACTTTGTGTCTAAGTGTAAAGTTAGATAGTCTCTCATGTTCCTTTACTCTACTTTGTGTCTAAGTGTAAAGTTAGATAGTCTCTCATGCTCCTTCACTTTAATTTGTGTCTAAGTGTAAAGTTAGATAGTCTCTCATGTTCATTTACTTTAATTTGTGTCTAAGTGTAAAGTTAGATAGTCTCTCATGTTCCTTTACTTTACTTTGTGTCTAAGTGTAAAGTTAGATAGTCTCTCATGTTCATTTACTCTACTTTGTGTCTAAGTGTAAAGTTAGATAGTCTCTCATGTTCCTTCATTTTACTTTGTGTCTAAGTGTAAAGTTAGATAGTCTCTCATGTTCATTTACTTTAATTTGTGTCTAAGTGTAAAGTTAGATAGTCTCTCATGCTCCTTCACTTTAATTTGTGTCTAAGTGTAAAGTTAGATAGTCTCTCATGTTCATTTACTTTACTTTGTGTCTAAGTGTAAAGTTAGATAGTCTCTCATGTTCCTTCACTTTACTTTGTGTCTAAGTGTAAAGTTAGATAGTCTCTCATGTTCATTTACTTTAATTTGTGTCTAAGTGTAAAGTTAGATAGTCTCTCATGCTCCTTCACTTTACTTTGTGTCTAAGTGTAAAGTTAGATAGTCACTCATGTTCATTTACTCTACTTTGTGTCTAAGTGTAAAGTTAGATAGTCTCTCATGCTCCTTCACTTTAATTTGTGTCTAAGTGTAAAGTTAGATAGTCTCTCATGTTCATTTACTTTACTTTGTGTCTAAGTGTAAAGTTAGATAGTCTCTCATGTTCATTTACTTTAATTTGTGTCTAAGTGTAAAGTTAGATAGTCTCTCATGCTCCTTCACTTTAATTTGTGTCTAAGTGTAAAGTTAGATAGTCTATCATGTTCATTTACTTTACTTTGTGTCTAAGTGTAAAGTTAGATAGTCTCTCATGTTCATTTACTTTAATTTGTGTCTAAGTGTAAAGTTAGATAGTCTCTCATGCTCCTTCACTTTAATTTGTGTCTAAGTGTAAAGTTAGATAGTCTCTCATGTTCATTTACTTTACTTTGTGTCTAAGTGTAAAGTTAGATAGTCTCTCATGTTCATTTACTTTAATTTGTGTCTAAGTGTAAAGTTAGATAGTCACTCATGCTCCTTCACTTTACTTTGTGTCTAAGTGTAAAGTTAGATAGTCTCTCATGTTCATTTACTTTAATTTTATCTAAGTGTAAAGTTAGATAGTCTCTCATGCTCCTTCACTTTAATTTGTGTCTAAGTGTAAAGTTAGATAGTCTCTCATGTTCATTTACTTTAATTTTATCTAAGTGTAAAGTTAGATAGTCTCTCATGTTCCTTCACTTTACTTTGTGTCTAAGTGTAAAGTTAGATAGTCTCTCATGTTCATTTACTTTACTTTGTGTCTAAGTGTAAAGTTAGATAGTCTCTCATGTTCCTTCACTTTACATTGTTTCTAAGTGTAAAGTTAGATAGTCTCTCATGTTCCTTCACTTTACTTTGTGTCTAAGTGTAAAGTTAGATAGTCTCTCATGCTCCTTCACTTTACATTGTTTCTAAGTGTAAAGTTAGATAGTCTCTCATGTTCCTTCACTTTACTTTGTGTCTAAGTGTAAAGTTAGATAGTCTCTCATGTTCCTTTACCCTACTTTGTGTCTAAGTGTAAAGTTAGATAGTCTCTCATGTTCCTTCACTTTACTTTGTGTCTAAGTGTAAAGTTAGATAGTCTCTCATGTTCCTTTACCCTACTTTGTGTCTAAGTGTAAAGTTAGATAGTCTCTCATGTTCCTTTACTCTACTTTGTGTCTAAGTGTAAAGTTAGATAGTCTCTCATGTTCCTTCACTTTACTTTGTGTCTAAGTGTAAAGTTAGATAGTCACTCATGTTCCTTTACTTTAATTTGTGTCTAAGTGTAAAGTTAGATAGTCTCTCATTTCCTTCACTTTACTTTGTGTCTAAGTGTAAAGTTAGATAGTCACTCATGTTCATTTACTTTACTTTATGTCTAAGTGTAAAGTTAGATAGTCTCTCATGTTCATTTACTTTAATTTGTGTCTAAGTGTAAAGTTAGATAGTCTCTCATGTTCCTTCACTTTACTTTGTGTCTAAGTGTAAAGTTAGATAGTCTCTCATGTTCATTTACTTTACTTTATGTCTAAGTGTAAAGTTAGATAGTCTCTCATGCTCCTTCACTTTACTTTGTGTCTAAGTGTAAAGTTAGATAGTCTCTCATGTTCATTTACTTTAATTTGTGTCTAAGTGTAAAGTTAGATAGTCTCTCATGTTCATTTACTTTAATTTTATCTAAGTGTAAAGTTAGATAGTCTCTCATGCTCCTTCACTTTACCTTGTGTCTAAGTGTAAAGTTAGATAGTCTCTCATGTTCATTTACTTTACTTTGTGTCTAAGTGTAAAGTTAGATAGTCTCTCATGTTCATTTACTTTAATTTGTGTCTAAGTGTAAAGTTAGATAGTCTCTCATGCTCCTTCACTTTAATTTGTGTCTAAGTGTAAAGTTAGATAGTCTCTCATGTTCATTTACTTTAATTTGTGTCTAAGTGTAAAGTTAGATAGTCTCTCATGTTCCTTTACTCTACTTTGTGTCTAAGTGTAAAGTTAGATAGTCTCTCATGTTCATTTACTTTAATTTTATCTAAGTGTAAAGTTAGATAGTCTCTCATGTTCCTTCACTTTACTTTGTGTCTAAGTGTAAAGTTAGATAGTCTCTCATGTTCATTTACTTTACTTTGTGTCTAAGTGTAAAGTTAGATAGTCTCTCATGTTCCTTCACTTTACATTGTTTCTAAGTGTAAAGTTAGATAGTCTCTCATGTTCCTTCACTTTACTTTGTGTCTAAGTGTAAAGTTAGATAGTCTCTCATGTTCCTTTACCCTACTTTGTGTCTAAGTGTAAAGTTAGATAGTCTCTCATGTTCCTTCACTTTACTTTGTGTCTAAGTGTAAAGTTAGATAGTCTCTCATGTTCCTTTACCCTACTTTGTGTCTAAGTGTAAAGTTAGATAGTCTCTCATGTTCCTTTACTCTACTTTGTGTCTAAGTGTAAAGTTAGATAGTCTCTCATGTTCCTTCACTTTACTTTGTGTCTAAGTGTAAAGTTAGATAGTCACTCATGTTCCTTTACTTTAATTTGTGTCTAAGTGTAAAGTTAGATAGTCTCTCATGCTCCTTCACTTTACTTTGTGTCTAAGTGTAAAGTTAAATAGTCTCTCATGTTCCTTCACTTTACTTTGTGTCTAAGTGTAAAGTTAGATAGTCTCTCATGTTCATTTACTTTAATTTGTGTCTAAGTGTAAAGTTAGATAGTCTCTCATGCTCCTTCACTTTAATTTGTGTCTAAGTGTAAAGTTAGATAGTCACTCATGTTCATTTACTTTAATTTGTGTCTAAGTGTAAAGTTAGATAGTCTCTCATGTTCCTTCACTTTACTTTGTGTCTAAGTGTAAAGTTAGATAGTCTCTCATGTTCATTTACTTTATATTGTGTCTAAGTGTAAAGTTAGATAGTCACTCATGTTCCTTTACTCTACTTTGTGTCTAAGTGTAAAGTTAGATAGTCTCTCATGTTCCTTCACTTTACTTTGTGTCTAAGTGTAAAGTTAGATAGTCTCTCATGTTCATTTACTTTATATTGTGTCTAAGTGTAAAGTTAGATAGTCACTCATGTTCCTTTACTCTACTTTGTGTCTAAGTGTAAAGTTAGATAGTCTCTCATGTTCCTTCACTTTACTTTGTGTCTAAGTGTAAAGTTAGATAGTCTCTCATGTTCATTTACTTTACTTTATGTCTAAGTGTAAAGTTAGATAGTCTCTCATGCTCCTTCACTTTACTTTGTGTCTAAGTGTAAAGTTAGATAGTCTCTCATGTTCATTTACTTTAATTTGTGTCTAAGTGTAAAGTTAGATAGTCTCTCATGTTCATTTACTTTAATTTTATCTAAGTGTAAAGTTAGATAGTCTCTCATGCTCCTTCACTTTACTTTGTGTCTAAGTGTAAAGTTAGATAGTCACTCATGTTCATTTACTCTACTTTGTGTCTAAGTGTAAAGTTAGATAGTCTCTCATGTTCATTTACTTTACTTTGTGTCTAAGTGTAAAGTTAGATAGTCTCTCATGTTCATTTACTTTAATTTGTGTCTAAGTGTAAAGTTAGATAGTCTCTCATGCTCCTTCACTTTACCTTGTGTCTAAGTGTAAAGTTAGATAGTCACTCATGTTCATTTACTCTACTTTGTGTCTAAGTGTAAAGTTAGATAGTCTCTCATGTTCATTTACTTTACTTTGTGTCTAAGTGTAAAGTTAGATAGTCTCTCATGTTCATTTACTTTAATTTGTGTCTAAGTGTAAAGTTAGATAGTCTCTCATGCTCCTTCACTTTAATTTGTGTCTAAGTGTAAAGTTAGATAGTCTCTCATGTTCATTTACTTTAATTTTATCTAAGTGTAAAGTTAGATAGTCTCTCATGTTCCTTCACTTTACTTTGTGTCTAAGTGTAAAGTTAGATAGTCTCTCATGTTCATTTACTTTAATTTGTGTCTAAGTGTAAAGTTAGATAGTCTCTCATGCTCCTTCACTTTAATTTGTGTCTAAGTGTAAAGTTAGATAGTCACTCATGTTCATTTACTCTACTTTGTGTCTAAGTGTAAAGTTAGATAGTCTCTCATGCTCCTTCACTTTACTTTGTGTCTAAGTGTAAAGTTAGATAGTCTCTCATGTTCCTTTACCCTACTTTGTGTCTAAGTGTAAAGTTAGATAGTCACTCATGTTCATTTACTCTACTTTGTGTCTAAGTGTAAAGTTAGATAGTCTCTCATGTTCCTTCACTTTACTTTGTGTCTAAGTGTAAAGTTAGATAGTCTCTCATGTTCCTTTACCCTACTTTGTGTCTAAGTGTAAAGTTAGATAGTCTCTCATGTTCCTTCACTTTACTTTGTGTCTAAGTGTAAAGTTAGATAGTCTCTCATGTTCCTTTACCCTACTTTGTGTCTAAGTGTAAAGTTAGATAGTCTCTCATGTTCCTTTACTCTACTTTGTGTATAAGTGTAAAGTTAGATAGTCTCTCATGTTCCTTCACTTTACTTTGTGTCTAAGTGTAAAGTTAGATAGTCACTCATGTTCCTTTACTTTAATTTGTGTCTAAGTGTAAAGTTAGATAGTCTCTCATGCTCCTTCACTTTACTTTGTGTCTAAGTGTAAAGTTAAGTAGTCTGTCATGTTCCTTCACTTTACTTTGTGTCTAAGTGTAAAGTTAGATAGTCTCTCATGTTCATTTACTTTAATTTGTGTCTAAGTGTAAAGTTAGATAGTCTCTCATGCTCCTTCACTTTAATTTGTGTCTAAGTGTAAAGTTAGATAGTCACTCATGTTCATTTACTTTAATTTGTGTCTAAGTGTAAAGTTAGATAGTCTCTCATGTTCCTTCACTTTACTTTGTGTCTAAGTGTAAAGTTAGATAGTCTCTCATGCTCCTTCACTTTACCTTGTGTCTAAGTGTAAAGTTAGATAGTCACTCATGTTCCTTTACTCTACTTTGTGTCTAAGTGTAATGTTAGATAGTCTCTCATGTTCATTTACTTTAATTTGTGTCTAAGTGTAAAGTTAGATAGTCTCTCATGTTCCTTCACTTTACTTTGTGTCTAAGTGTAAAGTTAGATAGTCTCTCATGTTCATTTACTTTACTTTATGTCTAAGTGTAAAGTTAGATAGTCTCTCATGCTCCTTCACTTTACTTTGTGTCTAAGTGTAAAGTTAGATAGTCTCTCATGTTCATTTACTTTAATTTGTGTCTAAGTGTAAAGTTAGATAGTCTCTCATGTTCATTTACTTTAATTTTATCTAAGTGTAAAGTTAGATAGTCTCTCATGCTCCTTCACTTTACTTTGTGTCTAAGTGTAAAGTTAGATAGTCTCTCATGTTCATTTACTTTACTTTATGTCTAAGTGTAAAGTTAGATAGTCTCTCATGCTCCTTCACTTTACTTTGTGTCTAAGTGTAAAGTTAGATAGTCTCTCATGTTCATTTACTTTAATTTGTGTCTAAGTGTAAAGTTAGATAGTCTCTCATGTTCCTTTACTCTACTTTGTGTCTAAGTGTAAAGTTAGATAGTCTCTCATGTTCATTTACTTTAATTTGTGTCTAAGTGTAAAGTTAGATAGTCTCTCATGTTCATTTACTTTAATTTTATCTAAGTGTAAAGTTAGATAGTCTCTCATGCTCCTTCACTTTACCTTGTGTCTAAGTGTAAAGTTAGATAGTCACTCATGTCCCTTTACTCTACTTTGTGTCTAAGTGTAAAGTTAGATAGTCTCTCATGTTCATTTACTTTACTTTGTGTCTAAGTGTAAAGTTAGATAGTCTCTCATGTTCATTTACTTTAATTTGTGTCTAAGTGTAAAGTTAGATAGTCTCTCATGCTCCTTCACTTTAATTTGTGTCTAAGTGTAAAGTTAGATAGTCTCTCATGTTCATTTACTTTAATTTTATCTAAGTGTAAAGTTAGATAGTCTCTCATGTTCATTTACTTTACTTTGTGTCTAAGTGTAAAGTTAGATAGTCTCTCATGATCATTTACTTTAGTTTGTGTCTAAGTGTAAAGTTAGATAGTCTCTCATGCTCCTTCACTTTAATTTGTGTCTAAGTGTAAAGTTAGATAGTCTCTCATGTTCATTTACTTTAATTTTATCTAAGTGTAAAGTTAGATAGTCTCTCATGCTCCTTCACTTTACTTTGTGTCTAAGTGTAAAGTTAGATAGTCTCTCATGTTCCTTCACTTTACTTTGTGTCTAAGTGTAAAGTTAGATAGTCTCTCATGTTCATTTACTTTAATTTTATCTAAGTGTAAAGTTAGATAGTCTCTCATGTTCATTTACTTTAATTTGTGTCTAAGTGTAAAGTTAGATAGTCTCTCATGCTCCTTCACTTTAATTTGTGTCTAAGTGTAAAGTTAGATAGTCTCTCATGTTCATTTACTTTAATTTTATCTAAGTGTAAAGTTAGATAGTCTCTCATGTTCCTTCACTTTACTTGTGTCTAAGTGTAAAGTTAGATAGTCTCTCATGTTCCTTCACTTTACTTTGTGTCTAAGTGTAAAGTTAGATAGTCTCTCATGTTCATTTACTCTACTTTGTGTCTAAGTGTAAAGTTAGATAGTCTCTCATGTTCATTTACTTTAATTTGTGTCTAAGTGTAAAGTTAGATAGTCTCTCATGCTCCTTCACTTTAATTTGTGTCTAAGTGTAAAGTTAGATAGTCTCTCATGTTCATTTACTTTAATTTGTGTCTAAGTGTAAAGTTAGATAGTCTCTCATGCTCCTTCACTTTACCTTGTGTCTAAGTGTAAAGTTAGATAGTCACTCATGTTCATTTACTCTACTTTGTGTCTAAGTGTAAAGTTAGATAGTCTCTCATGTTCATTTACTTTACTTTGTGTCTAAGTGTAAAGTTAGATAGTCTCTCATGTTCATTTACTTTACTTTGTGTCTAAGTGTAAAGTTTGATAGTCTCTCATGTTCCTTTACTTTAATTTGTGTCTAAGTGTAAAGTTAGATAGTCTCTCATGTTCCTTCATTTTACTTTGTGTCTAAGTGTAAAGTTAGATAGTCTCTCATGTTCATTTACTTTAATTTGTGTCTAAGTGTAAAGTTAGATAGTCACTCATGCTCCTTCACTTTACTTTGTGTCTAAGTGTAAAGTTAGATAGTCTCTCATGTTCATTTACTTTAATTTTATCTAAGTGTAAAGTTAGATAGTCTCTCATGTTCCTTCACTTTACTTTGTGTCTAAGTGTAAAGTTAGATAGTCTCTCATGTTCATTTACTTTAATTTGTGTCTAAGTGTAAAGTTAGATAGTCTCTCATGCTCCTTCACTTTAATTTGTGTCTAAGTGTAAAGTTAGATAGTCTCTCATGTTCATTTACTTTACTTTGTGTCTAAGTGTAAAGTTAGATAGTCTCTCATGTTCCTTCACTTTACTTTGTGTCTAAGTGTAAAGTTAGATAGTCTCTCATGTTCATTTACTTTACTTTGTGTCTAAGTGTAAAGTTAGATAGTCTCTCATGTTCCTTTACCCTACTTTGTGTCTAAGTGTAAAGTTAGATAGTCTCTCATGTTCCTTTACTTTACTTTGTGTCTAAGTGTAAAGTTAGATAGTCTCTCATGTTCCTTTACCCTACTTTGTGTCTAAGTGTAAAGTTAGATAGTCTCTCATGTTCCTTTACTCTACTTTGTGTCTAAGTGTAAAGTTAGATAGTCTCTCATGCTCCTTCACTTTAATTTGTGTCTAAGTGTAAAGTTAGATAGTCTCTCATGTTCATTTACTTTAATTTTATCTAAGTGTAAAGTTAGATAGTCTCTCATGTTCCTTCATTTTACTTTGTGTCTAAGTGTAAAGTTAGATAGTCTCTCATGTTCATTTACTTTAATTTGTGTCTAAGTGTAAAGTTAGATAGTCTCTCATGTTCCTTTACCCTACTTTGTGTCTAAGTGTAAAGTTAGATAGTCTCTCATGTTCCTTTACTCTACTTTGTGTCTAAGTGTAAAGTTAGATAGTCTCTCATGCTCCTTCACTTTAATTTGTGTCTAAGTGTAAAGTTAGATAGTCTCTCATGTTCATTTACTTTAATTTGTGTCTAAGTGTAAAGTTAGATAGTCTCTCATGTTCCTTCATTTTACTTTGTGTCTAAGTGTAAAGTTAGATAGTCTCTCATGTTCCTTTACTCTACTTTGTGTCTAAGTGTAAAGTTAGATAGTCTCTCATGCTCCTTCACTTTAATTTGTGTCTAAGTGTAAAGTTAGATAGTCTCTCATGTTCATTTACTTTAATTTGTGTCTAAGTGTAAAGTTAGATAGTCTCTCATGTTCCTTCATTTTACTTTGTGTCTAAGTGTAAAGTTAGATAGTCTCTCATGTTCCTTTACCCTACTTTGTGTCTAAGTGTAAAGTTAGATAGTCTCTCATGTTCCTTTACTCTACTTTGTGTCTAAGTGTAAAGTTAGATAGTCTCTCATGCTCCTTCACTTTAATTTGTGTCTAAGTGTAAAGTTAGATAGTCTCTCATGTTCATTTACTTTAATTTGTGTCTAAGTGTAAAGTTAGATAGTCTCTCATGCTCCTTCACTTTACTTTGTGTCTAAGTGTAAAGTTAGATAGTCTCTCATGTTCCTTTACTCTACTTTGTGTCTAAGTGTAAAGTTAGATAGTCTCTCATGTTCCTTTACTCTACTTTGTGTCTAAGTGTAAAGTTAGATAGTCTCTCATGTTCCTTCACTTTACTTTGTGTCTAAGTGTAAAGTTAGATAGTCTCTCATGTTCATTTACTTTAATTTGTGTCTAAGTGTAAAGTTAGATAGTCTCTCATGCTCCTTCACTTTACTTTGTGTCTAAGTGTAAAGTTAGATAGTCTCTCATGTTCATTTACTTTAATTTGTGTCTAAGTGTAAAGTTAGATAGTCACTCATGCTCCTTCACTTTACTTTGTGTCTAAGTGTAAAGTTAGATAGTCTCTCATGTTCATTTACTTTAATTTTATCTAAGTGTAGAGTTAGATAGTCTCTCATGTTCCTTCACTTTACTTTGTGTCTAAGTGTAAAGTTAGATAGTCTCTCATGTTCATTTACTTTAATTTGTGTCTAAGTGTAAAGTTAGATAGTCTCTCATGTTCCTTCACTTTACTTTGTGTCTAAGTGTAAAGTTAGATAGTCTCTCATGTTCCTTTACCCTACTTTGTGTCTAAGTGTAAAGTTAGATAGTCTCTCATGTTCCTTCACTTTACTTTGTGTCTAAGTGTAAAGTTAGATAGTCTCTCATGTTCCTTTACCCTACTTTGTGTCTAAGTGTAAAGTTAGATAGTCTCTCATGTTCCTTTACTCTACTTTGTGTCTAAGTGTAAAGTTAGATAGTCTCTCATGTTCCTTCACTTTACTTTGTGTCTAAGTGTAAAGTTAGATAGTCTCTCATGTTCATTTACTTTAATTTTATCTAAGTGTAAAGTTAGATAGTCTCTCATGTTCCTTCACTTTACTTTGTGTCTAAGTGTAAAGTTAGATAGTCTCTCATGTTCATTTACTTTAATTTTATCTAAGTGTAAAGTTAGATAGTCTCTCATGTTCCTTCACTTTACTTTGTGTCTAAGTGTAAAGTTAGATAGTCTCTCATGTTCATTTACTTTAATTTGTGTCTAAGTGTAAAGTTAGATAGTCTCTCATGTTCCTTCACTTTACTTTGTGTCTAAGTGTAAAGTTAGATAGTCTCTCATGTTCCTTTACCCTACTTTGTGTCTAAGTGTAAAGTTAGATAGTCTCTCATGTTCCTTCACTTTACTTTGTGTCTAAGTGTAAAGTTAGATAGTCTCTCATGTTCCTTTACCCTACTTTGTGTCTAAGTGTAAAGTTAGATAGTCTCTCATGTTCCTTTACTCTACTTTGTGTCTAAGTGTAAAGTTAGATAGTCTCTCATGTTCCTTCACTTTACTTTGTGTCTAAGTGTAAAGTTAGATAGTCTCTCATGTTCATTTACTTTAATTTTATCTAAGTGTAAAGTTAGATAGTCTCTCATGTTCCTTTACTCTACTTTGTGTCTAAGTGTAAAGTTAGATAGTCTCTCATGTTCATTTACTTTAATTTGTGTCTAAGTGTAAAGTTAGATAGTCTCTCATGTTCCTTCACTTTACTTTGTGTCTAAGTGTAAAGTTAAATAGTCTCTCATGTTCCTTCACTTTACTTTGTGTCTAAGTGTAAAGTTAGATAGTCTCTCATGTTCATTTACTTTAATTTGTGTCTAAGTGTAAAGTTAGATAGTCACTCATGCTCCTTCACTTTACTTTTTGTCTAAGTGTAAAGTTAGATAGTCTCTCATGTTCCTTTACCCTACTTTGTGTCTAAGTGTAAAGTTAGATAGTCTCTCATGTTCCTTTACTCTACTTTGTGTCTAAGTGTAAAGTTAGATAGTCTCTCATGTTCCTTCACTTTACTTTGTGTCTAAGTGTAAAGTTAGATAGTCTCTCATGTTCATTTACTTTAATTTTATCTAAGTGTAAAGTTAGATAGTCTCTCATGTTCCTTCACTTTACTTTGTGTCTAAGTGTAAAGTTAGATAGTCTCTCATGTTCATTTACTTTAATTTTATCTAAGTGTAAAGTTAGATAGTCTCTCATGTTCCTTCACTTTACTTTGTGTCTAAGTGTAAAGTTAGATAGTCTCTCATGTTCATTTACTTTAATTTGTGTCTAAGTGTAAAGTTAGATAGTCTCTCATGTTCCTTCACTTTACTTTGTGTCTAAGTGTAAAGTTAGATAGTCTCTCATGTTCCTTTACCCTACTTTGTGTCTAAGTGTAAAGTTAGATAGTCTCTCATGTTCCTTCACTTTACTTTGTGTCTAAGTGTAAAGTTAGATAGTCTCTCATGTTCCTTTACCCTACTTTGTGTCTAAGTGTAAAGTTAGATAGTCTCTCATGTTCCTTTACTCTACTTTGTGTCTAAGTGTAAAGTTAGATAGTCTCTCATGTTCCTTCACTTTACTTTGTGTCTAAGTGTAAAGTTAGATAGTCTCTCATGTTCATTTACTTTAATTTTATCTAAGTGTAAAGTTAGATAGTCTCTCATGTTCCTTTACTCTACTTTGTGTCTAAGTGTAAAGTTAGATAGTCTCTCATGTTCATTTACTTTAATTTGTGTCTAAGTGTAAAGTTAGATAGTCTCTCATGTTCCTTCACTTTACTTTGTGTCTAAGTGTAAAGTTAAATAGTCTCTCATGTTCCTTCACTTTACTTTGTGTCTAAGTGTAAAGTTAGATAGTCTCTCATGTTCATTTACTTTAATTTGTGTCTAAGTGTAAAGTTAGATAGTCACTCATGCTCCTTCACTTTACTTTTTGTCTAAGTGTAAAGTTAGATAGTCTCTCATGTTCCTTTACCCTACTTTGTGTCTAAGTGTAAAGTTAGATAGTCTCTCATGTTCCTTTACTCTACTTTGTGTCTAAGTGTAAAGTTAGATAGTCTCTCATGTTCCTTCACTTTACTTTGTGTCTAAGTGTAAAGTTAGATAGTCTCTCATGTTCATTTACTTTAATTTGTGTCTAAGTGTAAAGTTAGATAGTCACTCATGTCCATTTACTTTAATTTGTGTCTAAGTGTAAAGTTAGATAGTCACTCATGCTTCTTCACTTTACTTTTTGTCTAAGTGTAAAGTTAGATAGTCTCTCATGTTCCTTTACCCTACTTTGTGTCTAAGTGTAAAGTTAGATAGTCTCTCATGTTCCTTTACTCTACTTTGTGTCTAAGTGTAAAGTTAGATAGTCTCTCATGTTCCTTCACTTTACTTTGTGTCTAAGTGTAAAGTTAGATAGTCTCTCATGTTCATTTACTTTACTTTGTGTCTAAGTGTAAAGTTAGATAGTCACTCATGCTCCTTCACTTTACTTTGTGTCTAAGTGTAAAGTTAGATAGTCTCTCATGTTCATTTACTTTAATTTTATCTAAGTGTAAAGTTAGATAGTCTCTCATGTTCCTTCACTTTACTTTGTGTCTAAGTGTAAAGTTAGATAGTCTCTCATGTTCATTTACTTTACTTTATGTCTAAGTGTAAAGTTAGATAGTCTCTCATGCTCCTTCACTTTACTTTGTGTCTAAGTGTAAAGTTAGATAGTCTCTCATGTTCCTTCACTTTACTTTGTGTCTAAGTGTAAAGTTAGATAGTCTCTCATGTTCCTTTACCCTACTTTGTGTCTAAGTGTAAAGTTAGATAGTCTCTCATGTTCCTTCACTTTACTTTGTGTCTAAGTGTAAAGTTGGATAGTCTCTCATGTTCCTTTACCCTACTTTGTGTCTAAGTGTAAAGTTAGATAGTCTCTCATGTTCCTTTACCCTACTTTGTGTCTAAGTGTAAAGTTAGATAGTCTCTCATGTTCCTTTACTCTACTTTGTGTCTAAGTGTAAAGTTAGATAGTCTCTCATGTTCCTTTACCCTACTTTGTGTCTAAGTGTAAAGTTAGATAGTCTCTCATGTTCCTTTACTCTACTTTGTGTCTAAGTGTAAAGTTAGATAGTCTCTCATGTTCCTTCACTTTACTTTGTGTCTAAGTGTAAAGTTAGATAGTCTCTCATGTTCCTTTACCCTACTTTGTGTCTAAGTGTAAAGTTAGATAGTCTCTCATGTTCATTTACTTTAATTTGTGTCTAAGTGTAAAGTTAGATAGTCCCTCATGTTCATTTACTTTACTTTATGTCTAAGTGTAAAGTTAGATAGTCTCTCATGCTCCTTCACTTTACTTTGTGTCTAAGTATAAAGTTAGATAGTCTCTCATGTTCATTTACTTTAATTTGTGTCTAAGTGTAAAGTTAGATAGTCTCTCATGTTCATTTACTTTAATTTTATCTAAGTGTAAAGTTAGATAGTCTCTCATGCTCCTTCACTTTACTTTGTGTCTAAGTGTAAAGTTAGATAGTCTCTCATGTTCATTTACTTTAATTTATGTCTAAGTGTAAAGTTAGATAGTCTCTCATGCTCCTTCACTTTACCTTGTGTCTAAGTGTAAAGTTAGATAGTCACTCATGTTCATTTACTTTACTTTATGTCTAAGTGTAAAGTTAGATAGTCTCTCATGCTCCTTCACTTTACCTTGTGTCTAAGTGTAAAGTTAGATAGTCTCTCATGTTCATTTACTTTACTTTGTGTCTAAGTGTAAAGTTAGATAGTCACTCATGTTCATTTACTTTACTTTGTGTCTAAGTGTAAAGTTAGATAGTCTTTCATGTTCATTTACTTTAATTTGTGTCTAAGTGTAAAGTTAGATAGTCTCTCATGCTCCTTCACTTTACTTTGTGTCTAAGTGTAAAGTTAGATAGTCACTCATGTTCATTTACTCTACTTTGTGTCTAAGTGTAAAGTTAGATAGTCTCTCATGTTCATTTACTTTACTTTGTGTCTAAGTGTAAAGTTAGATAGTCTCTCATGTTCATTTACTTTAATTTGTGTCTAAGTGTAAAGTTAGATAGTCTCTCATGCTCCTTCACTTTAATTTGTGTCTAAGTGTAAAGTTAGATAGTCTCTCATGTTCATTTACTTTAATTTTATCTAAGTGTAAAGTTAGATAGTCACTCATGTTCCTTCACTTTACTTTGTGTCTAAGTGTAAAGTTGGATAGTCTCTCATGTTCCTTTACCCTACTTTGTGTCTAAGTGTAAAGTTAGATAGTCTCTCATGTTCCTTTACTCTACTTTGTGTCTAAGTGTAAAGTTAGATAGTCTCTCATGTTCCTTTACTCTACTTTGTGTCTAAGTGTAAAGTTAGATAGTCTCTCATGCTCCTTCACTTTACCTTGTGTCTAAGTGTAAAGTTAGATAGTCACTCATGTTCATTTACTTTACTTTATGTCTAAGTGTAAAGTTAGATAGTCTCTCATGCTCCTTCACTTTACCTTGTGTCTAAGTGTAAAGTTAGATAGTCTCTCATGTTCATTTACTTTACTTTGTGTCTAAGTGTAAAGTTAGATAGTCACTCATGTTCATTTACTTTACTTTGTGTCTAAGTGTAAAGTTAGATAGTCTTTCATGTTCATTTACTTTAATTTGTGTCTAAGTGTAAAGTTAGATAGTCTCTCATGCTCCTTCACTTTACTTTGTGTCTAAGTGTAAAGTTAGATAGTCACTCATGTTCATTTACTCTACTTTGTGTCTAAGTGTAAAGTTAGATAGTCTCTCATGTTCATTTACTTTACTTTGTGTCTAAGTGTAAAGTTAGATAGTCTCTCATGTTCATTTACTTTAATTTGTGTCTAAGTGTAAAGTTAGATAGTCTCTCATGCTCCTTCACTTTAATTTGTGTCTAAGTGTAAAGTTAGATAGTCTCTCATGTTCATTTACTTTAATTTTATCTAAGTGTAAAGTTAGATAGTCACTCATGTTCCTTCACTTTACTTTGTGTCTAAGTGTAAAGTTGGATAGTCTCTCATGTTCCTTTACCCTACTTTGTGTCTAAGTGTAAAGTTAGATAGTCTCTCATGTTCCTTTACTCTACTTTGTGTCTAAGTGTAAAGTTAGATAGTCTCTCATGTTCCTTCACTTTACTTTGTGTCTAAGTGTAAAGTTAGATAGTCTCTCATGTTCCTTTACCCTACTTTGTGTCTAAGTGTAAAGTTAGATAGTCTCTCATGTTCCTTCACTTTACTTTGTGTCTAAGTGTAAAGTTAGATAGTCTCTCATGTTCCTTTACCCTACTTTGTGTCTAAGTGTAAAGTTAGATAGTCTCTCATGTTCCTTTACTCTACTTTGTGTCTAAGTGTAAAGTTAGATAGTCTCTCATGTTCCTTCACTTTACTTTGTGTCTAAGTGTAAAGTTAGATAGTCTCTCATGTTCATTTACTTTAATTTGTGTCTAAGTGTAAAGTTAGATAGTCTCTCATGCTCCTTCACTTTACTTTGTGTCTAAGTGTAAAGTTAAATAGTCTCTCATGTTCATTTACTTTAATTTGTGTCTAAGTGTAAAGTTAGATAGTCACTCATGTTCATTTACTCTACTTTGTGTCTAAGTGTAAAGTTAGATAGTCTCTCATGCTCCTTCACTTTACTTTGTGTCTAAGAGTAAAGTTAGATAGTCTCTCATGTTCATTTACTTTAATTTGTGTCTAAGTGTAAAGTTAGATAGTCTCTCATGCTCCTTCACTTTACTTTGTGTCTAAGTGTAAAGTTAGATAGTCTCTCATGTTCATTTACTTTAATTTGTGTCTAAGTGTAAAGTTAGATAGTCTCTCATGTTCATTTACTTTAATTTGTGTCTAAGTGTAAAGTTAAATAGTCTCTCATGTTCATTTACTTTAATTTGTGTCTAAGTGTAAAGTTAGATAGTCTCTCATGTTCCTTTACTCTACTTTGTGTCTAAGTGTAAAGTTAGATAGTCTCTCATGTTCCTTCACTTTACTTTGTGTCTAAGTGTAAAGTTAGATAGTCTCTCATGTTCATTTACTTTAATTTGTGTCTAAGTGTAAAGTTAGATAGTCTCTCATGCTCCTTCACTTTACTTTGTGTCTAAGTGTAAAGTTAGATAGTCTCTCATGCTCCTTCACTTTAATTTGTGTCTAAGTGTAAAGTTAGATAGTCTCTCATGTTCCTTTACTCTACTTTGTGTCTAAGTGTAAAGTTAGATAGTCTCTCATGTTCCTTCACTTTACTTTGTGTCTAAGTGTAAAGTTAGATAGTCTCTCATGTTCCTTTACCCTACTTTGTGTCTAAGTGTAAAGTTAGATAGTCTCTCATGTTCCTTTACTCTACTTTGTGTCTAAGTGTAAAGTTAGATAGTCTCTCATGTTCCTTCACTTTACTTTGTGTCTAAGTGTAAAGTTAGATAGTCTCTCATGTTCATTTACTTTAATTTGTGTCTAAGTGTAAAGTTAGATAGTCTCTCATGCTCCTTCACTTTACTTTGTGTCTAAGTGTAAAGTTAGATAGTCTCTCATGTTCATTTACTTTAATTTGTGTCTAAGTGTAAAGTTAGATAGTCACTCATGCTCCTTCACTTTACTTTTTGTCTAAGTGTAAAGTTAGATAGTCTCTCATGTTCCTTTACCCTACTTTGTGTCTAAGTGTAAAGTTAGATAGTCTCTCATGTTCCTTTACTCTACTTTGTGTCTAAGTGTAAAGTTAGATAGTCTCTCATGTTCCTTCACTTTACTTTGTGTCTAAGTGTAAAGTTAGATAGTCTCTCATGTTCATTTACTTTAATTTGTGTCTAAGTGTAAAGTTAGATAGTCACTCATGTCCATTTACTTTAATTTGTGTCTAAGTGTAAAGTTAGATAGTCACTCATGCTTCTTCACTTTACTTTTTGTCTAAGTGTAAAGTTAGATAGTCTCTCATGTTCCTTTACCCTACTTTGTGTCTAAGTGTAAAGTTAGATAGTCTCTCATGTTCCTTTACTCTACTTTGTGTCTAAGTGTAAAGTTAGATAGTCTCTCATGTTCCTTCACTTTACTTTGTGTCTAAGTGTAAAGTTAGATAGTCTCTCATGTTCATTTACTTTACTTTGTGTCTAAGTGTAAAGTTAGATAGTCACTCATGCTCCTTCACTTTACTTTGTGTCTAAGTGTAAAGTTAGATAGTCTCTCATGTTCATTTACTTTAATTTTATCTAAGTGTAAAGTTAGATAGTCTCTCATGTTCCTTCACTTTACTTTGTGTCTAAGTGTAAAGTTAGATAGTCTCTCATGTTCATTTACTTTACTTTATGTCTAAGTGTAAAGTTAGATAGTCTCTCATGCTCCTTCACTTTACTTTGTGTCTAAGTGTAAAGTTAGATAGTCTCTCATGTTCCTTCACTTTACTTTGTGTCTAAGTGTAAAGTTAGATAGTCTCTCATGTTCCTTTACCCTACTTTGTGTCTAAGTGTAAAGTTAGATAGTCTCTCATGTTCCTTCACTTTACTTTGTGTCTAAGTGTAAAGTTGGATAGTCTCTCATGTTCCTTTACCCTACTTTGTGTCTAAGTGTAAAGTTAGATAGTCTCTCATGTTCCTTTACCCTACTTTGTGTCTAAGTGTAAAGTTAGATAGTCTCTCATGTTCCTTTACTCTACTTTGTGTCTAAGTGTAAAGTTAGATAGTCTCTCATGTTCCTTTACCCTACTTTGTGTCTAAGTGTAAAGTTAGATAGTCTCTCATGTTCCTTTACTCTACTTTGTGTCTAAGTGTAAAGTTAGATAGTCTCTCATGTTCCTTCACTTTACTTTGTGTCTAAGTGTAAAGTTAGATAGTCTCTCATGTTCCTTTACCCTACTTTGTGTCTAAGTGTAAAGTTAGATAGTCTCTCATGTTCATTTACTTTAATTTGTGTCTAAGTGTAAAGTTAGATAGTCCCTCATGTTCATTTACTTTACTTTATGTCTAAGTGTAAAGTTAGATAGTCTCTCATGCTCCTTCACTTTACTTTGTGTCTAAGTATAAAGTTAGATAGTCTCTCATGTTCATTTACTTTAATTTGTGTCTAAGTGTAAAGTTAGATAGTCTCTCATGTTCATTTACTTTAATTTTATCTAAGTGTAAAGTTAGATAGTCTCTCATGCTCCTTCACTTTACTTTGTGTCTAAGTGTAAAGTTAGATAGTCTCTCATGTTCATTTACTTTAATTTATGTCTAAGTGTAAAGTTAGATAGTCTCTCATGCTCCTTCACTTTACCTTGTGTCTAAGTGTAAAGTTAGATAGTCACTCATGTTCATTTACTTTACTTTATGTCTAAGTGTAAAGTTAGATAGTCTCTCATGCTCCTTCACTTTACCTTGTGTCTAAGTGTAAAGTTAGATAGTCTCTCATGTTCATTTACTTTACTTTGTGTCTAAGTGTAAAGTTAGATAGTCACTCATGTTCATTTACTTTACTTTGTGTCTAAGTGTAAAGTTAGATAGTCTTTCATGTTCATTTACTTTAATTTGTGTCTAAGTGTAAAGTTAGATAGTCTCTCATGCTCCTTCACTTTACTTTGTGTCTAAGTGTAAAGTTAGATAGTCACTCATGTTCATTTACTCTACTTTGTGTCTAAGTGTAAAGTTAGATAGTCTCTCATGTTCATTTACTTTACTTTGTGTCTAAGTGTAAAGTTAGATAGTCTCTCATGTTCATTTACTTTAATTTGTGTCTAAGTGTAAAGTTAGATAGTCTCTCATGCTCCTTCACTTTAATTTGTGTCTAAGTGTAAAGTTAGATAGTCTCTCATGTTCATTTACTTTAATTTTATCTAAGTGTAAAGTTAGATAGTCACTCATGTTCCTTCACTTTACTTTGTGTCTAAGTGTAAAGTTGGATAGTCTCTCATGTTCCTTTACCCTACTTTGTGTCTAAGTGTAAAGTTAGATAGTCTCTCATGTTCCTTTACTCTACTTTGTGTCTAAGTGTAAAGTTAGATAGTCTCTCATGTTCCTTTACTCTACTTTGTGTCTAAGTGTAAAGTTAGATAGTCTCTCATGCTCCTTCACTTTACCTTGTGTCTAAGTGTAAAGTTAGATAGTCACTCATGTTCATTTACTTTACTTTATGTCTAAGTGTAAAGTTAGATAGTCTCTCATGCTCCTTCACTTTACCTTGTGTCTAAGTGTAAAGTTAGATAGTCTCTCATGTTCATTTACTTTACTTTGTGTCTAAGTGTAAAGTTAGATAGTCACTCATGTTCATTTACTTTACTTTGTGTCTAAGTGTAAAGTTAGATAGTCTTTCATGTTCATTTACTTTAATTTGTGTCTAAGTGTAAAGTTAGATAGTCTCTCATGCTCCTTCACTTTACTTTGTGTCTAAGTGTAAAGTTAGATAGTCACTCATGTTCATTTACTCTACTTTGTGTCTAAGTGTAAAGTTAGATAGTCTCTCATGTTCATTTACTTTACTTTGTGTCTAAGTGTAAAGTTAGATAGTCTCTCATGTTCATTTACTTTAATTTGTGTCTAAGTGTAAAGTTAGATAGTCTCTCATGCTCCTTCACTTTAATTTGTGTCTAAGTGTAAAGTTAGATAGTCTCTCATGTTCATTTACTTTAATTTTATCTAAGTGTAAAGTTAGATAGTCACTCATGTTCCTTCACTTTACTTTGTGTCTAAGTGTAAAGTTGGATAGTCTCTCATGTTCCTTTACCCTACTTTGTGTCTAAGTGTAAAGTTAGATAGTCTCTCATGTTCCTTTACTCTACTTTGTGTCTAAGTGTAAAGTTAGATAGTCTCTCATGTTCCTTCACTTTACTTTGTGTCTAAGTGTAAAGTTAGATAGTCTCTCATGTTCCTTTACCCTACTTTGTGTCTAAGTGTAAAGTTAGATAGTCTCTCATGTTCCTTCACTTTACTTTGTGTCTAAGTGTAAAGTTAGATAGTCTCTCATGTTCCTTTACCCTACTTTGTGTCTAAGTGTAAAGTTAGATAGTCTCTCATGTTCCTTTACTCTACTTTGTGTCTAAGTGTAAAGTTAGATAGTCTCTCATGTTCCTTCACTTTACTTTGTGTCTAAGTGTAAAGTTAGATAGTCTCTCATGTTCATTTACTTTAATTTGTGTCTAAGTGTAAAGTTAGATAGTCTCTCATGCTCCTTCACTTTACTTTGTGTCTAAGTGTAAAGTTAAATAGTCTCTCATGTTCATTTACTTTAATTTGTGTCTAAGTGTAAAGTTAGATAGTCACTCATGTTCATTTACTCTACTTTGTGTCTAAGTGTAAAGTTAGATAGTCTCTCATGCTCCTTCACTTTACTTTGTGTCTAAGAGTAAAGTTAGATAGTCTCTCATGTTCATTTACTTTAATTTGTGTCTAAGTGTAAAGTTAGATAGTCTCTCATGCTCCTTCACTTTACTTTGTGTCTAAGTGTAAAGTTAGATAGTCTCTCATGTTCATTTACTTTAATTTGTGTCTAAGTGTAAAGTTAGATAGTCTCTCATGTTCATTTACTTTAATTTGTGTCTAAGTGTAAAGTTAAATAGTCTCTCATGTTCATTTACTTTAATTTGTGTCTAAGTGTAAAGTTAGATAGTCTCTCATGTTCCTTTACTCTACTTTGTGTCTAAGTGTAAAGTTAGATAGTCTCTCATGTTCCTTCACTTTACTTTGTGTCTAAGTGTAAAGTTAGATAGTCTCTCATGTTCATTTACTTTAATTTGTGTCTAAGTGTAAAGTTAGATAGTCTCTCATGCTCCTTCACTTTACTTTGTGTCTAAGTGTAAAGTTAGATAGTCTCTCATGCTCCTTCACTTTAATTTGTGTCTAAGTGTAAAGTTAGATAGTCTCTCATGTTCCTTTACTCTACTTTGTGTCTAAGTGTAAAGTTAGATAGTCTCTCATGTTCCTTCACTTTACTTTGTGTCTAAGTGTAAAGTTAGATAGTCTCTCATGTTCCTTTACCCTACTTTGTGTCTAAGTGTAAAGTTAGATAGTCTCTCATGTTCCTTTACTCTACTTTGTGTCTAAGTGTAAAGTTAGATAGTCTCTCATGTTCCTTCACTTTACTTTGTGTCTAAGTGTAAAGTTAGATAGTCTCTCATGTTCATTTACTTTAATTTGTGTCTAAGTGTAAAGTTAGATAGTCTCTCATGCTCCTTCACTTTACTTTGTGTCTAAGTGTAAAGTTAAATAGTCTCTCATGTTCATTTACTTTAATTTGTGTCTAAGTGTAAAGTTAGATAGTCACTCATGTTCCTTCACTTTACTTTGTGTCTAAGTGTAAAGTTAGATAGTCTCTCATGTTCATTTACTTTAATTTGTGTCTAAGTGTAAAGTTAGATAGTCTCTCATGCTCCTTCACTTTAATTTGTGTCTAAGTGTAAAGTTAGATAGTCACTCATGTTCCTTTACTCTACTTTGTGTCTAAGTGTAAAGTTAGATAGTCTCTCATGTTCATTTACTTTACTTTGTGTCTAAGTGTAAAGTTAGATAGTCACTCATGTTCCTTTACTTTAATTTGTGTCTAAGTGTAAAGTTAGATAGTCTCTCATGTTCATTTACTTTAATTTGTGTCTAAGTGTAAAGTTAGATAGTCTCTCATGTTCCTTCACTTTACTTTGTGTCTAAGTGTAAAGTTAGATAGTCACTCATGTTCATTTACTTTAATTTGTGTCTAAGTGTAAAGTTAGATAGTCTCTCATGTTCCTTCACTTTACTTTGTGTCTAAGTGTAAAGTTAGATAGTCTCTCATGTTCCTTCACTTTAATTTGTGTCTAAGTGTAAAGTTAGATAGTCACTCATGTTCCTTTACTCTACTTTGTGTCTAAGTGTAAAGTTAGATAGTCTCTCATGTTCATTTACTTTAATTTGTGTCTAAGTGTAAAGTTAGATAGTCTCTCATGTTCCTTCACTTTACTTTGTGTCTAAGTGTAAAGTTAGATAGTCTCTCATGTTCATTTACTTTACTTTATGTCTAAGTGTAAAGTTAGATAGTCTCTCATGCTCCTTCACTTTACTTTGTGTCTAAGTATAAAGTTAGATAGTCTCTCATGTTCATTTACTCTACTTTGTGTCTAAGTGTAAAGTTAGATAGTCTCTCATGCTCCTTCACTTTACTTTGTGTCTAAGTATAAAGTTAGATAGTCTCTCGTGTTCTTTTACTCTACTTTGTGTCTAAGTGTAATGTTAGATAGTCTCTCGTGTTCTTTTACCTTAAAATCTGATTCAACCCACCATTTCTTTAGAAATGCCTGTACCAAGTCAGGGTCATTACGGTTTTCACAGTTTTCGGTTGTTGACTGATTTTGTCTGTTTATATAATTATGAGTTTTGACTTTCCCTTTGTAAGATTGTTCGGAGTTCGGTAATTTTGTTATTACCTTTATTGTGTCTAAGTGTAATATATGGGTAATAACAAAATTACCGAACTCCGAACAATCTTCCAAAGGGAAAGTCAAAACTCATAAGTATATAAACAGATAAAATCAGTCAACAACCGGAAAACTGTGAAAACCTTAATGACCTTGACTTGGTACAGGCATTTCCAAAGAATGTTAGATAGTCTCTTATGTGCCTTTACTTTAATTTGTGTCTAAGTGTACAGTTAGATAGTCTCTCATGTGCCCCCTTACTTTAATTTATTTCTAAGTGTAAAGTTAGATAGTCTCTCATGCTCCTTCACTTTACTTTGTGTCTAAGTGTAAAGTTAGATAGTCTCTCATGTTCATTTACTTTACTTTGTGTCTAAGTGTAAAGTTAGATAGTCTCTCATGTTCATTTACTTTAATTTTATCTAAGTGTAAAGTTAGATAGTCTCTCATGTTCCTTCACTTTACTTTGTGTCTAAGTGTAAAGTTAGATAGTCTCTCATGTTCATTTACTTTAATTTGTGTCTAAGTGTAAAGTTAGATAGTCTCTCATGCTCCTTCACTTTACTTTGTGTCTAAGTGTAAAGTTAGATAGTCACTCATGTTCATTTACTCTACTTTGTGTCTAAGTGTAAAGTTAGATAGTCTCTCATGTTCATTTACTTTACTTTGTGTCTAAGTGTAAAGTTAGATAGTCTCTCATGTTCATTTACTTTAATTTGTGTCTAAGTGTAAAGTTAGATAGTCTCTCATGCTCCTTCACTTTAATTTGTATCTAAGTGTAAAGTTAGATAGTCTCTCATGTTCATTTACTTTAATTTTATCTAAGTGTAAAGTTAGATAGTCTCTCATGTTCCTTCACTTTACTTTGTGTCTAAGTGTAAAGTTAGATAGTCTCTCATGCTCCTTCACTTTACTTTGTGTCTAAGTGTAATGTTAGATAGTCTCTCATGTTCCTTCACTTTACTTTGTGTCTAAGTGTAAAGTTAGATAGTCTCTCATGTTCATTTACTTTAATTTGTGTCTAAGTGTAAAGTTAGATAGTCTCTCATGCTCCTTCACTTTACTTTGTGTCTAAGTGTAAAGTTATATAGTCTCTCATGTTCATTTACTTTAATTTGTGTCTAAGTGTAAAGTTAGATAGTCTCTCATGCTCCTTCACTTTACTTTGTGTCTAAGTGTAAAGTTAGATAGTCTCTCATGTTCATTTACTTTAATTTGTGTCTAAGTGTAAAGTTAGATAGTCACTCATGTTCCTTTACTCTACTTTGTGTCTAAGTGTAAAGTTAGATTGTCTCTCATGTTCATTTACTTTAATTTGTGTCTAAGTGTAAAGTTAGATTGTCTCTCATGCTCCTTCACTTTACTTTGTGTCTAAGTGTAAAGTTAGATAGTCTCTCATGTTCATTTACTTTAATTTGTGTCTAAGTGTAAAGTTAGATAGTCACTCATGTTCCTTTACTCTACTTTGTGTCTAAGTGTAAAGTTAGATAGTCTCTCATGTTCCTTTACTCTACTTTGTGTCTAAGTGTAAAGTTAGATTGTCTCTCATGCTCCTTCACTTTACTTTGTGTCTAAGTGTAAAGTTAGATAGTCTCTCATGTTCATTTACTTTAATTTGTGTCTAAGTGTAAAGTTAGATAGTCTCTCATGTTCATTTACTTTAATTTGTGTCTAAGTGTAAAGTTAGATAGTCTCTCATGCTCCTTCACTCTACTTTGTGTCTAAGTGTAAAGTTAGATAGTCACTCATGTTCCTTTACTCTACTTTGTGTCTAAGTGTAAAGTTAGATAGTCTCTCATGCTCCTTCACTTTACTTTGTGTCTAAGTGTAAAGTTAGATAGTCTCTCATGTTCATTTACTTTAATTTGTGTCTAAGTGTAAAGTTAGATAGTCACTCATGTTCATTTACTTTAATTTGTGTCTAAGTGTAAAGTTAGATAGTCTCTCATGTTCATTTACTTTAATTTGTGTCTAAGTGTAAAGTTAGATAGTCTCTCATGCTCCTTCACTTTACTTTGTGTCTAAGTGTAAAGTTAGATAGTCACTCATGTTCCTTTACTCTACTTTGTGTCTAAGTGTAAAGTTAGATTGTCTCTCATGCTCCTTCACTTTACTTTGTGTCTAAGTGTAAAGTTAGATAGTCTCTCATGTTCATTTACTTTAATTTGTGTCTAAGTGTAAAGTTAGATAGTCTCTCATGTTCATTTACTTTAATTTGTGTCTAAGTGTAAAGTTAGATTGTCTCTCATGCTCCTTCACTTTACTTTGTGTCTAAGTGTAAAGTTAGATAGTCTCTCATGTTCATTTACTTTAATTTGTGTCTAAGTGTAAAGTTAGATAGTCTCTCATGTTCATTTACTTTAATTTGTGTCTAAGTGTAAAGTTAGATAGTCTCTCATGTTCCTTCACTTTACTTTGTGTCTAAGTGTAAAGTTAGATAGTCTCTCATGTTCATTTACTTTAATTTGTGTCTAAGTGTAAAGTTAGATAGTCTCTCATGTTCCTTTACCCTACTTTGTGTCTAAGTGTAAAGTTAGATAGTCACTCATGTTCCTTTACTCTACTTTGTGTCTAAGTGTAAAGTTAGATAGTCTCTCATGTTCATTTACTTTAATTTGTGTCTAAGTGTAAAGTTAGATAGTCTCTCATGTTCATTTACTTTAATTTGTGTCTAAGTGTAAAGTTAGATAGTCTCTCATGTTCATTTACTTTAATTTTATCTAAGTGTAAAGTTAGATAGTCTCTCATGCTCCTTCACTTTACTTTGTGTCTAAGTGTAAAGTTAGATAGTCTCTCATGTTCATTTACTTTAATTTGTGTCTAAGTGTAAAGTTAGATAGTCTCTCATGTTCATTTACTTTAATTTGTGTCTAAGTGTAAAGTTAGATAGTCTCTCATGTTCCTTCACTTTACTTTGTGTCTAAGTGTAAAGTTAGATAGTCTCTCATGTTCATTTACTTTAATTTGTGTCTAAGTGTAAAGTTAGATAGTCTCTCATGTTCATTTACTTTAATTTGTGTCTAAGTGTAAAGTTAGATAGTCTCTCATGTTCCTTCACTTTACTTTGTGTCTAAGTGTAAAGTTAGATAGTCTCTCATGTTCCTTCACTTTACTTTGTGTCTAAGTGTAAAGTTAGATAGTCTCTCATGTTCATTTACTTTAATTTGTGTCTAAGTGTAAAGTTAGATAGTCTCTCATGTTCATTTACTTTAATTTGTGTCTAAGTGTAAAGTTAGATTGTCTCTCATGTTCCTTCACTTTACTTTGTGTCTAAGTGTAAAGTTAGATAGTCTCTCATGTTCATTTACTTTAATTTGTGTCTAAGTGTAAAGTTAGATAGTCTCTCATGTTCATTTACTTTAATTTGTGTCTAAGTGTAAAGTTAGATAGTCTCTCATGTTCATTTACTTTAATTTGTGTCTAAGTGTAAAGTTAGATAGTCTCTCATGTTCATTTACTTTAATTTTATCTAAGTGTAAAGTTAGATAGTCTCTCATGCTCCTTCACTTTACTTTGTGTCTAAGTGTAAAGTTAGATAGTCTCTCATGCTCCTTCACTTTAATTTGTGTCTAAGTGTAAAGTTAGATAGTCTCTCATGTTCATTTACTTTAATTTGTGTCTAAGTGTAAAGTTAGATAGTCACTCATGTTCATTCACTTTACTTTGTGTCTAAGTGTAAAGTTAGATAGTCTCTCATGTTCATTTACTTTAATTTGTGTCTAAGTGTAAAGTTAGATAGTCTCTCATGTTCCTTTACTCTACTTTGTGTCTAAGTGTAAAGTTATATAGTCTCTCATGTTCCGTCACTTTACTTTGTGTCTAAGTGTAAAGTTAGATAGTCTCTCATGTTCCTTTACTCTACTTTGTGTCTAAGTGTAAAGTTATATAGTCTCTCATGTTCCGTCACTTTACTTTGTGTCTAAGTGTAATGTTAGATAGTCACTCATGTTCATTTACTTTACTTTGTGTCTAAGTGTAAAGTTAGATAGTCTCTCATGTTCATTTACTTTAATTTGTGTCTAAGTGTAAAGTTAGATAGTCTCTCATGTTCATTTACTTTAATTTGTGTCTAAGTGTAAAGTTAGATAGTCTCTCATGTTCATTTACTTTAATTTTATCTAAGTGTAAAGTTAGATAGTCTCTCATGCTCCTTCACTTTACTTTGTGTCTAAGTGTAAAGTTAGATAGTCTCTCATGCTCCTTCACTTTAATTTGTGTCTAAGTGTAAAGTTAGATAGTCTCTCATGTTCATTTACTTTAATTTGTGTCTAAGTGTAAAGTTAGATAGTCACTCATGTTCATTCACTTTACTTTGTGTCTAAGTGTAAAGTTAGATAGTCTCTCATGTTCATTTACTTTAATTTGTGTCTAAGTGTAAAGTTAGATAGTCTCTCATGTTCCTTTACTCTACTTTGTGTCTAAGTGTAAAGTTATATAGTCTCTCATGTTCCGTCACTTTACTTTGTGTCTAAGTGTAAAGTTAGATAGTCTCTCATGTTCCTTTACTCTACTTTGTGTCTAAGTGTAAAGTTATATAGTCTCTCATGTTCCGTCACTTTACTTTGTGTCTAAGTGTAATGTTAGATAGTCACTCATGTTCATTTACTTTACTTTATGTCTAAGTGTAAAGTTAGATAGTCTCTCATGCTCCTTCACTTTACTTTGTGTCTAAGTATAAAGTTAGATAGTCTCTCATGTTCATTTACTTTAATTTGTGTCTAAGTGTAAAGTTAGATAGTCTCTCATGTTCCTTTACTCTACTTTGTGTCTAAGTGTAAAGTTATATAGTCTTTCATGTTCCGTCACTTTACTTTGTGTCTAAGTGTAAAGTTAGATAGTCTCTCATGTTCCTTTACTCTACTTTGTGTCTAGGTGTAAAGTTATATAGTCTCTCATGTTCCGTCACTTTACTTTGTGTCTAAGTGGAAAGTTAGATAGTCTCTCATGTTCATTTACTTTACTTTATGTCTAAGTGTAAAGTTAGATAGTCACTCATGTTCATTTACTTTAATTTGTGTCTAAGTGTAATGTTAGATAGTCTCTCGTGTTCTTTTACTCTACTTTGTGTCTAAGTGTAATGTTAGATAGTCTCTCGTGTTCTTTTACTTTAATTTGTGTCTAAGTGTAATATATGGGTAATAACAAAATTACCGAACTCCGAACAATCTTCCAAAGGGAAAGTCAAAACTCATAAGTATATAAACAGATAAAATCAGTCAACAACCGGAAAACTGTGAAAACCTTAATGACCTTGACTTGGTACAGGCATTTCCAAAGAATGTTAGATAGTCTCTTATGTGCCTTTACTTTAATTTGTGTCTAAGTGTACAGTTAGATAGTCTCTCATGTGCCCCCTTACTTTAATTTATTTCTAAGTGTAAAGTTAGATAGTCTCTCATGCTCCTTCACTTTACTTTGTGTCTAAGTGTAAAGTTAGATAGTCTCTCATGTTCATTTACTTTACTTTGTGTCTAAGTGTAAAGTTAGATAGTCTCTCAT